>OU342745.1:369083445-369683445 GCA_910589775.1 Avena eriantha | reverse complement strand
TCTGTCCCCAACTTACGATGAGGTTGTCAATCTCACCGGTTTTGCTGAAAACAAAGGATTAAACGTATCGAATGGAAGGAAGTAATAGTTTGCAGAAAGTAGACACAAAGCAGTAAACAGTTTGTAGATTGTATGTAAAAGAAAGGACCAGGGTCCATAGTTCACTAGAGGTGGCTCTCCTTAAGATAGATAACATGCTGGGTGAACAAATTACAGCGAGGCAATTGACAAACATCGAGAAAGCATAGAAGCATATACTAATCATCTTGACTCCTTTGAGACTTGATTGGGCATTACAACATTATACATAGACCGCCATCCAACTACATCTATGACTAATAATCCACCTTCAGGTTATCATCCGAACCCCCTCCAATATTAAGTTGCAAGCAATAGATTATTGCTTTACGAATTGCGTGTAATGTAAACAATATGATTGTTCTATGAACAAAGGATTGTTGTTTTCTCCCCAGTAGCAACAACACATCTAGTACCTTAGAGATTTCTGTCACATCCCCAGATTACCAGAGGCATGAACCCATTATCGAGCATAAATACTAACTCTTGGAGTTGCTAGCATCTACTTGGCCAAGATAGCTACTAACAATGGAAAGCATGCAAGATCACAAATAACAAAGACATGATAGAATCAATAATCAATCTGAAATAGCATCTCAATATCCATCGGATCCTCGCAAACACAACATGCATAATTACAAATAGATGACCTTGATCATGAACGAAGCTCACAAGATCTAGACATGAAAGCACAAAGGAGGAGAACCAGGCATCTAGCTACTACATGGACCCGTAGTCCAGACATGAACTACTCACGCATCACGCCGGAGGCTTGCATGATGATGAAGAAGGCCTCCAGGGTGAATTCCCCTCTCTAGCAAGGTGCCGGGAAGAGCTTCAGATCCCTCCCGATCTAGGGATAAAGACGACAGCGGCTATTGACTCTTTCGTGGATTTTTGATCGGGTACTTAGGGTTTTGGTCCCGAGGGCAATATATAGGCGGAAGGAGAGGCTGAGGGGGTTCCTGGGCTGGCCACACCACCCCCTGGTGCGGCCAGGCCTAGCCCACGTGGCCAGGTGGTATGGTGGCCCCTTGGCTCCTCTCCGTCACGTATTCTGGCTCTAGATGCCTTCCGGTAAAATAGGCACTTTGGCTTTTGTCCCGTCCAATTCCGAGAATATTCATTTCCTGACTTTCTTGGAACCAAAAACAGCAGAAAACAGGCAGCTGGCACTGTGGCTCTTGTTAATAGTTTAGTCCAAGAAATCATATGAAAACTACTCCAAAGTGTGGCCAAAACACAAGAAAGTAGATAAAACCAAGCATGGAACATCAAAAATTATAGATACATTTGCAATGTATCAATATCCCCAAGCTTAACTCCTGCTCGTCCGCGAGTAGGTAAGTGATAAAAAAGAAAGAATAATTTTTGAGGTGACATGCACCATCAAAGACTTGATCAAAGTATTTGTAAAACATTCAAGGCTAGGATCATTGTACTTCAATCATAACATGAAAGATAAAGTTCTAGCAGTAAGACAAAGAAACTATGATGCAACATGAAAAGGCACAAACAAAAGATTCATGAATAACAATGCTTTGCAAGACATTTGTTTGTTTCACATAAACAAAACATAGCATAATAGTATTCAGCTTGTCCCTCATAGAGTAGCAAATATAAATGCATAGGACACCTTCAAAGTTCATAAGAGTGACTAGATACAAATAGTTTAGAACAAGCAATATCTAGTTATGCATCAATCAAATAGTCTTGGGACAATGCACATAGAACTAAGAATGGCCACTATGCTCTCAAAGTAAGTGCATAAAGATAGAAGGTGGAGATTCAATATAATGGTGGAAGAAGGGCCTTCATAGAAAGAAGCAGAGATTCACGTTTCATGAAGAGCTTCCAAAAATTATGGTACTTATAGCTTTCAGCTCTCATTTCCCCTATCATAAGCATCTTGAAGTTGATTAAGGTTAAAGTGAACAAACTATGGTGTACATGCTTGACGAAGTATAAGTTAGAAATCGCATGTCCCTTGAATACGAGGGACACTCCTCATGCTACTCAAGTTTAGTCACCAATAAGTTCTTGTCATCGTAAGTACATGTGTATCATAGAGAACTGCCAACGGGGTACCCCTTGCCCGATGATACGGAAGAATCCCCATATCAAAATGACAAGGCAAGCAGACAACGAGCATCTCGACAATCTTCTTATTTACCATGGGAATATGGTGCTTTTTTCTCTCTTTCCTATTTTCATAATATCTCTTTTTTTATTTTTCTCTTTTTTTCTCAATATAGGACTCTTTTTTTATAAGAAGAATGCTTCATAGATAGCTCATTATGGTTACGCTGCAGGTTTCCACCATGTCAGCATGGATTAGACCAGCGGCCTAGGCGTTTCTCTAACACATATACAGAACTCCATGGACTTACAAGCTCCCCTTTCATTTCACACCGACGACATCCATAGACAAAAGAGCATGATATCAACTAGGTACAAAGTACCCGCGCAATGTTGAAAGCGTTCCCCATGACAACATGGTTCTGCTAATTCCCAACAAATAAGTGCAAGCATATACAACATAGACGACACAATGGTTCAAGTTTATTAAGGGCAAGAAAAGTAAAGTGTGCCATCAAGTTTGTGAGAGGTTTAATCACTAGTTTTCTCATAACAAGTTTAATTTGGAAGGTAAAAAAAAGCATGAATATACTTGGAATAGCGTAAGCTAGTAGGTAGGTATGGTGGACTCTTTGGAATAACTTGGTTTAGGGAGTTGGATGTATGAGTGGAACTCATACTTGGTTGTGGAGGCTAGCAAAAGACTGGGAGCAACAAACTAACAGAGCAATAATGGACATAATCATGCAGAGCGACAAAACATCATTGATCAAAGCATAAAGTGATACTACAAGTTGAAAACTAAGGGATCATAAAGGCTATGGTGACTTTGTATAGTCATAACATGGTGTGAGCATGCGCCAAGTCAACCCAAACGAAACATCAAAGGAGAATACCACTATATTGTGCTTTAATATGCTAAAACAACGCATGATTCATCCAAGGCACATTAAGCAATATCAATTGTTTATAAAAAGTCATTCTAAAGCAAAGAATACTAAGCATAAAGCCAAAACAATATCAAACATGGCATGACAAAGCATAAGCCACAGTCAAAAACAAGCTCTCTTTACCACTTAAGCATGAGCTTTTCCTACTCTTTTCCAAACCAAACCAAAATATTTGAAAACCAATGTATGAAAGAGGGGGTCCAACAAATTTATTCAACAAACTAAGCAAACAAAGCAAACGAAAAAGAAGACGCTCCAAGAACAACACAATTATGCATGAAACAATAAAAATGAAGTGTTTGGAAGAAACCTGGGATTTTTATTGATGAAGAAGGGGATGCCTTGGGCATCCCCAAGCTTTGACGCTTGTACTTCTTGGATATTTCTTGGGGTGACATGCGTGGCATCCCCAATCTTGATCTTTAGTCCATCCTTCATCTCATTACTCATTCCTTCCATACACCTGAAGTTTTTCCTTCGTACAAAACTTCACACAATCTTTATTAGCAACATTAGTGCACTTAAGATAATAGGTCTTAAGGTTCAGTTATAACACCAATAAACTTCCATTAAAACACTATCTACTGTAGCACTTCCCTCAAAAATCTCAATTCCCCAAAAGAACTCAAAAAGGAACCAACAAGAAGCAAATGCAGAAAATGGCAGAAATCTGTCAAAACAGACCAGCAGGTAAAGACGAATTTTTTAGAAGACCTTCTGTTGCTCAAATCAAAAAGTGTTGAACTAACGAAAGTTAGATAACAACCTGGGGCAGAAGCAAAAAAATTCACGCCTCAAAAGGACGTTTAGAGATTTTACACGAATTTTTACGGTGAAGCACAGAAATTTGTTTCGGGACATCAACTTTCCCAATCATTACTTCTCCCTCATTAGAGGTTACTCTTGGCACAAAAAGCAAATAAAAAGGATAAGGAGTGGTTATTACAGAGGTAATAACTTCCAAGACTCAGCTAAAACTTTTGGGTTATCTCCCAATAAGTACTTTTTTTAACGCCTTTAAGTTAGGCATAAGAAGCAAGAAAAAGGATCAAGTGTTCTCAAATGAAGAAGCATTAAGAGGAAATTTTGTTTTCATAGGAGAGGCAAAAGAAATCTGCTCTCTCTTCATAGGGAAGTGTTCTATACCTTTCTTGAGTGGGAGTTGATATTTAATGGTGCCTTCTTTCATATCAATAATGGCACCAACAGTTCTAAGAAAAGGTCTTCCCAAAGTAATAGGACAAGAAGCATTGCGTTCAGCATCCAAAACATAGAAATCAACGGGGACATAGGCATTGTTAAAAATAATAAGAACATCAGTAAGACTCCCCATGAGTTTTTTATAGCATTATCATCAAGTGGGACATTCAAATAACAATCTTCAAGTGGAGGCAAATCAAGCATATCATAAATCTTTCTAGGCATAATAGAAACACTACTATCAAGATCACATAAAGCTTTGAAATCAAAATCATTCACTTTCATATTAATGATGGGTTCCCAACCATCTTCTTGTTTTATAGGAATAGAAGCTTTATGCTTCATCTTTTCTTCTTTAATCTTTATGAGAGCATCAGTAATGTGTTTTGTAAAGGCCATATTCATAGCACTAGCATTAGGACTTTTAGCAAGCTTTTGTAGGAACTTAATAACTTTAGAGATATTGCAACCATCAAGATCAAAATCGAATTTATCATCTAAGGTAGTAGAACTATTACTAGCCTCAACACTAGTGGTCGTGATAGTAGAAACACTAATGTTTCTAGCAATTTCATCTTCTCTTTCCCACTTAGCATGTAATTCAGCTAATAGTCTAACATTTTCATCAATTCTTACTTGTATAGCATTAGTAGCTGCAAATGGATTATCATTAGTTTCAGGTTTAGCAGCCCTTTTATTAAAAGAAGATTGAGCTTCAGCCAAAGATGCTATATTTCTTTCAGCATTAGAGAGTTTTTCCTCAATAGTTTTATTGAAAGCAGTTTGTTTACTAATAAAGTCTTTAAGCATAACTTCAAGTTCAGAGGGAGCACTCCTATTGTTGTTGTAGGAATTTCCATAAGCATTACCATTGTTGGGAGGATATGGCTTATAATTGTTGTTACCAAAATTATTCCTAAAATTATTATTTCTTATAAAGTTCACATCAACTTGCTCTTCTTGAGAAACCAAAGAGCCTAAGGGAACATTATTTGGATCAATATGGGCTTTCCCATTAACAAGCATTGGCATAATAATATCAATCTTATCACTCAAGGAGGAGGTTTCCTCAACAGAATTTACCTTCTTACCTTGTGGAGCTCTTTCAGTATGCCATTCAGAGTAATTAACCATCATATTATCAAGAAGCTTTGTTGCAGCACCCAAAGTAATGGTCATAAAGGTACCTCCAGCAGAAGAATCCAATAGGTTCCTTGAAGAGTAGTTCAATCCTGCATAAAAACTTTGGATGATCATCCAAGCAGTCAGTCCATGAGTGGGACAATTCTTAACCAAAGATTTCATTCTTTCCCAAGCTTGAGGAACATGTTCATTATCAAATTGTTTAAACTTCATTATTTCACTTCTCATAGATATAATCTTAGCAGGAGGATAGTATTTTCCAATAAAAGCATCTTTGCATTTAGTCCAAGAATCAATACTATTCCTAGTTAAGGAATTCAACCATTCTTTAGCTTTTCCTCTCAAAGAGAAAGGAAACAATTTAAGATTAATAATATCACCATCTATATCCCTATGCTTTTCCATCTCACAAAGTTCAACACAGTTATTTAGATGGGCAGCATCATTTTCATTACTAATAATAGAAAAATGTTCTCTCATAACAAGATTGAGTAAAGCAGCTTGAGGCACAGGTGGAGCAATAGGTGTGCTCATAAAATCATTGATGTTGGTGCTAGTGAAGTCACACAACTTAGTGTTTTCAAGCGTAGTCATTTTTTTGTATTTAATAAAGAAAGCAAAGTTGTAAAACTATTTTTTTGGTGTTTTGATAACAAAACAAGCAAACAAAGCAAAAGTAAACTAAGCAAAACAAAAATAAAAAAGTAAAGAGATTGGTTATGAGGGACTCCCCTTGTGAAGATGTCCTTGACTCCCCAGCAACGTCGACAGAAAAATACTTCCTGACTCGTGTATTAACGAGCTCGTTGAGGAACCCCAAGAGGAAGGTATGATGAGCACAGCAGTAAGCTTCCCTCAGTTATGAAACCAAGGTTATCAATCCAGTAGGAGCAAGGAAACACCCCAAAGGTGTTGCTACCTGAGCCTTGGCAGGGCGCACTACCGGTGCTAGTAACAACATGGAGACCTGCACAACACAACCACAGAACTATGTCCCCAACTTGCGATGAGGTTTTCAATCTCACCGGTTTTGCTGAAAACAAAGGATTAAACGTATCGAATGGAAGGAAGTAATAGTTTGCAGAAAGTAAACACAAAGCAGTAAACAATTTGTAGATTGTATGTAAAAGAAAGGACCGAGGTCCATAGTTCACTAGAGGTGGGTCTCCTTAAGATAGATAACATGCTGGGTGAACAAATTACAGCGGGGCAATTGACAAACATCGAGAAAGCATAGAAGCATATACTAATCATCTTGCCTCCTTTGAGACTTGATTGGGCATTACAACATGATACATAGACCGCCATCCAACTACATCTATGACTAATAATCCACCTTCAGGTTATCATCCGAACCCCCTCCAGTATTAAGTTGCACGCAACAAATTATTGCTTTACGAATGCGTGTAATGTAAACAATATGATTGTTCTATGAACAAAGGATTGTTGTTTTCTCCCAAGTAGCAACAGCACATCTAGTACCTTAGAGATTTCTGTCACTTCCCCAAATTACCAGAGGCATGAACCCACTATCGAGCATAAATACTAACTCTTGGAGTTACTAGCATCTACTTGGCCAAGATAGCTACTAACTACGGAAAGCATGCAAGATCACAAGTAACAAAGACATGATAGAATCAATAATCAATCTGAAATAGCATCTCAATATCCATCGGATCCCCGCAAACACAACATGCAGAATTACAAATAGGTGATCTTGATCATGAACGGAGCTCACAAGATCTAGACATGAAAGCACAAAGGAGGAGAACCAGCCATCTAGCTACTACATGGACCCGTAGTCCAGAGATGAGATACTAACGCATCACACCAGAGGCTTGATGATGATGAAGAAGGCCTCTAGGGTGAATTCCCCTCTCCGGCTGGGTGCCGGGAAGAGATTCAGATCCCTCCCGATCTAGGGACAGAGACGACGGCGGCTACAGAATCTTTCGTGGATTTTTGATCGGGTACTTAGGGTTTTTGTCCCAAGGGAAATATATAGGCGGAAGGAGAGGCCGAGGGGGTGCCTAGGCTGGCCACACCACCCCCTGGTGCGGCCAGGACTGGCCCACGCGGCCAGGTGGTGTGGTGGCCCCTTGCTCCTCTCCGTCTCGTATTCTGGTTCCATATGCCTTCCGGTAAAATAGGCACTCTGGCTTTTGTCCCGTCCAATTCCGAGAATATTCATTTTCTGACTTTCCTGGAACCAAAAACAGTAGAAAACAAGCAGCTGGCACTGTGGCTCTTGTTAATAGGTTAGTGCAAGAAATCATATGAAAAGTACTCCAAAGTATGGACAAAACACAACAAAGTAGATAAAACCAAGCATGGAACATCAAAAATTATAGATACATTTGCAATGTATCAATCATCAAGTAGTTGTTTTGCAACATCATTTGCTTTCCCATGACAGTTCCTCTAGCTGCAGTATCTAGCATAGGCCTAGACATTGGGTTAATACCATTATGAAATAAATATAGTATAAGCATGATGACCCACAAGTATAGGGGTGTATCGCAGTATTTCCGAGGGAAGTGAAACCCAATTTATTGATTCGACACAAGGGGAGCCAAAGAATATTTATAAGCCTTAACAACTGAGTTGTCAATTCAGCTGCACCTGGAAACAATCTTGCTCACAGCAGTTTTTCAGTAGCAACAGTTTTGTAATAGCAATAACAAAGTAATAGCAGTAGTAAACGTAAAAATAGTAGTAACAATTGCAGTAAACAGTAGGATTAAAGCGCGGTAGGCATAGGGATGGATGGACGGGTGTTGCATGGACAAGACAATTCATATGGCAATCAAGACATAGGGAATTTGCAGATAAATAATATAAAGCATCCAAGTACTAAATAATCATAGGCATGTGTTCCATATATAGTCATATGTTCTCGCAATGAGGACTTGCACAACATCTTTTGTCCTGCTAGCCTGTTTGCAGCGGGGCCTCAAGGGAACTACTGGCAATTAAGGTGCTCCTTTTAATAGAGCACCAGAGCAAAGAATTCACACTCCGTGAACACATGTGATCCTCACATCAAAGCCATCCCCTCCGGTTATCCCGATTATTGTCACTTCGGGGCCTTTGGTTCCGGACAACAATATGTGTATACAAATTGCAGGTAAGACCATAAACGATACTATCACAATGAATCAATAACATGTTCAGATCTGAAATCATGGCACTCGGGCCCTAGTGACTAGCATTAAGCATAACAAGTTGCAACAAAGTCAAAAAGCACTAATAATAGATACTAGGCACCATGCCCTAACAATCGGATGCCATTACATGAACGATCTCATCCAATCCCTACCATCCCCATAGCCTACAGCGGGGGACTACTCACTCATAGATGGGGAATCATAGATGGTCGATGGAGAAGCGATGGTGACGATGATGGCGATGATCTCCTCCAATTCCCCGTCCCGGCAGGGTGCCAGAATGGAGTTTCTGGTTCTGAATCACGGAATCTGGTGGTGGCAGCGTAGCGGAACTCTTTTGGGAAAAACGTCGAACCCCCCCCCCCCCCCCGGGTTTTTAGGTTAGGAGGCATCTTATAGGCGAACAGGGAGGCCGAGGTGATGACCGAGGCGGCCACACCACCCCCTGGCACGGCCAGGCCTGACCCGCGCGGCCAGGTGGTGTGGGCCCCTCGTGGACCTCCTCCGTCTCGTCTTCTGGCTCCATGATTCTTCTGGTGAAATAGGATTTTTGGCATATTTTCCGGGATTTTTCCTGATAGTTGATTTTCTGCACAAAAACTAGACACCAAGGTAATTCTGCTGAAAACAACGTCAGTCCGTGTTAGTTGTATCCAAATCACACAAGTTTAGAGGAGAAACAATAGCAAAAGTATTCGGGAAAGTAGATACATTTTGGACGTATCAACTCCCCCGAAGCTTAGGTTATTGCTTATCCTCAAGCAATTCAGTTGAAAACTGAGTGCGATAAAAGAAACTTTCACGAACACATTTGCTTCATAAGATGTATATATTCTTAGCATATGATCAAGTACTTAGACATTTCATAATAAGGAGTATGCAAATAAGGTTACCCAATAGTCATTGCAAGCTTATGAAGAGATTCCAACTTAAAAATAATAAGTAGCATGTAACATAAACATAAGCAACATTGCAATGCTCATAAAAATGTATGATAGAGTGGTATCTCGCTTGCCTTTGATTGTAGAGCAAATAAATGCCGAGGCACCTCCGAAGTTCAAGTGAATACTAGAAGTAAAGATATCAAAGATACAAGCATCAAAGTCATGATACAATTAACCAAATTTTGAGACAAGCACATTACACTAAGAATGACAACTATGCTCTCAAGAAAGTGCTCATAGAATAAGTGGTGACTCAACAAGGAAGTGAAAAGGTTTTGAACGGTTTGAAAGGCTTCCAAATGCTGAAAGTATGGTACTCGTTAGCTTTGAGCTCTCATTGCCCCTATCATAAGCACCTTTAAATGGTTAAGGTTAAAGTGACACAACTAAGAGGATATGCTTAACAAGTTATACGTTGAAATGTCATGCCCCTTTCTTACGAGTACCACACCTCATGCTACTCAACTTCAGTCACAAGTAAGCTCTTGTCATTGTAAGTACATATGTATCATAGAGAACCGCCAATGGGGTACCCCTTGCACATGATACAGGAGCTATCCCATAATCAAAATGACAAGGCAAGAAGACAATGAGCATCTCAGCGATCTTTTTATTTTCTATTTGCATAGTTTTTTATTGAGGATGCTTCATAGAGTGCTCATTATGGTTATGCTACAAGTTTCCACCATGATTAGGCATGGCTTAGGCTAGCGGCCCAGGCGTTTCTCTAACACACATACAAACTCCATGATCTTACAAGTTCCCCTTTTATTTCACACCGTTGGGATCCATAAGCAAAAGAATCATGATATTAATAGAATAATAAGTGCAATGTTGAAAGCGTTCCCCATAATACATGGTTCTGCTAACTTCAACTCGTAAAGCGCAAGCATATACGCAACAAAGACAGACACAATGGTTCAAGATTATTAAGTGCAAGAAAGTAAAATGTGCCATCAAGTTCATGAGAGCTTTACTAACTAACTTTCTCATAACAAGCAAACATTTTATTCGGAAGAAAACAAGGCATACTAAATATGCACGGACTAGCAAATGATGCTAATAGGTAGGTATGGTGGACACTTTTGGCAACATTGGTTTTGGGGAGTTGGAAACATGAGTAGAGCTCATACTCAGTGCAAGTGAAGGCTAGCAATAGTAAGGGAGCGACAAACGAGAGAGCAATAACTTTCATAATCATGCTTGCAACAAAACAGGACTAAGTATGGCATGAAAGTGATTCAAGACCCCTGAGGCAAAATAATTCATCGAGGCTTAACTGATTGTTTCAGTCATATGCATGCGTGAGCATGTGCCAAGTCAATTCAAGTGAAACATTCAGAAGAGGATACCACAGTGTCATACCAGGTTATGAATAAAACAATGCAAGCAAACATTCATATGACATGCTACAAACCATTAGCAAGATGGAGCTAATCATAGGAAAGCAAAAACTACTAATCATCCATAAATAACATACACCTTACATGAACAGACTAAGCATGTCCACAATGATGAGTATATGTACAAAAATAAAAACAAATAGAGTTTGTTACCAGCCTCTTACCACACCTCAAGTTGTCATTAATCCTCATTATTGCCCTTCACTTGTGTGGCTTGAATAATAACATGAAACCAAACTCCACTAAGGACTGCTGAACCCTACAACGAACTTCACAAAACCAAAGAAGAACATAAAATATTTTTGGTGTTTTTGATTTTTAATGGCAAGAACGAAAAGGAAGAACAAGCAAAGCGAAATGTTTTTGGGGTTTTCGAATAATAAAAACAAAGCTAAAAGAAAGAGGCAAACCAAGGCAAAAATAAAAAAAATAAAAATAAGCAACCAAAGAGAAACAACGAAAATAATTTTGGTCTTTTTGTGTTTTGGAAAGCAGAAAGAAAGCGAAATATGGATATACAAAGTAGCGACTGAACATGATAAGTAGATGAGTGTGGTGTCGGTGTACCTCCCCCCAAGCTTAGGCTTTTGGCCTAAGTGGGTATCAATCCCAAGCTGGCCAAGATGGAGCGCATCCGTAGTATGGCGAGGACGTGCCCTCGTCCTGATACGAGCTCGAGGACGCCCCAGCGTAGTGCACAGAATAGTCGTAAGAGGGCACATCCCAAGGAAGTACTAGTGGCTCGCAGTCTTATTGTCTAAAGCTGGTAATGTTGGATCCTAGTTGTATAGTCTTAGTTGGAGGGAAAAATTAGTCATAAAAAGATTAGTGCATTCCTCCCAAATTTTAATTGTACCTTTAGGAAAAGCTAGCAACCAGTCCTTAGCCTTTCCTCTTAAAGCGAAAGGAAATAAATGTAATTTCACCACACTAGGGTTAACATCTTTAATGCATATCATGTCGCAAATTTCAGTAAAAGAATTTTAGTGCAAACCTGAGTCCTCAGCAGATGAGCCTCCAAACTGATTCTGCTAAACCAAACTCAAAAATTTAGGCTTAATTTCATAAGTTTTCACATTAACACCGGGCTGAGTAATAGGTGCATGAATAAAATCATCAGTGGTACTAGCATACTCCCCAAGTTTCTTTTGAGCCATGGCTCTTTTCTTTTTAGTAATTTTGAAATAAGAGAAACAAATAAACAAGTAACTATTTTTTGTGTTTTTAATAGATAAGAAAAAGTAAAATAATAACAAGAAATAAACTACAAACAAAAATAAAACTAAAAATAAGGTCTCTAGTGACCTCACTAGGATAGCAGATTGCTTCCCAAACAACGGCGCCAAAAAAAGGTTGATACCTTCGATCCGGATTTACAGATGCAGTATACTAGCTTTTTCCCTAGTAGACCTAGGTTTAATCAAACTTTGGGAAACAATGTTAAATGGAAATTAAATGAGACACGTATATAAGACTTGTTTGTCCATTTTATCTTCGTTTACTAGACCTTTCTAGTTTACTTTTAGAACCTTGTTTGTTCCAATGGATGGAGATATGCCAGGGTTGAAGATTCACCTACAGTTGCACATCATATGGGATAAAGATAGTAATACGCATATTCATGTGTAATTATTTAACAAAGATAAAATTTATGGGAAGCACATCCTAATATACTAGAGACCCTACGAGTCACAGTCATAGAAATAGTCTTTTGATCCAACCGCTATAACACGAAATATCGGCTACAACAATTATTAAGTGAAAACATAGATCAAAGTCTTAAAAAGTGATGTTGCTATTGTTCTTGAATGGATCGCTAAACGAAGACCGTACTCCCCTTTCTATCACTAGGTTTCCTATGAGACCACCGCTAACCAAGCATCTCACATCAAGCCTTTATCAATCTCTAAAATCTTGGGTACCTACAAGTCTAGAGATCGAGACAAGAGACAAAGAAACAAAGATACAAATCTCTATTCAACCAATATACAATACTCCCATGAATTATATGCACATAATCATTGCAATGTTTCACACCAACATGCAGCCCTGAGGACTACTCACTCATTACAATAAGATCAAGGATAGAAAAAATTGTGCAAAATATTTAGATTGAGATCAAATATTCTTACAATGGTCACCGAATCACAAGGAGATCTCGGTACAAGCTAATGAAGCTATGGCTATGGAGAGGATGGAGGATGGAGAGGATGAACTTTGGTGGTGTATCTCCTTTGGTGGTGTTGTGATGTAATCTGGGAATGATGACCCTCTGCGCGGCGATTGGGACCTCAAAGTATATAGGCGTCTTCACGAAAGTTGTAGGGTTTGACTTGACGGAGCTACTGCCACATGGTATGGGCAGATGGTACGGGCATGCCTTTTCCATACCGATGGTCGTTAAACCCTCTGGAGGCTGGATTTCGACTTAAGCTTGCTTGGTCCTATAGTCATACTCATAATCTTCATTAATAGCTCCTGATTTCGCCTTAAAAGTGTGATTTCCCGCACAACACAATTTGAAACAAAGGATTGCACATCTTTGTAATAATTAGTCATTAGTATCAAGGCTATATAGATTCTTAGTCATTTGTTTGACTAAAAATGCGATTTAAACACGGAGAAAGATGACTATTTTCACATCCATCATTACTCCTAAAATAAGAAGATCCCATGCACACTGTTCACAACAAGAACATTATCAGCAAGGCCACGTTCTTAAATGTGGTTGCGAAACCCAGATATGATGAGCAAAGGAATGTAACCTTTGATGGAAAGGTAGGAATATGGGCATTTGTCACAGGGAGTGCTGCTAAATATAATTTCAAGTGTAGGGATAAAGGCACTATGGAACTCAAGACAATAATTGTTACTAGAGATGTCATGAGAGAGTATCTCTATGAAGAAGTAGTCCCACCTATAGCAGAATTGTGGCCTGATCATGTGCATGAGGGAACAATCTTCGTACATCAGGACAATGCAAGAACGCATGTTCTGCTGGATGATCCCACTTTTATAGCGGTTGTCAAAGCTAGATGACTAGATATCAGGCTGACTTACCAACCACCAAATTCACCCAACATGAACATACTTGATCTTTGTTTCTTTAGAGCTATATACAGTCCTTGGCATTTGAGAGTGCGCCTAACAATCTATAATAACTGATTGAATGTGTTGACCAAGCCTACGATGCATATGAAGTGGACAAACTTGCAAACATGTATATATAATTGTAGTCTGTCTTGGTGGAGGTGATGAAAGACGGAGGAGGAAACAAAAACAAGACACCACAAATGGGCAAGGACAAACTCCAAAGGGAGGGTGATACGTTGTAAACGTATCTATAATTTTTGATGTTCCATGCTTGTTTTATATCTACTTTCTTATGTTGTGTCCACACTATGGAGTATTTTTACACTTTTTCTGAAACTAACCTATTAACAAGATACCACAGTGCCAGTTGCCTGTTTTCTACTGTTTTTGGTTTCAGAAAAGCTAGTAAGGAAATATTCTCGGAATTGGACCGGACAAAAGCCAAAGTCAATATTTTACCCGAAGCAACACGGAGTCTGGAGGGGAGACAAAGTGGCGCACCAGGGCGGTCGCACCTGGTGGCGGTGAGGCCTGGTGGCGCACCACTAGGGGGTGTCGGCCCCCTAGTGCTCCACCGACCTAGCCCTTCCGCCTATAAAGACCCCTCGGGACAAAAATCCTAAGTACCTCAAAATTCCACGAAAGAGTCTGTAGTTGCTGTCATCTCCATTCCTAGATCGGGGGATCTGAAGATATTCCCGACACCCTGATGGAGGGGAGAGATCACCCTAGAGGCCTTCTTCGTCACCATGCCTGCCTACGGTGTGATGCGTGAGTGATGACACAAAATATATCGAGCTCGTTGGGGAACCCCAAGAGGAAGGTACGATGAGCACAACAGCAAGTTTTCCCTCAGTTATGAAACCAAGGTTATTAATCCAGTAGGAGCAAGGAAACACCTCAAAGGTGTTACTAGTTGAGCTTTGGCAGGCCACACTACCGGTACTAGTAGCAACGTGGAATCCTGCACCACAGAACTTTGCCCCCAACTTGCGATGAGGTTGTCAATCTCACCGGTTTTGCTGAAAACAAAGGATTAAACGTATCGAGTGGAAGAAAGTAATAGTTTGTAGAAAGTAAACAAAAAGTAGTAAACAATTGATTGTAGATTTATGGTAAAAGAAAGGACCGGGGTCCATAGTTCACTAGTGGTGGCTCTCCTTAAGATAGATAACATGTTGGGTGAACAAATTACAGCGGGGCAATTGACAAACATCGAGAAAGCAATATGCATATACTAATGATCTTGACTCCTTTGAGACTTGATTGGGCATTACAACATTATACATAGACCGCCATCCAACTACATCTATGACTAATAATCCACCTTCAGGTTATCATCTGAACCCCCTCCAGTATTAAGTTGCAAGCAACAGATAATTGCATTACCAGTTGCTTGTAAAGTAAACAATACGATTGTTCTATGAACAAAGGATTGCTGTTTTTTCCCTAGTTGCAACAGCACATCTAGTACCTTAGAGATTTCTATCACTTCCCCAAATTACTAGAGGCATGAACCCACTATCGAGCATAAATACTAACTCTTGGAGTTGCTAGCATCTACTGGGCCAAGATAGCTACTAACAACAGAAAGCATGCAAGATCACAAATAACAAAGACATGACAGAATCAATAATCAATCTAAAATAGCATATCAATATCCATTGGATCCCCGCAAACACAACATGTAGGATTACAAATAGATGATCTTGATCATGAACGGAGCTCACAATATTTAAACATGATAGCACAAAGGAGGAGAACCAGCCATCTAGCTACTACATGGATCCGTAGTCCAGAGATGAACTACTCACGCATCACACCGGAGGCTTGCATGGTGATGAAGAAGGTCTCCAGGGTGAATTCCCCTCTCCGGCAGGGTTCCTTGAAGAGCTTCAGATCCCTCCCGATCTAGGGATGGAGATGATGGCGGCTACAGACTCTTTCGTGGAATTTTGATCGGGTACTTACGATTTCTGTATCGGAGGCATCTTATAGGCGAAAGGGGAGGCCGAGGGGGTGCCTAGGGCGGCCAGACCACCCCCTAGCACGGGCCAGGCTGGGCCATGCGGCCAGGTGTTGTGGTGCCCCCCTGGCCCCTCTCCGTCTCGTATCTGGCTCCTTTGGTCCCTCGATGAAAAACTGAATTTGGGTTTTGTCCCGTCCAGTTCCGAGAATATTCATTTTCTGACTTCCTCTATCCAAAAACAGCAGAAAACAGGCAGCTGGCACTGTGGCTCTTGTTGATAGGTTAGTCCAAGAAAGTGTATGAAAAGTACTCCAAAGTGTGGATAAAACATAAGAAAGTAGATAACCAAGCATGGAATATCAAAAATTATGGATACGTTAGCAACGTATCAGTGAGTAGTTCATCCCTGGACTACGGGTCCATGTAGTAGCTAGATGGTTGGTTCTCCTCCTTTGTGCTACCATGTTTAGATATTGTGAGCTTCGTTCATGATCAAGATCATCTATTTGTAATCCTACATGTTGTGTTTGCGGGGATCCGATTGATATTGAGATGCTATTTCAGATTGATTATTGATTCTATAATGTCTTTGTTATCTGTGATCTTGCATGCTTTCCGTTGTTAGTAGCTATCTTGGCCAAGTAGATGCTAGCAACTCCAAGAGGGAGTATTTATGCTCGATAGTGGGTTCATGTCTCTAGTAATCTGGGGAAGTGACAGAAATCTCTAAGGTACTAGATGTGTTGTTGCTACTAGGGAGAAAACAACAAGCCTTTGTCCATAGGGCAATCATATTGTTTACTTTACACACTTTGCTTAATGCAATTATCTGTTGCTTACAACTTAATACTGGAGGGGGTTCGGATGATAACATGAATGTGGCTTATTAGTCATAGATGCAGTTGGATTAAGGTCTATGTATAATGTTGTAATGCCCAATCAAATCCCATAGGAGTCAAGATGATTAGTATATGCATGTATGCTTTCCCGTTGTCTATCAATTACCCTGCTATAATTTGTTCACCCAATATGTCATCTATCTTAAGGAGAATCACCACTAGTGAACTATGGACCCTGGTCCATTATTTTACCATCAATCTAGAATCTACTATTTATTGTTTACTGTTTACTTGCTACAAGCAATTACTATCTTCCACACAATACGTTTAATCCTTTGTTTCAGCAAAACCGGTGAGATTTACAACCTCACTGTAAGTTGGGGCAAAGTTTTGTGGTTGTGTTGTGAAGGATTCCAAGTTGGAGACAACACCTTGGGGTTATTTCCTTGCTCCTACTGGTTCGATAACCTTGGTTTCATAACTGAGGGAAAACTTGTTGATGTGCTCATCATACCTTCCTCTTGGGGTTCCCAACAAGCTCATCGTATTTTGAGCCATCAAGCCTATTTTTTAGCGCCATTGTCGGGGAGTCAAGGACAGCTTCACAAGGGGAGTCCTTCATAACCAATCTCTTTACTTTTTTTTGTTTTTCTTAGTTTATTTCTACTTTGTTTGCTTGTTTCTTTCTATCAAAAACACACAAAAAACTAGTTCCTGCTATAGTTGTTATTTCTGTTGATTTGTTATTGTCTTGCTTTATCATGCTTTCTATCAATGACGGATTTCTTTGAAACTAGATCTTATTGGCAAGATGGGTTCATGGAACAACAAAAATATTATAAGGAACACCGCTTGTCACAAAAAGGGAAACTCTTATGGGAACAAATTGATAAATTGTGTACCATTGCTAGAAACATGTGCTCTACTTATAATGCTACTTATTGCTTTGATAAATCTTATTGTTGTAGGAGGTATAAACACCTCCCTTTGCAATGTGAGTATAATGATGATGTTACCATATCTTCTTATGTTAAGGGAAATTATGACTTTTATGGTGTGGAACAAATTGAAGAATTTATTGCTTGGAAGGGTGCATTCGAACTTGCTTATTTGCTTAAAAATACTGATGATGCACTTTATAAATATGAGGTTTATGATATACTTAAATTTTTATTTGATAATTACAAGGTAGAGAATGGATATATTCTTGAATATCTTAATAGATGCTCTCCACCAACGGAAGATACTAATGCCTTGCAGGAGCCTATGGAAGAAGAAATTGCTGAAACTAGAAGCTCATTGGATGAAAAAGAGGAGGAGAGTGATGATCGAGAGGAGGAAGAATGGATCAACCCATTCCTACCTTCTAATGAGAGTAACTCTTTACCCCTTACATTATTTGATTGTCCACCATGCTTACGAAAGGAGGATGAATGTTATGTTCCTGTGGATTCTTTTGAAAATGTTTATAATAAATCTCTAGATGATGGTCCTATATCGGTTGATAATATTAATTGTACTACTATTGAAAATAAGATTGATCATCCATCTTGTTATAAAATTGTTAAAAGTGGGTTTTGTTTTAATCCCACTATTTTTGAGCTTGATAAAATTATGTGTTTGTAGATCATGAAAAGCATGCTTTATGTGATAGTTATATTGTTGAGTTTATTCATGATTCTACTGAAAATTATTATGAGAGAGGAAAATATGGTTGTAAAAGTTTTCATGGTACTGAAACACCTCTCTATTTGCTGAAAGTTTTGAAGTTACTCCTGTTTTACCTTCCTATGCCTGTCACTTTGTTCTTTGTGAATTTATTTGCGTATAAGATTCCTATGCATAGGAAGTGGGTTAGACTTAAATGTGTTTTGAATTTGCTTCTTGATGCTCTCTTTTACTTCCATTCATATTTCTTATGTGAGCATCATCGAAATTATCATGCCTATCTTAATGGCTATAAAGAAAGAACTATTGGAAGATAACCCAAATTTGTATTCAGTAAGTCTTCTGTTGAGTCTTGGAAGTTATTGCCTCATTAATAACCTCTCCTTATCATTTTTGTGTGGTTTTTGTGCCAATAATAACCTCTAATGAGAGAGAAATAATGCTTGGGAAAGTTGCTGTGCCGAAACAGATTTTTGTGCTTCGCTTTAAACATTCGTGAAAAATCTCTGTACGTCGGATTGAGCTATAATTTTTTGTGCTTCTACCCCAGGTTGTTATCTAACTTTCGTTAGTTTAACACTTTTCGATTTGAGCAATAGAATGTTTTCGAAAAAATTGGTTTTTACCTGCTGGTCTGTTTTGACAGATTTCTGCCTTTATTTGCATTTGCCTCTTAATCTCTTTCTCTTTGAGTTCTCTTTGATCAGTTTAACTTTTAAAAGGAATTTCTATAGTAGCTTGTGTTTTAATGGAAGTTTTACTTGTGTTGAAACTGAACCTAAAGACTTATTATCTTGAGTACACTAATGTTGCTAATGAAGATTGTGTGAAGTTTTGTATGAAGGAAATTTTAAAGTGTAGGGAAGAACAATGTGATAAGATGAAGTATGGACAAAAGCTCAAGCTTGGGGATGCCACCCGTGTCACCCCAAGAAATATTCAAGAAGTACAAGCGTCAAAGCTTAGGAATGCCCAAGGCATCCCCTTCTTCATCAATAAAAATCTTAGGTTCTCTTCCAAACACTTCATTTTTATTGTTTCATGCACAATTGTATTGTTCTTGGAGTGTCTTCATTTTTGTTTTTACTTTTATTTTTCTTAGTTTGCTTGAATAAATTGGTTGTACCCCTGTATTCATACATTAGTTTTCAAATAAGTTGGTTTGGATGGAAAAGAGAAGGAAAGTTCATGCTTATAAGTGGTATAAAAGGAGTCTTGTTTTTGACTGTGGCCTAGGCTTTGTCATGTCATGCTTGATATTTTTTTGGCCTTATGCTTAGTAATTATTGTTATAGCATGACTTGTTACAAATAATTGAGATTTCTTAATGTGCCTTGAAAGAATCATGTGTTGTTTTAGCATATAAAAGCATAATATTGTAGTTTTCTCCTTTGATGCTTTACTTGGGTTGACTTGGCGCATGCTCACACCATGTTAAGACTATACCAAGTCACCATAGCCTCTATTATCATTTAGTTTTCGACTTGTAATATCACTTTATGCTTTAATTAATAATGTGTTGTCGCTTTGCATGATTATGGCCATTATTGCTCTCTTAGTTGGTCGCTCCCAGTCTTTTGCTAGCCTCCAAACCAAGTATGAGTTCCACTCATGCATCCAACTCCAAATAAAACCAAGTTATTCCAAAGAGTCCACCATACCTACCTATTAGGATTTGCTATTCCAAGTATATTAATGTTTTCTCTACCTTCCGAATTAAACTTGTTATGTGAAAATTAGTGATTAAAGCTCTCACGAACTTGATGGCATACTTTACTTTTCTTGCACTTAATAAACTTGAACCATTGTGCCCATCTATGTTGCGTATATGCTTGCGTTTTGTAAGTTGTGAATTAGCAGAACCATGTTATCATGGGGAACGCTTTCAACATTGCACTTTATTTAGTTTATATCATGTTCTTTTGCTTATGGATCCCGGCGGTGTGAAATGAAAGGGGAGCTTGTAAGGCTCATGGAGTTCGTATATGTGTTAGAGAAACTCCTGGGCGGATGGTCTAAGTCATGCCTAATCATGGTGGAAACCTGCAGCGTAACCATAGTGAGCAATCTATGAAACATCCTCTATAAAAAATAAGCCTATGCAAATAGGAAATAAAAAAAGGAAAAAAAGAGAGAAAAAAGGCCTATGCAAATAGGAAATAAAAGGATTGTTGAGATACTCATTGTCTGCTTGCCTTGTCATTTTGATATGAGGAATCTTCCGTATCATCGGGCAAGGGGTACCCCGTTGGCAGTTCTCTATAATACGCATGTACTTACAATGATAAGAACTTACTTGTGACTAAACTTGAGTAGCATGAGGAACTGTACTCGTAAGTAAGGGGCATGAGATTTTTAGGTTATAACTTGTCAAGCATATCCTCATATTTGTTCACTTTAACCTTAATCACCTAAAGATGCTTATGATAGGGGCAATGAGAGCTGAAAGCTAATAAGTACCATAATTTTTGGAAGCTCTTTATGAGACTTGAATCCCTGCTTCCTTCTATGAAGGGAATTTCTTTTACTTTTATGTTGAGTCTCTATCTTCTATCTTTATGCACCTATTGAGAGAGCATAGTGGCCATTCTTAGTTTAATGTGCATTGTCCCAAAACTTGTTGATTGATTCGTAACTTTGATATTGCTTGTTCTTAAACTATTTGTATCTAGTCACCCATATGAACTTTGAAGATGTCCTATGCATTTATGTTTTGCTACACTATGAGGGACAAGCTGAATACCATTCTCATTATGTTTTCTATATGTGAAACAAACAAACGTCTTTCAAAGCATTGTTCTTCACGAATCTTTTGTTTGTACCTTTTCATGTTACAACATAGTTGCTATGTCTTATTGTTAGAACTATATCTTTCATGCTATGTTAAAGTACTATGATCCCAGCTATCAATGTTTTATAAATACCTAGATCAAGATTATGATGGTGCATGTCACCTCAAAAATTATTCTTCTTTTTATCACTTACCTACTCGAGGACGAGCAGGAGTTAAGCATGGGGATGTTGATACGTTGTAAGCATATCTATAATTTTTGATGTTCCATGCTTGTTTTATATCTACTTTCTTATGTTTTGTCCACACTTTGGAGTATTTTTACACTTTTTCTTGAACTAACCTATTAACAAGATGCCATAGTGCTAGTTGCCCGTTTTCTGTTGTTTTTGGTTTTAGAAAAGCTAGTAAGGAAATATTCTCGGAATTGGACCAGACAAAATCCAAAGTCAATATTTTACCCGAAGCAACACGGAGTCTGGAGGGCAGACGAAGTTGCGCACCAGGGCGGCCACACCTGGTGGCAGCACGGCCTGGGGGCGCCACCAGGGGGTGTGGGCCCCCTGGTGCTCCACCGACCTAGCCCTTCTTCCTATAAAGACCCCTTGGGACGAAAACCCTAAGTACTTGATCAAAATTCCACGAAAGAGTCTATAGCCGCCGTCATCTCCATCCCTAGATCGGGAGGGATCTGAAGCTCTTCCCGGCACCCTGCCGAAGGGGAGGATCACACTGGAGGCCTTCTTCATCACCATGCCTTCCTCCGGTGTGATGCGTGAGTAGTTCATCCCTGGACTACGGGTCCATGTAGTAGCTAGATGGTTGGTTCTCCTCCTTTGTGCTACCATGTTTAGATCTTGT
Organism: Avena eriantha; assembly: GCA_910589775.1. NCBI lineage: Eukaryota > Viridiplantae > Streptophyta > Magnoliopsida > Poales > Poaceae > Avena > Avena eriantha. The sequence continues at coordinate 369,661,260 of OU342745.1, read as the reverse complement.
GAGCTCCGTTCATGATTAAGATCATCTATTTGTAATCCTACATGTTGTGTTTGCGGGGATCCAGTGGATATTGAGATGCTATTTCAGATTGATTATTGATTCTATCATGTCTTTGTTATTTGTGATCTTGCATGCTTTCCGTTGTTAGTAGCTATATTGGCCAAGTAGATGCTAGCAACTCCAAGAGGGAGTATTTATGCTCGATAGTGGGTTCATGCCTCTAGTAATCTGGGGAAGTGACAGAAATATCTAAGGTACTAGATGTGCTATTGCTACTACGGAGAAAACAACAATCCTTTGTCCATAGGGCAATCGTATTGTTTACTTTACACGCAGTTCGTAAAGCAATAATCTGTTGCTTGCAACTTAATACTGGAGGGGGTTCGGATGATAACCTGAAGGTGGATTATTAGTCATAGATGCAGTTGGATGGTGGTCTATGTATAATGTTGTAATGCCCAATCAAGTCTCAAAGGAGTCAAGATGATTAGTATATGCATGTATGCTTTCTCGGTGTCTGTCAATTGCCTTGTTGTAATTTGTTCACCCAACATGTCATATATCTTAAGGAGAATCACCACTAGTGAACTATGGACCCTGGTCCATTCTTTTACCATCAATCTACAATCTACTATTTACTGTTTACTGTTTACTTTCTGCAAGCAATTACTATCTTCCACATAATACGTTTAATTCTTTGTTTCAGCAAAACCGGTGAGATTGACAACCTCACTGTAAGTTGGGGCAAAGTTTTGTGGTTGTGTTGTGAAGGATTCCAAGTTGGAGACAACACCTTGGGGTTGTTTCCTTGCTCCTACTGGTTCGATAACCTTGTTTTCATAACTGAGGGAAAACTTGCTGATGTGCTCATCATACCTTCCTCTTGGGGTTCCCAACGAGCTCACCGTATTTTGAGCCATCAGAGGGAATGTTGCCAAACACTCTAAATGTTGATGGAAAACTCCACCAAAAACCTTGGAGCTGATAGCTGACTGTGAATAACAAATCATAGCACCATCTCAAATAACAGCTCGAAAAGCACGTAGGATGGGACCCCAAGTAATTGTAGATGATCAAACAATAATCCCAAGAAATATATATCTGACATGGTTGAATGACCCTTCAAGCCTTGTTCGTAGAAGACGTCGAGCGAGTGGTATATGTCAGGATAGGCGAATTAATCTCATCCAAGGAAAAGATCATCCAAGTAGAAGCTCGTAGAAGGAGAAGCTCGAAGAAGGAGAAGATCATCCAAGTAGAAGCTTGGAGAAGGATAAGCTCGGTGAAGGATAAGATCATCTATGTATAAGCTTAGACAAGGAGAAGATAATCCAAGTAGAAGATTAGAGAAGGAGAAGCTTGACTAAAGAGAAGCTTAAAGAAGGAGAAGCTCAACTAGTCCTCCTCAAATATATAGAATGTAATACTATACTAGCACTAGCACTGTAATATTGTATATTGAACAAAAGATCATCTATGATAGAACCTAATAATATACTAGCACTAGCTCAGTATGCAGTTCTCCCTTAATCTAACAAGTTGATGCACTATTAGAATAAGAACCTTCCTTGAACTTTGGAGCAAACAGGAAGAAACACATGATTTGTCCAGAGAGGAATAAAGAAGACAAAACAATTTGGTTTCAACATAAAAAAATAGTACTCCTAGCAACCAAACATCATATGTGAGAAACATAAGAAAGTGCAAGATTTTACGTACTTCTCAATAAAACTAGGTTCAGTAGGTAACAATATAGGATAGCAAATGTCTGAAAGCAGTGGCCTGAATAGCAGCAATAGTAGGAACATATAGTTGTGAAAATATAGCAGTGGTCTGAGCAGCAGCAGTAGGAAAATATAGCTGTAAAAATATAGCAGTGGCTTGAATAGTAGCAACAGTAGGAAAATATAGCTATAAAAATATAACAGTGGCCTGGATAGTAGCAACAGTAGGAAAATTAGCTGTAACTATAGCAGTGGACTGCATAGCAGCAGCATTAGGAAGAACAAAAGATGACAAATTTTGACTTCCATTGTTTATTATCATCCGGAATCTCAGCAATGTTGCTAAAAAACCATGAGTAATAGCAGCCTCAATAAAAGGAGGCAATATCGCTTCCATCTGGTTTTGCCTACTGCCATTGCTAGTATCCCAATAACCTCAGTAGCCCTAGCTCATGCACACAAATCATTTCAAGAACCTTCTCTATGTATGGGATAAAATCCTGTTCTGCAGCAACTCCCACATACACGATTGCAGACTGTGGAGGTACATCATTATTGTCAATTTAGAAGACAATATTTGTGAGCCATTCTAATTTATGCAACTCTTAAGATGTATTTCTGAGTAGACCGGATACTTGCAAAGTCCAGCATGGGATATAGTTTATTTTTGCATCTTCTTAGACATGATTACCATGAAGAATTAAACCCACAAAAAGCTTCTAAATCATGGGCTCCTGTTTCCCAAAAAGATTCATATAATTCCAAATTTCAACCTTGAATTGCTCTTTAAACATTGTCACTTTGTCCTGGTTATTTTCAGAAATAATCTGAAATGGGGCCCTACATTTAGCAAGCTTGATTTTGAAACTCAAAAGGTATAACTTTTCTGACTTGGCTAGATTTGTTTACTTTCTTCAGCACTCACCAATTATAGAGAAGCTTAAGCTACAACTTGATTTGAAACTCACAAGATATAACTAATTTGCATACATGCGGGCTGATGGATGCGAGGTTGCCGATGGTGATGTGGATAAGTGCCTAGAGATGCGGCTGAGCACGATAGGGGCCGGCGTGAGCACAATGCATTCCCCTAGCTTGTGATGACCCACAATTATAGGGGGTGTATCGCAGTATTTTCGATACGTAAGAGTGTCGAACCCAACGAGGAGCAGAAGGTGCTGGCTAGTTGTATGGATCAGGAATTCTCTGCAAATACTTAGCAAACGGATTTTTAGGGGTTTTCTATAAAGCAAATAAACAAAGTACGAGTAAATAAAATACAGTAGGAATAAATGCAGGAAGTGGCCCAATCCTTTATGCAGCAAAGGACAAGCCGGTTGTATTACTTAAGATGACCAAACGTTCTCGAGGACACATGGGAAGACTGTCAAGTGCTTTCGCTTCATATAGTTGATTAATCTTCTTTAGCTTGCTAAGTGTTATGTGGGTGAACCTATGCTAATGTACCGCCACATCCAAGACTATATACATACTTGTGATTATACCCCTTGCAAACATCCGTAAGTACAAGAAAGTAATTAAGGTAGAAACCTAACCACAGCTTTAAACTCTAAGTCCCTTACGTACCCTGTGCAATGGTTTCCTAACAGGGGTTCAGGTTTCTGTCACTCCGGCAGCCCCTACGATTAGTAGCCAAATACACAATGCATTCCCCTAGGCCCATATAGGTGAAGTGTCATGTAGTAGACGTTCACATGACACCACTAGAAGAAGTACACCACAACTTAAATATCAAACTATTGAATCTTTCTCAACACAACTCCACTACTAACAACATGACTTCTCCCATGTCCTCAAGAACAAAACGAACTACTCACAAGACATCATATGGATCATGGTCAGAGATGGCATAATGATGTATAACAATCTGAACATAAACAATAATTCAATGGTTCACTCAATAGCATCAACTACGAAGAGTAATCAACACCGAGAAAGTTTCCCCTATGAACTAATGCAAGATTCAACTCAATTTTTACAGCAATATGGAGATGGTGATGAGGGTGCTGATGGTGATGATGATGATGATCCCAATGAAGTCCATCTTGATGGTGGTGTTGATGGCGACGATCTCCCCTCTCCGGAAAGGAATTCCCCTGGTAGAAATCTGTCTGCCGGAGAGATCTTTCTCTCTCTGTGTTTTTCGCCCCGCAGAGGCGGCGGAATCTTTCTGTGGTCGCTTCCCAAGTCTTAGGGTTTTGGGAGGATGATATACGCTAGAGGGGAGAGCCAGAGGTGGGCCAGGGCGGCCACACCACCTGTTGGCGCGGCCTAGGGCTACCCGCGTCAGGGGGTGGTGTGGGCCCCCTGTGGCCCATCTCCACTCCGTCTTCTGGCATCCTTAGTCTTCTGGAAAAATAGGATTTTCCGTATATTTTTGCCGGATTTTCTGATCTTCGTGAATTTTGCCTCCAAACAACACCTTTTCCATCAGAATCCTAATTGCAGCGGTCCATGCTCCAAAAGTCATCAACCATGCAAAAATAGATGAAATAACATAAGTATCACCTCTCAATACGAAATATATCAATGAATAATAGTGAATTAAGACATAGAATAGTGATGCAAAATGGACGTATCGGCTTGCCATCTCCTCTCAGTGCTTTAGTGGCGTCGGTGAGCACGAGGATGGAGACTGGAGGTTCTCCTTGCCATCGGAGAGCAGATCGATTATCTCTTCTCGCAGATCCAGCAAGAAGGCATGGAGAAGCAAGGTGATGGTGATGTATTTGACAAAAATTTCAACCTGGATGGTGGTGCTTTCATAGTAAGCACTAGCGAGGGAGCTAGGTGGTGGTAGTGCAGCGTGGGGGACGCGACAACATGGGACGGGATGGTTTAGCGGCATGGGGTGTGGGGCAGGGTGGTGCAGCGGTATGGGGCGAGGGTGACAGCGGCATGTGATGACTGCAAGTGCACAAATCGTTTGTAGCTAGTTTCAAAATAAAGATATCGATCCCACACGGAGCAGGAGTCTGAAGTCTAATAGCTCTTGAATTAAATACTATAATAGAAATGCTAAATAAAGTTCTAAGTAGCAAGATAAAATGTGAGTATTCAGTATAAAGGTGTTTTAGGGTTTTCGGTATAAGAGAACAATATGTAAAGTAAAGTAACTAAACATAGAAAGTAAGTATCGCGTATGTAAAAGAGATTTGGAACTGCAACAGGGGAAAAGCGTTCTCAGGGAGTAGCGGATACACCACTAGCATTCTAAAGAGCTAAGGTAAAGATTATTATCATGATCATTCTCAACTATGTATGTGTGGGAGGAACTCCGTATTTGGACAAATAGGCAGCAACCACTGCTCACATCATCCTCATAACCATAGCAGTCAGCAATCGACATTAATCGAATTACTATGCTATTAAGGGACTTAATCCCGTAGGACGTATCCCATGGCATGGATAGTGTTTCGTGAGTATTCTCGGTTCCCAAGTTTATACGTAAGGAGTGCCAACAGCTTTATAGTCACTATAAGTGCTAACACACCTCCATCTACCAACAAGTAGTTCCCTCCATCAAGTCCCCATAAGAGAAATATTAAGAGGTCGACTCCTCTCAACATTAAGATGAAGACAATCTAACACATGGTCACAGCGATGAATATCATAATGAACTTTATTTGAATCTCATACTAGGGTTTGTCCATCTCCCCAAGAACTAATAATCTACTCAGACATGGAGGTAATCAACATCATGAAAATAACAATGGAATCTATCATAGATGAATAGTACTTGTATAGATCCACAACAAGTACGGGAATTACAACAAGATCTAGACAAGATATAGATGGGATGGATGGAGATGGTGGTGATGCAGTGGTTGATGATGAAGATTGATGCCTTAGCCTCCCGGATCTGCACAGGCGAAGATGGATCCCTGATGGCTCAATGCACGGCGCCTAGAAAAGTGATGGTGCGTGGTTGATGCAGAGCTCGTTGGGAACCCCAAGAGGAAGGCATGATGAGCACAGCAGCAAGTTTCCCTCAATTATGAAATTAAGGTTTAATCGAACCAGTAGGAGCAAAGAAACACCCCAAAGGTGTTACTAGCTGAGCTTTGGCAGGGCGCACTACCGGTGCTAGTAGCAACGTGGAGACCTGCACAACACAACCATAGAGCTTTGTCCCCAACTTGCGATGAGGTTGTCAATCTCACCGTGTTTTGCAGAAAACAAAGGATTAAACGTATCGAATGGAAAGAAGTAATTGTTTGCAGAAAGTAAACACAAAGAAGTAAATAGTTTGTAGATTGAATGTAAAAGACAAGGACCGGGATCCATAGTTCCCTAGAGGTGGCTCTGCTTAGATAGATAACATGCTGGGTGAACAAATTACAGCGGGCCAATTGACAAACATCGAGAAAGCAATACGTGCATATACTAATCATCTTGACTCCTTTGAGACTTGATTGGGCATTACAACATTATACATAGACCGCCATCCAACTGCATCTATAACTAATAATCCACCTTCAGGTTATCATCCGAACCCCCTCCAGTATTAAGTTGCGAGCAACAGATTATTGCTTTACGAATTGCGTGTAAAGTAAACAATACGATTGTTCTATGAACGAATGATTGTTGTTTTCTCCCTAGTAGCAACATCACATCTAGTACCTTAGAGATTTCTGTCACTTCCCCAGATTACCAGAGGCATGAACCCACTATCCAGCATAAATACTAACTCTTGAAGTTGCTATCATCTACTTGGCCAAGATAGCTACTAACAACAGAAAGCATGCAAGATCACAAATAACAAAGACATGATATAATCAACAATCAATCTGAAATAGCATCTCAATATCCATCGGATCCCTACAAACACAACATGTATGGATACAGATAGATGATCTTGATCATGAACGGATCTCACAAGATCTAGCCATGAAAACACAAAGGAGGAGAACCAGCCATCTAGCTACTACATGGATCCGTAGTCCAAGGATGAACTACTCACGCATCACACCAGAGGCTTGCATGGTGATGAAGAAGGCCGCCAGGGTGAATTCCCCTCTCCGGCAGGGTGCCGGGAAGAGCTTCAGATCCCTCCCGATCTAGGGATGGAGATGACAGCGGCTATAGACTCTTTCATGGATTTTTGATCGGGTACTTAGGGTTTTCGTCCCGAGGGCATCTTATAGGCGGAAGGGGAGGCTGAGGGGGCGCCGAGAGCGGCCACACCACTCCCTGGCGCGGGCCAGGCCTGGCCGCGCGGCCAGGTGGTGTGGTGGCCCCCTGGCCCCTCTCTGTCTTGTATTCTGGCACTTGATGACTTCCGAAAAAATAGGCACTTTGGCTTTTGTCCCGTCCAATTCCGAGAATATTCATTTTCTAATTTTCCTGGAACCAAAAACAGCAGAAAACAGGCAGTTGGCACTGTGGCTCTTGTTAATAGGTTAGTCCAAGAAATCATATGAAAAGTACTCCAAAGTTGGAACAAAACACAAGAAAGTGGATAAAACCAAGCATGGAACATAAAAAACTATAGATACATTTACAATGTATCAATCCCTGGTGGACGCGTTCCCCCTCCAGATGCCTTCCAAAGGTGAGGTTTCGGTGATTTCTGGTTGTTTTGTATGTCGTCTCCCCGATCCAGTTGCACGGGGTGAAACTAGTTGAGGAGGCGGTGGTGGCGCCAACTATACGGCGGTAACTATACGTTCGAAAAATTTATTTCTGCCGTATAGTTGGTCGTTAAACTGTGTGTAAGCCTCGATCGCTTTGGGTTTTCTTCTGGTGTTATTGATATTTCCCAAATAAGCGATTTACGTTGTTTTTTGGCTCCTTTTCTCCCCAATACAATTGCTCCAAGAATTATGTCCATTGTATCCATCATCTGTCATGATCCTGGTGAAAATATACATAAAATGTGCGCGTGAACACCGTAAAATACCAAGATCCTACATCTACAGTGCAAAATAATAATATAAAACATGATGCAAATATTCACTCATTAACTTCCCCAAGCTTAGATTCTTGCTCGTCTCGGGCAAGTTTAGCTTAATGGATGTGATCCTCAATATGATGAAGCTGAGTCGATAAAATAAATGAGATAGTTGCAACATATGTTTATCATATATGATACATATGAATAAGTTCATGAATAGTACCTTACTCGAACCATCCGAATAATATTAGCAGGCTTCCACACCTTAGCATTTAACAATTCACAAAATATCACTCTCAATATGATGTAAAAGTATTCAGTTCGACCGAATGAGTTAGCGAGGTAGTCCCAAGTATTTTTGGATTAACATATTCAATTGGGATTTAAAATCTCAAACGCTTCTTTATCATACTACAATGTAGAGTGTATGCCTATTTGCTCTTTGCACATTCGCTCTTTTTTTCTTTTTTCTGTATATATGCTCACACTTTTGTTTAAGTGATGTGCAAAGGAGCTAGCCATACATTCCACTTCATGTAGGAAGTCAAAGTTTAACGATCTCGATTACCAAATCCCAATTGTACATGAAGCAACCTTTATAGGTTGAATATTCTACCTCATCTTATTCTCACTCTAATTTGATAGCACTTCTTATTTTCCTTTATTCAAGGTTTATTTTTTAACTTAAGTGATTAGATAATTTTTATTTGTAAATCAAACCGTGAACTTACAACATATTGACCAAATTATCTTTGTATGTTCCATTAATACCAATTGTGTGGAAGACTCCTATTGCTATCATCAAGTGCAAGTAAAATTATACTCAAGCCATTCATATATCCAATAAGACAAGCACAAACTCAATAATGATCCATATATGATAATAAACTCAGAATTTCATAAAAGGGATCGACTATTCCTGAAGGGAATTCTAATGATGCAAACTTTATTTCTAACTTGAACTAATGCAAACCTAAAATAGTAATGTAAAACTTATAAGATAGATTACAAGGTCTTAAAGATATCCCCAAGCTTGGAATCAAGCCAGGTGCGATCAAATAATTCCTTGCGATTATTTGATACCGTGATTATTGTAGATCACTATGGTGCCATGGCACACGGTATCTTCTCTTCATGGGCCAGCCTGAGATGGAGGGATTGATTGACAGCCTCTAATTCCTTAACACGCAGATTGTAGAAAATATTATTCCTCTCCAACACTTTCACTTGTTCATTAATGAGATCATTGTTATCTTGAAGGGTTTGTATCGCCTTAAGACTCATAGAAAAACCTGCTTCGTTTGTCTGCTTAATATCTTCATCAAGTTTATCAAGATAAAGTCGCAGCAACCGAAGATGTTTGGGTGTCGCTGGCGTCTCCTTGTCCATCTCTTCAATCTTCAGCTCGAGGGCCTTCAACTCCCTCTTATGGCGTTCATTGTCGGCATCGAGGAACTCCATACGGACGATCTTGATCTCCTTCCCTTGCTTTCTATTGCTCCCGATCTTCATAGGAACTTTTCTCCTTGGCCTCTGTCCCTTGGTTGCGTGTCCTCATGTGTGAATAAGAGGTAGAATGGTTTCTCGAGATTATGATTGAGAGAGAGAGACAATGGCAGTATATAAGGGGGGTCAGAGGTCGGTAAAACTCGCAAGAAACACCAAATTCTCTCCCAAGAAAAGAATCTTAACAAAACAGGGAAAGAAATCGCGGATTTGGAGGAGTCTTGTCGTGTAACAACCAACTATATGGGCATGGCACGTATAGCTCCGGCCGTATAGTTGGTTCTGGACGGATATTTCCTAATATCTCGAGTCCAGGTTGATTAAGTTACGACTCGGAACCGACAATACCGTTATTACCATTATTATTTTTTCGGAAAAACAAAAAAGTAAACGAAAGTGTCTAAGAGTTTAACGACCAACTATACGACCGGAAAGTTTATTCCCGCCGTATAGCTACGACCATATAGATACAGACATCAAAAATCGAAAATGTCTGAGAGTTTAATGACCAACTATACGGCCAGAATATTTATTCCTATCGTATAGCTGCGACCGTATAGATCGAGACATCGAAAACAATTTCGCAAATAAGATACAGAAGGTTTAACGACCAACTATACGGCCGGAATATTTTCTCCAGTTATATAGTTGCGCCTGTATAGTTGGTAAAAACCTTCAGAAGCTTCAGAAAAACACGAGGAATTCAAAGGCAAAAATTTCAGAAGTAAAATCTGTGAAAACAAATCACTTATTTGAGTAAGAACACTTACCTTGCACTTACCATTTACTTAGTCGGGGATGACAGACTCCTCCAACAACAAAGACTTCTTCACTTTTGGAGAAATCGACCTTAGTTCATTTAATAATTCTCATAAGAAAAAATCATAAGGACTAAAGTTCCTCTCAATAAGATTAGTGTCTTGCTGGGAAAATATAGACACTACATCCAACATCTTTATTTCTTGCCTCTGCATAATCTGCAACTCAAATTCTTGAAGTAAAAGGATCCAATGGATTAGTCTTGGTTTATGATTTTTCCTCTCAAGGAGTTCTTTTAAACCATCATGATCCGTATGAAGTCTTACTTTTGCATCAACAATATAAGAATGAAATTTATCACAAGAGAAAAATACAGCAAAAAGTTCACTTTCTTCCTTAGGATAATTCTTTTGAGCACTATTAAGAGTTCTACTAGCATGGTGTATAATATTAAATCTATGGCCTATATGTTGTCCCCGAGTTACTCCTACAACATCATCACTAGCTTCACATATTAAGTCAAAAGTCATATCCCAGATAGGTGGTTTAATGGTAGGAGCATGGGATATAGCATATTTAAGTTTATCAAAGTCTACAAGACATTTATCATCAAAGTTAAATCTTACTCCCTATTGCAGAAGGTTAGTCAAAGGTTTAGATATTCCGCAGAAATTTCTAATGAACCTTCTATAAAACCCACATGACCAAGGAAACTTCTTATACCTTTTATATCCCTAGGTTGCGGCATTCTCTCTATTGCCTCAACCTTAGCTCTATCCACTTCAATTCCCTTACCTTATGTCCAAGGACTATACCTTCTTTAACCATAAAATGGCACTTCTCCCAGTTTAGAATGAGTTTGGTCTCTTCGCAACACTTCAAGACTCTTTTGAGATTATCCAAACAACTAGTAAATGAAGTTCCATAGACGGAAAAGTCGTCCATAAATACTTCCATTATCAGTTCTATAAGATCTGCAAAAATAGCAGTAATGCATCTTTGAAAAGTAGCTGGAGCATTACATAAACCAAAAGGCATATGACGGTAAGCATGTAAACCATAAGGACCAATGAAAGTTATTTTAAGTTGGTCATCAGGATGAACAGCTATTTGAGAAAAACCGGAGTATCCGTCCAAGTAGCAAAAATGAGTGTGTTTTTCCAACCTCTCTAAAGTTTGATCTATGAACAGTAAAGGATAGTGATCTTTCCTAGTTTCTTTATTCAATTTCCTAAAATATATACACATCCTATGTCCAACAATAGTTCTAGTAGGTATCAATTCATTGTTTTCATTAGGAACAATAGTAAAACCGCCCTTATTAGGGACACAATGAACAAGACTTACCCATTCACTTTCTTTTACAGGATAGATTATACCTGCGTCCAGTAGGGGCTTGTTCGTCTGCGGTACCAAAGTTGGCAGGCCAGCATATGGCGGTACCTAAGTTGCCTGGAATTACCACGTTTCGAAAAGTTGGGCCACCAACTACTGAGAGGGGCCATTTCAAGGCAAACTCATCTCACCCCTACCAAATACAAACATTCTATTAAACCGCCCCGTGAAGTAGACGGTCGGGACCCACATATCGGTTATCTGTCCGTGACGCGGGCGCCAATGCGGCAACCTCTTAGGCAAATTGAGAAGCTAAGTGGATTGGATGCGTTGACCAATTTCACAAATCCATTCCCAGCTTTCCCCTAGCACCGGCGGTGTCGGAATCCACCCTCCAAGCAGGACGATCCCTTCGGACATTTGACTTCCGGGGCCAAGTTGCTGCGCCCAGTTGCTGCACCCAGTCACTGATACCGAGCTCCAATGGCGCATGTCGTAGCCGCCGTTGCGAGGCTCTAGCCCGCCTCCGCTGCCAACGAGCCGAGCAGTTCAGAGGATGGCAGATCCTACTATCAAAGAAGAAGAAGTTCTGCCTACAAGCGGGTGACCTACCCTTCTCTTTGCTATTCGCACTAATTACAACTGCTAGCTGGCTACTGAACCTCAAATTGTTCGTTAGCCCAACGCTGACATACATATTTTGTCCATAGTTTTCTGTCAAGTGGGATCTGTGCGGACCCCCCTTACCTGGTTACGGTAGTCCTCTACAGGTACGACTCCAAGGGCAAGTGGTATGGAAGCCATTGTTTCATGATGGAAGAAGCGCCTGTGCAGATCTGAACTATATCTGGTATGGTTGCTGCTCTGCCTAATCATATTGAAGTATGGCCGAAGTAGACTACAAAGTTTAGCTTCATGGATGAACGTGGCATCCATGTTCCTATATCGTCTGACAGTCAGCTAATTGGGTTGATGAAAAGGTATGCTTCGGATTGCATGTTTGAGCTGAATTGTGATGCACTGGATGTGGAAGCTGCTGCAACTAGAAGTCGCCTTTCTATACTTGGACAGGGTGGTTGCTCGAACGCAATTAGCTCCTGGTAAGCAAAGGTCGCTTGGGGTTCGCATATTTGTGCTGAATTGTAATTTTGTTTTATTTACTCTGTAGATATTGGGCAATTATGCAACCGTCTTGTTTCTTTGACAGGAAGCGCCGCAAGGTTAGAAACATGACTGCCGGGTCAGTCATTTTGCTCCCCGAAGAAATTAAAAACGAGTGGAAATATGATGCTGCACACGATTCTGGTGCCCATTGTCCGGCGATGCAGAGTACGTGAAGCTAAGAAAGGAAGAGGAAGAAGGCAGGAAATGAAGAAGCCATTGGACGTGAAGGCTTGGCACCCAGGCTGCGGAAGAAGGCTGCTGGCAATGAAGATGCATAGTAGTGTGTTGAACTTGAACCTATATATGTAATTCTGTTAAATTCTGGAGCTCTGTGTGTGGCACGTTGCTGGGCGAAACAATCTACCCACGTTCTCTGAGTAAAATGTAGCGCGACTTAGGGTTTGGAAACGCCCGAGTCAGTAGTGGAATCCGAAATTGTGATTGTGCCACTGCTATCTGAAAACAAGGATCCACCGGTTCCACGATTGCTGAGGGGCACAGGAGGTCTCCAAATACGACGGAATGTAAGTGGCACAGAAATACATTATTTAAGCTGCCACACTCCACGAAGCAGCAACTTATTTCAGATGCTGCACAACGACGTGGCAACATAAACAACAATGTTCTCACCGATAATGCCTAGATGAGGAGGAAATGGGTACCACTTTCTGGCCTAATCTTGATCCTGTTTATCTCACCGCCTCTCTGCTCCTGCATCCCCTGCATCTGGCGAAGCTCCCGGATCTCCAGTAACCGGGTGTACGTGCTTCCACTTTATAAATTGTGGTTGTGCCATTTGCATGTGGCCAATTCCACGTAGATTATGTTTAAACAAACCACCAATGTCAGAATACACTAGTAGAAAAGGGGTCTTTGGTCCACGGTCACGTTCCCAATCCGGGACAGAGATCTAAATTGAGGCAGAAATTGATCTAAATCACAAATTCTTCCACAAATTAATCAAGATAGAGATCTAAATCGAGGCATTTCATTAATTCAACCACAAATTCTTCTAAACAAAGGGGTGATTTCACATCCTACATTAATTCAACCAACTAGTCAACATTTTCACTTCCGCTGCCGCTGTCCTCTGAGCCGCCGGCTTCCTCGTCTTCGTCAGACGGAACCTCCACGATTTCTGCATTGTACGCGAGACGGAGCACCTCTTCGCGGTGAGCGGCGGCGATGACGGTGAACTTGGTCCATCCAGGGACGGACCAGAACCTCTCCTGCCCTTCTCGGTTGCGGAGATCCCGGTGCACCACGCACCCGTAAACAATGCGGTTGTCAATCTTGGCCTTCCGCTCCTTCTTGAACAGCGCTTACCAGTACGGGCTGGCCGCCGCGTACCGGGGCAGCGCCCTCTTCCATGCGGGCATCTGGCGGCGGCGCGCCGCGATTTTGCTCTCCATCACGGCTCCGCCGGGGAAGAGGAGCGGAGCCACCGGCACCCCCGCATAGCTGATGCGCCATCCGTAGGGCACCGTCGCGGCCGGCGGCGCGAGGATGTCGAAGTGCGAGAACATCACCGCCTCGTAGAAGTTCAGCGAGGGCATCTCCATTGCGCGCGGTGGAGTTTGGAGAGGGAGCGAGGGGGTGGACGGCGCGGTGGAGATTGGAGAGGGCGAGGGGATGGGCGACAAAGCGACGAGCTATGGCGCCTCCTATTTGTACACGAGGACGACGAAGCGACGGGCGAAATATCCAAGGGGCATTGGTCAGACAAAAGGAAGTAATGCAGCGTTAAGACAGATTAACGGGCGACCAATTTTTTTACTCCCAGGACTCTGGGGCCAATAGTTCAGACCGCTAGGTCAACAAGTACAACTATTACAACTTAAAAAGGCACGGGGCTAAAGCTAAATAGAACTAGTTAACACACATCTCCTTGATCTTCCTAATCTTAGCCCTATGCGCATCTTCCTGCGAGAGTAAGGATCGAATCGTCTGCTCCTTCCTTTTAGCATCTTCCTTGCACAGCTTCAATTGTTTCTCTGCATCTTTCCTCATGCACTTGTCAATACTCGTAGTTGTGAACTGCAGGACTTTGGCCTGGTGAAGATCCTTCCTTGCTTGAGTCAGTTCTTGCTCTGCTTTAGCCTTCAGGGCCAACGCCGCGTCCCTCTCCTTCTCGACTTTGCTAACCTTGTCTTCCACCCCCCATGAGATCTCGCTTATGCTTGGTCGTGTCAACTGGTTCCCATAGCTTCATCTCAACACTGTCAAGAAGTGAGCTGAATGCGGATTCTTTCAACTCAACAGTCATTTCCCATAGTTTGTCCAGCGTTTTCTGCATTGATTTGGGCCACTCTGGATCTACCCATTTGACAACAACGCAACTTCCACCTCGCACCATTGCACGATGTCCTTGACACCGTAGAAACCTCCTGCCTACGTTTCTTCCTTCGAACGCTACAAATTTAGCGGGCACATATCCATGTTTACATAGCAGAGGACTGTCTTCATCCGCTAAACCGTGATAGGCGGCGTCAAACATCGTCTGGTTGGCCTAACACATCATACGCGCATGAGTAAACGGAGTAGATCTGGCTCAAAAAATAGATAACTGGCCACGGATGATAGAGATAGAGATGAGACGACTCACATCGAAATCACCGTCCCTGTCGTCACGACGCGTTTCCTCATCGTCTCCCCTTGAACCCATGGCGAGAGGGGAGGGGGGTGATTGCCGGAGAGGGGATTGGGATGGCGGCGCCGTCGGCTTGTGGCTACGGCAGGATGGGAGTGAAGTGGGGAATGTGGCTTCGAGGGGAAGGAAGAGAAGTACAGGGAGGAAGAGAAGTAATGGGGACGTGACACTCGGATATGGCTCGCTCAACTCGTGAGTCGTGACACTCGCAATAGGGGAGCCCCCGGTGTTGCCAGTTTGTCCAGAGCAAGCGTGGCCAATCATGCCGCAGAACAGACTACTCGTGGATCGATCTCATGAAAACCATCCCAATCGTCCAAGCGCCCCGATCGGACGGTATGTAACAATCGACAAGCAGAACAACTGTGTTAGGGTGTGCCTTCTAGAAGAGTCGGTCTAACGCTAAGGTTAGGGCTCTCCTAAGGTTAATTAGTATCCATATGCGGTTTATGAAAAGAACATGCATCCAATGACATGGGTGGGTATGTGGTTAATGAGAAGAGCAGACATGCAATGACACCGGTGATATGTGGTTTGTGAGAAGAACACACATGCAATGACTCTAGCTGTGGTTCATGAAAAGAGCAGACATGCAATGACACCGGTGGATCCATGTGTGGTTCATGGGAAGAACACACATGCAATGACACTGCGTGTGGCTCATGATATGGTTTGTAAGAAGAACACACATGCAATGACTCTAGCTGTGGTTTGTGAAAATAGCACGCATGTGATGACTCTAGCTGTGGTTCGTGGGAAGAGCAGACATATGATGACACCGGTGGATCCATGTGTGGTTCATGGGAATAACACACATGCAATGACACTGGTGGATCCATGTCTGGTTCATGGGAAGAGCAGACATGCGATGACACTGGGTGGATCCATGTGTTGTTTGTGAGAAGAACACACATGCAATGACACAGGTGATATGTGGTTTGTGAAAAGAACAGACATGCAATGACTCTAGTTGTGGTTAGTGAGAAGAGCAGACATGCAATGACACCGGTGGATCCATGTGTGGTTTGTGAGAATAACACACATGCAATGACACTGGGTGTGGTTCATGATATGGTTTGTAAGAAGAACACACATGCAATGACTCTAGCTGTGGTTTGTGAAAACAACACGCATGCGATGAGTCTAGCTGTGGTTCATGGGAAGAGCAGACATACAATCACACTGGTGGATCCATGTGTGGTTCATGGGAAGAACACACATGCAATGACACTGGGTGTGGTTCATGATATTGTTTGTGAGAAGAACACACATGCAATGACACTGGTGGATCCATGTGTGGTCTATGAGAAGAACACACATGCAATGACACTAGGTGTGGTTCATGATATGGTTTGTGAGAAGAACACACATGTAATGACATTGGTGGATCCATGTGTTGTTCATGGGAAGAACACACATGCAATGACTCTAGTGATATGTGGTTTGTGAAAAGAACAGACATGCAATGACTCTAGCTGTGGTTAATGAGAAGAGCAGACATGCAATGACACCGGTGGATCCATGTGTGGTTTGTGATAAGAACACACATGCAATGACACTGGGTGTGGCTCATGATATGGTTTGTAAGAAGAACACACATGCAATGACTCTAGCTGTGGTTTGTGAAAAGAGCACGCATGCGATGACTCTAGCTGTGGTTCATGGGAAGAGCAGACATACAATGACACTGGTGGATCCATGTGTGGTTCATGGGAAGAACACACATGCAATGACACTGGTGGATCCATGTGTGGTCTGTGGGAAGAACACACATGCAATGACACTGGTGGATCCATGTGTGGTTCATGGGAAGAACACACATGAAATGACACCGGTGATATGTGGTTTGTGAGAAGAACGCACATGCAATGACTCTAGCTGTGGTTGATGAAAAGAGCAGACATGCAATGACACTGGGTGTGGTTCATGATATGGTTTGTGAGAAGAACACACATGCGATGACACTGGGAGTGGTTCATGATATGGTTTGTGAGAAGAACACACATGCGATGACTCTAGCTATGGTTCATGAAAAGTGCAGACATGCGATGACTCTACCTGTGGTTCATGGGAAGAGCAGACATACAATGACACCGGTGGATCCATGTGTGGTTCATGGGAAGAACACACATGCAATTACACCGCTGGATCCTTACGTGGTCTATGAGAATAACACACATGCAATGACAATGCTGGATCCATGTGTGGTTCATGGGAAGAACACACATGCAATGCCACTAGTGGATCCATGTGTCGTCTGTGGGAAGAACACACATGCAATGACTCTGGTGATATGTGGTTTGTGAAAAGAACACACATGCAAAGACTCTAGTTGTGGTTAATGAAAAGAGCAGACATGCAATGACACAGGTGGATCCATGTGGGATTAATGAGAAGAACACACATGCAATGACACTGGGTGCGGTTGATGATATGGTTTGTGAGAACAACACACATGCAATGACACTAGTGGATCCATGTGTGGTATGTGAGAAGAACACACATGCAATGACACTGGGTGTGGTTCATGATATGGTTTGTGAGAAGAACACACATGCAATGACACTGGTGGATCCATGTGTGGTTCATGGGAAGAACACACATGCAATGACTCTGGTGATATGTGGTTTCTGAAAAGAACAGACATGCAATGACTCTAGCGGTGGTTAATGAGAAGAACAGACATGCAATGATACTGGTGGATCCATGTGTGGTTCGTGAGAAGAACACACATGCAATGACACTGGGTGTGGTTCATGATATGGTTTGTAAGAAGAACACACATGCAATGACACCGGTGATATGTGGTTTGTGAGAAGAACACACATGCAATGACTCTAGCTGTGGTTCATGAAAAGAGCAGACATGCAATGACATTGGTGGATCCATGTGTGGTTCATGGGAAGAACACACATGCAATGAACACTTGGTGTGGTTCATGATATGGTTTGTGAGAAGAACACACATGCAATGACACTGGTGGATCCATGTGTGGTTCATGGGGAGAACACACATGCAATGACTCTGGTGATATGTGGTTTGTGAAAAGAACAAACATGCAATGACTCTAGCTGTGGTTAATGAGAAGAGCAGACATGCAATGACACCGGTAGATCCATGTGCGGTTTGTGAGAAGAACACACATGCAATGACACTGCGTATGGCTCATGATATGGTTTGTAAGAAGAACACACATGCAATGACTCTAGCTGTGGTTTGTGAAAAGAGCACGCATGCGATGACTCTAGCTGTGCTTCATGGGAAGAGCAGACATACAATGACACTGGTGGATCCATGTGTGGTTCATGGGAAGACCACACATGCAATGACACTGGTGGATCCATGTGTGGTCTGTGGGAAGAACACACATGCAATGACACTGGTGGATCCATGTGTGGTTCATGGGAAGAACACACATGCAATGACACCGGTGATATGTGGTTTGTGAGAAGAACGCACATGCAATGACTCTAGCTGTGGTTGATGAAAAGAGCAGACATGCAATGACACTGGGTGTGGTTCATGATATGGTTTGTGAGAATAACACACATGCGATGACTCTAGTTGTGGTTCATGAAAAGAGCAGACATGCGATGACTCTACCTGTGGTTCATGGGAAGAGCAGACATACAATGACACTGGTGGATCCATGTGTGGTTCATGGGAAGAACACACATGCAGTTACACCGTTGGATCCTTACGTGGTCTGTGAGAATAACACACATACAATGACACTGCTGGATCCATGTGTGGTTCATGGGAAGAACACACATGCAATGACACTGGTGGATCCATGTGTGGTCTGTGGGAAGAACACACATGCAATGACTCTGGTGATATGTGGTTTGTGAAAATAACACACATGCAATGACTCTAGCTGTGGTTAATGAAAAGAGCAGACATGCAATGTCACTAGTGGATCCATGTGGGGTTAATGAGAAGAACACACATGCAATGACACTAGTGATATGTGGTATGTGAGAAGAACACACATCCAATGACTCTAGCTGTGGTTCATGAAAAGAGCAGACATGCAATGACACTGGTGGATCCATGTGTGGTTCATGGGAAGAGCAGACATGCGATGACACTGGGTGGATCCATGTGTGGTTTGTGAGAAGAACACACATGCAATGACTCTGGTGATATGTGGTTTGTGAAAATAACAGACATGCAATGACTCTAGCTGTGGTTAATGAGAAGAGGTGACATGCAATGACACCGGTGGATCCATGTGTGGTTTGTGATAAGAACACACATGCAATGACACTAGGTGCGGTTCATGATATGGTTTGTAAGAAGAACACACATGCAATGTCACCGGTGATATGTGGTTTGTGAGAAGCTTAAGAACACACATGCAATGACTCTAGATGTGGTTCATGAAAAGAGCAGACATGCAATGACACTGGTGGATCCATGTGTGGTTCATGGGAAGAACACACATGCAATGACACTGGGTGTGGTTCATGATATGGTTTGTGAGCAGAACACGCATGCAATGACACTGGTGGATCCATGTGTGGTCTGTGAGAAGAACACACATGCAATGACACTGGGTGTGGTTCATGATATGGTTTGTGAGAAGAACACACATGCAATTACACTGGTGGATCCATGTGTGGTTCATGGGAAGAACACATATGCAATGACTCTGGTGATATGTGGTTTGTGAAAAGAACAGACATGCAATGACTCTAGCTATGGTTAATGAGAAGAGTAGACCTGCAGTGACACCGGTGGATCCATGTGTGGTTTGTGAGAAGAACACACATGCAATGACAGTGGGTGTGGTTCATGATATGGTTTGTAAGAAGAACACACATGCAATGACACTGGTGGATCCATGTGTGGTCTGTGGGAAGAACACACATGCAATGACTCTAGCTGTAGTTCATGAAAAGAGCAGACATGTGTTGGGTCCGCAGCATAGTAAACAAAAAATTTCCTACGATGTGAACTACATGCCAAGATCTATCTACTAGGTACAAAGCAACGGGTGGACATACATCCATCGAGAACTTACCCTCGAAGACAACGAGTTTTGTTAACGAGTAGGAACTCGTGGTTGATGTAGTCGTACACTTGCCGATCTCAAGATCGTGATGAAGTCCAGCAGGTCCGGTTCCAGCACGTCCATCAGATCCAGCTCCACCAAGTCCATCACCACCAAGTCCAGCACCGCAAAGCAGCGGTGCATCCGTGATCGCACACACGTCTGGTACCCCGACAACCTCTGTCCCGCGCTCCAGCAAAGCAGCGGAGTCAGCAACTCCTTTCCAGATAAAGCCACCGGGAACATGTATCTCGCTAATCCGAGACCATGGGCGAATAATACTAGAGAGGGAGAGAGATCCTTCACAACGAGGTGTGTTTGAGAAGTGAGGAGAGGGTGGCCTTTTATAGGAGGAGGGGGTGCCCCTCCTTCATGGCCGGCGCATGGAGGAGGTGTCTCTTCACCTCCTCCATTCATGTTGTGGTAACCCCTCCACATTATGCCTCTTCACATTCCCTTTTAAAGTCTCCACTTTAAATGCATTAAATTTCTCCAAATTTAATGCTCTCTCATTTAATAAAAATCTTTTATTATTTTTATTCAGAATTTTGTTACTTACTTTAATTAACAAACATTCACATAAAACCCCCTACAACATTTCAATATTACATGCAGAACCAATTTCAGCAATTTCACCCGAAACAGTTTCGGTGTCTATTGAAATAATTCCAGCGCTTTCTTAAATCTTTATCTGAAACATATTTGCTCCATATGGTGTCAGTATCCCTTAAGTGTGTCACCCTACAGTTCGCGAATAATGCAGACATGATCGAAACCCCTCTCTGATCAATAATTAGTAGCGGGACCTGGAGATCCGTACTAACTCCTACACATTCAACGATGACTTCTGTGATCATAAGAACCTTTAACGCTTGTAACTAAATCCCTCTGTCTCGCGATATATTACATGTCCGAGATTCGATCATCGGTATCTCCATACCTAGTTTGATCTTGTTACCGACATTCACTCTTTTCTCGTTCCCGTGATATAACATTCTAATGATCACATCACTTGCTTGCAAGCTATCTTAATGTGATATCACCAAGACGGCCCAGAGTATATCTATCCGTCATCGGGATTGAAAAATTCCACTCTTGATCCATGAGCCTCAACATAACACCTTCATAGCATCGAACCCATCTTTATAGTCACCCTGTTACGGTGTGACGTTTGATGTTATCAAGATACTCTTCCGGTGTTAGCAATTAACATGATCTCATGGTCTAAGGATAAAGATTACTTCGTATAGTGTTATAGCAATATAAACATAATGAATTTGATCGTAATGCTATACTTCGGATGAATGTTCATCACATCATTCCACCAATGTTGTGACCTTGTTATTAACAACATCCAATGTCCATGATCAGAAAACCTTGATCATCTTATTAATCAACGAGCTAGTATATAAGAGAGGCATAACTAGGAACCCTTTTTGTTTATTAAACACACATGTATTGACGTTTCCGATCAATACAATTATAGCATGTAAAATAAACATTTATCATAAACATGGAATAAGATAATAACCACTTTATTACTGCCTCTCAGGCATATTCCCTTCAACATGCAATGACACTGGTGGATCAATGTGTGGTTCATGGGAAGAACACACATGCAATGACACTGGGTGTGGTTCATGATATGGTTTGTGAGAACAACACACATGCAATGACACTGGTGGATCCATGTCTGGTATGTGAGAAGAACACACATGCAATGACACTGGTGGATCCATGTGTGGCCTTTGGGAAGAACACACATGCAATGACACTGGTGATATGTGGTCTGTGAGAAGAACACACATCCAATGACTCTAGCTGTGGTTCATGAAAAGAGCAGACATGCAATGACACTGGTGGATCCATGTGTGGTTCATGGGAAGAGCAGACATGCGATGACACTGGGTGGATCCATGTGTGGTTTGTGAGAAGAACACACATGCAATGACACTGGTGGATCCATGTGTGGTTCATGGGAAGAACACACATGCAATGACTCTGGTGATATGTGGTTTGTTAAAATAAAATACATGCAATGACTCCAGGTGTGGTTAATGAGAAGAGCAGACATGCAATGACACCGGTGGATCCATGTGTGGTTTGTGAGAAGAAGACACAGGAAATGACACCGGGTGTGGTTCATGATATGGTTTGTAAGAAGAACACACATGAAATGACTCTAGCTGTGGTTCATGAAAAGAGCATGCATGCGATGACTCTAGCTATGGTTCATGGGAAGAGCAGACATACAATGACACTGGTGGATCCATGTGTGGTTCATGGGAAGAACACACTTGCAATGACACTGGTGGATCCATGTGTGGTCTGTGGGAAGAACACACATGCAATGACACTGGTGGATCCATGTGTGGTTCATGGGGAGAACACACGTGCAATG
The DNA here is from genome assembly GCA_910589775.1 of Avena eriantha. NCBI lineage: Eukaryota > Viridiplantae > Streptophyta > Magnoliopsida > Poales > Poaceae > Avena > Avena eriantha. The sequence goes on along the minus strand of OU342745.1, from coordinate 369,638,748 downwards.
ACACCGGTGATATGTGGTTTGTGAGAAGAACACACATGCAATGACTCTAGCTGTTGTTCATGAAAAGAGCAGACATGCAATGACACTGGTTGATCCATGTGTGGTTCATGGGAAGACCACACATGCAATGACACTGGGTGTGGTTCATGATATGGTCTGTGAGAAGAACACACATGCAATGAATCTAGCTTTGGTTCATGAAAAGAGCATACATACGATGACTCTAACTATGGTTCACGAAAAGAGCAGACCTGCGATGCCATTGGTGGATCCATGTGTGGTCTATGAGAGGAACACACATGCAATTACACCGGTGGATCCTTATGTGGTTTGTGAGAATAACACACATGCAATGACACTGGTGGATCCATGTGTGGTTTGTGAGAAGAAGACACAGGAAATGACACCGGGTGTGGTTCATGATATGGTTTGTAAGAAGAACACACATGAAATGACTCTAGCTGTGGTTCATGAAAAGAGCATGCATGCGATGACTCTAGCTATGGTTCATGGGAAGAGCAGACATACAATGACACTGGTGGATCCATGTGTGGTTCATGGGAAGAACACACTTGCAATGACACTGGTGGATCCATGTGTGGTCTGTGGGAAGAACACACATGCAATGACACTGGTGGATCCATGTGTGGTTCATGGGGAGAACACACGTGCAATGACACCGGTGATATGTGGTTTGTGAGAAGAACACACATGCAATGACTCTAGCTGTTGTTCATGAAAAGAGCAGACATGCAATGACACTGGTTGATCCATGTGTGGTTCATGGGAAGACCACACATGCAATGACACTGGGTGTGGTTCATGATATGGTCTGTGAGAAGAACACACATGCAATGACTCTAGCTTTGGTTCATGAAAAGAGCATACATACGATGACTCTAACTATGGTTCACGAAAAGAGCAGACCTGCGATGCCACTGGTGGTTCCATGTGTGGTCTATGAGAGGAACACACATGCAATTACACCGATGGATCCTTATGTGGTTTGTGAGAATAACACACATGCAATGACACTGGTGGATCCATGTGTGGTTTATGGGAATAACACACATGCACTGACACTGGTGGATCCATGTGTGGTCTGTGGGAAGGACACACATGCAATCACACTAGTGGATCCATGTGTGGTTCATGGGAAGAACACACATGCAATGACACCGGTGATATGTGGTTTGTGAGAAGAACACACATGCAATGACTCTAGCTGTGGTTCATGAAAAGAGCAGACATGCAATGACACTAGTGGATCCATGTGTGGTTCATGGGAATAACACACATGCAATGACTCTGGTGGATCCATGTGTGGTCTGTGGGAAGAACACACATGAAATGACACTGGGTGGATCCATGTGTGGTCTGTGGGAAGAACACACATGCAATGACACTGGTGGATCCATGTGTGGTCTGTGGGAAGAACACACATGCAATGACACAGGTGATGTGTGGTATGTGAGAAGAACACACATGCACTGACTCTAGGCATGGTTCATGAAAAGAGCAGGCATGCGATGACACTGGTGGATCCATGTGTGGTTTGTGACAAGAACACACATGCAATGACACTGGTGGATCCATGTGTGGTCTGTGGGAAGAACACACATGCAATGACACTGGTGATATGTGGTTTGTGAGAAGAACACACATCCAATGACTCTAGTGGATCCTTATGTGGTTTATGAGAAGAACACACATCCAATGAACTCTTGTGGATCTATCTTGGCATAATTTGATGTATGCTGATACATTGCAAATGTAGCTATAATTTTTGATGCTCCATGCTTGGTTTTATCCACTTTGTTGTGTTTTGTCCACACTTTGGAGTACTTTTCATATGATTTCTTGGACTAACCTATTAACAAGAGCCACAGTGCCAGCTGCCTGTTTTCTGCGGTTTTTGGTTCCAGGAAAGTCAGAAAATGAATATTCTCAGAATTGGACGGGACAAAAGCCAAAGTGCCTATTTTTCTAGAAGACTCATGGAGCCAGAATACGAGACGGAGGAGGTCCAGGGGCTAGCCACACCCCCCCCCCCCCCAGGCGCGGGCTAGGTCTGGCCGTGCTAGGGCCTGGTGTGGTGGCCCCAGGCACCCCCTCGACCTCTCTCTTCGCCTATAAGGAGCCTTCTGACCGAAAAACTTCGGGGGGGTCGACGTTTTTCCAGAAGGATTTCCGCTCCGCCGCCACCACCAGATTCCACGAAACAGCACCAGAAACTCCGTTCTGGCACCCTGCCGGGACGGGGAATTGGAGGAGATCATCGCCATCATCATCACCATCGCTTCTCCATCGACCATCCATGTTTCCCCCGTCTATTGGTGAGTAATCCCCCGCTGTAGGCTATGGGGATGGTAGGGATTGGATGAGATCGTTCATGTAATGGCATCAGATTGTTAGGGCATAGTGCCTAGTATCTCTATTAGTGCTTTATGACTTTGTTGCAACTTTTTTGTGCTTAATGCTTGTCACTAGGGCCCGAGTGCCATGATTTCAGATCTGAACTTATTATTGATTCATCATGATAGTATTGTTTTGGGTCTTATCTACAAGTTGTTTACACACGTCGTTGTCCGGAACCTATGGTCCCGAAGTGACAGAAATGGGGGTAGCCGGAAGGGAAAGGCTTTGATGTGAGGATCACATGTGTTCAGGGAGTGTTAATGCTTTGCTCCGGTGCTTTATTAAAAGGAGCACCTTAATTGCTAGTAGTTCCCTAGAGGCCCCGCTGCAAACGGGCTGGCAGGACAAAAGATGTTGTGCAAGTTCTCATTGCGAGCACGTATGACTATATATGGAACACATGCCTAGGATTGTCTAGTACTTGGGTGCTTTATCTTATTTATCTGTAATTGCCCTATGTTTTGATTGCTATGTGAATTGTCTTGTCCATGCAACACCCGTCCATCCATCCCTATGCCTACCGCACTCGAATCCCACTGTTTACTGCTTTTGTTACTACTGTCTTTGTTTTGCTGCTACTGTTACTTTACTATTCCTACTACAAAACTGTTGCTACTGATAAACTGCTGTGAGCAAGATTATTTCCAGGTGCAGCTGAATTGACAACTCAGTTGTTAAGGCTGATAAGTATTCTTTGGCTCCCCTTGTGTCGAATCAATAAATTGGGTTTCCCTTCCCTCGAAAATACTGCGATACACCCCCTATACTTGTGGGTCATCAAGACTATTTTCTGGCGCCGTTGCCGGGGAGCATAGCTTTATTTATCAAGTTCACTTGGATTCACTATTGTTCAAGCTAAGTTTAGCTTCTCCTTGTTTGCTTGTTTCTTTATCAAAAATACAAAAAAATTTAGTTCCTACTCTAGTTGTTATTTTTGTTGGTCTGTTATTGTCTTGCCTTATCATGCTTGTTGGCAATGGTTGGTTTCTTTGAAACTGAAGCTTATTGGCAAGGTGGGTTCACGAAAGATCAAAAATATTATTATAAGGAACACCGCTCGTCACAAAAAGGGAAACACTTATGGGAACAAATTGATAGATTGTATACCATTGCTAGGAACGTGTGCTCTACTTATAATGTTACTTATTGTTGTGATGAGTCTTGTTCCAGAAAGAGGTATAAACACCTCCCTTTTCAATGTGAGTATAGTGATAATGATACCATATCTTCCTATGCTAATGGAATTTATGACTTTTATGATGCGGAACAAATTGAAGAATTTATTGCTTGGAAGGGTGCTTTTGAACTTGCTAGTTTGCTTGAAAATATTGATGATTCACCTTACAAATATGAGGTGTATGGTATAGTTAAATTTTGCTTTGATAATTACAAGGATGAAAATGGCTATATTCTTGAATATTTTAATAGATGCTTTCCACAAATGGAAGAGACTAATGCCTTGCAGGATCCTATGGAAGAATAAATTGATGAACCTGAAATCTCATTAGATGAAAAAGAGGAGGAGAGTGATGAACAAAAGGAGGAAGAATGGATTAGCTACCCATGCCTACCTTCTAATGAGAGTAACCCTTTATCCCTTACATTATTTGAGTGTCCCCCTTGCTTACTAAAGGAGAATGAATGTTATGTTCCTGAGGTTTCTCTTGAAAATGTTTATAATAAAGCTCTACTGCTTGTAGATCATGAAGAGCATGCTTTATGTGATAGTTATATTGTTGAGTTTCTTCATGAGGCTACTGAAAATTATTATGAGAGAGTAAAATATGGTTGTGGAAGTTTTCATGGTATTGAAACACCTCTCTATGTGCTGAAAGTTTTGAAGTTACTCTTGTTTTATCTTCCTATGCCTGTCACTTTGTTATTTGCTTACATGATTCCTATGCATAGGAAATGGGTTAGAATTAAATGTGTTTTGAATTTGCTCCTTGATGCTCTCTTTTACTTCAACTCATATTTCTTATGAGAGCATCCTCTCAAACTTTTATGCCTGAAGATGATAATATGTCTATTATTCTTGGGAGACCTTTTCTTAAATACTGCAGGAGTCGTTATTAATTGTAATCAAGGGAAGGTGACCTTCAATGAACACATTATCTATTTCCCCAAGAAGATTGAAAGGACTTATAGTTTGAATTCAATTGAATATGTTGACGACATTCAAGTTGGAGAAATATATTATCCCATACGAAGAGAAAAATGTGAAACTATTATGATTGGGACCATTGTTATCAAAGTTGAGGTAACATAATCATTAGTGGGATACAAAGTTTTGTCTCATATGGAATTGTTTTGGTAACAAGACCTGATCAAACTTGTTAACAAAAGGATTTCATTGAACAAAACAATATTTTCATCATGATCATCTCCGCTTACTTCTATTCTATCCATTTTAGTTTTTGCTTCTTATGCCTAACTTAAAGGCGTTAAAGAAAAGTACTTGTTGGGAGATAACCCAAAAGTTTTAGATGAGTCTTGGAAGTTATTACCTCTTTAATAACCACTCCTTATCCTTTTTATTTGTCTTTTGTGCCAAGAGTAACCTCTAATGAGAGAAAAGTAATGATTGGGAAAGTTGTTGTCCCGAAACAGATTTTTGTGCTTCACCGTAAAAATTCCTAAGAGAGCTCTGTAAGTCGGATTGAGCTGTAATTGTTTGTGCTTCTGCCCCAGGTTGTTATCTAACTTTATTTAGTTCAAAACTTTTTGATTTGAGCAATAGAAGGTCTTCGAAAAAATTCGGCTTTACCTGCTAGTCTGTTTTGACAGATTTCTGCCATTTTCTGCATTTGCTTCTTGTTGGTTACTTCTTGAGTTCTTTTGGGGAATGGAGATTTTTGAGGGAAGTGCTACAGTAACTAGTGTTCTAATGGAAGTTTATTTGGTGTTAGAACTGAACCTTGAGACTTATTTATCTTGAGTGCACTAATGTTGCTAATAAAGATTGTGTGAAGTTTTGTATGAAGGAAAAATTTCAGGTGAATGGAAGGAATGAGTAATGAGATGAAGGATGGACTAAAGCTCAAGCTTGGGGATGCCACGCGTGTCACCCCAAGAAATATCCAAGAAGTACAAGCGTCAAAGCTTGGGGATGCCCAAGGCATCCCCTTCTTCATCAATAAAAATCCCAGGTTTCTTCCAAACACTTTATTTTTATTGTTTCATGCACAGTTGTGTTGTTCTTGGAGCGTATTTTTTTTCGTTTTTGTTTTGGTTTTTAGTTTCCTTGGTTTTCTTAGTTTTCTGAATAAATTGGTTGGACCCCCTCTTTCATCATTTGGTTTGCAAATAGTTTGGTTTGGTTTGGAAAAGAGTAGGAAAGCTCATGCTTAAGTGGTAAAGAGAGATTGTTTTTGACTGTGGCCTATGCTTTGTCATGTCATGCTTGATATTGTTTTGGCTTTATGCTTAGTATTCTTTGATGTAGCATGACTTGTTATAAACATTCGAGATTGCTTAATGTGCCTTGGATGAATCATGCGTTGTTTTAGCATATTAAATCATAGTATTGTGGTATTCTCCTTTGATGCTTTATTTGGGTTGACTTGGCACATGCTCACACCATGTTATGACTATCTCAAGTCACCATAGCCTTTATGATCCTTTAGTTTTCAACTTGTAGTATCACTTTATGCTTTGATCGATGATGTTTTGTCGCTCTGCATGATTATGGCCATTATTGCTCTCTCGTTTGTCGCTCCCTTACTATTGCTAGCCTTCACTTTCACTGAGTATTTTTACTCATGTTTCCAACTCCCTAAAACCAAATATTGCCAAAGTGTCCACCATACCTACCTATTAGCATCATTTGCTAATTTCGTGCATATTCAATATGCCTTGTTTTCTTCCGAATAAAATGTTTACTTGTTATGAGAAAGTTAGTTAGTAAAGCTCTCACAAACTTGATGGCACACTTTATTTTCTTGCACTTAATAAACCTGAACCATTGCGTCCTTCTTTGTTGTGCATATGCTTGCGCTTTATGAGTTGAAGTTAGCAGAACCATGTATCATGGGGACCGCTTTCAACACTTCATTGGTACTTTGTACCTAGTTGATATCATGTTCTTTTTCTTATGGATCCCGGCGGTGTGAAATAAAAGTGGAACTTGTAAGATCATGGAGTTTGTATGTGTGTTAGAGAAACGCCTAGGCCGCTAGACTAAGCCATGCCTAATCATGGTGGAAACTTGCAGCATCACCATAATGAGCACTCTATGAAGCATCCTCAATAAAAACCTATGCAAATAGCAAATAAAAAGATCACTGAGATGCTCATTGTCTGCTTGCCTTGTCATTTTCATTATGGGAAAGCTCCCGTATCATGTGCAAGGGGTACCCCATTGGCGGTTCTTAATGATACACATATACTTACAATGACAAGAGCTTACTCGTGACTGAAGTTGAGTAGCATGAGGATCGGTCTTCGTAAGTAAGGGGCATGAGATTTCGGTTTATAACTTGTCAAGCATATCCTCTTAGTTGTGTCACTTTAACATTAATCACCTTAAAGATGCTTATGATAGGGGCAATGAGAGCTGAAAGCTATAAGTACCATAATTTTTGGAAGCTCTTTATGAGACTTGAATCCCTACTTCCTTTTACAAAAGGCCTTTATTCCACCATTATATTGAGTCTCCACCTTCTATCTTTATGCACTACTTCGAGAGCATAGTGGCCATTCTTAGTTCTATGTGCATTGTCCCAAGACTTGTTGATTGATGCATACCTTGATACTGCTTGTTTTAAACTATTGTATCTAGTATTTCTTATGAACTTTGAAGGTGTCCTATGCATTTATATTTGCTACTCTATTGAGGGACGAGCTGAATACTTTTATGCTATGTTTTCTTTATGTGAAACAAACAAACGTCTTGCAAAGCATTGTTATTCATGAATATTTTGTTTGTGCCTTTTCATGTTGCATCATAGTCTCTTTGCTTATTGCTAGAACTTTGTCTTTCATGTTATGATTGAAGTACTTCGATCCCAGCTTTGAATGTTTACAAATACTTTGATCAAGACTTTGATGGTGCATGTCACCTCAAAAATTATTCTTTCTTTTTATCACTTACCTACTCGAGGACGAGCAGGAGTTAAGCTTGGGGATGTTGATACATTGCAAATGTATCTGTAATTTTTGATGCTCCATGCTTGGTTTTATCCACTTTCTTGTGTTTTTTCCACACTTTGGAGTACTTTTCATATGATTTCTTGGACTAACCTATTATCAAGAGCCGCAGTGCCAGCTGCCTGTTTTCTGCGGTTTTTGGTTCCAGGAAAGTCAGAAAATGAATATTCTCAGAATTGGACGGGACAAAAGCCAAAGTGCCTATTTTTCTAGAAGACTCATGGAGCCAGAATACGAGACGGAGGAGGGCCAGGGGCTAGCCACACACCCCCCCCCAGGCGCGGGCTAGGTCTGGCCGTGCTAGGGCCTGGTGTGGTGGCCCCAGGCACCCCCTCGACCTCTCTCTTCGCCTATAAGGAGCCTTCTGACCAAAAAACTTCGGGGGGGTCGACGTTTTTCCAGAAGGATTTCCGCTCCGCCGCCACCACCAGATTCCACGAAACAGCACCAGAAACTCCGTTCTGGCACCCTGCCGGGACGGGGAATTGGAGGAGATCATCGCCATCATCATCACCATCGCTTCTCCATCGACCATCCATGTTTCCCCCGTCTATTGGTGAGTAATCCCCCGCTGTAGGCTATGGGGATGGTAGGGATTGGATGAGATCGTTCATGTAATGGCATTAGATTGTTAGGGCATAGTGCCTAGTATCTCTATTAGTGCTTTATGACTTTGTTGCAACTTTTTTGTGCTTAATGCTTGTCACTAGGGCCCGAGTGCCATGATTTCAGATCTGAACTTATTATTGATTCATCATGATAGTATTGTTTTGGGTCTTATCTACAAGTTGTTTACACACGTCGTTGTCCGGAACCTATGGTCCCGAAGTGACAGAAATGGGGGTAGCCGAAATGGAAAGGCTTTGATGTGAGAATCACATGTGTTCACGGAGTGTTAATGCTTTGCTCCGGTGCTTTATTAAAAGGAGCACCTTAATTGCCAGTAGTTCCCTGGAGGCCGCGGTGCAAACGGGCTGGCAGGACAAAAGATGTTGTGCAAGTTCTCATTGCGAGCACGTATGACTATATATGGAACACATGCCTAGGATTGTTTAGTACTTGGGTGCTTTATCTTATTTATCTGTAATTGCCCTATGTTCTGATTGCTATGTGAATTGTCTTGTCCATGCAACGCCCGTCCATCCATCCCTATGCCTACCGCAGTCGAATCCCACTGTTTACTACTTTTGTTACTACTGTCTTTGTTTTGCTGCTACTATTACTTTACTATTCCTACTACAAAACTGTTGCTACTGATAAACTGCTGTGAGGAAGATTGTTTCCAGGTGCAGCTGAATTGACAACTCAGTTGTTAAGGCTGATAAGTATTCTTTGGCTCCCCTTGCGTCTAATCAATAAATTGGGTTTCACTTCCCTCGAAAATACTGCGATACACCCCCTATACTTATGGGTCATCATATGCCACGATGTATTTCATTGTGCAAGACACTCACTTTCCATTTTTATACTACTCAGTGTCGCCCTTGGTTTTGTGTGGTACTACTCAGTTCCCCCCCCCTCTATCTTTCGTAGAAGCACAAATTTGTGCTCACCCTGTCTGCTACTCCCTGATTGGTTATCACAGTTGTCACGCGGATCGTGCACACCAACCGTTGATTCTGTGCGATCCAACGATGATCGTTGCACACGTCGTGCCCTTCACAGTACAACGTGAGACAGCACGAACGTCTCCCTCAGCGAGACTTCTACAAGAAGGAACACGATGCCGTCCATGGAAAAAGTCGTCGAGCGGTCATGTCATGTTTAATCTAGTCTGAAAATCCTACTACTGCTACTACTATGCCACAACGCATGCGTCATCGAGTGCACGGTCGTCGATGGACAGCTGCAATTTATTGCCACTTGATTTTAATAAGACATATCCCATTTTTACGTAGCGGCTCTCAATCGCCAATTTTAGGGCCGTGTCAAACTTCGTACATAGAAATTGTGTGTGTGCCCTTTGCATGCGGCTCAATACAAAACTGCCATGCATGGCCTGGGAAAAAATGTGACGTACCGTGCGCGTGTCGTGGTGCACGGTGCAGTCGACTGCACGGCGCGTTGCATGGTGGTGCAACGAAACGTGTCTTGCTTCTATCCACCTTAACTATAGAGCCCCTCTCCGCACACCCACTCCCACTCTCGCTCACTGTCCCCACGCAACCCTCTCCACTGTCCCACCAGCATCCGCAAACTCCCGAGAATACCCCATCCGCGCCGGTGATGGCCGAGGAGCATAAGGTGGCCATCGTCCGTGGCCGCCGGCAAAGAGGCCCTCGTCTCCTTGCCGGTCCCCCTCGACGCGTTGAAAGCAGCCGCTGTCCCTGTCTAGGCCCCAGTGGAGGCATCGATGGCAGCCGCCATTCCCGTCCAGGCCCCCGTCCCAGCTACCGACGGAGCCGCCGAAGAGGAGGCCCCCGCCGGTCACAAGCAGATCACGCAATTCTTGGGCACCTACGATCCAGATAAGTACATCGCTCCGCTGAACCCCTACGACACCGGCATCGACGACCTATGGTCAGAGGTAACTTGGGTTTGCTCCCCTCCCCTGGTTCTTATATCGTTTGTTAGAAATAATGGGCTAATCTATTTAAAATTTAGCTAGTATTGTCATGTTTAATATTCTGGAATTAATCATGGAAATTGTGCCTAATTATCCAACACTGTTCCCATTGTTGGATGCTAGATCTTGGTTTATTAGGATTCGCTTGTTCACATTTCGATTGCTTGATCTTCTTACACCATCTACTCCCCCATTTTCCCTTTCTTCCAATAGGTTTCTGGCAGCAACGTCTGCAGCGATGACGAGTCCATTCACACCAAGGCTCGTCGGGTGCTGAGGAGGCTGCGGACTGGCAAGTACGACGGATTCCTCACGGGCCCCTACAACAGCTGCTCCTTCCGCAAGGGGGCGTCTACTGCTTGATGAGTCGCGCCGCCGGCGGCACCGTCTTGAACACCTTACTGAAGCATGCATAGGCCGCAGGCTCCGGCATCCACAAAAGCGGCAAGCCCGAGCCCGCGAACATCAACGCCTACATCGATGAACACCGTGCTCTCGGCATTAAACCAGTAGGAGCAAGGAAACACCCCAAAGGTGTTACTAGCTGAGCTTTGGCAGGGCACACTACCGGTGCTAGTAGCAACGTGGAGACCTGCACAACACAACCACAAAACTTTGTCCCCAACTTGCGATGAGGTTGTCAATCTCACCGTGTTTTGCGGAAAACAAAGGATTAAACGTATCGAATGGAAAGAAGTAATTGTTTGCAGAAAGTAAACACAAAGAAGTAAATAGTTTGTAGATTGAATGTAAAAGACAAGGACCGGGATCCATAGTTCACTAGAGGTGGCTCTCCTTAGATAGATAACATGCTGGGTGAACAAATTACAGCGGGCCAATTGACAAACATCGAGAAAGCAATACGTGCATATACTAATCATCTTGACTCCTTTGAGACTTGATTGGGCATTACAACATTATACATAGACCGCCATCCGACTGCATCTATGACTAATAATCCACCTTCAGGTTATCATCCGAACCCCCTCCAGTATTAAGTTGCGAGCAACAAATTATTGCTTTACGAACTGCATGTAAAGTAAACAATACGATTGTTCTATGAACGAATGATTGTTGTTTTCTCCCTAGTAGCAACATCACATCTAGTACCTTAGAGATTTATGTCACTTCCCCAGATTACCAGAGGCATGAACCCACTATCCAGCATAAATACTAACTCTTGGAGTTGCTAGCATCTACTTGGCCAAGATAGCTACTAACACCACCACCCAGGCACCTGATCGGGTACTTAGGGTTTTCGTCTCGAGGGCAATATATAGGCAGAAGGAGAGGCCGAGGGGGTGCTTGGGCTGGCCACACCACCCCCTGGCATGGGCCAGGCCTGGCCACGCGGCCAGGTGGTGTGCCCGCCCTCTGGCTCTTCTCTGTCTCGTATTCTGGCACTTAATCACTTCCGGAAAAATAGGCACTTTGGCTTTTGTCCCGTCCAATTCCAAGAATATTCATTTTTTGACTTTCCTAGAACCAAAAACAGCAGAAAACAGGTAGCTGGCACTGTGGTTCTTGTTAATAGGTTAGTCAATCGTATGAAAACTACTCCAAAGTTGGAACAAAACACAAGAAAGTGGATAAAACCAAGCATGGAACATCAAAAATTATAGATACATTTGCAATGTATCAGCATCCCCAAGCTTAATTCCTGCTCGTCCTCGAGTAGGTAAGTGATAAAAAGAAAGAATAATTTTTGAGGTGACATGCACCATCAAGACTTGATCAAAGTATTTGCAGAACATTCAAAGCTGGGATCATAGTACTTCAATCATAACATGAAAGACAAAGTTCTAGCAATAAGCAAAGAAACTATGATGCAACATGAAAAGGCACAAACAAAAGATTCATGAATAACAATGCTTTGCAAGACGTTTGTTTGTTTCACATAAAGAAAACATAGCATAAAAGTATTCAGCTTGTCCCTCAATAGAGTAGCAAATATAAATGCATACGACACCTTCAAACTTCATAAGAGTGATTAGATACAATAGTTTAAAACAAGCAATATCAAGTTATGCATCAATCAACTAGTCTTGGGACAATGCACATAGAACTAAGAATGGCCACTATGCTCTCAAAGTAGGTGCATAAAGATAGAAGGTGGAGACTCAATATAATGGTGGAAGAAAAGCCTTTGTAAAAGGAATTAGGGATTCAAGTCTCATAAAGAGCTTCCAAAAATTATGGTACTTGTAGTTTTCAGCTCTCATTGCCCCTATCATAAGCATCTTGAAGGTGATTAAGGTTAAAGTGACACTACTAAGAGGATATGCTTGACAAGTTATAAACCGAAATCTCATGCCCCTAACTTATAAAGACCAATCCTCATACTACTCAACTTCAGTCACGAGTAAGCTCTTGTCATTGTAAGCGCCAACGAGGTACCCCTTGCACATGATACGGGAGCTTTCCCATAATCAAAATGACAAGGCAAGCAGAGAATGAGCATCTCAGCGATCTTTTTATTTGTTATTTGCATAGGTTTTTATTGAGGATGCTTCATAGAGTGCTCATTATGGTGATGCTGCAAGTTTCCACCATGATTAGGCATGGCTTAAGCTAGCGGCCCAGGCGTTTCTCTAACACACATACAAACTCCATGATCTTACAAGTTCCACTTTTATTTCACACCGCCGGGATCCGTAAGCAAAAGAACATAATATCAACGGGGTACAAAGTACAAGTGAAATGTTGAAAGCGTTCCCCATGGTACATGGTTCTGCTAATTTCAACTTATAAAGCGCAAGAATATACGCAACAAATAATGACCCAATGGTTCAAGTTTATTAGAGGCAAAAAGTAAGGTGTGCCATCAAGTTCGTGAGAGCTTTAATCACTAGTTTTCTCATAACAAGTGGAAGGTAAACAAAAGCATGAATATACTTGGAATAGCATAAGCTAGTAGATAGGTATTGTGGACTCTTTGGAATAACTTGGTTTAGGGAATTGGATGCATGTGTGGAACTCATACTTTATTGTGGAGGCTAGCAAAAGACTGGGAGCGACAAACTAAGAGAGCAATAATGGCCATAATCATGCAGAGTGACAAAACATCATTGATCAAAGCATAAAGTGATACTACAAGTTGAAAACTAAAGGATCATAAAGTCTATGGTGACTTGAGGTAGTCATAACATGGTGTGAGCATATGGCAAGTCCACCCAAATAAAGCATCAAAGGAGAATACCACTATACTATGCTTTAATATGCTAAAACAACGCATGATTCATCCAAGGCACATTAAGCAATCTCAATTGTTTATAACAAGTCATGCTACAGCAAAGAATACTAAGCATAAACCCAAAACAATATCAAGCATGGCATGACAAAGCATAGGCCACAGTCAAAAACGAGCTCTTTTTACCACATAAGTATGAACTTTCCTACTCTTTTCCAAACCAAACCAAACTATTTGCAAACCAAATGATGAAAGAGGGGGTCCAACCAATTTATTCAGAAAACTAAGCAAACCAAGCAAACTAAAAACCAAAACAAAAACGAAAAAAATACGCTCCAAGAACAACACAATTGTGCATTAAACAATAAAAATGAAGCGTTTGAAAGAAACCTGGGATTTTTATTTATGAAGGAGGGGATGCCTTGGGCATCCCCAAGCTTTGACGCTTGTACTTATTGGATATTTCTTGGGGTGACACGCGTGGCATCCCCAAGCTTGAGCTTTAGTCCATCCTTCATCTCATTACTCATTCCTTCCATACACTTGAAATTTTTCCTTCATACAAAACTTCACACAATGTCATTAGCAACATTAGTGCACTTAAGATAAATAAGTCTCAAGGTTCAGTTCTAACACCAAATAAAAATCCATTAGAACACTAGCTACTTTAGCACTTCCCTCAAAAAGCTCAATTCCCCAAAAGAACTCAAGAAGGAACTAACAAGAAGCAAATGCAGAAAATGGCAGAAATCTGTCAAAACAGACCAGTAGGTAAAGACGAATTTTTTCGAAGACTTTATGTTGCTCAAATAAAAAGGTGTTGAACTAACTAAAGTTATATAACAACCTGGGGAATAATAACAAAAAATTACAGCTCAATCCGACATAAATAGCTCTCTCACGAATTTTTACGGTGAAGCACAAAAATCTGTTTTGGGACAACAACTTTTCCAATCATTACTTCTCTCTCATTAGAGGTTACTCTTGGCACAAAAAGTAAATAAAAAGGATAAGGAGAGTTTATTATAGAGGTAATAACTTCCAATACTCATCTAAAACTCTTGGGTTATCTCCCAACAAGTACTTTTCTTTAACGCCTTTAAGTTAGGCATAAGAAGCAAAGAAAGAATCAAGTGTTCTCAAATGAAGAAGCATTAAGACCAAATTTTGTTTTCATAGGAGAAGCAAAAGAAATCTTTTCTCGCTTTTTAGGGAAGTGTTCTATACCTTTCTTGAGTGGGAGTTGATATTTGATGGTGCCTTCTTTCATATCAATGATGGCACCAACAGTTCTAAGAAAAGGTCTTCCCAAAGTAATAGGACAAGAAGCATTGTATTCAACATCCAAAACATAGAAATCAACGGGGACATAGGAATCGTTAACCATAGTAAGAACATCATTAAGACTCCCCATAAGTTTATTTTTAGCATTTTCATCAAGTGGGACCTTCAAATAACAATCTTCAAGAGGAGGTAAATCAAGCATATCATAAATCCTTCTAGGCATAATAGAAACACTACTATCAAGATCACACAAAGCTTTGAAATCAAAGTCATTCACTTTCATATTAATGATGGGTTCCCAACCATATTCTTGTTTTATAGGAATAGAAGCTTTATGTTTCATCTTTTCTTCTTTAATATTTATGAGAGCATCAGTAATGTGTTTTGTAAAAGCCATGTTCATAGCACTAGCATTAGGACTTTTAGCAAGCTTTTGTAGGAACTTAATAACTTCAGATATATTGCAACCATCAAGATCAAAATCAACTTTATCATCTAAAGTAGTAGAACTATCACTAGCCTCAACACTAGTGGTGGTGATAGTAGAAACACTAATGTTTCTAGCAATTTCATCTTCTCTTTCCCACTTAGCATGTAATTCAGCTAATAGTCTAACATTTTCATCAATTCTTACTTGTATGGCATTAGTAGCTGCAAAGGGATTCTCATTAGTTTCAAGTTTAGCAGCGATTTTATTCAAAGTAGATTGAGCTTCGACCAAAGATGCTATATTTCTTTCAGCATTAGAGAGTTTTTCCTCAATAGTTTTATTGAAAGTGGTTTGTTTACTAATAAGCTCTTTAAGCATAACTTCAAGTTCAGAGGGAGCACTCTTATTATTGTTGTAAGAATTTCCATAAGCATTACCATTGTTGGGAGGATATGGCTTATAATTTTTGTTACCAAAATTGTTCCTATAAGCATTATTACCATAAGCATTGTTGCCAAAGTTGTTATTTCTTATGAAGTTCACATCAACTTGCTCTTCTTGAGCAACCAAAGAGGCTAAAGGAACATTATTTGGATTAATATGGGCTTTCCCATTAACAAGCATAGACATAATAATATCAATCTTATCACTCAAGGACGAGGTTTTCTCAATAGAATTTACCTTCCTACCTTGTGGAGCTCTCTCAGTATGCCATTCAGAATAATTAACCATCATATTGTCCAAAAGTTTTGTTGCAGCACCCAAAGTGATGGTCATAAAGGTTCCTCCAGCAGCAGAATCCAATAGGTTCCTTGAAGAATAGTTCAATCCAGCATAAAAAAGTTTGGATGATCATCCAAGCAGTCAATCTGTGAGTGGGACAATTCTTAACCAAAGATTTCATTCTTTCCCAAGCTTGAGCAGCATGTTCAATATCAGATTGTTTAAGCTTCATTATTTCACTTCTCATAGATATAATCTTAGCAGGAGGATAGTATTTTCCAATGAAAGCATCTTTGCACTTAGTCCAAGAATCAATACTATTCCTAGTTAAGGAATTCAACCATTCTTTAGCTTTTCCTCTCAAAGAGAAAGGAAACAATTTCAGCTTAATAATATCACCATCTATATCCCTATGCTTTTGCATCTCACAAAGTTCAACAAAGTTATTTAGATGGGAAGCAGCATCTTCATTACCAATACCAGAAAATTGCTCTCTCATAACAAGATTGAGTAAAGAAGGTTTTATCTCAAAGAAAGTATTTTCAGCCACAGGTGGAGCAATAGGTGTGCTCATAAAATCATTGTTGTTGGTGCTAGTGAAGTCACACAACTTAGTGATTTCAAAAGTAGTCATTTTTTTGGGTTTTCAAATAAGAAAGCAAACTTGTAAAACTAATTTTTTTGTGTCTTTGATAAAGAAACAAGCAAACAAAGCAAAAAGAATTAAGCAAAACAAAAACAACAAAGTAAAGAGATTGGTTATGAGGGACTCCCCTTGTGAAGATGTCCTTGACTCCCTGGCAACGGCGCTAGAAAATCTTGATGTGCTCGTCGTTCGACGTAGAGCTCGTTGGGAACCCCAAGAGGAAGGTACGATGAGCACAGTAGTAAGTTTTCCCTCAGTTATAAAACCAAGGTTTAATCGAACCAGTAGGAGCAAGGAAACACACCAAAGGTGTTACTAGCTGAGCTTGGCAGGGCGCACTACCGGTGCTAGTAGCAACGTGGAGACCTGCACAACACAACCACAGAACTTTGTTCCCAACTTGCGATGAGGTTGTCAATCTCATCATGTTTTGCAGAAAACAAAGGATTAAACGTATCGAATGGAAAGAAATAAAAGTTTGCAGAAAGTAAACACAAAGCAGTAAAAGATTGTAGATTGTATGTAAAAGATAATGACCGGGATCCATAGTTGACTAGAGGTGGCTCTCCTTAGATAGATAACATGCTGGGTGAAAAAATTATAGCGGGGCAATTGAAAAACACCGAGAAAGCAATACATGCATATACTAATCATCTTGACTCCTCTGAGACTTGATTGGGAATTACAACATAATACATAGACCGCCATCCAATTGCATCTATGACTAATAATCCACCTTCAGGTTATCATCCGAACCCCCTCAAGTATTAGGTTGCAAGCAACAGATTATTGCTTTATGAACTGTGTGTAAAGTAAACAATACGATTGTTCTATGAACAAAGGATTGTTGTTTTCTCCCTAGTAGCAACGGCACATCTAGTACCTTAGAGATTTTAGTCACTTCCCCAGATTACCAGAGGCATGAACCCATTATCGAGCATAAATACTAACTCTTGGAGTTGCTAGCATCTACTTGGCCAAGATAGCTACTAACAACGGAAAGCATGCAAGATCACAAATAACAAAGACATGATAGAATCAATAATCAATATGAAATAGCATCTCAATATCCATCGGATCCCTGCAAACACAACATGTATGAATTACAAATAGATGATCTTGATCATGAACGGAGCTCACAAGATCTAAACATGAAAGCACAAAGGAGGAGAAACCAGACATCTAGCTACTACATGGATCCGTAGTCCAAGGATGAACTACTCACGCATCACATCGGAGGCTTGCATGGTGATGAAGAAGGCCTCTAGGGTGAATTCCCCTCTCTGGCAGGGTGCTGGGAAGAGCTTCAGATCCCTCTCGATCTAGGGATGGAGATGACGGCGGCTACATACTCTTTCGTGGATTTTTTGATCGGGTACTTAGGGTTTTCGTCCCGAGGGCAATATATAGGCGGAAGGAGAGGCCGAGGGGGTGCCTGGGCTAGCCACACCACACCCTGGTGCGGGCCAGGCCTGGCCGCGCGGCCAGGTGGTGTGGCCGCCCTCTGGCTCTTCTCTGTCTCGTATTCTGGCACTTAATCACTTCCGGAAAAATAGGCACTTTGGCTTTTGTCCCGTCCAATTCCGAGAATATTCCTTTTCTGACTTTCCTGGAACCAAAAACAGTAGAAAACAGGCAGCTGGCACTGTGGATCTTGTTAATAGGTTAGTCCAAGAAATCATATGAAAAGTACTCCAAAGTTGGAACAAAACACAAGAAAGTGGATAAAACCAAGCATGGAACATCAAAAATTATAGATACATTTGCAATGTATCAATGCCGTCCATGAAAAAAGTCGTGGAGCGGTCATGTCACGTTTAATCAAGTCTGAAAAGCCTACTACTGCTACTACTACGCCACAACACATGCGTCATCGAGTGCACGGTCGTCGATGGACATCTACAGTTTATGCCACTTGATTTTAATAAGACACATCCCATTTTTACGCAGCGGCTCTCAATCTCACTTCCAACTAGGGCCCACCATAAGAAGCTTGGACGCGCTAGCTGGAGGCCTAACAGCTGAGCTCGACGAGACCTAACGTCTCTAATTCATCGAGTCACTCGCAGCCATCAACACATCCCTTTACCGAATCTATCACAACCCCACAAATCTCCTCGTATAGCCACCTACCTTCCCCTCTACATTTCCACTTTTAACTATCGCCAATTTTAGGGCCGTGTCATTCGTACATAGAAATTGTGTGTGTGCCCTTTGCATGCGGCTCAATACAGAACTGTCATGCATGGCCCGGGAAAAAAACGTGACGTACCGTGCGCGTGTCGCGGTGCACGGTGCAGTCGACTACGCGGCGCGTTGCATAGTGGTACAACGAAACGTGCCTTGCTTCTTTCCACCTTAACTATAGAGCCCCTCTCCGCACACCCACTCCCACTCTCGCTCACTGTCCCCATGCAACCCTCTCCACTATCCCACCAGCATCCGCGAACTCACGAGAATACCCCGTCCGCGCTGGTGATGGTCGAGGAGGATAAGGTGGCCATCGTCGCCTCCATGGCCGCCGGCGAGGAGGCCCCCGTCTCCTCGCAGGTCCCCCTCGACGCATTGAAACAGCCGCTGTCCCTGTCCAGGCCCTAGTGGAGGCATCGATGGCAGCCGCCGTTACCGTCCAGTCCCTAGTGGAGGCATCGATGGCAGCCACCATTCCTGTTCCCACCTATCAATGGCAGCCGCCGAAGAGGAGCCCCCCGCCAGCGAGGAGGCCCCCGCCGGTGACAAGCAGATCACGCACTTCTTGGGCACCTACGATCCAGATAAGTACATCGCTCCGCTGAACCCCTACGACACCGGCATCGACAACCTATGGTCGGAGGTAACTTGGGTTTGCTCCCTTCCCCTGGTTCTTCTACCGTTTGTTAGAAATAATGGGCCTATCTATTTAAATTTAGTTGGTATTGTCATGTTTAATATTCTGGAATTAATCATGGAAATTGTGCCTAATTATCCAACACTGTTCCCATCGTTGGATGCTAGATCTTGGTTTATTAGGATTCGCTTGTTCACATTTCGATTGCTCGATCTTCTTACACCATCTACTCCCCCATTTTCCCTTTCTTCCAATAGGTTTCCGGCAGCGACGTCTGCAGCGATGACGAGTCCATTCACACCAAGGCTCGTCAGGTGCTGAGGAGGCTGCGGGCCGGCAAGTACGACGGATTCCTCACGGGCCCCTACGATAGTTGCCCCTTCCGCAAGGGGGCCTCTACTGCTTGACGAGTCGCACCGCCGGTGGCACCATCTGGAACACCTTACTGAAGCATGCAGAGGTTGCGAGCTCCAGCATCCACAAAAGCGGCAAGCCCGAGCCCGCGAACATCAACGCCTACATCGCTGAACACCGTGCTCTCGGCATTCACCTCCGAAACCTCCAGCGGGTGGCCATCAAAGAGGGCCGCATGCCTCCAATCAGGCCCAAGGCCCCCAAGTCCAAGAAACTGGGCAGCAAGAAGTGGCGGAAGCACCAGAGGGAGATGGCGGAGGCGCGGGCGCTTGCAGGATGTGCCTGCAGCTGCGGCGGCTGCCCCTGCTGCCCAGCAGCTCCTTTCTAGCTATATCCTATTTCTGGCTAAATGCATCGAACCTCGTTAAGCAACCTACTTTCTATTGCTATATCCTATTTAGCTGCGCACACCTATATCTACATTTGTTTTGTTTTCTGAATGATTGTATTCTGCCTGGTGTGATTTGCTGCTCTAGATTTGCTACCTATTCAGAGGCAAAAAGAGGTCTAAAAGGGAACGAAATATCAAAGTGAGAATCTTCTCTAGATTTGCTACCAATTTGGGCAAAATGAAACATATATGTTTAGCGAGAGAGGAAAAGGGCACTCTTTCAAACTGCCAGTTAAGAAGCTACCATCTTGACAAGCTACAAGACACATACATAAACATAACACAACGAGGGTTAAATTTATTTTACTAGTATCACTTGATGCGCTAGACATCTTGGCAAGCTAACTGAGTTCCACAAAACAGAAACATAACACTGACAAGTAAAATTTAATTCACTCCTCATCAGACCACTTGACGCGCTTGCCATCATTCCAGGTACTCCACGTCTGACGAACAGCTTTGTCCCAAATGGCATCTGACTTGGCTTTCCTATCTTCAGCGTCCTGCGGCACAATTAGCGGTGCATCATAGGCCTGATTGTTGCCGCTAGAAGATGCCGCCTCTCTGTTTGCCGCTTCAGCTGTAGCCTCTCTGTCAGCTGCTTCTTTAGCTGCAAGCTCTCTTTCAGCTGCTTCTGTAGCCTCTCTGTCAGCTGCTTCAGTGCAGCCAATTTCTTTGCATATTCAACTCCAAACTCACATATTCGGCATTTTCTACAAAGGGCTCCCCTAAGCTCGTCTTCCCTCTTGCAAATAGGGCAAAACACGAGGTAACGTTGAAAAAAATGGATCTTCTTGTATAGCTGGTAGGTCACGTAAGCATCTACGGCTGCATACTTCAGGTTTATATCAGACAACAGCCACTTGTCCCAGAAATCATGTCTATCCGTAGGGAAATCTTCCTTCATTGTGTCGTATGACTCATCGAGGATTCTAGTTGCGAGTGATGCCATTCCATCCTCCTTCCGGCCCCCTAGGATCTTGACAAGACACTGAATATCGATCCAGTTGTGCGCAGGAATTATAATTTCCTCTTGATACAATTTCAAAAAATCAGTTGTTGTGTCGACAGTGCAGAAAACAATTCCCTTTTTTTCAAGGAACTGGCGCAGCAACGGACATTTCCTGTCAGTCCTGAAAGTATGTAGTTTGTCATCACCAAAATTTGTAACTACAAATATTTTGTCAATGCAAGATCATCATCTCAATATAATTTTGAAAAGTTCAGTAAATGCAAGATCAAGACTCTCAACATTGTATTGTCATAATTTATTCGGTTTTGCTATTTCTCAGTCGACTGAACGAGTTGCACATTTCTTTTAACTACGGTTGCACTTTTCTTAGGTGATTGAGACTAAAGAAAATCTCAGTCGATTGAGACATAGGCAAACCCTAATTTATTTGGTCCTAAGTAAAATCCAGTAGTTGCAAGATGAGCAAGTGGATAAAGAACAAGAGGAGAAAACCCTAAAAGCGGTTAGCTACAGAGAGCAGATCTACAAACCGGGAGAGGTGGTAGACGAGGACATGTTTCTGCATGGCAAGTTGAACGACGGCGACTTCATTCACTTCATATGGGTGCTCCGGGGTGTACTCGAGGTCCAATCCCACAAACTTGTCCTCGTCTATCCCAAGCCAACCCTCGTACATCCTCAGGACACACACCACTGTCTCCTCCTCGTTGGTGTAGACAAAGTCTATCTTCTTGTTGTCATGGATAGTGAAGCTTGTCTCTAGAGTGCGTAGATCTTCCATGGCGGCAAGGAGAAGTCGGGAAGAAGATAGTAGATGACAGGAAGAAGAAGAGTGGTTTCGGCGAGGCAGGGGAATGGTGGAACCGTAATGCGCTTTTATGGTAGGGGTTAACGATTGGGACGGAAGTCCAAGGAGAGACGTGTGGTGGTGGCCGTTCCAGCTTCTGAGTAAACAACAAATAATTATAACACCGATACATGGGCCCTGTTGTGTCACGTCAATACACTGGATAGGGGGCGTTGTCATATCCACTCTACCAACTGAAAGAACATTTCATGTTTTCCTATGTTTTGCATGTTAGATAACAATACTATGGAGACATTTCATGTGTGCTAAGTGTGCAGGAAGTTTTGAGGGGGGCCGGATAATCCGCCCCACCAAGGGTCGGATAATCCGGCCTACCTCATCTCTCAAGGAAGCCAAGGCACGCCATTCGGAGTCCAGTCGGATTTTCTCCCGGAAAATCCGAACTGGGGCGGTTTTTCCTCCTCAAGCCGGATAATCCGGGTGTCGCATGGGTCGGATAATCCGGCCCCTAGTTTTCGAGCAAAAGGAGCCCAGGCGTGTCGCTCGGTATCCAGTCGGATTTTCTCCCGGAAAATCCGAACTGGGGCAGTTTTTCTTCCCCAGGCCAGATAATCCGGCCTTCGCACTGGGCCGGATAATCCGGCCCCCAGAAGTTGATCAAGGGCAAGCTCGGCGCGACGCTCGGAGAGGGGGGCGGATTATCTAGCGGATATTCGGAGTCTGGGGCGGAGTTTCCCCAGACCGGATAATCCGGCCCTCACTTGGGCCGGATAATCCGGCCCCCAAAGGCTGCAACGGCTGGTTTCTGAAGGGGGTTATAAATACCCCTTCTTTCCTAACGTTCAGAACTCTTGATTCATTCGAATTTGACCAGACCTTGTGCAAGAGCTCTAAATCTCGATCTTCCACTTCATTCACCTGAAGGTCTTGATCTTTGGTGGATTTTAAGGAGGAGAAGTTCATCATCATCATCAAGAATCAAGCACTTCAACTCCTCTCCATTCAATTGGAGAAATCCTTGATCTAGTATTCTTGTCAATACCTAGATCTTGTTTATTGTATTTGATAAGTTTGTTTTTGTGGTAGCTTGTTGTCATTTCGGGAGCCTCCAAGTTGTTGTGGAGTTGTTGCCCCGCTAGTTGTGTAAAGGCGTCGGTGCCCGCCTCGAAGGGTACCTATAGTGGAAGGTGGATCAGGCCTGTTGTGGCGAGATCCATCGGAGAACAGGGTGAGGCCTTTTGTGGCGTGGTGGTCTTAGTACCGCCCACCCCTCCAGCGCAGACGTACTTCCCTTAACAAGGAAGGAACTGCGGTCAAACAAATCCTGTGTCTCCGCGTGCTTCACTTTGTTTTACTCGTTCCTCTTCCACTCGCTCTTTACTCGCTAGTAGATAGGTTTGCATATAGGGAAATTCCACCCAATAGTCTATCTAGAGAATTTACCCTTTGTGCTAAGCCTAAAACTGAAAAAGAATTAAAAATTGGTGTAGCACCTATTCACCCCCCCCCCTCTAGGTGCCCATATGATCCATTTCAATTGGTATCAGAGCCCCGGCTCTTATTTTGGGCTTAACCGCCTAAGAGTAGTATGGGTACCAAGGATGATGGAAATGAGGCTGTGGATAAGGTCACAATGGATGATCTCAAGTCGTTGGAAACAACCTTGTTGAAATCCTTTGAGACCAAGATGGAGGAGATGAATCAAATGATTGCTCACCTCACATCATCCATAGCCCCATCTCCATCCTCCTCTGAGGCTCCCACACCATCATTTGAGGAAAAGGATAACACCGGATCCAAGGATGATGATATGGAAGGTGAAAAACTAAATGGCTCCACCTCCAAAAAGGGAGGTGGTAAGGAGGAATATAA
This sequence comes from Avena eriantha, assembly GCA_910589775.1. NCBI lineage: Eukaryota > Viridiplantae > Streptophyta > Magnoliopsida > Poales > Poaceae > Avena > Avena eriantha. Next base: position 369,615,058 of record OU342745.1, on the reverse strand, counting down.
TGAGGTTCACCACGTATATTCCCCCGACCCACCTATCCCTCATCCTCATATAAACAATAGGGGTGATCCACCCAAGCTCACTCCATCCTCTTTTAACCAATGGCAATTCCTAATGAAATCTCATGTGTGCAGCTCCTCTATTGAATTGTGGAGGATTATTGAAGAAGGTCTTCATATTGGAGATCAAACCAATCTAACTAGAAGGGAAGTTGTGGATAGCCAGTTGAATGCCACCGCCCTCCACATGATACAGCTGGGTGTGGGTCCCAAGGACATGCCACACATTGAACATCTCAACACAGCTAAAGAGGCGTGGGATGCTCTTACGGACCTTTTCGTTGGAAATGAAAGCATGAGAAGAAACAGGTATGATGCTCTTAGTAATGAAGCTGGGGGATTCTACATGTTGGAGGGTGAAAACCATGAGGACATGTATAGAAGACTCAAGGGCATCGCAACAACATTTTGGAAGCATGGGGCCACTCACATTGATGATGCATGGATAAAAAGAAAGTATGTGAGTGCCTTAATGCCTTTCGAGCCAACGGATTTTAAGAGCCTGCAAGGTAGACACAACTATCATCAAATGACATCCAATGAAGTCATGCAAGAAATGGCGTCATTCAAGGTGGCGGCAAAGAATGCTGAAGATGCCCGTGCTCGGGCCATTGGAATGCAAAAGGGTGTCAATGTAGCTCTCAAAGCCAATGTTGTTGAGAAAGAGGAAGATGAAGAAGCTTTTGAAGGGGTATCCATGGACTGCCCTGATGAGGTCAAACGTGCTCATGGTGAGTACATGGCATTCTATGCAAGGCACTTTTGGAAGGACCCTGCCAAAGCCAAGTCTGACCTTGAGCGCAAGAACGGGTCAAATGGAAGAAGGGAAAGTGGCCCAAGACTGAGAACTTGCTTCAATAGTGGAGATAGAATGCACTTTGTTGCTGAGTGTCCTTATTAAAGTAGAGAAGACAATGGTGGCAGGCTCATTCTTAAAGAGAAATCTAAAGCTCCTAAGAAGAAGCCGTTTATTAAGAAGAATGGCCCTTTCAAGAAGCAACCCAAGATTGTCCTTGTAGCTCAAGAGGAATACTCCTCCGCAAGTGAAGATGAAGAGGATGAGGATAGTTCCCGTGAAGTGGCTGCTATAGCCACCACATCGAATCCCTCCTCTCTCTTCGACTCGCCAAACAAGAACACCATCAACAAGAACGCCACTTGCCTAATGGCAAGAGGATCCGAGGTATCAACTTCTAGCTCTTCATTTCCTAAGACTAACATAATTTTGGATTTGGATGATCATGACAGTCTTGTAATGAAAGAAGAAGTTATTGCCTTGGATACTTTTTTCACTAACCTACAAGGTGAGCACAAACTCCATTTTGATGCTCTTATGAGTCAACTTTCTCAAGCCGAAGATCTCCTTGAAGAAAAGGGCAGAATTGAAAGAGAAGATGCCTTGGAGATAGCTTCGTTGAAGAATGCCTTGGAAGAGGAAGAGGAAGCTCGAGTTTCTTTGGAAGAAAGACTCGAATCCCTTGAGGGGTCACAAGAGGAAGCTGTAGCTCAGCTCATTAAAGAACGTGACCATGCTCTTGCTAAGGTAAAGAAACTAAAGAAGGAAAAGATTGATTTTGGGGCTATTCATGCTAGACTTTTGGAGAAGTTTGATAATCTCGAAAGTGCTCACAAGGCATTGAAGAGTGATCATTCTACTCTAAATGAGTCTCATGACCATCTCCAAACTCAATTGAAAAGGTATGATGTGCCAAGTACCTCCTCTTCATCCTTTGGAAAAGAAGATCTTGCAAGAAGTTCTCAACACAAAGGTAAAGGGGTTATTGATGAGATACTAAGCAGGAAAAGGACAAACAATAGTAAAGAAGGTCTTGATTACATACCCAAGACAAAGAGCAAGAAAAACAAGAAGAAGAAGAAGAAGAAGAAGAAGAAGAAGAACAAGACTGCTCAATCAAAGACTAGCAACAATACCAATAACAAGACTAATCATGATGGTTTCGCAGGGATCAACAATCCTAACTTTGAACTATATTGTGATTGTTATGGTGATGTGTATGCTAGTTATGTAGGGCCTTATGATTGTTACATTCCTTGGTCTATTTGGGTTCCCAAGACCCTTGTTACTAACATGAGAGGACCCATTGAAAAATGGGTACCTAAAACCAAGAAGTAATTTTCTTGCAGGGCTATGCTTCCGGTGGTTCTAAATGGGTGCTCGATAGCGGTTGTACGAGTCATAGGACCGGAAGCAAGGAGATCATCACGGAGATGCGGCCAAACCGTGATCACATTACCATCTCCTATGGTGATAAATCAAAATCTGAGGTATTGGGTCATGGCAAGGTTGTGGTGGCTCACGATATCTCTCTCGTGGACGTCATGCTTGTTGAGACCCTCGGGTATAACTTACTTTCAGTTTGTGCCCTTGGTAAGATGGGCTTTGCAGTTTACATTGATGCTGATTTGGTGGTACTCTTGTGGAGCAAGTCTCTAAAAGTCGCTTTCATGGGATATGTCGAAAACGACCTATATGTGGTGTACTTTTCGGGGAAAACCACTACAGGCCCGATGTGTCTCTTCGGAAAGGCTGATGTGGGCTGGCTATGGCATCGCCGACTAGCCCACGTCAATATGAGAACTTTGCAAAGTCTCCACAAGGGTGGCCACATTCTTGGACTAAAAGAAAACGTCTCTTTTGCCAAAGATCGTGTTTGCAGGGCGTGTGTTGAAGGGAAAATGCATGATTCACCTCATCGAAGGAAAACCATTATCTCTTCAAAAAGGATTTTGGAGCTCCTCCATGTGGACCTCTTCGGACCTCCATCTCATGCAAGCCTCGGTGGGAAGAAGTATTGTCTAGTGATTGTTGATGATTACTCAAGGTACACTTGGGTTTATTTCTTCAAGTTGAAGAGTGAAACTCAACAAACTGTCATCGACTTCGCCAACGAGGTTCAACGTCAACACAACGTCCCCATTCTGGCTATAAGGAGTGATAACGGCTCGGAGTTCAAGAACTACACCTTAAATGAGTTCCTAAGTGAAGAGGGGATAAGACATCAATACTCCGCTGCGTACACCCCTCAACAAAATGGTGTTGCCGAGAGGAAGAATCGAACTCTAATGGACATGGCAAGATCAATGTTAGCCAAATTTAAATCTCCATATAACTTCTGGGCTGAAGCAATCTCTACGGCTTGTCATTCATCCAACCATTTATACCTCCACAAGATCTTGGACAAGACTCCGTATGAAATACTTACCAGTAACAAGCCAAACATCTCATACTTTCGAGTATTCGGGTGTAAGTGTTTCTTTCTTATTAAAGGAGTTCGTTTATCTAAGTTTGAATCTAAGGCTTTAGAAGGAATTTTTGTTGGTTATGGTGCCAAATCCCACACTAATAGAGTCTACAATAAGCTCTCTGGAACTGTTGTAGAATCTTGTAGTGTGGTGTTTGAGGAAAATGACGGTTCCCGTGCGGAGCAAGTTGGTGTTTGTGATACAGATGTTGAAATACCCCAAGATGTCATAAGAAGAATGGGCGTGGGATTCTTCCGCCCCATTGAGGAACCCCTTGTGGCGGACCGGGAAGGACAATGCTCTACTCATATAGAGCCCTCATCTACACATACGCAACATGCTCCAACCACGGGGGCAACTTCTACACCATCTCCATCAACTGCTGAAGGTCAAGATGCTCCAGAAAGCTCCAGGCCGGATTTTCCGGTTGACACCGGATTATCCAGCCACCCCACTCCAGCTGACCAAGTTGCTCCTGCTGGAGAAGATTTCAACGCAAGCTCCAGGCCGGATTTTCCGGCTAGCCCCAGATTATCCGGACCCTCACCAGTTCAAGCAAGTCCCAGGCCTCCTGAAGAAGCTACGGCAAGTACTCCCAGGCCGGATTATCCGGCCTCTCCATCGGCCGGATTATCCGGCCCTGACTCTCCAGTTCTGCAGCCTCCTGCTACGGCTACGGATTCACCTCAAGGGCATGCATCTCCACCACCTGCTACTGATGTTCCAGTTACTGATCAAGGCGGAGAATATGCTTCCAATGAAGACTCAAGTGATGAATCTCCTCCTCCAAGAGACAACAAACTTATTAAACTTCGTCGCAAGGCTCGGGCTGATCGTAACCTTCAGTTGAGGGGTCACACTCTCGACAAGGTTGTTGGTGATCTTCGATGAAGGGTTTCTACAAGAAGAGAATTGGCCAGTTTTGGTGAGCATCAAGCTCATATCTCCATGGTGGAACCTAAGAAGGTCTTTGAAGCTCTTGAAGACCTAGACTGGGTCGTTGCTATGCATGGAGAATTGAATAATTTCGAACGCAACAAAGTCTGGAAACTAGTGGAGAAACCCAAAGAGTGCAACAATGTTATCGGCACCAAGTGGATTTTCAAGAACAAGCAAGATGAGAATGGCATTGTTGTGAGGAACAAGGCAAGACTTATGGCTCAAGGGTACTCCCAAGTTGAGGGCATCGACTTCGGCGAGACCTATGCTCTTGTGGCTCGCCTTGAGCCCATCCGTATCCTACTTGCTTATGCTGCTCATAACAATTTTAAGTTGTAGCAAATGGACGTCAAGAGTGCCTTCCTTAACGGTCCTCTACATGAGTTGGTATACGTAAAGCAACCCCCGGGGTTTGAGGATCCTAACTTCCCGAACCATGTCTACAAACTCGATAAGGCACTCTATGGCCTTAAACAAGCCCCACGTGCGTGGTATGAGCACCTTAAAGAGCTTTTGTTAGATCGTGGCTTCGAAGTTGGGCAAATCGACCCCACTCTTTTTACTAAGAAGGTTAAGGGGGAGCTGTTCGTATGCCAACTATATGTAGACGACATCATCTTTGGTTCTACTAACAAAGCTTTTAACGATGAATTTTCAAAGCTTATGACTGACAGGTTTGAGATGTCTATGATGGGGGAATTACGGTTCTTTCTTGGATTCGAGATCAAAAAACTGAGAGTAGGAACCTTTATTAATCAAGCAAAGTACATCCAAGACATGCTCAAGAGATTCAAGATGACGGATCTAAATGGTGTTGCCACTCCAATGCGAACAAAGTGTCATCTTGAACTTAACCCTCATGGTAAAGATGTGGACCAAAAGGTATACCGGTCCATGATCGGCTCTCTTCTTTACCTCTGCGCATCTAGACCCGATATTGTGTTGAGTGTGGGAGTGTGTGCAAGGTATCAAGCAGCTCCTAAAGAAAGCCACTTAGTGGCGGTCAAGAGGATCTTTCAATATTTGGTTCATTCCCCCAACTTTGGTCTCTGGTATCCCAAGGGCTCCAATTTCTCTTTATGTGGTTATACTGACTCAGATTGGGCTGGTGATAAGGATGATCATAAATCCACTTCTGGAGCTTGTCAATTCTTGGGAAGATCTCTTGTATGTTGGTCCTCCAAAAAGCAAAATTGTATATCTCTATCCACCGCTGAAGCTGAATATGTTGATGCTGCCAGTGCTTGTACTCAATTATTGTGGATGAGGAAAACTTTAAAGGAATACGGTGTCAATTGTGACAAAGTGCCTCTTTTATGTGATAATGAAAGTGCTATCAAAATTGCATACAATCTAGTTCAGCATACAAGGACGAAGCATATTGAGATTCAGAATCATTTTATTCGTGACCATGTTGCTCGAGGCGATATTGATCTATCTTTTGTGAGCACGAAGAACCAACTGGCGGATATTTTTACAAAGCCACTTGATGAAGCAAGAATCTGCTATTTGAGGAATGAGCTAAATATCATTGATTCCGGGAGCTTGTCTTGATTACCCATGCACTCACTCGTACACCTCAATCCTTGTTTGGTCTAGGTGTGGGCATGAATATAGGGGGAGTGTGGTCCTAACTCAATGGGCTAACCCTCCCCCCACAATGCCAATAGCAAGATATATCATTTCTCTTAATATCATGTTGTGATATGTGAACTTATTGATGAGTATTGGTCGTGAACCCAAGATATATCTTCGCGGTGTCACACCATACACTCTAACAAGGTGGCTTCGGCCACCGCCCTCTCCCTTGAGGAGAATTGGATCTTTTTTGTTGTTATTTGCTCTCTCATGTTCTTATGGGAATCACACTCATTCTTGGCTTTTATTTGATTTGGATTTTGCAATTTTGAGTGTCTAGTACCATCTCAGTTTGGCTCTCTTAATCCTTTTTGGAGTCTCTAGTAGCATCGCTCTTCTCCCTTTTTGGTGTCTCTAGTAGCACTTGCACTTTTCTATTCGTTATTTCTTGCTTATGCCCATTTAGCGTTGAACTTTAAATTTGTGATTTGGTTGTTTGAGACTCTTTGTGGTTGTCTGGATTATGCTATGCCTATGGACTCCATATCATGGATTATGCTTATGGATCTATCTATTCATATCCTATTGCTGGAGGTATATCACGGAAGGCGCGCTCATATTGGTTATCCGGTAATAATTGTGATTTATGTCAAGGATGCCTATTCTCTACTTCGGTGGTATGTGTTTTTGCTCACATGTCTATGGAATAGATTCTCCTATTTGTGTGCATTTGTATTCCAATGCAAAACTCTATTATGCACACATTGAGGGGGAGTCTCTTTCATAAGTTATCTCTGTCCGTCTTGTGTCTTTCTCCTGCAAATCCTGGTATTGTCATCTAACACCAAAAAGGGGTGGATTGAAAGAACATTTCATGTTTTCCTATGTTTTGCGTGTTAGATAACAATACTATGGAGACTTTTCATGTGTGCTAAGTGTGTAGGAAGTTTTGAGGGGGGCCGGATAATCCGCCCCACCAAGGGACGGATAATCCGACCTACCTCATCTCTAAAGGAAGCCAAGGCGCGTTGTTCGGAGTCCAGTCGGATTTTCTACCGGAAAATCCGAACTGGGGTGGTTTTTCCTCCTCAGGCCGGATAATCCGAGTGTCGCATGGGCCGGATAATCCGGCCCCCAGTTTTCGAGCAAAAGAAGCCAAGGCGCGTCGCTCGGTATCCGGTCGGATTTTCTCCCGGAAAATCCGAACTGGGGCGGTTTTTCTTCCCTAGGCCGGATAATCCGGCCTTCGCACTGGGCCGGATAATCCGGCACCAAGAAGTTGATCAAGGGAAAGCTCGGCGCGACGCTCGAAGAGGGGGGCGGATTATCTAGCGGATATTCCGAGTCTGGGACGGAGTTTCCCAAGACCGGATAGTCCGGCCCTCACTTGGGCCAAATAATCCGGCCCCCAAAGGCTGCAACGGCTGGTTTCTGAAGGGGGTTATAAATACCCCTTATTTCCCAACGTTCAGAACTCTTGATTCATTCGAATTTGACCAGACCTTGCGCAAGAGCTCTAAATCTCGATCTCCCACTTCAATCACCCGAAGGTCTTGATCTTTGGTGGATTTGAAGGAGGAGAAGTTCATCATCAAGAATCAAGTGCTTCAACTCCTCTCCATTCAATTGGAGAAATCCTTGATCTAGTATTCTTGTCAATACCTAGATCTTGTTTATTGTATTTGATAAGTTTGTTTTTGTGGCAGCTTGTTGTCATTTCGGGAGCCTCCAAGTTGTTGTGGAGTTGTTGCCCCGCTAGTTGTGTAAAGGCACTGGTGCCCGCCTCGAAGGGTACCTATAGTAGAAGGTGGATCAGGCCTGTTGTGGCGAGATCCATCGGAGAACAGGGTGAGGCCTTTTGTGGCGTGGTGGTCTTAGTACCGCCCACCCCTCCAATGTAGACGTACTTCCCTTAACAAGGAAGGAACTGCGGTCAAAGAAATCCTGTGTCTCCGCGTGCTTCACTTCGGTTTACTCGTTCCTCTTCCACTCGTTCTTTACTCGCTAGTAGAGAGGTTTGCATATAGGAAATTCCACCCAATAGTCTATCTAGAGAATTTACCCTTTGTGCTAAGCCTAAAACTGAAAAAGAATTAAAAATCGGTGTAGCACCTATTCACCCCCCCCCCTCTAGGTGCCCATACGATCCATTTCACCAACGCTACAAGCCTACATGACAGCCACCCCGCCTAAGCGACGGGAGCGACATAATGGCGAACTGATAGGGGGGGCCCAACTTGACGCCCGTTAGCCTGATTTTTTGTATTGAAACGTAAAGTTGAATTCGTGCCGAAAAAGACCCTCTGAGTATTTGGCACACCAACTGTAGTCATCCCGGCTGATTTCAGGGAACTTAGGTACCGCGTTGCCTATACACCCCAACTTTCGAGCCACAAAGTGATAATCTCGTCCAGTAGGCGTACTATTTCTTTCCTTACCACTTCCTTCATTTCGGGCTTCAGTCGTCTATTAAATTTCGCAACTGGTTTAGCACCTTCCTCCATAAATATTCGATGGATGGTTATCATGGGACTAATGCCCTTCAAATCATCCATTGAGTACCCCAAAGGCCTTGCGATGCTCCTTAAGTATTTTCATGAGTTCTTCTTCTTCATCCCCTAAAAGTTTAGCACTAATAATAACAGGAAATTTATTTGTATCATCTAAAAATCTGTATTTAAGATTATCTGGTAGAGTCTTCAATTCTATGGGTGGTAATTCCTCGTCCCCTCTCTTTTCTTGCTCTTCGAAAGCCTCATTAGTTGGAGACCCTATAATGGGAAGTGAACCGAATTCATCTTCTAGTTCTTCTAGGGACTTGTCCTTCATAACTATTTCTTCATAATTTGAGTCTTCATTCATTTCTTCTTCTTGACTACTAAAGAAGAGATCTGCCATTTCCTCAATAGTTTTCTCTTTCTCTTCTTCTTGTATTTGTGGAGGTCTGTCTTTAAATTTGGAAAAGTGGAATTCCTTTTCCGCCCCTCCCCCAAGATTAAGAGACACAATCTCCTTTTTGAAATCAACATTGGCACCTACTGAAGGGAATATGCCCGAGAGGCAATAATAAAGTGGTTATTATCTTATTCCGTGTTTATGATAAATGTTTATTTTGCATGCTATAATTGTATTAATTGGAAACATTAATACATGTGTGTTTAATAAACAAAGTATAAAGTTCCTAGTAATGCCTCTCATATAAACTAGCTCATTGATTAACAAGATGATCAAGGTTTCCTGATCATGGACATTGGATGTTGTTAATAACGAGGTCACAACATTGGTGGAATGATGTGATGAACATTCATCCAAAGTATAGCATTACGATCAAACTCATTATGTTTATATTGCTATAACATCATACAAAGTAATCTTAGTCCTTAGACCATGAGATCATGTTAATTGCTAACACCATAAGAGTATCTTGATAACACCAAATGTCACACCATAACAGGGTGACTATAAAGGTGGGTTCAGTGCTACAAAGGTGTTATGTTGAGGCTCATGGATCAAGAGTGGGATTTGTCCATCCCGATGACGGATAGATATACTCTAGGCCCTCTTGGTGATATCACATTAAGATAGCTTGCAAGCAAGTGATGTGATCACTAGAATGTTATATCACGGAAACGAGAAAAGAGTGCATGTCGGTAATGAGATCAAACTAGGTATTTGGATACCGATGATCGAATCTCGGACATGTAATATATCGCGAGACAAAGGGATTTAGTTACTAGCGTTAAAGGTTCTCACGATCACAGAAGTCATCGTTGAATGTGTAGGAGTCAGTATGGATCTCCAGGTCCCGCTCCTGATTATTGATCTGAGAAGGGTCTCGATTATGTCTGCATTATTCGCAAACCGAAGGGTGACACACTTAAGGGATACTGACACCATTTGGAGCAAATATGTTTCAGATAAAGATTTAAGAAAGCGCTGGAATTATTTCAATAGACACCGAAAATGTTTCGGGTGAAATTGCTGAAATTGGTTCTGCATGTAATATTGAAATGTTGCAGGGGGTTTTATGTGAATGTTTGTTAATTAAAGTAATTAACAAAATTCTGAATAAAATTAATAAAATAGTTTTATTAAATGAGAGAGCATTAAATTTGGAGAAATTTAATGCATTTAAAGTGGAGACTTTAAAAGAGAATGTGAAGGGGCAAATTTATGTGGAGGGAGTTACCACCACATGAATGAGGAGGTGATGTTGGAGATATGCCCAAGAGGCAATAATAAAAGCGGTTATTATTATATCTTTATGTTTATGATAAATGTTTACATCCCATGCTATAATTGTATTAAACGGAAACATTAATACTTGTGTGTTTTGTAAACATAAAAGAGTCCCTAGTAAGCCTCTTGTTAAACTAGCTTGTTGATTAATGGATGATCATGGTTTCCTGATCATGGACATTGGATGTCGTTAATAACAAGATCATATCATTAGGAGAATGATGTGATGGACAAACACCCGTAGTAAGCATAGCATAAGATCAAGTCATTAAGTTCGTTTGCTATAAGCTTTAAAATACATAGTAACCTAATCCTTCGACCATGAGGTTATGTTAATCACCATCACCGGATGGATACTTTGATGACATCAAACACCGCTTCGTAACTGGGTGGTCATAAAGGTGTCATTGGGTATTTTGAAAGTATGTGTTGAAGCGCATGGACCAAGATTGGGATTTGTCCATCCATATGACGGATAGATATGCTCTGGGCCCTCTCGGTGGTATGTCGTCTAGTTAGCTTGCAAGCATGTGACTAGGTCACAAGGGATGACATATCACGAAACGAGTAAAGAGTGCTTATCAGTAACGAGGTAGAACTAGGTATGGAGATACCGACGATCAAACCTCAGATAAGTATAGTATCGTGAGACAAAGGGAATTGGTTTCGTATGTAAATGGTTCAATCGATCACGAAGTCATCGTTGAGTATGTGGGAGCCATTGTGGATCTCCAGGTCCCGCTGATGGTTATTGATAGGAGATGTGTCTCTGTCATGTCTGCATATTCACGAACCGTAGGGTGACACACTTAAGGTTCGAAGTTGTTTTAAGTAGATATGGAATGTGCGTTGGAGACCGAATGTTGTTCGGAGTCTCGGATCGGATTCAGGACATCACGAGGAGATCCGGAATGGTTCGGAGAATAAGATTCATATATTGGGGATCATTTTCTGAGTTAGGAAATGTTCCGGAGTATTTGTATGAGGGTTCTAGAAGGTTTCGGAATGTTCCGGAAGGTTCTGGAAGGTTTCTTGGAGTTTGCTTGAAAACCAAGGAAGGGATCAAGGAGTCCTAGTGGGTCAAGACTAGGAGTCGTGGGGGAGGAGGACTCCTCCCCCCACTCCCCAATCCGCCGGCCTAGAGGGTGGGGAGTCCTACAAGGACTGCCCCTCCCATGGCGCCTCACCCCCCTTAAATAGAGGGGCAGGGGCGCCCCCTCCACCCCTGCTCCATAACTCCCAATCTTTGCCGCCTCTCTCCTCCTCCTTTCTTCTGCATAGGCATAGGCGAAGCCCTGCAAAATTCTCTACTCCACCACCACCACCACGTCGTCGTGCTGCTGGGATTCCGTGGAGAAGATCTACTACCTCCGCTGCTCGCTGGAACGAGGAGAGGAAGGTCTGCTTCGAATCCGCACGTGTGACCGACTGCGGAAGCGCTGCCGAAACGCGGCGCCGGAAAGATCGTCCACTTGACCGACTGCGGAAGCGCTGCTGGAACGCGACGCCGGAAGGATCGTCCACACGATCTTGAGATCGGCAAGTGATCGACCACATCAACCACGAGATCTAATCTCGTTAACGCTTTCGGATCTACGATGGTTAGTTCCTATCTATCTCGTTGCACATGTCTAATAGATTAGATCTTGGCTTTTATCTAGATTAGATCTGGGTTTTGTTCGTTCTTGCGGTAGAATTTTTTTGTTTTCCATGCTACGAACCCATCAGGTGAGGGGTCACCCCTTGGGCACCGGCCATGGGGAGGGTCACCCCCTTCTTCCTATAAAAGGCCCCCCTCTCACACCTTGACACACACACCTCCTCGTGAAGGATCTCTCTCCTCCTGTAGTATTATTCCCCCATGGTCTCGGATTAGCGAGATACATGTTCCTAGTGGCTTTATCTGGAAAGGAGTTGCTGCTTCCGCTGCTTTGCTGGAGCGAGGGATGGAGTTTTTCGGGGTACCAGACGTGTGTGCGATCACGGATGCACCGCTGCTTTGCGGTGCTGGACTTGGTGGCGATGGACTTGCTGGAGCTGGATCTGATGGACGTGCTGGAACCGGACCTGCTGGACTTCATCACGATCTTGAGATCGGCAAGTGTACGACTACATCATCCACGAGTTCCATCTCGTTAACAAAGCTTTGTTGTCTTCGAGGCTAAGTTCTCCATGGATGTATATCCATCCGTTGCTCTGTATCTAGTAGATAGATCTTGGCGTATAGTTCTCATCGTAGGAATTTTTTTGTTTTTTATGTTGTGAACCCTTCAGTGGTATCAGAGCCAAATCTATGCGTAGGTCCTTTGCACGGGTAGTACCCATATGTTTATATGTGGGAGATGATGATCATGTTATTGCATCTTACATGTATTTTGGATATTGGTGGCATAGTGGGATGAAGCGGCCCGGACCAACCTTACATGTCATCGTACATGAGACCGGTTCCACGACTGACATGCAACTAGTTTTGCATAAGTGGCTAGCTGGTGTCTATCTCTCTTACTATAGTCAATACCTGATTTACAACGAGTTGCTAATAACTTGGTTATCCTCGTTGTGGTTTCATGTTCGTAGGTAAGACCGGTTCTATCTCCGAAAGCCCTAAGCCACGTAAAACTTGCAATGGATAAGTTAGAGGCGTCTAGTTTAGATTGTTGCTGGGCTAGTGTCATGATATGGTAATGTTGTAAGTAGATGTATGATAGATACTCTTACAACACACCTAACGTGTAAGTTCCATAGACCTTGGCCTTACACACAAAGGAATGATAGAGATCATACCATGATGCATATGATAGAGATCAAATGCATGGACCATATCATCTCACTTTACACATTAGATGTTTACATCTTATATTGCTAGTTTGGCATTTTAGTAGCATTATAAGATGATCCCTCATTTAAATATCAAGATCAAATGTGTTCTTCCTTATGCACCGTTCTATGGACCGTGTTTCGAGACATCATGTGATGATTGGGTGTACTCGACTCTGCGCTTTCATACAAATGGGTGTAAGACAGTTTTACACATGCGAGTACTAAGGTTCTTACTTGGCGAGCCTAGCATGTACAGACATGGCCTCGGAACACGGACCAAAAGGTTAAGCATGAGTCATATAGTTGATGTGATGACCATATTGATGCTCGCCTTTGAAGCTACACCGACTCACGTGATGATCAGACTTGGTGTAGTGGATTTGGTTCATGTAATCACCAAAAAGGCACGAGGGATGTCGTTTTTGAGTGGGAGTTCATTTCTAATTTGGATTAGTCGAACTCAATTTGTCATAAACTAAATCGAAGTGAATTTGCATAATTTGTTGTAGTCATTGGCATCTGTTTATTACCTTACGCTTAGTTTTAATTGAGATAATAGAACTATATAATTCTGGATATTTACTTTACGAACTGGTATCGTATTGTTTTGAATGTCAATTTAAATTTTAAAAGTCCTATTGCAAACTTTCATCAAACTCTATTTACTCCATGAAGTTTAATAAGTAGTATTAAATTAAGAGTAAGAATTCCAATGTTAGTATCTAAAGTATCATGTTTTCCTCCATGATTATTGATATTCAAAAGTTGTTTTAATATCAAGATTATCTAGGAGCTGAAAAATTGTTTCAAAAACCATCATGTGTGGAAGATATTGTGATATCTAAAATAATGTTTTTGGTTGCATTATGATAGAGTATAATTTAGCAAAATACATGTTCTCATATTGTATGAGAATTTGTGAAGGATGGAGATGCTAGGCATCTGGATCTCCCAAAAAGGTTTTGGGAACTAACATTATACTCGCGATTCTTTCTTATAGGCTATAGTAGCTTGATCATGGAAGTTGTCATGATAAGGATGAATAGAAGATGTAAGTAAAATGTTTACTACACTAAAAGATTACTAAAGAATGGATTTTTGAAAGAACACCAAACATTTGATGATGGTGATCCACTTCAAAGTGCAAGTTCAAAGGTATTAGTATTTGACTATATACACTTTGTACTATGTGTCATGTGAATGACACCACTATTGATGTTGATAGATTCTTTTAAAAGAAAAGGAATTGTTGAAAGAGAATCCATAAAATATTTGACAGAAAAGAAAAGGTTGGAGATGTCCAACTTAGGTATATAGAAGATATACATGTTATGGTTGTATTCCTTGCTTGTTAAACAATGTGGTTCTTAGGTATTGGATACCAGTATTGGATACCAAATTGGTTGGTATGAAGTATCATACAGAACAACACAATTCATGAACTGCAATGGCCTAAGTAACTGGCAAAAGAATAAGTGATGATGTTCATCGAAAACAAATAAAGTGTTATTGTGTTTTTTCGTTGTCATCAAACCTAGCCTTCAAGATTTGTTTTAATAACTTTTATTTTGTTCCGGTATTATGAGAACAATGGTTGTTCAAATAATTACCGTATTCCATAAAGGATAGATGAATTTTTACAAGTCTAGTGGGAGAAATCACATCCATAAACACTATTGCTAAAATGTCGCAAGACAAATGATTGAAAGATCACTTATGAAGTGACATCGCTGTTTAAATTACATTGGAAAGAAAACATGAAGAAACTCCATGTTGATGGATTTTTGGAGTCTCTGATTTTGATCAACTGACGCTTCTGAGACTTTCCTTGAGATAATTGAAACTCCGTCCATAGGCCAAAGAGGAACGAGTGACTAACTTATCGGATATTATACATATTGATGTATATAGTCCATTATATGTAGCCATATGCGATGGATCTTTTTGCTTTATATGCTTTCTCCAGAAATTTGAGTAAATACATCTATATATTTACTTAATAAGGAAGAAGTATGAAACATTTGAAAATTGTTCAAAGACTTTCAAGATGAAGTGGAAAATCATTGTAACAAGAAAATAAAGAGTTTATGATTTGATCATAAAGGAAGATATTTAAGTTACATGTTTAGCAAAAACACCTAAGATTTGAGGAATTGTTCCATGATTTGTGTTTCCCGATAAACCATAGGAGTATGACATATTCGAGAGATGAAATCAAACCATGTTTGACATGGTAAGATCAAAGGTGTCATTTATAAAACTGCCATTATGTTTTAAGGATTGAAGCTTTAGAGACTACCGCTTTTACATTGAAAAGAGCACCATCGTGATCCGTTGAAATGACATCATATAAGTTATGGTTTGGGATAAAACCCGAGTTGTCTTTTCTTAAATTTTGGTATGCTATGCATAAGTAAAATGTTTACAACCAAAGTCGAATAAGCACGTCTTTGTAGGTTATTGATACGTCCATTTTGCATCACTATTCTATGCCTTAATTCACTATTATTCATTGATGTATTTCATATTGAGAGGTGATACTTATGTTATTTCATGTATTTTTGCATGGTTGATGACTTCTGGAGCATGGACTGTTGTAGTCAGGATTCTGATGGAAAAGGTGATGTTTGGAGTCAAAATTCGTGAAGATCAGAAAATCCGGGAAAATATACGGAAAATCCTATTTTTCCAGAAGACTAAGGATGCCAGAAGATGGAGTGGAGATGGGCCACAAGGGGCCCACACCACCCCATGGCGCGGGCAGGCCTAGGCCGCGCCAAGAGGTGGTGTGGCCACCCTGGCCCACTCTAGCCTCTCCCCTCTGGCGTATATCATCCTCCCGAAACCCTAAGACTCGGGGAGCAACCAAACAAAGATTCCGCCGCCTCTGCGTTGCGGAAAACACCGAGAGAGAAAGATCTCTCCGGCAGACAGATTTCTGCCGGGGGAATTCCTTCCCGGAGAGGGGAGATCGTCGCCATCAACACCACCATCACGTTGGACTTCATCGGGATCATCATCATCATCATCATCACCACCATCATCACCATCATCACCATCAGCACCCTCATCACCATATCCATATTGCCGTAACAATTGCGTTGAATCTTGCATTAGTTCATAGGGGAAACTTTCCCGGTGTTGATTACTCTTTGTAGTTGATGCTATTGAGTGAACCGTTGAATTATTGTTTATGTTCAGAGTGTTATACATCATTATTCCATCTCTGATCATGATCCATATGATGTCTTGTGAGTAGTTCGTTTTGTTCTTGAGGACATGGGAGAAGTCTTGTTGTTAGTAGTGAAGTTGCGTTGAGAAAGATTCAATAGATTGTTATTTAAGTTGTGGTGTACTTCTTCTAGTGGTGTCATGTGAATGTCGATTACATGACACTTCACCTATATGGGCCTAGGGGAATGCATTGTGTATTTGGCTACTAATCGTAGGGGTTACCGGAGTGACAGAAACCTGAACCCCCGTTAGGAAACCATTGCACAAGGGACGTAAGGGTCTTAGAGTTTAAAGTTGTGGTTAGGTTTTACCTTAATTACTTTCTTGTACTTACAGATGTTTGCAAGGGGTATAATCACAAGTATGTATTAGTCTTGGATGGGGCGGTACATTAGCACAGGTTCACCCACACAATACTTAGCAAGCTAAAGAAGATTAATCAACTATATGAAGCGAAAGCACTTGATAGTCTTCCCATGTGTCCTCGAGAACGTTTGGTCATCTTAAATAATACATCCGGCTTGTCCTTTGCTGCATAAAGGATTGGGCCACTTGCTGCATTTATTCCTACTGTCTTTTATTTACTCGTACTTTGTTTACTTGCTTTATCGAAAACCCCTAAAAATCTGTTTGCTAAGTATTTGCAGAGAATTCCTGATCCATACCACTAGCCAGCACCTTCTGCTCCTCATTGGGTTCGACACTCTTACTTATCGAAAATACTGCGATACACCCCCTATACTTGTGGGTCATCAAGACTATTTTCTGGCGTCATTGCCGTGGAGTGAAGCGCTATTGGAGAGTGGAACTGGTAAAGGAAACTTCTACTGTGAGTATTGTTTACTTCTGTTAGTTGCTTTATTTTTGTTATGGATAATTCGTTGAGTTTCTTATTTGGTAATGCTACTACCACTGCTAAGGTAGTAGATAAACCACCACCTGCTAAGAATGATGTTTTCAAAATACCTACAAGAATTATTGATCGTGTTATGGATAATTACTATGTTGGGGATGGAACTGTCCATCCTGGTGATCATTTACTCTTTATACACGAATTATGCGGGTTGTTCAAGTGTGCAGGTATTACTACAGATCAAGTTAAGAAGAAGTTATTCTCATTATCACTGAAAGGAAGAGCTGAGGAATGGTATAAGCTGCTGAAGAATGGTCAAGCTCTGGAATGGGAGGAAATAGTGCCTCTCTTTTATTCAAAGTTTTATCCTCTTAGTGAGATTCATAAAGATCGGAATCAAATATACAACTTTTGGCCTCTTGATGGAGAGAGTACAGCTCAAGATTGGGGGAGATTGAAGTTACTAATGCTCAAATGTCCCATTCATGAGCTCCCCAACAATATTATTATCAATAACTTTTATGCAAGGCTCCCTCTACATGATAAAGATTTATTGGATGCTTCTTGTGCTGGATCATTCACTCGCATGGAAGAAGAAGCTAAATGGGATCTTCTAGACCGTATTCAAGACAATGCTGAAGCTTGGGAGAATGACAAAGGTAGAAAGTTAGGTATAAATTATGATTATGAATGCATTGAATCTTTTATGGGAACTGATGACTTTCAAAATATTAAAAATGCTTATGGTCTAGACTCTCAAGCTATTGCTTCTTATTTTAAGGCTTTTGCTTCCTACATTGAAGTGCCTAAAAAGAACTGGAATAAGTATCATGAGCCTTATAAAGATATTGCTAAGAGTGTTCCTGCAAGAAATACTGAAGTTTCTACTGCTAATCATGTTTTACCTGAACCTTATATTGAGAAAATGCCTTTTCCAGTTCAGGTAAAGGAACATTCTATGATAGCTAGTATGGTTAATGAAAGTACAAGAAAAGATGATGAACCTGATAAACAAATGGTTGATGAACCTATAATAGCAAATGTGAAAGAATTTGTTACTAAATATGAAAAAGAGGGACACACTATCCTTTGTAAGGATACCTCTAATATTGTTTCACATAGTAGTGTTATGAGAGCTAGTATTCCTGTGTTTTCTGTTAGAATAAGTGATCATTGCTATGATGGCCCTTGTGATAGCTATATTGTTAAGTTTATGCATGATACTGAAAGTTACTATGAGAGAGGGAAAAGTGTTCTTATGCATCTCAATAATTTCAAGTTTCCTCGTTTTATGCTGAAAGTTTTTATGTTGCACTTCTTTTGCCTTCTTATGCAAGTTGCCTCCGGTTTCAACAACTTGTTTGTTTAAAAAATTCCCTTGCATAGGAAGTGGGTTAGACTTAAATGTGTGTGTGTGTGTTTTTCTTATTAATGCTCTCTTTCACTTCAATTCATATTCCTATGTGAGCATCTCCGAAATTATCATGCCCATCTTAATGGCTATAAAGAAAGAGCTTTTTGGGAGACAGCCCAATTTGTTTTTGCTTTCAGTTTGTTTTTGTTTCTTTGAGTCTTGGAAGTTATTACTTTGGTAATAACCACTCCGTATCCATTTTTTTTGGTTTTTGTGTCAAGATTAACCTCTAATGAGAGAGAAGTAAGATTTGGGGAAGTTGCTGTCCCGAAACAGATTTTTGTGCTTCACCGTAAACATTCGTGAGAGATCTCTGTATGTCAGATTGAGCTGTAATTTTTTATGATTCTGCCCCAGGTTGTTATTTAACTTTCGTTAGTTTTGCACTTTTTGATTTGAGCAACACAAGATTTTCGAAAAAATTGATCTTCACCTGCTGGTCTGTTTTGACAGATTTTGCCACTTTTGCATTTGCTTCTTTATTCGATTTCCTTTTTGAATACTTTTTGGGTTTTCGGAAGGAGTTGCTAGAGTAGCTATATGTTTGATGGTTTTCGGTTGAAGTTGGACTCAAAAGGTTTTATCACTTCACTTATACTAATGTTGCTAATGAGAACTGTGTGAAGTTTTGTGTGAAACAAATTTCCAGGTTAGTGGAGATAATGGTGTAATAAGGAAGAGAAAGGTTTTATGACTCAAAGTAATAAGTGTATGAAGATGAAGATATTGATGATATTCAAGTGGTGACTCCGGAAGAATCTACTAGATACCAAATTCAGAGACCTGCAGAGTCCGTTTCCAAATAGGTAACAGTTCTGGTAAGAAAAGTTCCGCGAAAATACAATCCAACTATATTTTTGCAGTTTTCAGTCCATAAGAAAGTTACGAAGCGAAAAAGGGACGGAACCGGAGCCAGGGTGGCCCACACCACCCTGTGGCGCGGGCCCACCACCTGGCCGCGCCACCAGGTGGTGAGTCCACCCCGGACTCCGCCTCCGACTCGTTTTCACCCAGTACCTTCCTTTTGATATGAAAATTCGTAATATATAATCCCCGAGATCCCCCGAGGTTCGTATATCGTGTTTTTGTCGTGTTTTTGTTTTGATCTGTTTCTGCCAGGACACACTCTTTGAAAGCTTAGAAACACAATGGTGTCCTCCAAGGATAAAGGGAAGGAGCCTATGGAGGAAGACCTCCAAGACCCCAGGAAGGAGAAGGAGATCAAGAGTGAAGGTGAAGAGGAGCAAGGCCAACGTCCGCACACCGGCACTACCATTGCAAGCATTGGAGTGGTGAAACCTGCCAGGGTTAGAAGGACGGCACAGATGCAGACTGGGGGAAAGCTCCTCGTCACAGTTTGGCTCCACGGTCACTTCCTCCACGCACTAGGAATCCTTTCCATACCCTTATCCATGAGCATCAATACCAGAATATGCCCAAGGAGAAATTATCCTCCAATTGGGATTTTCCTCATTCTAGCCATGCAGGAAAAAAGACTTCAAGGAGGAAGAGTGGGGAAAGAATAGCAAGAGCTGGAATTCTCAACTCGACATGATTATGAGCCGCATTGAGCAAAACTCGCAGCTTATTCGTATTCTCACCTTTGAGATTGAGGACTTGGGGAAACTTATCAGAGAGCTCATTGAGAGGATACCACGACCACCGAAGGAGTAATTCGTCATCAGGTTTGGCATCCCCTTGGTTTGTTCCAAGCTTGGGGGAGTGTCGCGGTATCATATCACTATCTTCTATCTTTTCATCTTATTAGTAGAGTCATATCATGAATAGAGGAATTATTATGTAGTATGGTTTGCATTATGGAAGTGTCCCCTCTCTCGTTAGATATGTATCCCTTGGTGTGAGTTTCCGTTATGGAATATTAATGAGAAGTTCTATCATTTACTCTTTTGCATAGCTTATATTGGTTTTCAATTCGTGGTTATATGATTGATCTTGTTGTTAGTATTGGTATCACTTTGGGATCATTGAGTTAATTTAGTTGGTTTTGGCAAACCTGGCTCGGTCAGTAGCAACACTATTTTTGAGAGTTGAATGAAAAAGATAGAGTACTCTAAAGAAAAATAATTTCATCATCTTTCTTTCTTGATTTGCCCATAAGTCTAGTATTCTCTAGTTAAGATTTTTTGTGCTTCCGAGGAAGATTGCATGTTTGTCTTTATCACTTGTATGTTTGTTTGTTTCCTTCAACTCTTATACTTGCTACCCAACCTTGCTAGCCAAAAACCTGTACTGAGAGGGTATTCTTCTCATGCATCCACATCCTTTAAACCAAAACCTTTGCCATTTGTGTCCACCATACCTACCTAGTAGCATTATTGCTATTCCAAGTAAATTCTTGTTTTATCTACCTCCCAAATTAAACTTGTTATGTGAAAATTAGTGATTAAAGCTCTCACGAACTTGATGGCACACTTTACTTTTCTTGTATTTAATAAACTTGAACCATTGGGTCCTTCTTTGTTGCGTATATGCTTGCGCTCTATGAGTTGAAGTTAGCAGAACCATGTATCATGGGGACCGCTTTCAACACTTCATTGGTACTTGTACCTAGTTGATATCATGTTCTTTTGCTTATGGATCCCGGCGGTGTGAAATAAAAGTGGAACTTGTAAGATCATGGAGTTTATATGTGTGTTAGAGAAACGCCTAGGCCGCTAGCCTAATCCATGCCTAATCATGGTTGAAACTTGCAGCATAACTATAGTGAGCATTCTATGAAGCATCCTCAATAAAAACCTATGCAAATAGAAAATAAAAAGAGCGTTGAGATGCTCACAGTCTACTTGCCTTGTCATTTTGATTATGGGATAGCTCCTGTGTCATGTGCAGGGGTACCTCATTGGCGGTTCTCAATGATACACATGTATTTACAATGACAAGAGCTTGCTCGTGACTGAAGTTGAGTAGCATGAGGATCGGTACTCATAAGTAAGGGGCATGAGATTTCAACTTATAACTTGTCAAGCATATCCTCTTAGTTGTGTCACTTTAACCTTAATCACCAAAAGATGCCTATGATAGGGGCAATGAGAGCTGAAAGCTAGTAAGTATCATAATTTTTGGGAGCTCTTTATGAGACTTGCAATCCCTGCTTCCCTCTTTGAAGGGCCTTTCTTTTACTTTGTAGTTGAGTCAGTGAACCTACTCCCTTCTATCTTAGCAAGTATTTTAAGTTGTTGTGTTTCATTCATTCATATGTTGATTTATTCAATCATGTTTCTTATGTTCCTTGTTTTGCACATTGCTCTTATCTTGATGTTTACTACTTTGGAATCTATCATTGAAAACCCAGCTATTTGTGAACTCCAGCAAATTATCAACTATTCTTCGACCAAGAGCTAAGTTTGCCATTACCAATTATGATTCACTTTATGTATCTTTATTGTGTTATATAATAGTGAGTTGTCTTCTACTATGATCTGTGTATTTGATGAATTTGATGCTTCTTGTCCGTATTCTTTTATCGACTCTTCACTCCATAAACCTGAGGCCATGTTTATTGAGCTCAGTTTCGCTTGGGGACAAGCGAAGTCTAAGCTTGGGGGAGTTGATATGTCCATTTTGCATCACTATTCTATGCTTTAATTCACTATTATTCATTGATGTATTTCATATTGAGAGGTGATACTTATGTTATTTCATCTATTTTTGCATGGTTGATGACTTTTGCAGCATGGACCGCTGCAGTCAGGATTCTGATGGAAAAGGTGTTGTTTGGAGGCAAAATTCACGAAGATTAGAAAATCCGGGAAAATATACGGAAAATCCTATTTTTCTAGAAGACTAAGGATGCCAGAAGATGGAGTGGATATGGGCCACAGGGGGCCCACACCACCCCATGGCGCGGGCAGGCCTAGGCCGCGCCAGGAGGTGGTGTGGCCACCATGGCCCACTCCAGCCTCTCCCCTCTGGCTATCATCCTACTGAAACCCTGAGACTCAGGGAGCCACCACAGAAAGATTCCGCCGCCTCTGCGGGGCGGAAAACACCGAGAGAGAAAGATCTCTCCGGCAGACAGATTTCTGCCGGGGGAATTCCTTCCCAGAGAGGGGAGATCGTCGCCATCAACACCACCATCAAGCTGGAGTTCATCGGGATCATCATCACCACCACCACCATCATCACCATCAGCACCCTCATCACCATCTCCATATTGCTGTAACAATTGCATTGAATCTTGCATTAGTTCATTGGGGAAACTTTCCCGGTGTTGATTACTCTTTGTAGTTGATGCTATTGAGTGAACCGTTGAATTATTGTTTACGTTCAGATTGTTATACATCATTATTCCATCTCTGATCATGATCCATATGATGTCTTGTGAGTAGTTCGTTTTGTTCTTGAGGACATGGGAGAAGTCTTGTTGTTAGTAGTGAAGTTGCGTTGAGAAAGATTCAATAGATTGTTGTTTAAGTTGTGGTGTACTTATTCTAGTGGTGTCATGTGAACGTCGGCTACATGACACTTCACCTATATGGGCCTAGGGGAATGCATTGTGTATTTGGCTCTAATCGTAGGGGTTGCCAGAGTGACAGAAACCTGAACCCCCGTTAGGAAACCATTGCACAAGGGACGTAATGGTCTTAGAGTTTAAAGCTGTGGTTAGGTTTTACCTTAATTACTTTCTTGTACTTACGGATGTTTGCAAGGGGTATAATCACAAGTATGTATTAGTCTTGGATGGGGCGGTACATTAGCACAGGTTCACCCACACAACACTTAGCAAGCTAAAGAAGATTAATCAACTATATGAAGCGAAAGCACTTGAAAGTCTTCCCATGTGTCCTCGAGAACTTTGGTCATCTTAAGTAATACATCCGGCTTGTCCTTTGCTGCATAAAGGATTGGGCCACTTGTTGCATTTATTCCTACTGTCTTTTATTTACTCGTACTTTGTTTACTTGCTTTATCGAAAACCCCTAAAAATCCGTTTGCTAAGTATTTGCAGAGAATTCCTGATCCATACCACTAGCCAGCACCTTCTGCTCCTCGTTGGGTTCGACACTCTTACTTACCGAAAATTCTGCGATACACCCCCTATACTTGTGGGTCATCAGTTATCCCAAAGAATTTTTTGGGAATTTCTCCATAATACCGAGGACAAAAGAGTTTGTTACTTGGAACGTCAAGTTTCTTGAGAAGGAATTTTTTCGCGAAACATTAAGTGGGAGGACAATAGAACTTTGATAAGGTTGTTGAACCTTAGCTATATGTGCTAAGTAGCGCAGCACCGGAAAGTGTCCCGGTGGCGGCCATAATGCTCATGGCTCCCATGATTACAAAGGTTGTGATCTCAGAGATTAGAGTTCCTATTGAACCATGTGGGTCGGTAAGAATAAAATAGTGTGATTTGATAAGCAAGTCGTTATTGTTTTGACAATGATGAAACTACATGCAAAGAAGCGATGATGGGCCCTGACTCCATAAAATAACTAGAAGTCATAGAATCCGTGATAGTATCCATACACGAGAAATCAAGTTTCTGGACTTGGAAGACCCTCCGAAAGGCGTGAAGCCTATCGGTCGTGTTTGGATCTATAAAGAAATAGACATGGATGTTTGACATCTATGAAATAGTCGACATGTCGGAAAGAAGTTTACGACAATGTTCAAGGAGTTGACTATGACAAGATTTTATCTTTCATAGCGATATTTAGTCTTGACGGATTAATGTAGCAACCACTACATATAATTTGATGTATGGTAGTTGAACAAACAAAACAATGTTCTTCTAATAGAATGGTTACCTAGGACGTGTACAAGACACGGTCCGAAGGGTTTTGTTAATTCAAAGGGTGCTAAAAGGGCATGCAAACTTCAATAGTTGAAGTAAGCATAGCGGAGTTGGAATCTTCACCATGATGAAACTGTTAAAAGAGTTTAAATTCATCGGAGATGATGAAGATGCTTGCATTTGCAAGAAATTAAGTGGGAGCGCTGAAAAAAATTTCAAATACATTATCCATAGTACATATTGTTGATTGGAAATGATGTATCTTTTATTGACACAAGTTAAGAATTTCATTAAATAGGATTTCGATGAAAGACTTGGGAAAAACCGGAATATTAGGCATCAATATTTATATGGATAGATTGAGGTGCTAATATGGTTGTGCCAGACATACATATATGAGATATTGAAAGGTTTCAATATGGAAACAACAAGAAAGGTTCTTGCTGCATGGAAAGGATTGTATCAAGATTCAAGTGTTTCAACACTTGGTGAGTAAAATCACATAAAGACTTTGATCGATTATACCATGATATGTATATATCCAGATATGTCCTATGCTCTAAATGTTATGAGCACATACCAGAATGATTCATAATATGATCATTGGACGATAGTAAAGATATTCTTATGAGCTTTGGAAGAACTAAAAATAGATCATGTATAAGTGACAAATAATTAAAAAGAGTTCATTGTAAAGTGTTACATTGATACTAGTTTTGTCACAAGATACAAAATTAAAAAATTATCTCAATTTAGACTATAGGTGGCACAATGTATTGGAAAGGATGTTCCATGATGGATTTGGATGAGTTCCAAAGTTGAAACATTGTGACGGATACTATAACAAAAGGGTAAGTATATGACTGCTATAGTAGCAACAAAGGAGGGCATTTGTGTTATGTAGTTTGTTCTCAAACTAGGTGTGGTTCAAAGTGGGCTAATACTATGAAGATATATTGTATGACAATAATATCAACATATTTTAACCCGAACGAACTAAAGGTCTCACCAAAGGACCAAATTTATACAATGCCATCTCATTTGAGAATGAGTTATGCGTAGAGACGCAAACACATGCAAATACACACGGACCTGAAACTGTTAGATCTGGAGATTATGTTAGCCACTAGCAATCGCGTATATGCAACACCAGAAAGCCCTAGGTGTTCAATACGCACAGTTTTTCAAACTAGATATGACTCTAGTGCAAGTGGGAGACTGAAGGGAATATGCCCGACAAGCAATAATAAAGTGGTTATTATCTTATTCCATGTTTATGATAAATGTTTATTTTGCATGCTATAATTGTATTAATTGGAAACGTTAATACATGTGCGTTTAATAAACAAAATATAAAGTTCCTAGTAATGCCTCTCATATAAACTAGCTCGTTGATTAACAAGATGATCAAGGTTTCCTAATCATGGACATTGCATGTTGTTAATAACAAGGTCACAACATTGGTGGAATGATGTGATGAACATTCATCCGAAGTATAGCATTACGATCAAATTCAATATACGAAGTAATCTTAGTCCTTAGACCATGAGATCATGTTAATTGCTAACACCGGAAGAGTATCTTGATAACACCAAACGTCACACCGTAACAGGGTGACTATAAAGGTGGGTTCGGTGCTACAAAGGTGTTATGTTGAGGCTCATGGATCAAGAGTGGGATTTGTCCATCCCGATGACGGATAGATATACTTTGGGCCCTCTCGGTGATATCACATTAAGATAGCTTGCAAGCAAGTTATGTGATCACTAGAATGTTATATCACGGGAACGAGAAAAGAGTGCATGTCGGTAACGAGATCAAACTAGGTATTTGGATACCGATGATCGAATCTCGGACATGTAATATCTCGCGAGACAAAGGGATTTAGTTACTAGCGTTAAAGGTTCTCACGA
Source organism: Avena eriantha (assembly GCA_910589775.1). Classification (NCBI taxonomy): domain Eukaryota; kingdom Viridiplantae; phylum Streptophyta; class Magnoliopsida; order Poales; family Poaceae; genus Avena; species Avena eriantha. The sequence goes on along the minus strand of OU342745.1, from coordinate 369,588,992 downwards.
TCACAGAAGTCATCGTTGAATGTGTAGGAGTCAGTATGGATCTCCATGTCCCGCTTCTGATTATTGATCTGAGAGGGGTCTCGATCATGTCTGCATTATTCACGAACCGAAGGGTGACACACTTAAGGGATACCGACACCATTTGGAGCAAATATGTTTCAGATAAAGATTTAAGAAAGCGTTGGAATTATTTCAATAGACACCGAAACTATTTCGGGTGAAATTGCTGAAATTAGTTCTGCATGTAATATTGAAATGTTGCAGGGGGTTTTATGTGAATGTTTGTTAATTAAAGTAATTAACAAAATTCTGAATAAAATTAATAAAATAATTTTATTAAATGAGAGAGCATTAAATTTGGAGAAATTTAATGCATTTAAAGTGGAGACTTTAAAAGAGAATGTGAAGGGGCAAATTTATGTGGAGGGAGTTACCACCACATGAATGAGGAGGTGAGAGGTCACCCCTTGGGCGCCGGCCATGGGGAGGGGCACCCCCTCCTCCTATAAAAGGCCCCCCTCTCACACCTTCACACACACACCTCCTCGTGAAGGATTTCTCTCCCCCTCTAGTATTATTCCCCCATGGTCTCGGATTAGCGAGATACATGTTCCCGGTGGCTTTATCTAGAAAGGTGTTGTTGCTTCCGCTGCTTTGATCGAGCGAGGGACGGAGGTTGTCGGGGTACCGGACGTGTGTGCGATCACGGATGCACCGCTGCTTTGTGGTGCTGGACTTGGTGGTGATGGAGCCGGACCTGCTGGACTTCATCACGATCTTGAGATCGGCAAGTGTACGACTACATCCACGAGTTCCATCTCGTTAACAAAGCTTTGTTGTCTTCGAGGGTCAGTTCTCCATGGATGTATATCCACCCGTTTCTCTGTATCTAGTAGATAGATCTTGGCATATAGCTCTCATCGTAGGAAATTTTTTGTTTTCTATGCTGCGAACCCTTCACCTACATCACTCAAAAAGTTTCTTCCAAATATAATTGGGAAAAGAGTGTCAGCTGGCATATCAACAACCACAAAATCGATAGGAATTTTTTTATTGCCAATTGTGACAGTTTCATCTTCAACTACTCCCATAGGAATTCAAAGAGTTTTATTGGCTAACATGATTGTCATATCAATATTTCCAATTGTAGCCGGTTCTATTTCTTCTTTTATTTCTAAATAGAAATCATAAGTTAGAACATTAACATCGGTGCCAAGATCACATAAACCATAGTGCGAGGTTTCCTTAAATATGAAGGGAAGAATAGGCTTACCCACATCTTTTACCTTTGTTTTACCTTCAACCAATACAGAAGTCTCTTCATCAAGTTCAACTATGTTACAATGTGCAAACATAGCCATTATTGCTTCCTTGGTTACCTCTTCATCTTTGGTTTCTTCTAGATGTTCCTCAACTTCTAGCATACTTTCTTCTTCCTTTTTCTCCTGTACTGCTTCGACCTGTTCATATTCAAAAATATGCTTCTTTGTAGTGTTAGGGAAAGGTATCTCATATGTTGGTTCTAGGGAGGCCAATGTTGCTTTAACTTCTCTTTTCTTCTCAGGTTTGGGTGGTGGGTCATACTTAACCAAACCTTCTTTTGGAGCTTTGATGTGTTCTGTAAAAGCTTTAACAACTTGCAACACAAGATCTAAATCCAAATAAAGTTCTTTAGATAATTATTTAACATGGCCCTTTTTATTATAGTCATGAATACAATCATAATCTATTTCTAAGCCTCCTTCGCTTCCTAGACCAAAATTCCATGAAAATCTATGATCACGAATTTTATTAAGTAAAGCCCAAGCTTTAGTTATAGGAAGAATCATAAAGGCTCCTTGCGCGAAAGAGTCTAGCTCAATTTTATTAGGTTCAATTAAACCGCCATAAAAGATATGCAATAAATACCATTCAGGCCAATCATGATGAGGACATAGATGAAGTAAATCTTTAAATCTGATATAAGATCTTACTAGTAATTCATTAGGACGGTTCCTCCAAGTCATTATAAGACGCCTGATTCCAAAACATTTTGATAATGGATAATATTTTGCTAGGAACTCACATGCTAAATTATCCCAAGTAGTAGTAGCTGCTGGGGGTATAGATCTATACCATGAGAGAGCTGTATTAGTCAAAGTCTAACTAAAACGTTTAACCCTTACCTCATTAGCAGTATACCCCGTTAATTGGAAAGTGCCACATGTATATTTAAAACATGCAATATGCTCATATGGATCAGGGTCTTCTTCATCTCTAGTAAATTTCTTCTTGTGTAGAATACCAACTAATAGAGGATTTATTTCAAACCCCCTTGTCTTCTCATTGGAGTTGTCTCTTTTATTAATATCATAAGGCTTCCCAAAGTGGCTGAGTGGGTTAGCACTAGCCATATGCTCAAACTCCGTCACATTGGTGGAAACCTGTTACTCAAAACAAGACAAAAATAAATAATCAAAAACTAAAAGACCTACATCGCTTAGCTCCCCAGCAATGGCGCCAGAAAATAGCTTGATGACTGCAAGTGCACAGATCGTTTGTAGCTAGTTTCGAAACAAAGATATCAATCCCACAGGGAGCAGGAGTCTGAAGTCTAATAACTCTTGAATTAAATACTACAATAGAAATGCTAAATAAAGTTCTAAGTAACAAGATAAGATGTGAGTATTGTGTAAAAAGGTGTTTTGGGTTTTTTGGTATAATAGAATAATAACTAAAGTAAAGTAACTAAACACATAAAGTAAGTATCGCGTATGTAAAAGAGATTTGGAACTGCAATAGGGGAAAAAGCGTTCTCAGGGAGTAGCGGATACACCACTAGCATTTTAAAGAGCTAAGGTAAATATTACTATCATGAACATTCTCAACTATGTATGTGTGGGATGAACTCCGTATTTGGACAAATAGGCATCAACCACTACTCACATCATCCTCATAACCACAGCTGTCAACAATCGACATCAATCGAATTACTGTGCTATTAACAGACTTAATCCCGTAGGATGTATCCCATGGCATGGATAGTGTTCTGTGAGTTTCCTCGGTTCCCAAGTTGATACATAAGGAGTGCCAACAGCTTTATAGCAACTGTAAGTGCTAACACACTTCTGTCTACCAACAAGTAGTTCCCTCCATCAAGTCCCCATAAGAGGAAAATATTGAGAGGTCGACTTCTCTCAACATCAAGATGAAGATAATCTAACACATGGTCACAACAATGAATATCATAATAAACTTTATCTTATTTCCATCTCATACTAGGGTTTTCTATCTCTCTAAGAACTAATAATCTACTCAGACATGGAGGTAATCAACATCATAGAAATAACAATGGAATCTATCATAAATGAATAGTACTTGTATAAATCCACAACGAGTACGGGAATTACAACAAGATCTAGACAAGATGTAGATGGGATGGATGGAGATGGTGGTGATGAAGCAGTTGATGATGAAGATCGATGCCTTAGCCTCCCGGATCTATGCAGGGCGAAGATGGATCCCCGGTGGACGAGTTCCCCCTCCAAATGCCTTCTGGAGGTGAGGTTTCGGCGATTTCTAGCAGTTTTGTATGTCATCTCCCCAATCCAGTTGCACGGGGTGAAACTATTGAGGAGCCCGTGGTGGCGCCAACTATACGGCGGGAACTATACGGCCAGAAATTTTATTCCCACTGTATAGTTGGTCGTTAAACCGTCTGTAAGCCTCGATCGCTTCGGGTTTTCTTCTGGTGTTATTGATATTTCCCAAATAAGCGATTTACGTTGTTTTTGGCTCCTTTTCTCCCCAATACAACTGCTCCAAGAATTGTGTCCATTATATCCATCACTTGTCCTGATCCTGGTGAAAATAGACATAATGTGCACGTGAACGCCGTAAAATACCAATATCCTACATCTACAGTGCAAAATAATAATATAAAACATGATGCAAATATGCACTCATCAGCCAGGACGGCGATGGAGCAAAGCATAGCGGAGTAATCTATGAGTGACATAGGTATGATTACTCGGATCCCTAGGATTTGTTACCCGGGCCTGTAGAAAGGCTTACAGCCCATGAAGAGTCAAGATGAAGGTCCAAAAGAGCAACTGACAAAGGTTACAATTGTATTAGGAAAGAGGAACAAAGAACCGAAATTGTGTTGGTATTGTAATCATGTATATGTAACTTATCTGCATACAACTTTGAGACCCAGACTGTTATATATAGGATGGGAGAAGCCTAGGAAGGGCACCGAACAATCCCCAAGCGATTTGTAACAGAGCGGTTCTCTCAATATTTAGGTGACTTTGACTCCATTGTTTACTTGACATCCGACGAAATTCCCAGCATTCTCTTTTCCGCAAAACCCTAAGTCCTTCATGGACATTACTGAGATTTTCCCTCGTCAATTGGCGCTGTCTGTGGGAAACTTGAACACTGGAACCATGGATTTGGCAGAAATCTCTTCTCCAAGTAGCAACCCAACAAAAGCGGTTCCACACCAGCCCACCCTTGTGATTGTACCCACCGGATTCAACGGGAGATTCGATCTAATCATCAGAAGGTTCCACTTCCAAGTAGAAGACCCCCAAGAATCAGACCCCTCGGCTTTGATTACATCGGAACCGTCAGCAGAATAAACTGCGCTTATGGCATTTCCAGCATCATCTGTCGGATCCTCCATAGAGGTCACGGCGGAAATCGAAGCACCAGAAGAAAACAAGCAAGATGAGATGGATCTGGGGGACCTTGATGGTCTTCATGACAATCCTCTCCCTCAGATTAGATTCCGCACTAACTCCACCACGCGAAACAAGCCCAACAAACCCCGAACCCGAGGAAAGCAGCAAAAGCATCGACTTCGGAATAAGGATAGTAGATATCTACCCATAATAGAAAGTAACAGACTTCACTGGTCCACCCAACAATGTCTTCCCCAATTCAGATGACGATACCATAATTCCATATATTACGTGCCACCAAGTGTACATGATCAACGGAGAAACCTCGACAATGCGTGACTCTAACGTAACACTATCCTTGAACCCCATAATACTTTATCGAATGACAATGCAGGGAATCACAACAACGAAGGAAACCACAGAAACAGAGGAGAAACAGTGGACAACCGCATAATCCAAGGAGGAGGAGCAGAACCAAACGGAGAAGAAAGGCGAACTCTCCGGCTACCAGCAGCAGCATGGCAAAAGGCTAGGGAAGCTATTTCGGGTGTAGTCCCGATGACAGCTGATGCCTCACATGAAGATTTACTAGCATACCAATATTTGCTTCACCAGAAAAAGAGAGACCTACTAAGGATGCAAAGGCAACTCGACGAAAGGAAAAGGATAGCCGACGAGTCCAGCTTGCGACGAGCACAACTAAGCTCTACCTGAAGATCCAGGAGCAGGAGGAGCACCACCAAGAAGGGGAACATCACGACTACAGAATGTCCCCGAAATAGAAAAAATGAACTGATCAGAGACCTTGATCTATCATTCATGTCAATAGATCAAGCTGGGAATATTAAAGCTAAAACGGCTCAAGCAGCAATTGTGGCCGCGCAAACATACCAGATCACAACTCAACCCGCACCCGACGATGCTCGCGCAGCTCTCCACCGCTCCGCTTTGATGAACCTAGGCATGGTAGGAGCCACTCTTGCACAAGAAGAGCAAGGAATTATGCATCAACCTGACAGATCCCCACGCCATCGCAGTAGCCCTCGGCAAGCAGTGCATACCCGGCGATCGCGGTCGCCACATCAGGAACATATTTCAGGACCAGAACCGCGAAGCAACGCAAGAGACGAAAACCGTAACTAAAGATACCATGACGACGACAACAAGGACGACTACAGGCTATCCGAAGCCAGCTGTTTCACCCAACGGATTCGCAAAACCTCAGTACCCAAAGACTTCAAACTTCCGCACGACCATCAAAAATACGATGGACTTCAGGAACCCGAAGCTTGGTTAGCAAATTATTTGGCCACCGTCAAGTTACAAGGCGGCTCCACAACTACCGCAATGCAAAGTTTTCAACTGCACCTCACCGATGCTGCAAGGTCATGGCTAAGACGGCTACCCGAAGATTCTATTGGTAGTTGGAACGATCTTGAAGATAAGTTCATCTGACACTTTCAGTCCACATTCAAATGACCCGCATCTTTAGAGTAGTTATGGGCATGCAAACCGAAGCCTGGAGAGTCAATAAGAGCATTCATCCAGTGGTGGAACATCATCAAAAATTCAGCTGAATCCATGTCCAACGAAAGAGCCATCGATGGCTTCAATGACGGACTCCATCACCAAGAATTCATAGAAGAATTAGGGCGTGTCAAGCCCAAGACAATTTCACAGTTAATGGTTATAGCAAATCGTTGGGTTGATGGAGAGGATGCGCTACATAACAAACGAATGCATTCACCCGAGGAAGATAGGGATAAACGCGGCAACGACAGGAGGCGACGAAACAATGTCGGAAACATGGGACCAAGTTACATAGCAACTAGTTTTTCGGGTGAAGGCAACCACAGGAACGACGACTACAACAGCGGGTACCGCCGCAATAGGGAGGAAGGCGGAGGAAGTCAATCGGTGTAGCGATATCAATCAAGAGCCCGGGACCCACCTATGTCCACCATGCAAATGCTGGAAGGGCTCTATAATATGCACTTTTACATCGACTCATTAGAAAAGAGACAATCCAACCACCTCATGAAAGATTGCTGAACATTCTTAAAGATGTAGTAGCTATGCAATGCAAAAGCAACCGAAGCAGCAAGATGAGGATACACATCCACACCTGGCACGCTAACCATTGGTGCGCCACCCCCACAAGCACGGCAACCACAAAACACAACTGATTAAGGTAGCGAATACCCCAGGTCAAAGGGGCAATGTTAATGATTCAAAAAGGGCGACCATCCAACAGAATTCAAAAGCTAATCACAAGACAAGTTAACATGGTAGAAATGGCTCCACCAGCCACACCCAAGTATCTCCACTAGTCAGAATAGGAAATCATATTCAGCAGAGCTGATCACCCACATTGAGTACCAAGACCGGGTCATTCGGCCTTGATAGTTGAAGCACAAATTGGCGGATTCGACATGAGTAAAGTTTTTATGGACGTAGGAAGTAGCATAAACTTGATTTACGCCAAAACACTTAGGGCAATAAACTACCCTTTGGAAAATTTGGCACCAACAGAAACATCATTCCACACCATAGTACCAGGTAAAGCCGAAATTCCTTTAGGTAAAATTTTCCTTGACGTTGTGTTTGGATCCAAAGGAAATTTCAGGTGGGAAAAGCTCGAGTTCGAAGTCATGGACTGGCCATCATAGTATCACATAATCCTGGGGCGCCCAGCTTTCACACGATTCATGGCAGTTCCGCACTATGCATACCTAGTCAGGAAGATGCCAGCACCAAAGGAAATCATATCAGTAAAGGGAAGCTTCACACGTTTCGACAATTGTGATCGGGAATTCAACAAAATTTCTGAATCTTTCGGGTTGGCAACCGAGTTTGAGCAGCTCAAAACAACAACAATAGCAGAACCTCTCGCAGTAACACGCGTCAATCCCGACCAGGCCTTTGGCACTGCAAAAGACACCAAAGAAGTACAAATCCATCCCACTGACCCAAAGAAGACAACATTTGTGGCCTCCAACCTTGGTACCGCATAGGAAAGTGTGCTCATCGAGTTCCTCCGTGAGCACTGGGAAATCTTTGCATGGCTACCTTCTGACATGCTGGGAATTCCCAGGGAACTCACTGAGCACACACTAAACTTGATCCAAAACCAAAACCAGTAAAGCAATCGCTTTGTCGTTTCACAGAACCAAATCACAAAGATATCGGAAAAGAGCTACATCGTCTTACTAATGCTAAAGTTATAAAGGAATTGAAGAAAGCAGAGTGGGTCGCAAATCCAGTATGCGTCCCAAATAAGAATACAAAAGAGCTACGGATGTGCATTGACTTCACTGCATTAAACAAACATTGTCCAAAGGATCACTTTCCACTGTCATGAATCAACCAAATAATCGATGCAACTGCAGGATGTGAACGTCTTTCCTTTTTGGATGCATATTCAGGATATCACCAGATTCAGATGTAGGAGGAGGATCAGGAGAAAACATCGTTCATCAACCCTTATGGTGTATTTTGTTACACAACAATGCCTTTTGGCCTCAAAAATGCCGGGGCAACATATCAACGGATGATGCAGAGTTGCTTGGGAAGCCAAATTGGTACAGACATACAAGTATATATTGATGATGTCATAATTACATCAAAGCAAAGTTCATAACTTATCAAGGATCTCGAAGAAACATTTAACAACCTCGATAAGTTCTGCATCAAATCAAACCCGACGAAGTGTTCCTTTAGAGTCTCAGCAGGGCAACTCCTCGGATACCTGGTATTAGCAAGAGGAATCAAAGCCAATCCCGAGTAAATACAAGCAAGTTTAAAAATGAAAAACCAACAAATTTACGAGGAGTACAACAGCTAGTTGGGCGAGTGGCAGCGGTTAATCGTTTATTGCTCGATTTTAGGAGAAAAGCACTACTGTTCTATGCCCTCATGAGAAAATTAGATAAGTTTGAATGGACCAAAGAAGCTCAGCACGCCTTTGAAGACCTCAAAAAGACGCTTTCGACGCCCCTGTCGTCGTATCTCCACGAGAAAAAGAGCCACTACTTCTTTACATAGCTGCCACAAATCAGGTGGTTAGCATGGTCCTAGTTGTGGAGCGACACAAAGAAGGAAAAACCCATGGTGTTCAAAAGCCAGTTTATTTTTTGAGCGAGGTCCTCTCGCCATCCAAGCAAAGGTACCCACATTACCAAAAGTTAGCATATGGAGTATTTATGATAGCACGAAAACTACGCCATTATTTTTCAGAACATCCGATCATAGTGGTCAATGAGGCACCTCTGTTGAACATCCTTAATAATCCAGAAGCAACTGGGTGTGTCTCCCTATGGGGCATCGAATTGTCCCCTCGGGACATCACGTATGAGAAGCGAAAAGCAATCAAATTGCAAATTTTGCCTGATTTCATCACGGAGTGGATCGAGTTACAATGTGTGGGTCCACCTGATCTTTCAAGCGCCTGGACAATGTACTTTGATGGATCAAAAAGAACAGAAGGAGCAGGAGTGGGGGTCATATTAATATCACCGCAAGGTGACAAGATGCGATATATACTTCGGATGAGCTTTGCGAACACATCCAATAATGAAGCTGAATATGAGACCTTGTTGCATGGCATGCAGATGGCCAAGGCTTGCGGTGCAACTCGTCTGAAAATCTTCGGTGACTCCAACCTCGTAGCACAACAAACAATGAACAAGTGTGATGCTGTCAGCGTCAATATGATTGCTTACCGCGATTTATACAGCATCATGAAAGCTCGATTTGACGGATGCAAAGTATCACACATAGGAAGAGGAAGCAATGAAGAAGCCGACAATTTGGCAAACATCGGGTCCCTGTGCTTACTAGTGCCACCCAGGTTTCTTGGGAAGAAATATTTGAGCGCTCTATCAAAGCAAAAAGAGTTTCTAAGGTCATAGTACCCAAGACAGGAAAAAAGAGTAAGCCGTGAAAAGACTTGGGGGCTCCATCAACCAATACAAGTGTAGAAGAGGCCATCGAAGAAGAACTAGAAAGTAATGAAGTTATGATAATAGAGTATACATGGATGCAACCATACATAGCCTATATGATTCAAGGAGAATTATCCGAGGATGTAATGGAAGCCCGGCGAATCACTCGACGATCGAAAGCCTTCAGGATAATCAAATGAGAATTATATAAACACATTATTTCGGGTGTGTTACATCGATGTGTCACACCCGAAGAAGGAAAAGCCATACTCAAGGAAATACATGAAGGAGTCTGCAGTCATCATGCCAGCAGCCGAGCAATTGCCACCGAAGCATTCAGGGCAAGATTTTATTGGTTCACAACAGTTCAAGATGCAAAGGATATAGTCAGAACATGTGAAGCATGTCAACGATTCGCAACAAAACCGGGAGCACCAGCTACTGAATTAAACCCTATACCTCTAGCTTGGCCCTTCACTCAGCGGGGGCTTGATATGGTGGGTAAACTTCATAAGTCATCTCCAGGAGGACACGTCTTTCTGCTAGTAGGAGTCGACAAATTTACTAAATGGGTTGAAGCAATGCCAGTCACCACTCAAGATGGAACTTCGGCTGTGAATTTCATAAAATCCATAGTATTTCGGTTTGGCGTGCCAAACAGCATCATCACAGACAATGGAACCAATTTTACCTCCAATGAGTTTAAAGAGTATTGCCAAGAGATAGGAATCAAGGTAAGCTACGCCTCAGTAGCCCACCCGCGAACCAATGGACAAGTAGAAAAAAAAGCCAATGGTCTGGTAACTGCTGGCCTCAAGAAAAGATTACTAGCACCACACGATAGAGAAAAGGAGGTATGGGTTGATGAGTTACCATCTGTTTTGTGGAGTTTGCAAACTACCCCAAACAATTTGACACAAGAGACACCCTTCTTTCTGGTCCATGATGCTGAAGCCGTCCTTCCATTCGAAGTATCTTATGAATCCCCCAGAGTAGTCGCATATGATGAAGAAGAATCAAGGGAAGCACTTGAAGATGACGTTGGTGCACTCGATGAAGCTCGAGACGAAGCCCTACAGAGAGCCACCATATATTAGCAAAACTTGCGCAACTATCATAGTCGACGATTACGACCTAGGTCCTTCGCAGTAGGAGACCTAGTTCTTCGACTCAAGCAAGATGGCCACCGAAAACTAGAATCACCTTGGGAAGGATCCTACATCGTTACAGAAGTTATTCCTGGAGGAGCATATCGTCTACAAGACAAGAAGACATGAGTCAAGTATTCCAATCCATGGAACGTTGCACAGCTACGACACATTTATGCTTAAAAGATCTTATGTTTACTTAAAAATTCAATAAGGCTTATGCCCCGGCTTTTAAAGCCAAATATTTCAGCCTACGGTCAGACGGCAATCCACCAAAATAATATATCCACGGTTGTGCCATATATATATAAAGATAACTTTTATTTCTATTCATATAAATTCACAATGATGTTTTATATGTTTTGATTAAATTAACATTAATTATGAGCCTATGTCCATATACAGGCATCCGAACATAGGCTCGGGGGCTACTCCTATCGGGAGCGCTATCGCGCACCCGATAGAAAAATTACCTATGAGTTTTGCACTTATGTATCCTCAGAAGGTTATTCCTATCGGGAGCTTCCATAAAAACATCAAAATATATTAAAATATTAGCAGCCCAGTAGGATAGCTAGCAAAATATATAAAAAAATCTCGGATCGCATCCAAAGGCGACAAAACTCCGAATGCCGTGTTCAGAAACATGAAGGTAAGACTCCAGGATTCGTCCTGTGTGGCCTAGTAATCGCACAAGAGTGCGCTCTGCCAGTAAAATATATCCATATCTACGATACGATGAAAAATCCCGACGGATGTGTTGGGTACCGATAAAATAAAAACTAAAATTCAGTATTCGATAAGCCCTCAGAGACTCGAATTGAATTACGCCAGTAATAAATCCTGAATTCTGGCCCGAGAACTTGAATTTGATGTAGGACAACCTTGCTTTTGCCCAGAAAAAATTAACTGATTCCCGATCCATATGATGCATTAGGCTCGTTGTACCAAATTCCTATAAAACTTAAAAAATCTCTATCTCTACCATCTAAAAAAAATACAAGGTGTTCCGTTTTCTGCCCATCGACACTACGTCGCCCCTTCGTCGACATCCTTCCATCTCGCGCTCGCACCTCTCGAACGAATCTTCAAACAGACAAGTGGGACCGTCCGGAAGCAGGAACCGTCGCGAAATCCCCACTCCTCACATGGATCTCTCGCCCGCCGGCGCCGCTGCTCACCCCGCACTGAAGAGATCCCATCCTCCGCCCACTCCAGCGCCTCCGTCCTATCTCCCTACCCTGTCACCCCTCTCTACCGACGAGCATCTCCAAATCGAGCTCGCGTCGCTGATACTCCATCTGACTCCCTAGCCACTGCCCTACCTCCTCCACCTTGCCACCTCCCTACCTTCACCGATGATTAGCTGCCATGAACCTCAACGATTAGGGACGGCAACACGACCAGCAGTAGCATGCTGTGGTCGCGGCACAACACGAACAACACTAGCAGCGGCATCACAAAGTGCAGAGTAGCATGTGGTCCTTCCCGGAGGGCGATGAGATGGCGTCCTACAAGGAGGAAGGGGATGTCCGCTCCGACGATGACGACTAGCATCGGCATCGACCGCCAAGGTTTCCTGGTATGCCAGTCCCTCTTCTGATTCCTTAATACCACTAATCATTCAGTTTTGGTTTCTGCGCTATTCCAGAGCTGGTACCTTCCACCCGTTTGGTGTTATGCTTTTGGGGATTCAGCTAGCTCCTTTGATGTTTCCCTCTGTCTTTTTTTCAATTTTTGATAGATTAAATTTGCCTATGTAAACGAGCCCCCGCCGCCAAAGTTCTCTGAGAGTATCCTGCTTTCCTTTGGCCTGAAGCCGGCGACGAGAAAGCGGCGGTATGGTGGAGTACCAGGCCATGACGTCCTCCATGACTCCCTACCCTGGCGCGACACCCCTCCAAAGTGCATCCTCCTCCCAATGTAGATCCGTCGAACGAGGACAACGGCGAGGAGAAAGCTGTCTCCAATAACGAGGACGGATACGGGCGGCACGAGCTGTCCTCCAATGGCCGGTGAAGACCCACTGGCTGGTAGCCATCATCCATTATTTCTCTGTTTTTTTCTTGCAATAGCACTCCTCACAGGATGCATGTTTGTGCTGATCGGAATTAGGTGAAATCGATTTGGAGTAGAGGCCTATTGCCAGGCAATAACTTGTTATTTCTGATTGCCCAGGGAGCTTGCCGTGTAGATAGATGCATTGCAGATTTATGATGTGACCAAGTATTTGGATAACCATCCTGGAGGTTCTGATGTCTTGGTTGCGTGACTGGTACTGCTACTACTCTCCTCCTGATGTCTCTTGTTCTGCATTTTTAATTTATAAACTATAACTGTCTAAATATAAATTTGAGCTTCAAGACAGGACATTTGCCTTGGAGCAGTTAGAATGGGTAACGAATCCTTAAACTTCTTAACCCAGGACACTAAAAATCAAGGTATAATCAATATGATTGACCAATAGAATAGAGCAGCAACTAATAATGAATATGCAAGAAACGAGCCAAAACCAAAGAAAGAGGTTGATATGATATGAACTTGGGAGAAATAGTATGTAGTACATAGCTAACACTGCACGGTAGCTACCAGAGATCGATAGTTATAGTCGCAAAATGATATGGCATGGTTAATTGCTAAGTTACAATCGACTTTTTTTTCAAATTATATTATTGCGGCTGCGTCGAAACGGACACCATGGAAGTATTCATGATTTTTCATGCAAGGTACACATCAAGGCAGATCATTTTTTTTATGCTGATACACCTCCTCTCAAACCTTCCCTCCAACGGTTACGCTCAATCCTCCATTATTTTTTTGTCTTTTATTTTTTTCTTGCAATAGGAGGACTCATATGATGCATGTTTGTACTGATAGGAATTAGGTGGAATCGCTTGTATGCAACTGATTTGGAGTAAAGGCATATTGCTAGGCAATAACTTGATTTTTCTGATTCACACCAGTTTCATTGCCTTAAATAACCTAAATCTTTGTTGCAGGTCGATGCGTTGTATGAAGCCTTTGAGAACCTGCAGCTGAGAATGCATGGCAAGAAGCACGAACACTCCCAAGAAGAAGCGCATGTTCTGACTAGACAGTCAGTAGCAGTTATATACTACAAAGGAGAACACAACTTTACAAACAACATTCAAGGAACATTTATACTACAGTAAAAAAAATCAGGAATCCCTCCTGAACACCCGATGTCCGGAGCAAAGTTCAATTCAGGCGTCGCTTCAGTCTTTGCTGGTGTACTCTGTCTTTGTAGTGTGCTGTATATTTTTTTCCTTTTCTATTTGTATTCAGTAGAATTGGAACAAAACAGACAGGTGACATGATATCTCAGCTGATCATAAACAAAATTGTGTGCATCATGTTTTTTAAGACGATCTAGGGGCGCTCTGATGTCTAGGCGGGCGCGTTGGACGCCTAGGCGCCTAAAGCAGGCATTTTTCAAAGCGGAGGAAGGGCGCCTGAAACCATGGTGTGCATTGCAGGTTGGGAGCTGGGACAATAGAAAGTCCCAGCACCATGGTCCCAAGCATAAGATACTCGGCTTTAGAGTGTGCTTATGCTCGGATGCTTCCCAGCTTCTTCAGATATTTTTCCATCGTTGAGACGCTACATCTTGAGGTGACCATACACTCACATAAGTTGGCATCATTTTTCCATCTTTGGGCACTAGCATCATCAGTACATATTGCTAATGCTTCCATTTGGAGTACTTTTACTTTGAGATGAGCTGAAGTTTTTACTGATTTAACTAACCTATAGTCAAACGAGACTAATGAGCACACTGGCAAACTCAAAAACAATTTATGGAATGAGGTTAGTAACATTGATTTCGTACCGTTACACATTAATCATATTATCTTCCATGGCTTCCGATGGAAGTCCACAAGTTCTTCCTGGAGAGTGCATGAATTCTGATAAAGCTGGTGATTGGTTTAATATGGGAAGTGTCACTTCATTGACCAAGGCGAACCCCAAGTTGAAACCGGGGCAAAGCTGGTGATAGCTACCGTTTATAATGTAGAGTAATGTTTGGGTCTAATACAAAAGCCGGCCTCGGTTGCGCGGGAACTGATCCCCTCATGTGTATTAGACTACAATATTAATTAGTAGTTCTAATTTAGCATAGACAGAGATAAAATTCAATTGGTCACTTTTCACTTCTTTTGTGTCAAATTAAACAACAAACTGAAACTTGGCAGGTTGTGCATGGACACGTCCTGGACAGCAATGTGGGACCCACACATGATGGTGGCCGCGGACGTCCGCAGAGGGGTGTTGCAACCCGAGTTAACTCTGGACGTGAAGGAGTCATCGCTGGTCGGTAGGCAAGTTTGGCTGACATGAAGTTTTTGTCGGACAGTAGCTTTGATTTTTGTTTCGTCATGACATAAAAATATTAATCTGGATTTGCAGCATTTTGTACACGACGTGATAAAGAGTGACTCTATCTTTTTTACCATGCATCCCTTTCTTTTAAAGTCTCGTAAGAAAACCGATTACCACGCTATTTACTAATGTGGGCTGGGGCATTTTAGTGTTTTTTGTACATTGTATATCCATCAGATTCCGCGAGAATCAGAATTGCTTATGCTATGGACAAGGTCTTACTTTGGTGTCCTAGAAATTCTAGCTGAATTTAACTGAAACTCTAGAGTCTATAAAATATTCAACAGAAACCCTTCCTTTTCACGATGCAATTTTTTCCCTCCCGGTGCAACGCACGGGCATTTTTCTAGTAGTGAAAACAAAAGTTATCATTGAGACTCAACCAGAATCTACGGTTTAGGTAGCGTCTCGGAGGCTACTAACATATGTATGATTACTTGAATCCCTATAATTTGTTACCGTGCCTGTAGAAAGCTTACATCCAATAAAGAGTCAAGATGAAGATCTAAAAGAGCAATCGACAAAGGTTACAATCGTATTAGGAAAGAGGAACAAAGAACCGATATTGTGTTGGTATTGTAATCATGTATATGTAACCTGTCCGCATACAGCTTTGAGACCCGACATGTTATATATAGGACGGGAAAAGCCTAGGTAGGGCACCTACAATTCCCAAGCGATTTGTAACAGACGATTCTCTCAATATTCAGTGACTCTATTCTTTTCCTGACATCCGACGAAATTTCTAGCGTTCTCTTTTTTTAAAACCCTAAGCCCTTTTTCATGGACATTGCCGAGGTTTCCCCTTGTCACTGAGCGGGGAAGAAAAATGTGTGGACTGAGTTGTTTGTCGGGATTGTACGAGGACCTTTTTGCAAAATAACCCGCACGAACGTTAATTCGGACCGGATGGAGTAGTTATTAATTTGCAATGGATAAAATCTAGATGATCGAATTTACCTTGAGTTTTCGATAGTTCTTCCCGAAATTTTCGTGTTGTGAACCTGTGACGTTTTGAACTTTCGAACGAAGAACTTGGAGACGGACTCATCACCAGAGTATGGCTAATGGGCCACGGCCCGTCCAGTTGTTAGATCGCGCGTTTACAGCTCGGCCTTTATCTTTCGTCTATGACGAGCCCGACCCTAAACAGAGACACCAACCCCAGCTCGAACCCAACCGCGGCCCGAACTTCCGACGCCGTGCGATCCAAGCGAACCTACCGGACCCCAACCCAAACGAGCGGCGACGAGATGGACGGCGGCGGTGGCGGCGGCAGCACCAGCGGCGAGGATGGGAAGCAGGAGAAGCACCTGGTGCTGGCCCATAAGCTCTTCCTGCTCTCCCACCCCGACGTCGACGACCTCTCCAAGGTCGCCCTCCGCACCGATGTCCTCGCCGCCGTCAAATCCGATGGTAACCGTGCCGTCCCGCCCTGCCCCCTCGCCGCCCATCAAGTCTTCCAGATAAACTGATTTGTCTTGCCTATTGGATTGTTTGCCAGACATGGCGGCGCTGTTCGAATCGCTAGCCGCCACGGGCGTGCTGGAGCCGGACGCCGCGCTGCTTGCCGAGATGCGTGCCCGGATCGACGAGGAGATCCGCAAGCTCGATGAGAAGTGAGTGGGTTCTTCCTCTCGCTTAGTTTTCTTGTAAGAGCCTAGCGGTAATTCGGCTTCTAGACGTAGCTAAGTAGACTCTAGATCTTGTCAGTATATTGCTTTACGCCGGATAGGGCAGGCTTAGCTTATGAATTAGCAATCCTCGTTTACGATGACGAGAACGGATTGTAGCGGTAAGCTGCGTATATCGTCTGCCCTCCTAAAAAAGCTGCAAATCAAATCTAAATATCCCCCAATTCTGTGTAAGAACTGTGCTTGTATTGTGTTTAGTATTTCTGTGAAGACTACGAGTCCATTATTAGTACTCCCTCCATCCAAATTAATGTTCTCAAATTATCTTGATTCGGATGTATCTACTAAAACATGACTAGATACATCCGAATCTAGACAAATCAAAGAACATTAATTTGGATCACGAAAGTGGTTCTGTTAGAGTGTACAATTGGCCTTGAGAAGAAATAGTTAGAATGTTGGGTTCTTGCATCCTCAACTCTGGGGAAAACTCATTGCGGGATAACTTGGATCTATGTGGAGTAGTCAATGCTAAGAGTAAGATGGGATTCGTCAGTGAGACATAAGGATCTGGTTGAGAAGGAACTATTAGTTACTCAGTTAGTTAGTTACTAACCATGAATTCTTTCAATGATTATGGAATTATGCTTGTTTCTTATTATCCATGATGCGCTTCCTGGTTATTCTGTATCTAATGTTTCCACTGTTTGCAAGTGTGATAACAATGGGTTTGCTTCCTCTAAACTAAAGTTTCTTTTTCTATACAAAGAATTGCTGATGCTGAAGAGAATTTGGGTGAGAGTGAAGTGCGTGAAGCCCATCTTGCCAAGTCCTTGTACTTTGTAAGGGTTGGCGAGAAGGTATGAGCTTGTTCACTGCTTTATCTGAGGCCTGGTTAACAAAGTATGTGCTATAATATAGCCGTTTACATTCTGAAACCAATGTTATAGGAAAAAGCGTTGGAACAGCTTAAAGTTACTGAAGGAAAAACTGTAGCCATTGGCCAGAAGATGGATCTTGTATTCTACACTTTGCAAATTGGCCTCTTCTACATGGACTTTGATCT
This sequence comes from Avena eriantha, assembly GCA_910589775.1. Classification (NCBI taxonomy): domain Eukaryota; kingdom Viridiplantae; phylum Streptophyta; class Magnoliopsida; order Poales; family Poaceae; genus Avena; species Avena eriantha. Next base: position 369,571,133 of record OU342745.1, on the reverse strand, counting down.
CATCTCAAAATCCATTGATAAGGCAAAGAAGTAAGCCCCATTTTGTTTATAGAGTTCCATTCTGCCATTTGGAACACCAGAGTAATGGTATTTAACTGCTTATTTACTGGTTATAGGTTGTTTGAGGAGGGAGGTGACTGGGAGAGAAAGAACCGGTTGAAAGTCTATGAAGGCTTATACTGCATGGCAACCAGAAACTTCAAGAAAGCCACCAGCCTGTTTTTGGACTCAATCTCAACTTTCACAACTTATGAGCTGTTTCCGTATGATACTTTCATCTTCTATACAGTCCTCACAAGTATTATCTCATTGGATCGTGTATCTCTAAAGCAAAAGGTATTTCAACTTTGCCCTATCTAGTACTCCCTCCTTGCTATATAATATAGTGCATATAAGTTTTTTGAAAGGTCAAACGTCATCAACTTTGACCAAGTTTATTGAGAAAAATATCTATATCTGCCATACCAAATGTATACCATACAAAAATATACATCATGAATGTAATGGTATTCTATATTTAGATTTTTTTCTACATACTTGGTCAAACTTTATGTCGTTTGACTTTCAAAAAAACTTATATGCTCTACATTTTGGCAAGGTGGGAGTATTTTTTTCTTGTCATATTCACCTCTAACAAAAGGAACTTGCCAGGTAGTAGATGCACCAGAAATCCTGGCGGTGATTGGCAAAGTACCACACCTCTCTGAGTTTCTCAACTCCCTGTACAACTGCCAGTACAAGTCATTTTTTGTTGCATTCTGTAAGTCTATTTATACTCCAGATGACCTATTCATGTCTTGTGATCATTATTGTGATAAAAGAAAGTAACTGTATGTGCTTGTACTGATACCTGGGCAATAATCATTTTCAGCTGGCTTGACGGAGCAGATCAAGTTAGACCGTTATCTTCAACCTCATTTCCGCTACTACATGAGGGAAGTGCGCACTGTTGTCTACTCACAGTTTTTGGAGTCATACAAGAGTGTGACAATGGAAGCTATGGCTTCTGCATTTGGTGTGACTGTTGATTTCATAGACCAGTAAGTGATGTTAAACTGCTGCACTAATTAATATCAGTTTCATTACGATGTACTGTACAGCACATTTCCTTTTCTGGTGCCATATTCACGGGCTTTCTCTTTCACTCGTTGTAGGGAACTGTCACGCTTTATTGCAGCTGGGAAGCTTCACTGCAAGATTGATAAAGTTGCTGGTGTTCTCGAGACAAACCGGCCTGACGAGAGGAATGCTTTCTACCAGTCTACCATCAAGCAAGGGGACTTCTTGCTGAACCGTATCCAGAAGCTTTCTCGAGTCATTGATCTGTAGGAAGTTCCTGTTGTTGTTGGAGCGTTGGCCCAGCAAGGTGCCAGATTGTTGTGACTTATTTCACGAGTCTAAAGAAGTCTTCTGTGAATTTAGAGCTTGTATCCCAGCAGATCAGACTAATGGATTTTTCTTCTGAGATCAATCTGTTTGGTTCGTTTCCAGCACTGTCATCTGGGCTTCGGTTCGTATGAGTTATTTCTCTGGCGTATACTCCCTCTGTTTCAAAATATAAGATGTTTTAGGTTTGTGAATGTAATGTATCTAGACACTTTTAGTGTGTAGATTCGAAGTGAACCTCTCCGAACCTACGCACTAAGAGGCGTCTAGATACATTATCTTCACAAAGCTAAAACATCTTATATTATGAAACGGAGGGAGTATTTGACATATATACCATTGCTTTCCATTTGTTCATCTCACGGAAGACATTTCCATCTGAATTCAGATAGTCATAGTGCGATACATATGAGCACACGTTTTCTACAACCACTGTTAACTCTTGCAAAGTGATTGAAATCAATATACAGCTGTGGTCTTTGCCGTTCTGTAAGTTCATTAAATCACTCATCCCTAATACTCCCTTTGTTCCACAATATAAGCCTTTTTAGTAAGCTGTTTTAGTTTGCTAAAAATGCTTACATTGTGTAAGGGAGGTAGTATTTCGCAAGACAGACTAACATCATACTCTGGGAATGAACAAACTTTGTTACACACAGGGAAGTTACACACCGTGTGTTGCAAAACTCGAAAGCTTCAGAGAAACTACAGAGCAGCTCTTGGAAAATTACAGCCGGTGGTTCACTGGATCCTCGCTCCCACGATGCCTGGAGTGCAGGGGGCCACAATCAGCTATCGGTTTCTGCAGGATAAACGAAAAGTTTGTTTGTGATGATGACTAAACGGCAAAAAGATTTTGAGTTACATCAGGGGAATAAATTTTGTTCTCTCTACTTACTGATCCCTTGCTTGGGCTTCTGCTGCTTCCCCTTCCTCTTGCTTCGTCTCTTGGAACGGAACGGAACCTCTTCTTGTGCTTCTGCTTCTGCCTCTGCGCTGGCAGTTCCTGTTATCTGTGCAAATGATTCTTTGGCGCCGGAGGTTACCTCGCCGACAAAGTCTCTCACCTTGTCAAGCACAGATTTGAGCTCTTCTTTCTTTGGGAGCTGAGAAGAAAAATGTTCTCTCTGTTAATGCACTAACACATTCATTTCTTACCATCATGATTGTGGATTTTAATTCTACAAAAGGGATTTTGGACATTCATTCTCGTTTTAAGGTTGATATTGTACTCAAAGTCCATGATAATTTGTTAGTAAGGTGTTGGCTTGTGATAAACCTTCCAAGGTGGCGAGGTTCTTGTTAGAGTATATATGTGTGTATTGTATTTCCCCATATGTTAGGGGGCTTTCTGTATATTTGCACATATACTTGTACTATATATTCTGGCATTTGACCCTCTAGCAATATAAGATCTATTGCCCTAACATGGTATCAGAGCCGTAAGGCTTTTTTTTCTATCTCTTCTCCCGCCGCCGGCCTGACCCCGCCGCCGCCGGCCCGACCCCGCCGCCCCAGGCTCTCCCGCCGCCGGCCCGACCCCACCCCCGTCCAGGCCCGCCGCCGCCGACCGCCCCGGACCCCGCCGCCCGTCACCGCCCCGGACGCCCGCCGCCGGCCCCGCCGCCCCGTCACCGCCCGTCCCTGCCCGGCCCGCCGCCGGCCCGCCGCCGCCGGTCGCCGCCGAAGCCCCGGCCCCGCCGCCGTCGCCCCAGGCTCTCCTGCCGCCGGCCCGACCCCGCCCCCGCCCAGGCCGCGCGGGGCCCCGGATCCCGCCGCCAGATTCAGATCTGATTAGATCTGGTTTGAGATTTTAAAAAAAATGTCTTCCTCCTCGGGCTATGTTGCGATTCTTCGCTGCCCAGTGATCTTTGACGGCGCGAATTATCCTGATTTCGCTGCCTTTATGCGCGTTCATATGCGCGGTCTTCGTCTTTGGGGTGTGCTTTCTGGTGAGGTCTCCTGTCCACCGCGTCCCGTTGTGCCTCCAGTGCCTTCAGACTTGCAGTTGGCAGATTTCTTTATAAAGGCACAAACTCGCGCTCAGCATGATTTCTTACTCTCCAAACTCAGTGTTGTGGATCCACCATGAGTTTGAGGGGGGGGGGGGGGGGGGGGTGTTAGAGTATATATGTGTGTACTGTATTTCCCCATATGTTAGGCGGCTTTCTGTATATTTGCACCTATACTTATACTATATATTCTGGCCTTTGGTCCTCTAGCAATACAAGATTTATTGCCCTAACATTTCTATGCAGTCTCTGGATTCCTATCACACTTCCACCCTACCGGTAAATGGCCATGACCAAAACCCCGTACAAAACAAAGAACTAGCGCGGAATAAATCGGGGTAACTTACTCCGCCTATAGGATTCAAACCCTGGTCGGCCGAGAGACACCACCGTGCTCTAGCCAAAAACCCGCACAAGAATCCTAAAACACAGTGCACAACCAAAGTCTTTTCGTAGCAAACTTGAAGAATTGGGAAAACTTGGGCAATTCATTTTTTTTTGGTTTGCTCATGCTCCGCCCACATCTCATTCGGAAAGGAGATGTACCGCATTCGAATAATAACTCCGCCAAAAAGCTAACAAGTAATGCAAGGGCATTACAGATTTTCTACAGTGTTGCTTGCTGGCACACAAGGCAAGAACGAGGTGCATTGGAGAGAAAAATGTACCTCGATCACGTTACTCGTCGCCAGTGCAGACCTCAGGTTCCCCTTCTCCTGTTCAGCCAAAATGACAAGTATAAATTGCAGTTCTCCCTTTCAGAGATTAGTAGTAGAAACTTAACCAAACAGCTTGCTCCTTCTTTCTGCACCTAGGACAGGATCAGAAAATTACCACGACTTTGTAGCCGTACCGAAACTCGGTTTCGCCCTTGAGCACGCGGAACTGCTCTCTCGCCGTGTCAATTATGTCATCCTCATCCTTCATACAAAACGCTCAGATTTTACATTACATTATAAGCAAGATTGCTAATGCGCGTATGGCCGACAGAAGCAGGTTATGAGTTGATGTGGTTGCTAACTTTGTAGATGACGGTGGCGAGGTTCCTGGCGAGCGTGTCCTTGTAGATGTACTTGCCGAGGAAGTTGTCCTTGGCGGCGAGCATGATCTTGGCGGTGGTGCCGCCGGTGACGACGTTGAGCGGGTACCAGAAGTACACCTGCAAGGAAGACGCACGGTTTCTTGATTGAAGGACAGGGATATAATCCGAGGGAGCGAGGGGCCACGGGGCAGACGTTGGCGGTGCGGATGAAGATGACGAAGCGGGGGTTGCCGTCGTCCTCGATCTTGGGGAGCTGCGGCATGCGCCGCTGCTGCTGAGCCTGCCGGTCCGACCAGCCCCGTCCCCCGCCGCGGGCCTCCACCACCAGCGCGCGCCTAGCCGGCCTCGCGGCAGTCCGTGCCAGCTGCAGCCTCCGCGGCAAGAAACAGCCCGCGCCGGCCTCTCCGGGCGTCAGGTGCCGGAGCTGCGCCGGCCTCAGTGAAACGCCGCCCACCACCTCCATGGATGCCTCTGTCTCGTCTTGTGTGACTGTCCGTCCTCCGTCGAGGCACTAGGAGAAGCAGTGGAGGGGAGGACGAGGGAAAGATAAGCGAGGAGCTCTAGCTTATCTGGAGAGGAGCCGGCTGGTGACTGGACAAGTTGTTCCTGACACGCGGGCCCGCGGAATTGGTTGCCAAGTGAACACCCTTTTTTGGGGGTTAAAAAGAAGTGAACACCTTTTTTTAGTGCCTAAACACTAATTGTAGAAATTTTGCGTGTTGAGCGTGGCGTGTGTCTACGCAGGTGAGGAGCATCTCTAACCCATTTCCAAAACTTAGAATACTAAAAGCCTTCTCATATCTTGGCGGAGCAAATATGTCGAGCAAATATGTCCTGTAAAACCGATCTAGTTTATAGCAGCAAAAATATTTCTTAACATAATTTGCAAAATTGAGCACATGAATACACAACATGAATACACGAGTCAACACATAACATAAGATTCATAATTCATATAGATTGATAAACTAGTCATACAAATTGATAATCATAATACCCGATGATAGTTGTCAAAGTCACACATACGGACCATCTAGAGCATTATAGTCATACAAATTGGTAGCATCATCATAATACCTGATAAATTGGTCATACAAAGTGATAGCACTAGAGCGTATTACTAGCATGTGCCACCTATTCATAATCGAGTTTAACCACGGAGCTTCTCCACTAATTTTTGATTGAAGTTGTCACAGATCTCTTCCAAAAATTGTTCTAACGGTTGGTTAGCTTCGACAAGTATTTGATGATGCCATGTGAAATACAAATCATTATCATTATCCTCTGATCATTTTGCTTGTTTCTTCTTCACCTTGCTACGTATTTAAATAAAGAATCATTGTACTCATCCTTAGATTTTTTTAAATGGAGATAAAACTCACCTTGTCCAGGCGCCGGGATGAGAAGGTGCTGGTGCTAGTTCTGGTGCCAGTGCCGGAGCTAGTGCAGGTGCAGGTGCTGGCATCGGTGCAGCTACGACCTCTGGGGTCCCCAAATCCGACGAGTTGCAATGGCGCAGAGAGGACAAAGACATGTCGGCTGTAGCTCGACGAATCCCGACCGCGATTAGTCGAATCTAGCGACGGGTTTGTAGGATCGACACGGCGACTCTCGGGAGCGATTCCGGTGATGACTAGCACCGGAGAGTGAGGCGGAGGGGGAATAGGGTGACTGGTTCGGGCTATCGGCGGAGGTGGTAGGTGGTCGGCGGTGTTAACGCTGGCGAAAATATGGCGGTGGGGCAACAACGCTGTGCAAACAGGGAGGATGAGGAAATTATGTGAGTCGAGGCCACAAGATCCTATATTTGCGATCTGCGGAGGCCGATTCCTAAATTTTTTTCTCCTCTAAGGCATTAGCGGGTTAGGTTCGGTGCGGGTTTGGCCGTTAGAGGAGAAAATATAGTCTTCTAATGGCCGATTGGGGATGGCTTAGAGATGCTCTTATAATCTTACAAAACAATAGTTTCTTTTGCGGAGCAGCTGGATTGTCTTAAATTATCATTACAATTATGATCAATCTAGAAGGAAATCCGGTGTCAAACCTAACCACACTTTGGTTCTACATTCCTTCCTACCAAATCTAGCTAGTTCATGACTCACACTATTATAAGTTCTTGGTATTTTCGAATATCTTAAGTGTACCATTTCTATTTACGACATTAAAATCAACACTTAAACCCAATTGACCGAACAACAATATCATTGAGGCCATTTGAGCACATTTTAGGTGCAACAACAACACCAGCTATCAACGCAAACGGAAATCAAAGTCATTCCACCTGCAACTCAAAAAAACACACCTTAAAACCTATCAAGGATCAACGAGGTTAACCTTGTCGAGAGCACCCTAGATGATACACTTGGAATTTTACAATTGCGGGAATATATTCGGTGGCATCAACATAAAAGGGTCTCAAAGGCATGATTCATTCTGACATGTTGGGGGATCTTTGGAAGAATTGGGTTCCTCCCAAATGCAAGCTTTTCATATGGATAATCCTTCATTACCAGGGTATGGAAGGCCAGTCGCCTTCAAAGGGGTGGATGGTCAAATTTTGGACGTTCCAAGCTTTGGAGTAGGGAAGATGAAACCACGATTCATCTATTCTTCAAATGACTCTACACCAATAGGTATCGGAATATGATGGTTGCTTGGCTAGGACTTACATTAGTGGACATGTGTGAAATTGAGAACCAACAAAAACGTGTTTTGACAAATAAGATGATTTTTTTGCCTGATTGATATTGTTGCTATGCATGTTTCTTGTTAGTTGGATTATTGAACAAGATTGTGAACCAACGCAATCCATATGCTCTTTGTGTCAAGCCACACTAAAACAATTTATTAAAATACTATCTTGGCTACAACTCCTATTATCAAGTGATTTGTCTTTTCAACAGAAAAGAGCCACGATTGAGTTTAGAAAACCAAAAGGTTTTAATACAAATTACTTATGAAACTATGGAGATCTATAAGATAATGACTCCCCACTATTTTCCAAGCTAGTGCTTCACAAGTATTTGGAAATGATTTTCCAGTATCTTTGAAAAGTTTTGAGAAAGAAGATGTGGTATCCCACTTTATTCCTATAACATCCCAGCATTTAGGACTAAACCAAGGGTAGATTTATGATTTTGTGCATGTGCATGCATGCATATGAAATTTAGGGTAATTTTTTCACAAACTAAAACCCTAAGGTGATCAGGGTCTCTCTTCCTTCGATGGATTAGAAATTAGCCATCTCAGCGAGTGCGATAGATTTTGACATGACTTTTAGGTATTCTTTGTGTTTTTGGAAGGGTAGAATTTGAAATTGCTTTTGAATTTTCAAATTGAACTCAAACTTGAATTTAGAAAATTCAAGAATAATAATAGTATAACTAAGTAAAAAGAAATGATTACAATATAAAATAATTCTTTATTAATATATATACCTACAATATTACATTATTCTCTTATAATAAAAGAATAAAAGTAATTTACCATTGAATAAATGAAACAATTAGAGAGAAAATGAAATATGCAAATGAAAAGGAAATAACACTTAAGTAAGGAATACTTAATATTACAAGTTGAGGGCAGAAGGTAAAGTAATAATCTTTAAATAATTGAATAAGAAGATAAAGGAATACTTATTACCATAAAACAATATTACATTGTCTTTACAATTGTTCAAACAAACAAACAAAAAATTACAATAAAATAATAATACTAATACGATCACCAATAAGTAAAGCTTTATTACAATCAGTTTATTAAATATACAATGTTTTTACAACTGAATTAAAAAGATAAAGATTATAGAATTTAGATCCTAAACTAAATCCTATATCTGGTCTAGAGCTTTTCATCTTATTAGGTTCATGCAAAACAAACAAACAAAAGATAAAACAAAAGGGGTTTAGTGTTAGTATTTTTGCTCTCAGTTGTAATAGTATGATGCATTGTTTTGACACATGACTCAACAAATAAATAAGTGGCAAGTTTCACCAAAATTAGTATATGTTCTTAATACAAATCTGGCCTCAAAACCACATCACATGCATTAGTAAGAGGGGAAAGTTTCACCACAAGGGTAAGAAGGAAGTAGTAGATCAGTTGTAGTTACTTGATCTAATCCACAAATATGAAGCAAGAAGACAAGAAGCTTAGTCACTGGATGCTTGTGTGTTGTCAACACCAGACATCCACAAGGGAGGATAAGCACATAGCCATAGCAACAGAGTACCACTTTGTTGGTCATCTCTTCACACATTTCATCTCACCACATGACACACCAATATATTCATAGCTCAAACCACCACGAATAACAAAAGCAGCCATGGTTCCATAAGCTGGTTTTCACTAGATCAGTCCCATAACAATCAATCAATCAATCAATCAATCAACCAGATAATATCTCAGCTATGGTATCATAAGGAGGGGAGGTTTTGGTGTTGAGAAAGGGCAAGCCAGGAGAGGACAGGTCAAGCCAGGCATCAGAGGAGTCCACAAGGACAAGTCATAGCAACTATTGGAAGGCAACATCCAATCCACCACAAGATCTAAATCAGAAGAAGCTAGCAAAAACATCTACACCATTGGCAACATGTTGATATTCATGATCCTCATTTAGAACCTATTCCTATCAATGAAAAGTTTGGATCGAGTATCAACTCTAGCAAAGAAACATCGAGGTTCCACCTTAGGTTTATATAACCTACATAAGCCACATGTCTTGCATACAGAAGATGGCCAACTGATCAAAGAATCAACTTTATATAACCTTGATTAAGTTAAATCATTTTCCTAGAAATAAAACCAAGAATCATCTTAACATAAGTTACTATCATATTGACAGCAAGGAAAAGCATCCGCAAGCTTTCCTTGCAGAAGTTATCTGCACAAGAAGAATACTTCCTAGTAAGGCATCATAATGGCATGCATAAATACATATCAAGTAAGATAGAATTGTAAGATATTATCACATCATAATTCAGTGGATAGTCACTAAAGCTGGAACCCAAATTTGGAATTGAACCCAAGCATGCTCACTAAGATAATTTCAGCAGTGTAACTTTAGAGAAAGAGCAAAGTAAAGTATCAAGCCAAGTTAACCTAGCAAATAATTATGAATATCATCTATTGCTCAAAACTAAAGTAAATTGATCTATACATTCTCAACATCAACACATAAACCAGAGCATCATTGATCTATAGCAACAATGGAATTATGATTCAATGAGGGGACATAATACTATAGTTACCACAAATATTTCACCATGACCAGACTAGTGCTCACAGTAGAACCACACCAGTTCATCACAAACATAAGAACAAACACAATCATAAATAAAGAATCTACAGAATCATAGCAAGTGTCATTGATAACTGCAAGTGCGTAGATCGTTTGTAGCTAGTTTCGAAATAAAGATATTGATCCTACAAGGAGAAGGAGTCTGAAGTCTAATAACTCTTGAAATAAATATTACGATAGAAATGCTAGATAAAGTTCTAAGTGACAAGATAAAATGCGAGTATTGTGTAAAAAGGTGTTTTTGAGTTTTAGGTATAAGAGCAATAATAAGGTAAAGTAAAACAACTGAGTAGAGAAAGTAAGTATCGCGTATGTAAGAGAGATTGGAACTGCAGTAGGGGAAAAGCATTCTTAGGGAGTAGCGGATACACCACTAGCATTATAAGGAGCTAAGATAAAGATTATCATCATGAACATTCTCAACTATGTATTTGTGGGAGGAACTCCGTATTTGGACAAATAGGCAGTAACCACTGCTCACATCATCCTCATAACCACAACAGTTAGCAATCGACATCAATTGAATTGATGCGCTATTAAGGGACGTAATCCCGTAGGACGTATCCCATGGCATGGATTGTGTTCCGTGAGTTTCCTCGGTTTCCCATGTTGATACGTAAGGGGTGCCAATAGCTTTATAGTCACTGTAAGTGCTAGCACACCTCTGTTTACCAACAAGTAGTTTCCTCCATCAAGTCCCCACGAGAGGCAAATATTGAGAGTGTCGTGGTATTGCTGACGAGTACGCCATGGAGGGGTCCTCACAATGCGTGTTTAGAGACGTGGGATAAGGCGGAGAGTTGGCGGGTACGAGGTAACACAGCTTACCCAGGTTTAAGTCCCACAACGGTGGAGGAACTCTACTCCTGCTATAAATCACTATAATGGCAATACGCCGAGTTACAGAGATAGGTTCACTGTGCGAGGTGTTGCGCGTGGTCCACAACAATCTATGAGGTTATCTGATGTTGTTGTGCCCTAAAGGCTCCCGCGGGCCGACTTATAAAGGCGCCAAGACCTAGGGTTTACAGGGAAATATCCTTGCCAGACAAGGTAAAGAGTCCTACACCTACACGAACTAGTCTTCTGTGTCTTGTACTACAAGGCTTTGAGTATGTCGGTGACTCATGTGTAGCCTTCCTTTATCCGGTAGGGGCCTCCCTTCAGGATCTGTCTAACTAGGCCGCCCAGCAGGCCATAGGCCTTTCTACCAACTATGGGCCACCCGGGTTAGGTAGATTGGTGACATGCTATGAGGATACCCATATAGCATATCCCCAACAGTAGCCCCCGGAGGACTTTGAAATCTTGTGTCGTCTTGCTTGTTGACCTCTGAATATCCCGTCTAAGTGATGTCATCAATCCATCAAGCAATATCTCAAAGGTCTCCCAAAGAACCCTGCAATCCTCTCCGTCTTTGCAATGTAGCCGGAGATTCCTTGAGTCTTCATTTCCAGAGTCGGGTAGTTTCCGTCTTAGATGGAATCTTAGGGTGTGACCCTTCACTGCAACTATCAGGAGCATGACGTAGGGTACAGCCTACACTTCCTCGAAACTCACAGAAACAGGAAATTAATCATTAGCTATTTTCACGCGCGCGAAATCCAAAACGGTGGAGCGGCAAAAGACGGAGGAAGTGGCGAAATTACCACGCACGTTCACTTCCATGTCGGCAATGTTCCATCCATCAGATCTTTTAGCACGAATCTTGATGCGAGGCTTATATATTTCCACCACGGTCAATTTATTTCTTTTTACCCGCATTTACTCCCAGTCTTCGTCTTCCTCCAGCCGCACGACCGTTCGAGCTCCTCTACAAAAACCCTAACCAGAGCCTTTTCTTTGTCCACCTTCTCCCTGTTGCAATGGCCTCCAGCAGCTCTGCTCCTTCCACAGCGGCGATTCCCGAGGCTACGACGGAGCCATCCTAGGGAGTGATCATTCGTCGGAGGGGGTGGTTGTTCCCGTCTCCACCGTGACGGAATCTGCCGGCGATGACCAAGAACGAGCGACGCACGAAGCCGCTGAAGAAGAAAGTGACTCCCATAAGGGGGTGTGGAGAGGCTCTAATCTCTCCGCTGAAGATCTCCAAGAGCTGGTCGACGAGGGGTACCTCCCTACGGCGGAGAAGTTCGTCTGTCAGGCAGCGCCGGCCAGCGAGGTGGTCCCTTCTCCCTAATCCAGAGAAAAGGTTTACCTCAAGTCTCAGCTGGTATGCATCGTAAGCCTGTCAGTCTCCGACTTCTTCTTGGATGTCCTCCGGTACTTCCGAGTACTCCCCCACAACCTCTCTCCCAACAACATCCTAGTCCTTAGAAACTATGTAGCTCTATGCGAAGGATATCTAGGGATTAATCCTAGATTAGATCTGTTTATATATTTCTTCACCGTCAAGAGAGAGTCCGTAGAGTCCAAGGATGAATTGTGGACCTTCGGAACCATTAGCTTTAAGATCCAACCTAGCCGGCGCTTCCCCAACATCGTAGGGCACGAGTCTTGCAAGAACTGGCAGCGTTCGTATTTCTACAGGCTAGATGTCCCTCTGCCAGACTATCTTGATACCTACCCGACTTTGTCGATGGAGCTGCCACCGAAGTGCCCACATGGCGGACCCCAACCTCTCTTTCTTCTGATGACGAAGACAATTGTGCCGTAAGGCGGATCAAATGGCTCGTAGACGGAGGTCTGACGGGCTTGGACCTTGCCATGTGCTTCTATGTTAGGCGGATCCAGCCTCTGTAGCACCGCGCCCAGCTGATGTGCAAGTATAGCCAAGACAGGAGGGATCCCATGCAAATTTCACGGGATAACTTCTCTACTGAATCCATCAAGCTCCAGCTAAAGGACATCGTCAGAGTGAAGGACAAGAAGCATGGCTTCAAGATCACTTTCAACATGTTCAATTGCGGAAAGTGCCCAGAGGTAGTTTTTGTTTCCTTTGTTGCTTGTTATATGATCTAAGGTTTTTTCGATTTGAAGTTTGTGCATCTAACATTTCCATGTATCCCAGCTAGCGACCTTGGCGGCGGATCAAATGGCCTCCTAGGTCTATGATCCTAAGCTGAAGGATATCCAGGTGGTGTCCGACGACGACGCCTCCAAGGATCAACCAGCTCCAGCAGCGCGAAAGCGGAAGAGCTCCACCTCTAACGCTACTGCCGAGGCCAAGAAGAAGAAACCGGAGAGTGGTGTCTCCAAATATTCCACTGCCGCCTTAGAGGCAGGGAAGAAAAACAAGTCTACCGGCATTCCCCTCACCAAGGCTCCTGCCGTGGAGTAAGTACTTTCATTCTCCGACTTGTGCTTTTTAGCTCATACCTTTTTTCAACTCTTGTACTTATACTTTGTACGTTTCAGGAGGAAAGCTAGTGTTAGTTTGAAGCGATCCTCCAAAGATGTTGGAGGGTCAAAAAACATTCGTGATATTCTGACCAGGGATTTGTCTGCCAAGTCCTCTCCAGCCACCGCTCCCCCTACTCCTACCGCCAAGCCTTCTACTGGCCCTGCTGGACCGTCATCCCCCGTCATCCCTGAGACCTCCGCCATGGAGAGAAATGTCAATCCAATCATTGATGTCTCAGGTTCGCTCGAGGCGGATGTTGCTCCTAGTGGCCAGGCGACACAGGAGATCACCTCCTCTAAAGTGGCTAAAGCTCCGACTAAGGATCCACCGAGAAAGGGAAGGAAGTGGAAGAGGTGGACATGGAAGCGTCGATCGAGGTGGGAGCCTCCGAGCCATCGACTACTTTGAAGGTGCAGGAAGCAGCTAGGGCTTCATCCATGCCTCCGGCTTCAACCTATCCATTGGCTGCAAATCCTCCGACGTTGAGCTTGGATGAACTTATCAAGCAGGCTGACGCAATCTATAAGAATGCCTGGACCTTCCATTACTCCTATGCTCATCTAGCCAACAATCTCAGGATCATTGCCATCGTAAGTTTTTTGAACTTCACTTGCTTTACTTTGTGTAGTATATCCCACTATAGCCCCCGAGCTCTTAGGCGGATAAGTCAATAGTTATTGGCCTGATTGCTCCAGAGAACTAAGCGTAGAACTTGTTTGTGTAGACCCCGAGCGTTTAGTTGAAACGGAACAGTTTCGACTAGATGCTCTAGAGAAACTAGCTTACTTCAGAATCATGTACTGTAGCCCCCGAGCGTTTAGTTGAAACTTGAATTGTTCTTACTAGATGCTCTAGAGAAACTAAGCATGTCAATATTTTGTGTAGAATGAGAATAAACGGAGGATTGCTGCCAATGAGAGGTTTGCTGCTATTCGGAAGGAGCTGGATCTTGAACAGGGTAAAACCAAATTCCTGAAGGAACAAATCAAAAATAGCCAGAGTCTGTTTCCGACAATAGCTCCTTTCTTTTCTCACTGAATTATCCTTTCTGTCTTCTGATTGCACTTCGTGATTTCATTCTTACAGAAGCCATTACCAAGGCCAAGAGCATCGTCGAGCAATCCAAGCATATCCAGGAGCTCGATGATGAGAATGAAATTCTGAAGAGAGACCTAGCCGATGCCGTCAAGGGGCATGATGCCGCGATGAAGGCTATGCAAGAGTCTACTGACACCGAGATGCAGCGCCTGAAGGACGAACTTGCACAACTCAAGGGATAGAACCAAGCTACCAAAGAGTAGAATGCTAGAAACCTTGAGGCGTTCAAGATAGTCCAGAAGGAGTGTGATGTCTTGGTGGAGACATGCATGCAAGCAGAAACGAGCATCTTTGGTAACCTTTATCCGTCTTAGTTAAATCTGTAAGTTGAAAAACCACTTTACTTGTTTGTACTCATAGTCCTTGTGTTTTGTGCAAACCACAGCTCCCATTGGCTTAGCCAACTTGGGTGAGGGTGCTCCGGATCCCAAGGAACGCATGATTCTTGCCGGCAACTTCGTTAGCACCGCCATCGCCCAAGCGAAGGAGATAGCTCAACCTCTAGGCATAAATATCGATGCGGTAGTTTCGGCGGCCAAGTTCGCGGAAATCCTGCGTCGAGCCCCCGAGAAAGTCAAGGGCTGGAAAGCCTCTTGCATCTGGGCTGGTGCAAGGATGACCCTGTCTTTGGTCAAGGCACACTACGACAATGCCGACATTGACCTGGTGACCTCCGGCTTGCCCAAGGTAGACGAGGAAGGTCAGAAGATCGATAGCGATGCTATTTGGAACTCCCTCGCCGGCTTCGACACTAGAGTCGCCAAGATGGTTAATGCCAATGTCTTCGTGCCTGCCGAGATCCTTGATGATGACATGGCCTCGTCTGAATCTAGCCCCTCTCCTTTAGAGTTTGATGATCTCTCTCGGCCTAGCTCTTCTGATGATGCCACCACGAAGCCCCCTGCAGCAGAGCCATGAAAAACAATATTTTTATTAAATGTGTCTCTGCAAAATGTATGCAGAAAAAACTTATGTTTGTCTAAGGCGAAAAAACTTGTATTCAAGCTTCCTGCAACTTATCTGTTTCCAGCATGTATATATTTTTTAAGCAAGTGTTGGCTTATCCATTATTCTGGTTCGTATGCTTGACCTTTCGTGAGACGGAAGACTTGCATCACAGAACTATGGTCTCAGGTGATGATGCTTAATAGCACCGTCTAGAACCTAAGAACAAAATCGCCGGCTTTGAGTGCTGAAAAGTCACTACTCTGGAATCCACATAAAAACTTCAGAAAACGTGTAGACCAGAAAACTTAAGATAACGGCCGTAGGCGGAATTTTCACAAGGGCAAATGCAACCTTGCGCATAAAGGGTTTATATGATCCAAAAATGAACAACTAAAGGAGGTAAAAGACTCAGAGAATATGAGTGAACCAAATGCTTTGTTTCATTGATCATATAAGAAACTTATTATATAATATAAATGTGGTAAGTGTAAAAGGGACGTAGCTGTGCTATGTTCCATGGCCGATCTGTCTCTGAGTAATCGTCATCGGAGTCACGTTGCTTGCGCTTGTGATTTTTTGGCCTATCTTTCAGCTCACGAATATCGACGAGGTAGTAGGAACCATTGAGCAATGCTTTGCTTATGATTGAGTCTAAGCACCAGATCCCCTTCTTTAAACGAGCGATGCTTTACACGGTGACTATGGTAGCCGTGCAGCTTCTGCTGGTAGACGGCAGATCTCTGGCATGCCAACACGTGCTCTTCTTCAAGTAGGTCCACATATAGTCGTCTGGATTCTTCAACATCATCCTCCTTGTAGGCGGAAACTCTTGGTGCATCGTGGAGGATGTCGGATGGGAGAACTACTTCTGCTCAATAAACCATGAAGAAAGGAGTCAAGCCAGTAGATCTATTGGGTGTTGTTCGTAAACTCCACAAAACAGATGGTAGTTCCTCCGCCCAGGCTCCAGCTGCTCTACGTAACGGTGCCTCTAAGTGTGGCTTGATTCCGTGCAGAATTAGTCCATTGGCCCTTTCAACTTGCCCATTTTACTATGGATGTGCCACATATGCGAGGTCAATGTGGATGCCTTTCTCATGACAGTACTCCTCAACTTCTCCTAGAGATAAGTTTTTGCCATTGTCGGTGATGATGCTATGTGGGAGACCAAATCTCACCACTAGATCCCGGACAAACTTCAGGGCTGTTGCCCCATCAAGCTTTCTAATGGGTTTAGCTTCAATCCATTTTGTGAATTTGTCCACTGCTACAAGCAAGTGTGTGAATCCACAGGGTGTTGTCTGCAAAGGTCCCACCATGTCCAGCCCCCAGACTACAAACGGCCAAATTATTGGTATTATTCGCAATTCTTCAGCTGGAACATTTGGTTGTCTTGCATAAAATTGATACCCGAGGCATGTTTGTACCAACTTGTCGGCGTCTGCCTTGGAAGTTATCCAGTAGAATCCTTGTCGGAAGGCCTTTGCCACCAACGATTGGGGAGCGGCGTGATGCCCACAGTCTCCGAGATGTATTTCTCTAAGGATTTCAATACCTTGCTGCTGGGAGACGCACCGTAAGAAGACTCATGTGGTACTTCTTTTGTATAGCTGGCCGTCAATGATGACGTAACCTTTTGCTCTGCGTACTATTTGTCGGCTTTCGACTTCATCGGCGGGCAAAGTTCCGTCTTGTAGATATTCCATGAACGACTTCGTCCAAGCCAGATAGGTCACTGTTACTGTGTTAGCATATGAGTCCACTCTATCCTGGTTGTCAGGATCCGCTCCCTTCACGGATGGAGTCCAAATGTTCCAGGAAAATGCCTGGCGGAATTGGTCGACAAGCTAATCCAAGATTTGACAGCAAATCTGCCGCCTCATTATCCTCCCTTTTGATGTACTTGACTTTGTATCCATCGAATCACGTGGCTATTTCGTCTAGTTCGTTTCGATATGCCGCCATCATAGGGTTCCGCGTGTTCCAGGTGCCGGCTACTTGATGGGCAACCAAGTCGGAATCTCCACAGCAAACTATGCGCTTGATGCTAATATCTTTGGCTACACAAAGTCCGTGAATGAGGGCCTCATACTCCGCCATGTTATTGGTAGTGTTGAAGTGGATCTGCAGGACGTATTGCAACTTCTCTCATGTTGGTGATTGCAATAATACGCCAGCCCCCGAGCCATTGAGTAACTTGGATCTGTCAAAGTGCATGACCCAATACTCTGGCTCTGGTACAAGAGTGTCTTCTGGTAGTTCTGTCCAATACACAAGAAAATCTGCCAATGCTTGTGATTTGATAGCGTAGCGTCGCTTGTAGGTGATGTCGAAGGCGGCAAGTTCAATGCCCCACTTTGCCACTCTCCCTGTAGCGTCGTTGTTGTTGATGATGTCGGGCAGTGGAGCTTTGCTCACTACTGTGATGGGGTGCTCCTGGAAATAGTGCCTTAACTTGCAGGAAGCAAGGAACACTCCATAAGCCATCTTCTGGTAGTGCGGATAACGCTGCTTGGATTCCTTCAAGACCTTGCTTACATAGTAAACATGTCGCTGACCTCCGTATTCGTGTGTTGGCTCCTTGCGCTCCACCATGATGACGATGTTGATTACTTGGTTGGTCACCGCCATGTAAACTAACATAGGCTCCCTTGGCACCGGTGCTACAAGTATAGGTGGGGAGGAGAGTATTCTCTTCAACTCCTAAAGTGTTGCGTCAGCTTCGTCCGTCCATGTGAATTTGTCCGCCTTCTTGATCAACTTGTAGAGCAGCATAGCCTTCTCACCAAGTCGGCTGATGAACCGGCTTACTGCTGTAACGCAACCTGTGAGCCTTTGTATGTCCTTCAGGCATGTCGGGCATTTGATGTCGAGGATGGCCTTTATTTTCCCCGGGTTCACCTCAATTCCGCGATGCGAAATGATGAAGCCTAACAGTTTGCCAGATGGTACCCTGAAGACGCACTTCTTTGGGTTTAGCATCATGTTGTATTTCCGGAGATTGTCGAAGGTTTCCTGCAAGTCAGCGATAAGGTCATTTGATTTCTTTGACATTACGGCAATGTTGTCCATGTAGGCGTGTACGTTGTGACCTATTTGGTCGTGCAGGCAACGTTGCATCGTCCGCTGGTACGTGGCCCCGGTGTTTTTCAACCCAAAGGGCATCATGACATAGTAGTATGTACCGTAGGGTGTGGTGAACAAAGTGGCCAATTGGTCCGACTTTCGCATTCAGATCTGGTGGTATCCTGAATAAGCATCATGAAAACACAGAAGTTCCGAGGCATCCGTCAAATCAATGACTTGGTCAATGCGAGGCAAAGCAAACAGATCCTTTAGACACGCTTTGTTCAAGACGGTGTAATAAACGCACATTCTTAATTCATTGGTTCCCTTTTTGGGGACAAGTACATGATTTGCCACCCAGCGGGTGTGAATAACTTCTCGAATAAAGCTAGCCTTAAGTAACCTAGCTATTTCTTTGCTTATAGCCCTTCGTATTTCATCACCAAAAGCGTCGTAGAGGTTGTTTCACTAGTTTGGCATTAGGATCAATATTCAAGTTGTGCTCGGCAAGTTCCCTAGGTACACCTTTCATGTCGGCAGGTTGCCAGGCAAAGATGTCCCTGTTCTCGCGGAGGAATTCGATGAGCACGTTTTCCTATTTGGGATCCAGGTCCGTGCCAATGGCGGTGGTCTTGGATTAATCTCCTTCTACAAGCTCCACCTGCTTGGTCTTGATGGCGGTCTTGAAGGCGGGTTTGGCAGAGTGATCTGCTTCTTCAAAGCCGGCTGATACGTTGCAAACGTATCTATAATTTTTGATGTTCCATGCTTAGTTTATATCTACTTTCTTATGTTTTGCCCACACTTTGGAGTATTTTTTATTCACTTTCTTGGACTAACCTATTAACAAGATGCCACAGTGCCAGTTGCCTGTTTTCTGCTATTTTTGGTTCCAAGAAAGTCAAAAAAATCAATATTCTCGGAATTGGACCGGGCAAAAGCCAAAGTTGATATTTTACCGGAAGACTCACGGAGCCAGAAGACGAGACAGAGAGGGGCCATAGGGTGGCCACACCACCCCTTGGCACGGGCAGCCCTAGGCCGCGCCAGGGCATGGTGTGGGCCCCCTGGCCGCCCACCGACCTTGCCTCTTCTCCTATAAGATGCCTCCCGAGGCAAAAACCCTAAATCGAAAAGCATACATCCATGAAAAGTTCCGCAGCGCCGCCGCCACGGAAGGGGAGATTCGGGGGACAGAAAGTCTTTGTTCCGGCACCCTGCCGAGACAGGGAAGTGCCCCCGGAGCCATCTCCATCGATCTCCACCACCATCTCCATCATCGTTGCTGATTCCCATGATGAGGAGGGAGTAGTTCTCTCTCGAGGCTAAGGGTTCTATCGGTAGCTATGTGTTCATCTCTCTCTCTCTATGCATGATCATATTGTGATCATGAGCTTTGTAATCAAGTAGATCTGCTTTGCTACTCAAGTGCTTTAATAGATCTCTGCTCTCCCCATGTGCGTGAAAGTGACAGCGTGTACACCATGGTGGCACTTAGGCTAGAGATTACAAATACTTGTTATGAGTTATATTTGGAGTTGGATGTTTCTATGAAATTGTGGTGTTTGTTGGAACCATCTAGTGCTCAAGTTGACAGTGTGGGGTTATCTAGAGGGAAAAGGCTTACTTTGAGGTGTGCTGTTATAACCCTACCATGGATTAGAGTGTTCAACCAGAGAGTAGTTCAGAGTAGTATCATAAAGAGAAGATATTTATATGAGAGTGTTCACTAGTGAAAGTATGATCCCTAGGCCTTGTTTCTAAGCATTGAAACACCATTTGCAACTAGATCTGTTACATGTTTGCTTGCTTCCATCTTTATTTCAGTTTGTCTTTTGTCTCTTCCACGCCATCAAAGTATTTCCTGGCACCATTGTCTTATATCCATACCACTTGTATTTTACTATCTCTTCGCCGAACTAGTGCACCTATACACCTGGCAAGTGTATTGGGTGTGCTGGGGACACAAGAGACTTCTTGTATCTTGATTGCAGGGTTGCTTGAGAGGGTATACCTTTGACCACTTCCTCCCTGAGTTCGATAAACCTTGGGTGATCCACTTAAGGGAAAACTTGCTGCTATTCTATAAAAATTGCTGCTGAGTTCGATAAGTTTGGTTTGGATTGGAAAAGAGTAGGAAAGTTCATGCTTAAGTGGTAAAAGGAGTTTGTTTTTGTCTATGGCCTATGCTTTTTCATGCCATGCATGATATTGTTTTGGTTCTATGCTTAGTGATCTTTGTTGTAGCATGACATGTTATAAACAATTGAGATTCCTTAATGTGCCTTGAAAGAATCATGCGTTGTTTTAGCATATTAAAGCATAGTATTGTGGTATTCTCCTTTGATGCTTTATTTGGTTTGACTTGGCGCATGCTCACACCATGTTAAGACTATCCCAAGTCACCATAGCCTTTATGATCCTTTAGTTTCCGTCTTGTAATATCACTTTATGCTTTAATCAATGATGTTTTGTCGCTTTGCATGATTATGGCCATTATTGCTCTCTTAGTTGGTCGCTCCCAGTCGTTTGCTAACCTCCGTAACCAAGTATGAGTTCCACTCATGCATCCAACTCCTAAAACCAAGTTATTCCAAAGAGTCCACCATACCTTCCGAATTAAACTTGTTATGAGAAAACTAGTGATTAAAGCTCTCACGAACTTGATGGCACACTTTACTTTTCTTGCCCTTAATAAACTTGAACCATTGTGTCGTCTATGTTGTATATGCTTGCACTTATATGTTGGGGATTAGCAGGACCATGCTGTTATGGGGAATGCTTTCAACATTGCGCTTGTACTTTATACCTAGTTGATATCATGTTGTTTTGTCTATTAGGGTTGATACTTTATCTCCCATATGTGGTAATTCTAATGATACTTGTGATATTTTAAACCCACATACTGAAAACATCTCTTTTAAAATACCTATAAAAATTGTTGAACGTGTTATGAACAACTGTTATTTGGGAGATGGAACTATCCATCCTGGTGATTATTTACTCTTTGTACACGAACTATGCGAGTTGTTCAAGTGTGCAGGTATTTCAATGAACCAAGTTAAGAGGAAGCTATTCCCTTTTTCACTTAAGGGCAAAGCAAGGGAGTGGTATGAGCTAGTAGATGATCCTCGTCATTTGGAGTGGAAGGAACTTGAATCTCTCTTTGACTCCAAATTTTATCCTCCTCATGAAATTCATAAAGATAGGAATTACATTTATAATTTTCATCCACATGATGGATAAAGTATTGCCCAAGCACGGGGGAGACTGAAGTCACTAATGCTCAAATGTCCCATTCATGAGCTCCCTAGTAATATTGTTATTAATAATTTCTATGCAAGGCTTTTAGGACATTACAAGGACTATCTAGATACTTGTTTAGAGGGATCCTTCACAAGTAAGGAGGTCAAAGCTAAGTGGGATCTTCTTGAAACAATTCAAAGCAATACCGAAGATTGGGATAACAACAAAGGTAAAGAACTAGGTATAAAATATGAGTATGACTGCATTAAGTCTTTCGCTGAAACTGCTGATTTTCAAGAGCTTAGTGCTAAATATGGTCTTGATCCTCAAATTATTATTGATTGTTTTAGAACCTTTGCTTCTCATATTAATGCTCCTAAATAAAAATGGGACATGTATCATGAGCCTTTTAAATACACTTGCATGGAAAATAAAATTGTTATTAATGATAGCAATAAACATGATCAAACCTCTGAAAGTAATATTTATTATAAGCATGTTGATTTTTGTGGAATACATAGACCTTGTGAGAATAATCAAACTGAAGAAGAATATTGTATCACCCACAGGAATGAAAAAACTAGAACATGGTATAGGGCTCTAAATGATCTTGGTAAAAAAGTTTGTGCCCTCTATCCTTTTATTTGTGAACTTTGCTTTGAAGTGGGTCATTTCAATTTTCAATGCTCGGGCCACAATAATAGCCCTTCTAATCCAATGAGTACTGCAAGTTTGTATTGTTATGACATGATCACTCCTAATCACCATGACGAACTTACATTATTTTGGGGTGTGAAGAGTTATCAAGAAAAACTTCTTTGGTAGATATGAGTGCTTTTGGTATGAATAGTGTCATGCATGGTTGTCATCTTTATTGTGTTCATAATTTCCACACAAATACTTACATACAAAATATTATAAAAGATGAGATTTTACCAAAATATGACAGGACTAATATGTGTTTTGATCTTATTAATGAAAAGGAGGAATCCTCCAAAGTTTCTTCTATTGTCTCTAACAATAAACGAGGGTATATGGAGAAGCTTCCTTTCAAGCCTCTCCCTCCTAGGGAGAAGAAGAAAAAGAAGAAAAAGAGGAGTAAAAGGAGTGAGAAATGGTATTTTCCCCTAAGCATGTTGCTCCTATTATAGTTTTTGATGAGTCTGAACTTGATGATGTTCCTATGCCTATTACCTATAGTAGTGATCATGATTGGGAAAAGCACACTACTTTTGATATTGAAAATATCTTCGGTACCAATTCTGAAAATGATGATATTAATAATTGTTTTACTATTAGTGCTATGCATGTTCCTTCCAATGATGATACGTTTACAAATGAACACACTTTGGAAGATAAATATTCTATTGCTTATGATGATACTATACCTCCAATATATGATGATTGCAATGATGAATATGATATTTTCAGTCCACCTACTATTGAGGAGGAAATTAATTATGATTACAATATGCCTCCTATATTTGATGATTATGGTGATGAAAATAATAATGATAGCTATTTTGTTCAATTTGCTCCCACCATAATTAATAAGAATGACTATGTTTATGTGGGGAGTATTAATTCTTTTATGCATGTGGCTCATGATAAGAATGTTTCTTGTGAAAGTTATATTGTTAATTTTATTCATGATGCTACTGAAAGTTATTATGAGAGAGGGAAACATGGTTTTATGCATCTCAATAATATTAAGTTTCCCCTCTTTATGTTGAAATTTTTGAAGTTGCACTTGTTTTGCTTTCCTATGCTTGTTGCTTTGTGCTTTGATGACTTGTTTCTTTACAAGATTCCTATGCATAGGAAGTGGGTTAGACTTAAATGTGCTTTGAGTCTGCTTCTTGATGCTCTCTTTTACTTCAATTCATATTTCTTATGTGAGCATCTTCTCAAACTATCAAGCCTAACTTAAAGGCGTTAAAGAAAAGTACTTATTGGGAGATAAACCAGAAGTTTTAGTTGAGTCTTGGAAGTTATTGTTTCAGTAATAACCTCTCCTTATCATTTTTGTGTGGTTTTTGTGCCAAGAGTAACCTCTAATGAGAGAGAAGTAATGATTGGGAAAGTTGCTGTCCCGAAACAGATTTTTGTGTTTCACCATAAAAATTCATGTAAAATCTCTGTACGTCGTTTTGAGGTTTGCATTTTTGTGCTTCTGCCCCAGGTTGTTATCTAACTTTCGTTAGTTCAACACTTTTTTATTGGAGCAACAGAAGGTCTTCAAAAAAATTGGTTTTTACCTGCTGGTCTGTTTTGACAGATTTCTGCCATTATTTGCATTTGCTTCTTGTTGGTTCCTTTTTGAGTTCTTCTGGGGAACTGAGCTTTTTGAGGGAAATGCTACAGTAGTTTGTGTTTTGATGGAAATTTTATTGGTGTTGAAACTGAACCCAATGACTTATTATCTTAAGTGCACTAATGTTGCTAATAAAGATTGTGTGAAGTTTTGTATGAAGGAAAAGTTTCAGGTGTATGGAAGGAATGATGTAATGAGATGAAGAATGGACTAAAGCTCAATCTTGGGGATGCCACGCATATCACCCCAAGAAATATCCAAGAAGTACAAGCGTCAAAGCTTGCAGATGCCCAAGGCATCCCCTTCTTCATCAATAAAAATCCCAAGTTTCTTCCAAACACTTCATTTTTATTGTTTCATGCACAATTGTGTTGTTCTTGGAGCGTCTTATTTTTGTTTTTGTTTTGGTTTTTCGTTTGCTTGGTTTTCTTAGTTTGCTGAATAAATTGGTTGGACCCCCTCTTTCATACATTAGTTTTCAAATAAGTTTGGTTTGGATTGGAAAAGGGTAGGAAAGTTCATGCTTAAGTGGTAAAAGGAGTTTGTTTTTGTCTGTGGCCTATGCTTTGTCATGCCATGCTTGATATTGTTTTGGTTCTATGCTTAGTGATCTTTGCTATAGCATGACATGTTATAAACAATTGAGATTGCTTAATGTGCCTTGAAAGAATCATGCGTTGTTTTAGCATATTAAAGCATAGTATTGTGGTATTCTCCTTTGATGCTTTATTTGGTTTGACTTGGCGCATGCTCACACCATGTTAAGACTATCCCAAGTCACCATAGCCTTTATGATCCTTTAGTTTCCGTCTTGTAATATCACTTTATGCTTTAATCAATGATGTTTTGTCGCTTTGCATGATTATGGCCATTATTGCTCTCTTAGTTGGTCGCTCCCAGTCGTTTGCTGACCTCCGTAACCAAGTATGAGTTCCACTCATGCATCCAACTACTAAAACCAAGTTATTCCAAAGAGTCCACCATACCTTCCGAATTAAATTTGTTATGAGAAAACTAGTGATTAAAGCTCTCACGAACTTGATGGCACACTTTACTTTTCTTGCCCTTAATAAACTTGAACCATTGTGTCGTCTATGTTGTATATGCTTGCACTTATATGTTGGGGATTAGCAGAACCATGATGTTATGGGGAATGCTTTCAACATTGCACTTGTACTTTGTACCTAGTTGATATCATGCTGTTTTTCTATTAGGGTTGATACTTTATCTCCCATATGTTGTAATTCTAATGATACTTGTGATATTTTAAACCCACATACTGAAAACATCTCTTTTAAAATACCTATAAAAATTGTTGAACGTGTTATGAACAACTTTTATTTGGGAGATGGAACTATCCATCCTGGTGATTATTTACTCTTTGTACACGAATTATGTGAGTTGTTCAAGTGTGCAGGTATTTCAATGAACCAAGTTAAGAGGAAGCTATTCCCTTTTTCACTTAAGGGCAAAGCAAGGGAGTGGTATGAGCTACTAGATGATCATCATCATTTGGAGTGGAAGGAACTTGAATATCTCTTTTACTCCAAATTTTATCCTCCTCATGAAATTCATAAAGATAGGAATTACATTTATAATTTTCATCCACATGATGGATAAAGTATTGCCCAAGCACGGGGGAGACTGAAGTCACTAATGCTCAAATGTCCCATTCATGAGCTCCCTAGTAATATTGTTATTAATAATTTCTATGCAAGGCTTTTAGGACATTACAAGGACTATCTAGATACTTGTTTAGAGGGATCCTTCACAAGTAAGGAGGTCAAAGCTAAGTGGGATCTTCTTGAAACAATTCAAAGCAATACCGAAGATTGGGATAACAACAAAGGTAAAGAACTAGGTATAAAATATGAGTATGACTGCATTAAGTCTTTCGCTGAAACTGCTGATTTTCAAGAGCTTAGTGCTAAATATGGTCTTGATCCTCAAATTATTATTGATTGTTTTAGAACCTTTGCTTCTCATATTAATGCTCCTAAATAAAAATGGGACATGTATCATGAGCCTTTTAAAGACACTTGCATGAAAATGAAATTGTTATTAATGATAGCAATAAACATGATCAAACCTCTGAAAGTAATATTTATTATAAGCATGTTAATTTTTGTGGAATACATAGACCTTGTGAGAATAATCAAACTGAAGAAGAATATTGTATCACCCACAGGAATGGAAAAACTAGAACATGGTATAGGGCTCTAAATGATCTTGGTAAAAAAGTTTGTGCCCTCTATCCTTTTATTTGTGAACTTTGCTTTGAAGTGGGTCATTTCAATTTTCAATGCTCGGGCCACAATAATAGCCCTTCTAATCCAATGAGTACTGCAAGTTTGTATTGTTATGACATGATCACTCCTAATCACCATGACGAACTTACATTATTTTTGGGGTGTGAAGAGTTATCAAGAAAAACTTCTTTGGTAGATATGAGTGCTTTTGGTATGAATAGTGTCATGCATGGTTGTCATCTTTATTGTGTTCATAATTTCCACACAAATACTTACATACAAAATATTATAAAAGATGAGATTTTACCAAAATATGACAGGACTAATATGTGTTTTGATCTTATTAATGAAAAGGAGGAATCCTCCAAAGTTTCTTCTATTGTCTCTAACAATAAACGAGGGTATATGGAGAAGCTTCCTTTCAAGCCTCTCCCTCCTAGGGAGAAGAAGAAAAAGAAGAAAAAGAGGAGTAAAAGGAGTGAGAAATGGTATTTTCCCCTAAGCATGTTGCTCCTATTATAGTTTTTGATGAGTCTGAACTTGATGATGTTCCTATGCCTATTACCTATAGTAGTGATCATGATTGGGAAAAGCACACTACTTTTGATATTGAAAATATCTTCGGTACCAATTCTGAAAATGATGATATTAATAATTGTTTTACTATTAGTGCTATGCATGTTCCTTCCAATGATGATACGTTTACAAATGAACACACTTTGGAAGATAAATATTCTATTGCTTATGATGATACTATACCTCCAATATATGATGATTGCAATGATGAATATGATATTTTCAGTCCACCTACTATTGAGGAGGAAATTAATTATGATTACAATATGCCTCCTATATTTGATGATTATGGTGATGAAAATAATAATGATAGCTATTTTGTTCAATTTGCTCCCACCATAATTAATAAGAATGACTATGTTTATGTGGGGAGTATTAATTCTTTTATGCATGTGGCTCATGATAAGAATGTTTCTTGTGAAAGTTATATTGTTAATTTTATTCATGATGCTACTGAAAGTTATTATGAGAGAGGGAAACATGGTTTTATGCATCTCAATAATATTAAGTTTCCCCTCTTTATGTTGAAATTTTTGAAGTTGCACTTGTTTTGCTTTCCTATGCTTGTTGCTTTGTGCTTTGATGACTTGTTTCTTTACAAGATTCCTATGCATAGGAAGTGGGTTAGACTTAAATGTGCTTTGAGTCTGCTTCTTGATGCTCTCTTTTACTTCAATTCATATTTCTTATGTGAGCATCTTCTCAAACTATCAAGCCTAACTTAAAGGCGTTAAAGAAAAGTACTTATTGGGAGATAAACCAGAAGTTTTAGTTGAGTCTTGGAAGTTATTGTTTCAGTAATAACCTCTCCTTATCATTTTTGTGTGGTTTTTGTGCCAAGAGTAACCTCTAATGAGAGAGAAGTAATGATTGGGAAAGTTGCTGTCCCGAAACAGATTTTTGTGTTTCACCATAAAAATTCATGTAAAATCTCTGTACGTCGTTTTGAGGTTTGCATTTTTGTGCTTCTGCCCCAGGTTGTTATCTAACTTTCGTTAGTTCAACACTTTTTTATTGGAGCAACAGAAGGTCTTCAAAAAAATTGGTTTTTACCTGCTGGTCTGTTTTGACAGATTTCTGCCATTATTTGCATTTGCTTCTTGTTGGTTCCTTTTTGAGTTCTTCTGGGGAACTGAGCTTTTTGAGGGAAATGCTACAGTAGTTTGTGTTTTGATGGAAATTTTATTGGTGTTGAAACTGAACCCAATGACTTATTATCTTAAGTGCACTAATGTTGCTAATAAAGATTGTGTGAAGTTTTGTATGAAGGAAAAATTTCAGGTGTATGGAAGGAATGATGTAATGAGATGAAGAATGGACTAAAGCTCAATCTTGGGGATGCCACGCATATCACCCCAAGAAATATCCAAGAAGTACAAGCGTCAAAGCTTGCAGATGCCCAAGGCATCCCCTTCTTCATCAATAAAAATCCCAAGTTTCTTCCAAACACTTCATTTTTATTGTTTCATGCACAATTGTGTTGTTCTTGGAGCGTCTTATTTTTGTTTTTGTTTTGGTTTTTCGTTTGCTTGGTTTTCTTAGTTTGCTGAATAAATTGGTTGGACCCCCTCTTTCATACATTAGTTTTCAAATAAGTTTGGTTTGGATTGGAAAAGGGTAGGAAAGTTCATGCTTAAGTGGTAAAAGGAGTTTGTTTTTGTCTGTGGCCTATGCTTTGTCATGCCATGCTTGATATTGTTTTGGTTCTATGCTTAGTGATCTTTGCTATAGCATGACATGTTATAAACAATTGAGATTGCTTAATGTGCCTTGAAAGAATCATGCGTTGTTTTAGCATATTAAAGCATAGTATTGTGGTATTCTCCTTTGATGCTTTATTTGGTTTGACTTGGCGCATGCTCACACCATGTTAAGACTATCCCAAGTCACCATAGCCTTTATGATCCTTTAGTTTCCGTCTTGTAATATCACTTTATGCTTTAATCAATGATGTTTTGTCGCTTTGCATGATTATGGCCATTATTGCTCTCTTAGTTGGTCGCTCCCAGTCGTTTGCTGACCTCCGTAACCAAGTATGAGTTCCACTCATGCATCCAACTACTAAAACCAAGTTATTCCAAAGAGTCCACCATACCTTCCGAATTAAATTTGTTATGAGAAAACTAGTGATTAAAGCTCTCACGAACTTGATGGCACACTTTACTTTTCTTGCCCTTAATAAACTTGAACCATTGTGTCGTCTATGTTGTATATGCTTGCACTTATATGTTGGGGATTAGCAGAACCATGATGTTATGGGGAATGCTTTCAACATTGCACTTGTACTTTGTACCTAGTTGATATCATGCTGTTTTGTCTATGGATGTCGTCGGTGTTAAATGAAAGGGGAGCTTGTAAGTCCATGGAGTTATGCATGTGTGTTAGAGAAACGCCTAGGCCGCCGGTCTAATCCATGCCGTCATGGTGTAAACCTGCAGCGTAACCATAATGAGCTGTCTATGAAGCATTCTTCTTATAAAAAAAGAGTTAGATATTGAGAAAAAGAGAAAAAGAAAAAAAGAGATATGAGAAAAGAGGAAAGAGAGAAAAAAGCACCATTTTCCCATGGTAAATAAGAAGATTGCTGAGATGCTCGTTGTCTGCTTGCCTTGTCATTTTGATATGGGGATTCTTCCGTATCATAGGGCAAGGGGTACCCCGTTGGTGGTTCTCTATGATACACATGTACTTACTATGACAAGAACTTACCAGTAACTAAACTTGAGTAGCATGAGGAGCGGCCCTCGTATTCAAGGGACATGAGATTTCCAACTTATACCTTGTCAAGCATATACTCCATAGTTTGTTCACTTTAACCTTAATCACTTCAAGATGCTTATGATAGGGGTAATGAGAGATGAAAGCTAATAAGTACCATAATTTTTGGAAGCTAATTATGAAACTTGAATCCCTACTTCCTTCTATGAAGGCCTTTCTTTTACTTTTATGTTGAGTCTCCACCTTCTATTTTTATGCACCTATTGAGAGAGCATAGTGGCCATTCTTAGTTTAATGTGCATTGTCCCAAGACTTGTTGATTAATGCATAACTTTGATATGATTGTTCTTAAACTATTTGTATCTAGTCACCCTTATGAACTTTGAAGGTGTCCTATGCATTTATATTTGCTACTCTATGAGGGACAAGCTGAATGCCACTATGCTATGTTTTCTTTATGTGAAACAAACAAACGTCTTGCAATGCATTGTTATTCATGAATATTTTATTTGTGCCTTTTCATGTTACAACATAGTTGCTATGTCTTATTGTTAGAACTTTGGCTTTTCATGCTATGTTGAAGTACTATGATCCCAGCTATCAATGTTTTACAAATACTTTGATCAAGTTTATGATGGTGCATGTCACCTAAAAAATTATTCTTTCTTTTTATCACTTACCTACTCGAGGACAAGCAGGAGTTAAGCTTGGGGATGTTGATACGTTGCAAACGTATCTATTATTTTTGATGTTCCATGCTTAGTTTATATCTACTTTCTTATGTTTTGCCCACACTTTGGAGTATTTTTATACACTTTCTTGGACTAACCTATTAACAAGATGCCACAGTGCCAGTTGCCTGTTTTCTGCTGTTTTTGGTTCCAGGAAAGTTAGAAAATAAATATTCTCGGAATTGGACCAGACATAAGCCAAAGACGATATTTTACCGGAAGACTCACGGAGCCAGAAGACGAGACAGAGAGGGGCCACAGGATGGCCACACCACCCCTTGGCGCGGGCAGCCCTAGGCCGCGCCAGGGCATGGTGTGGGTCCCCTGGCCGCCCATCGACCTTGCCTCTTCACCTATAAGATGCCTCCCGATGCAAAAACCTAAATCGAACAGCATACATCCATGAAAAGTTCCACAACGCCGCCGCCATCGAAGGGGAGATTCGGGGGACAGAAAGTCTCTATTCTGGTACCCTGCCGGGATACGGAAGTGCCCCCGGAGCCATCTCCATCGATCTCCACCACCATCTCCATCGCCGTTGCTGATTCCCATGATGAGGAGGGAGTAGTTCTCTCTCGAGGCTAAGGGTTCTACCGGTAGCTATGTGTTCATCTCTCTCTCTATGCATGATCATATTGTGATCATGAGCTTTGTAATCAAGTAGATCTACTTTGCTACTCAAGTGCTTTAATAGATCTCTGCTCTCCCATGTGTGTGAAAGTGACAGCGTGTACACCATGGTGGCACTTAGGCTAGAAATTACAAATACTTGTTATGAGTTATATTTGGAGTTGGATGTTTCTATGAAATTGTGGTGTTTGTTGGAACCATCTAGTGCTCAAGGTGATAGTGTGGGGTTATCTAGATGGGAAAGGCTTACTCTGAGGTGTGCTATTATAGCCCTACCATGGATTAGAGTGTCCAATCGGAGAGTAGTTTAGAGTAGTATCATAAAAAGAAGATATTTATATGAGAGTGTTCACTAGTGAAAGTATGATCCGTAGGCCTTGTTTCTAAGCATTGAAACACCATTTGCAACTAGATATGTTACATGTTTGCTTGCTTCCATCTTTATTTCAGTTTGCCTTTAGGTTCTTCCACGCCATCAAAGTATTTTCTGGCACCGTTGTCTTATATCCATACCACTTGTATTTTACTATCTCTTCGCCGAACTAGTACGCCTATACACCTGACAAGTGTATTGGGTCTGTTGGGGACACAAGAGACTTCTTGTATCTTGATTGCAGGGTTTCTTGAGAGGGGATACCTTTGACCACCTCCTCCCTGAGTTCGATAAACCTTGGGTGATCCACTTAAGGGAAAACTTGTTGCTGTTCTACAAACCTCTACACTTGGAAGCCCAACAACTGTCTACAAGAATAGAAGTGTGTAGACATCACCGGCATCTCCGAGGCATCGACCTGGTTCTGGATCTCCTTGAACTCCTCATCGTAGAGGACTGCTTCGGCGAAGGCGACGTCGCTGAGCTCGCACTCCCGTGCCTTGGTGAAGCTTCCGTCAACGGTGATGACGCCATTTGGTCTAGGAATCTTGAGTTTGTTGTAGACAAAGCATGGACTTGCGAGGAAGGAGTGGAAGATGTTGCGCCCGAAGATGACGTGGTACACGCTCTTGAAAGGCACCACTTCAAAGGTCATGCATTCTTGGCGGTAATTGTTTACATCGCCAAAAGTGACCCGAAGTGTGATGCAGCCCAGGGAATTTTCTTTTCGGCCAGGGACAACCCCATGGAACACGGTGTTGCTCTTCCTTAGCTAGGTATCCGTCAAGTTCATCTTGTGCAGTGTATCCAGGTACATGATTTTGATGCTGCTTCCACTGTCCACGAGGCATCCGTGCCGTTAATCAAAGGGTTGATGACCATGGCATACTACTTCTCTATTGGGAAAAGTTCTGGGTGATCCTTCCTATCCCAAGTAATTGGAACTTACGACCACCTGACGTACTGGGGAACTAGAGGGAGGGTAGCCATCAGTATCCTCAACGAGGTTTTCTGGGCCCAGACAGTTGGGGTGCCAAGGAAGGTGTGGTAACATGGAGCCTTCTTTTCGAAGGGATTTTTCCCTTTATCCTCTCCCTTGTCGAAAGATTCCTTGGGTTCTTCCTCCTTCTTCTTCCCTTTGCCTTTTCCGCAGGGTCTGTTTTTCCGACTTTGCTTGTAGCCGGACTCAGGGTCCTCCTTGAGATCATTGACAAACTTGAACTAGCGATTGGTGTGGGTGGATTTGCCATTGGCATCAAGATGGACGAAACACGGCATATCGTGGTACTCTTCGTACATTTGGGGAATGCGGGGCGCCGAGGGTGTAGTGTCACTCTTCTTCTAGCCACTGTTGGCTCCCCTTCCACGTCCACGATGTCCGCCATTGCCTCTGCCAGTGAACATTGCGGCGACCATGTCGGATACTTGCTTTTCTTCGGGCGGATTCTTCCGCTTGTTATTGTTGTTCTTCTTGGCCTGGGTAGGGATTGCTATTGCCAGCAACGATCCACGCGCGTCGTCATCAGCAGCGGCGAACTTGCTAGCCATGGCGATCATTGCGTTGAGGTTGAGGTCATTGTTGTCCTGCTTGCGCTTCAACGTATGCCGGAGCAAAGTTCCCTTTTCCAGACCATCAATGAAGGTGGCCATAGCGGTCTGTTCGTGCACCCCTGCGCAGGAATTTTTCATATCCAGCCAGCAAGAGAGGTAGGCATGGGATGTTTCATCCTTTTCTTGCACACACCATTGTAGGTCTCCGACAGTGCAGGGACGTTTATATGTGCCCTCAAAGTTCTTGGTGAACGCTTCATGCATGTCCAACCAATTGCATATTGACTTTTCCGACAAGTCGTCGATCCATTGTCGGGCCGTGCCGGTCAACATAAGTGGGAGGTACTTGACGACGACATTGGGGTTTCTCCTGTGATGTGGATCGCTTCACTGTAGTCCTGCAACCACGTTGCTGGCCGGGCGGTGCCGTTGTATGGCTTGATGGTCTTGTCTATCTGAAGGCCCTCGGGGTAAGTTGTGGCCCCTATTACTGGTCCAAAACATCGTGGCCCAAGGTACGGGAGCTCCCGAGCTTCTTGGATCTTGTCTAGCCGCGATCATGCGTCATATGGCTCTAGCTGCTTCCCTTTTCTGTCACGGGGAGGAGAGTTGTGGCATGGTTTGTGAGACCCGCCATGTCCTCCGCCATGATGGCTACTAGGTGGTGATGGTTGTGGTGGAGGCGGTGGGTTAGCTCTCTTGTTGTGCCTTCCTGTGACTCCTCGCGCCTGTCGTGGTTGCTTGTCGGACGTGGCGGTTCCTTGTGGGATGTTCTCTTGTGTCCGTCATGGCCACTGTGCTCTCCAGCATGCCGAGGCTGTTCGCCCTGATGGCGTATGACGATACCAGGCTGGGATCGCCTCAGAGGTGGCATGCTTGTGCGGTGGCGTGGCTCTGGTTCCTCGTGACATCGAGATGGTGGTGGAGGCGGCGAGCGATGTGGATGAGACTTTTCTCGATGGTCGGAGGATATGGGGATAGTGTTAGTCCTGTTGCGTGCCTCTCTCCGTCTTTGCTCTATCGAGCCTATGCGTGATTCGTCACAGGGAGATTTTGGCCTTCTGCGGTTGTTCAGGGTTGACTGGCACAACTCCGAGTAGGACTCAAGCCTCTGCGAGGCAGCCTTTTCCTGTTGCTTGCATGCCTTAGCGACGAGGTCGTACACCTGAGCAACTGCTTTTGGTGACCTATCCTGTTCTAGGAGGGTCTTGGCGATGACAATGTTGAGAGCGGGGGTTGGCATGACCTGCCTCCCTTCAAAATCTATGTAAGGGGTGGCTTTTGTCGGCTTAGACCCGTCAAACCCCAAACCTTGCTGAACATCGGGATCTTGGATGATGTGAGCTGGCAACTTCTTTGTTTTATGCTTTAACAACAATTGTTTGTATTCAGCCTCCATAGCTCTTGCCGCCTTGATGGATTGCTGCGCCTTAGCCATGTCTTCGTCCAGCTTAGCGCCTTGCTCCGCAATGCATTTGGCCTCCACCAAGATTTTCGCATGTTTCTCATCAAGCTCCGTAACGCTCCGGATATGGGCGATGGTGATCGGCTCAATGAGAAGTGCGCCGTAGATTGCTTTGTTGGCGGGAGTGGCTAGTGGGTTGCCAGCTACAGACATTGCCGGTGGCATTGGCGGCTAGTTTGATTGTCAGGCCGTATTAGGGGCCGTGGTGAGTTCCTGCGCCGGTGGTGGGCGGGTAGCCGGAGGAGGCAGAGCCTTGGACGAAGCCGGAGGCTCGACGACTTTTTTAGCTGTTGCTTCCCTGGTGACCGCTGGCGTGGGCGGAGCTCTCTCACGTTCCCGTTCCTGTCCGTCTTCTTCCATCACGCTCCCAATGGCGACTAGCACCTAGTGGGAGGTGTTGGTCTTCTCGACGCGCTCCTCCTTCTCGATGTCCTGCTCAATCTCCCTCATAACAGTGTCATATTCCTCCGAGTTAGCGTCCGAACCACCGGCATCCATATTGATGTCGGCGTAAAGCGTGTCAAGGGCGGAGTCGGAGTTGGCTTCGGTGTTGACAATGGCAGATGAGGGTGATGGAGGTGGGCCATTGTTGTTGTTTCCTTCTCCGGCTACAACGGGGATTGCCACCATGGCCTCTTCATTGGCATGCGCATATTCATTAATGATGGCAACCATCTCACCAAGGGTGAGAGGGCCTGTGGCCTGCCGCCTTTGGAGGGTATGTCGGAGGAGTGTTCCAGGTGTGAGCCCTTCCACGAAGTGGTATACGAGCTCGTCGGCGCACTCGCCCTCTAGGGTTTCCATCACCCTCATCCATCTGGCAAGGTATTCGCGGGGAGATTCTCCATCCCTTTGAACACATCTGGCCAAATCGAAGATGGTGACGACACCGACAAAGTGTGACATGCACATCTCTAACAGTTGGGGAAGCCAAGCGGATTTGTGGGGTCCTTCCACCTTTATATCCTGCATAGGGGCGGTTTGGGTGGGCCTTGAAATTTCCTGATCCGAGCCACCATACTCCAAAGAGAGGTATGGCCCAAATCCTTCCATGAACGTGACCTACTCATAGGCGGTCCATGCGGGGCTTGTCGAGTTTCCGACTTCCTGGGGGCTAGAACCCGAGTCAGTTTCGCTGATGAAGATGTGGATGTCTCCGAAGGGGATGACTGAGCATCACGTGGGTTTCGTATTCGCCAGCATGCAAAATTCATCTAGGGGCACGATCGGGACGTTGCTGGAGAAGAGAACACGACCGATGGCTATGGTGTTGCCGATTCCTGCGAAGAGATTGGACCTCGCCCGGTGTAGAGCTCGAAGCGCCTCTTGCCCCACGGTGGGCACCAACTGTCGTGGTATTGCCGATGAGTACACCATGGAGGGTTCCTCACAATGTGTGTTTAGAGATGTGGGGTAAGGCAGAGAGTTGGCAGGTACGAGGTAACACAGCTTACCTAGGTTCAGGTGCCACAACGGTGGTGGAACTCTACTCCTGCTATAAATCACTATAATGGCAATATGCCGAGTTACAGAGATAGGTTCGATGTGCGAGGTGTTGCGCGTGGTCCGCAGCAATCTATGAGGTTATCTGATGTTGTTGTGCCCTAAAGGCTCCCGCAGGCCAGCTTATAAAGGCGCCAAGACCTAGGGTTTACAGGGAAAGGTCCTTGCCGGACAAGGTAAAGAGTCCTACACCTACACGAACTAGTCTTCCATGTCTTGTGATGGGTTCGTAGCATGGAAAACAAAAAAATTCTACCGCAAGAATGAACAAAACCTAGATCTAATCTAGATAAAAGCCAAGATCTAATCTATTAGACATGAGCAGCTAGATAGATAGGAACTAACCCTCGTAGATCCGAAAGCGTTAACGAAATTAGATAGTGTGGTTGATGTAGTCGATCACTTGCCGATCTCAAGATCGTGTGGACGATCCTTCCGGCGTCGCGTTCCAGCAGCGCTTCCGCAGTCGGTCAAGTTGACGATCCTTCCGGAGCCGCGATTCGGCAGCGCTTCCGCAGTCGGTCACACGTGCGGAGTCGAAGCAGACCTTCCTCTCCCCGTTCCAGCGAGCAGCGGAGGTAGTAGATCTTCTCCACGGAATCCCAGCAGCACGACGGCGTGGTGGTGGTGGTGGAGTAGAGAATTCTGCAGGGCTTCGCCTATGCCTGTGCAGAAGAAAGGTGGAGGAGAGAGGCGGCAGAGATTGGAGTTATGAGAGCTAGGGAGGAGGGGGCGCCTCTGCCCTTCTATTTAAGGGGGGGAGGGCGCCTTGGGGAGGGGGAGTCCTTGTAGGACTCCCCTCCTCTAGGCCGGCGGATTGGGGAGTGGGGGGAGGAGTCCTCCTCCCCCACGACTCCTAGTCTTGACCCACCAGGACTCCTTGATCCCTATCTTGATTTTCAAGCAAACTCCAAGATATCTTCTAGAACCTTCCGGAACATTCCGAAACCTTCTAAAATCCTCATACAAACACTCCAGAACATTTCCTAACTCAGAAAATGATCCCCTATATATGAATCTTATTCTCCGGACCATTCCGGATCTCCTCGTGATGTCCCGAATCCAATCCGAGACTCCGAACAACATTCGGTCTCCAACGCATATTCCATATCTACTTAAAACAACTTCGAACCTTAAGTGTGTCACCCTACGGTTCGTGAATATGTAGACATGATAGAGACACATCTCCTATCAATAACCATCAGCGGGACCTGGAGATCCATAATGGCTCCCACATACTCAACGATGACTTCGTGATCGATTGAACCATTTACATACGAAACCAATTCCCTTTGTCTCGCGATACTATACTTATCTGAGGTTTGATCGTTGGTATCTCCATACCTAGTTCTACCTCGTTACTGATAAGTACTCTTTACTCGTTCCATGATATGTCATCCCTTGTGACCTAGTCACATGCTTGCAAACTAACTAGATGACATTCCACCGAGAGGGCCCAGAGCATATCTATCCGTCATATGGATGGACAAATCTCAATCTTGGTTCATGCGCTTCAACACATACTTTCAGAATACCCAATGACACCTTTATAACCACCCAGTTACGAAGCAGCGTTTGATGTTATCAAAGTATCCATCCGGTGATGGTGATTAACATAACCTCATGGTCGAAGGATTAGGTTACTATGTATTTGAAAGCTTACAGCAATACGAACTTAATGACTTGATCTTATGCTACGCTTACTATGGGTGTGTGTCCATCACATCATTCTCCCAATGACATAACCTTGTTATTAATCACATCCTAATGTCCATGATCAGGAAACCATGATCATCAATTAATCAACAAGCTAGTTCAACAAGAGGCTTACTAGGGACTCTTATATGTTTACAAAA
The DNA here is from genome assembly GCA_910589775.1 of Avena eriantha. Taxonomy (NCBI): domain Eukaryota; kingdom Viridiplantae; phylum Streptophyta; class Magnoliopsida; order Poales; family Poaceae; genus Avena; species Avena eriantha. The sequence goes on along the minus strand of OU342745.1, from coordinate 369,533,727 downwards.
CACACATGTATTAGTGTTTCCTAATAATACAATTATAGCATGGGATGTAAACATTCATCATAAACACAAAGATATAATAATAATCACTTTTATTATTGCCTCTTGGGCATATCTCCAACAGTCTCCCACTTGCACTAGAGTCAATAATCTAGATTACATGGTAATATACCGAACACCCATGGCGTTTTGGTGTTGGTCATGCTTTGCCCTAGGGAGAGGTTTAGTCAACGGATCTGCCACATTCAGATCAGTGTGTACTTTGGAAATCTTTATGTCACCATCTCTGACATACTCGCGAATAGCGTGGAAACGTAGCTTGATGTGCTTCAGCTTGCTATGTGACCTTGGCTCCTGTGCATTAGCTATGGCACCTGTGTTGTCACAGTAGATGGCCATCGGGTCCAACACACTAGGAACCACGCCAAGTTCAGTAATGAATTCCTTCATCGAAACGGCTTCTTGTGCAGCCTCCGAAGCAGCTATGTATTCCGATTCAGTTTTAGATTTTGCCACAACGCTTTGCTTCGCACTCCTCCAGCTCACTGCAGCACCATTCAAAATAAATACGTATCCCGACTGTGACTTTGAGTCATCCGGATCGGTGTTCCAACTAGCATCGGTGTAACCGTTTACAACAAGCTGTTCATCACCTCCATAAGAAAGAACCATATCCTTAGTCCTATTTAGGTACTTTAGGATATTTTTGACCGCTGTCCAGTGTTCCACTCCAGGATCACTTTGATATCTGCTAGTCAAACTAACAGCATGTGCTATATCCGGTCTAGTACACAGCATGGCATACATGATAGAACCTATGGCCGAGGCATAGGGAATATTATTCATCTTTTCTCTATCTTCTGCAGTAGCTGGACTTTGAGTTTTACTCAAGGTCTTACCTGACAACATGGGCACGAACCCTTTCTTGCTATCTTCCATTCTAAACTTCTTTAGAACTTTGTCCAAGTATGTACTTTGTGAAAGCACTATTAGGCGTCTTGATCTATCTCTATAAATCTTGATGCCTAGAATATATGCCGCTTCGCCAAGATCCTTCATTGAAAAACTATTATTCAAATAGGTTTTGACGCTACTAAGAAGTTCTATATCATTCCCAATCAACAATATGTCATCTACATATAGTACTAGGAATGCTACAGAGCTCCCACTCACTTTCTTGTAAATACAAGCTTCTCCATAAGTTTGTATTAATCCAAAGTTTTTGATTACTCTATCAAAACGTTGATTCCAACTCCGGGATGCTTGCTTCAGTCCATAAATGGAGCGCTGAAGTTTGCATACCTTGTCAGCATCTTTAGGATCGACAAAACCCTTGGGTTGTACCATATACAACTCTTCCTCAATGTCACCATTAAGGAACGCCGTTTTGACATCCATCTGCCAAATCTCATAATCGAAATGTGCAGCGATTGCTAACAAAATCCTCACAGACTTTAGCTTCGCTACTGGTGAGAATGTCTCATCATAGTCAACTCCTTGAATTTGTCGGAACCCTTTCGCGACAAGTCGATCTTTATAGACGGTAACATTACCATCAGCATCTGTTTTTCTCTTGAAAATCCATTTGTTCTCGACAGCCTTACGGCCATCCGGTAAGTCCACCAAAGTCCACACTTGGTTTTCGTACATGGATCCCATTTCGGATTTCATGGCTTCTAGCCATTTGTCGGAATCTGGGCTCACCATAGCTTCTTCATACGTCGCAGGGTCATCAGCATTGTCCACCAACATGACGTTCAAGGCAGAGTCATACCAATCAGGAGTGGTACGAACCCTCGTTGACCTGCGAGGTTCAGCAATAACTTCATTTGAAGTTTCATGATCATTATCATTAGCTTCCTCCCCAATTGGTGCAGGCGGCACAAAAACATCTTCCGGTGCTGCGCTACTCTCAAATCCGAGAGAAGGTTCAATAACCTCATCGATTTCTACTTTCCTTCTAGTCACCTCTTTCGAGAGAAACTCCTTCTCAAGAACGGATCCATTCTTTGCAACGAAAACTTTGCCTTCGGATCTATGATAGAAGGTATACCCAATCGTTTCTTTAGGGTATCCTATGAAGACGCATTTCTCCGCTTTGGGTTCTAGCTTATCAGGTTGTAACTTCTTTACATATGCCTCGCAACCCCAAACTTTAAGGAACGAGAACTTAGGTTTCTTACCAAACCACAATTCGTACGGTGTCGTTTTAACGGATTTAGATGGTGCCCTATTTAAAGTGAATGCGGCTGTCTCTAATGCATAGCCCCAAAATGATAACGGTAAATCTGTAAGAGACATCATAGACCGAACCATATCTAAGAGAGTTCGATTACGACGTTCGGACACACCATTACGCTGTGGTGTTCCCGGCGGTGTCAACTGCGAAAGTATTCCACATTTCTTTAAATGCATGCCAAACTCATAACTCAGATATTCACCTCCGCGGTCAGAACGCAGAAACTTAATCTTCTTGTTACGATGATTTTCCACTTCACTCTGAAATTCCTTAAACTTCTCGAAAGTTTCGGACTTATGTTTCATAAAGTAGACATACCCATATCCTCAAGTCATCCGTGAAAGTGAGAACATAACGATATCCACCACGTGATGCTACACTCATTGGACCGCACACATCAGTATGTATTATTTCCAATAAGTCTGTAGCTCGCTCCATTGTACCAGAGAATGGAGTCTTAGTCATTTTTCCCATTAGACATGCTTCACATCTTTCAAGTGATTCAAAATCAAGTGATTCAAGAAGTCCATCAGAATGGAGTTTCTTCATATGCTTCACTCCAATGTGACCAAGACGACTGTGCCACATGTATGTAGAATTATCATTCAATTTTATTCGTTTAGCATCTATGTTGTGAACATGTGTATCACTACTATCGAGATTCAGTAAGAATAAACCATTCATCTCAGGTGCATTACCGTAAAAGATATTACTCATATAAATCGAACAACCTTTATTCTCGGACTTAAAAGAGTAACCGTCTCGCAATAAACAGGATCTAGAAATAATGTTCATGCTTAACGCAGGCACCAAATAACAATTATTCAAATTTAAAACTAATCCCGAAGGTAGATGTAGAGGGAGCGTGCCGACGGCGATCACATCAACCTTGGAGCCATTTCCAACGCGCATCGTCACCTCGTCTCTTGCCAGTCTTCGTTTATTCCACAGCTCCTGTTTCAAGTTACATATATGAGCAACCGAACCAGTCAAATACCCAGGCACTACTACGATTACTAGTAAGATACACATCTATAACACATATATCAAATATACCTTTCTTCTTGATGTTGCCGTTCTTCAGATCCGCCAGGTACTTGGGGCAGTTACGCTTCTAGTGACCAGCACCCTTGCAGTAGAAGCACTCAGTTTCAGGCTTAGGACCAGCCTTGGGCTTCTTAGCAGGTGCGGCAGCTTTCTTGCCGTCCTTCTTGAAGTTACCCTTGTTCCTAGGCTTGCCCTTTTTCTTGAAATTGGTGGTCTTATTGACCATCAACACTTGGTGCTCCTTCTTGATCTCCACTTCAGCAGTTTTTAGCATGGACGACAGTTCAGGCAACGTCTTGTTCATGCAGTGCATGTTGTAGTTCATCACAAAGTTCTTGTAACTTGGTGGCAGTGATTGAAGGAGACGGTGAATCCCCAATTCATTAGGAATCGATATTCCCAACTCTTGGAGCTTCTTTGCGTACCCAGACATGGTGAGCACGTGCTCACTAACGGAGCTTCCTTCTTCCATCTTACAGTTAAAGAACTTTTCGGAGGCCTCATAGCTCTCCATGGCCGCGCGAGTCTCAAAAATTAGCCTGAGCTCCTTAATGATCTCGAATGGGTCGTGGTGCTCAAAACGCTGTTGGAGCTCCGCTTCTAAACCGTACAGGATGGCACACTGAACTGTAGAGTAATGATTTTTCCGAGTGGCGAAAACATTCTTTTCGTCATCGGTGGCATTATCTGCAGGTGGGTCACCTAGCGGTGCATCGAGCACATAGGTCAACTGACCAGCCCTGAGGACGATCTTCAGTCCACGGAACCAGTCCATGAAATTGCTTCCATTGCTCTTAAGTTTTTCTTTCTCTAGGAACGCATTGAAATTGATGGAGGGGGTCGCCATAATCTACAACAATTTGCAAGTAGTTAGACTAAGTTTATGATAAATTGAGTTCTAATTTAATTCTTAAACTAACTAGGTGAACTCCCACTCAAAACAACATCCCTCACATTGTCTTAGTGATTACACGAACCAAGTCCACTACACCAAGTCCGATCTTCACGAGAGAAGATGTAGTTTCATCAGCGAACAATCTTCATGTTCATCATATCATTTATATGACTCATGCTCTACCTTTCGGTATTCCGTGTTCCGAGACCATGTCTGTACATGCTAGGCTCGTCAAGACAACCTTAGTTTCCGCATGTGCAAATCTGGCTTGCACCCGTTGTATGCACACGTAGAATCTATCACATCCGATCATCACGAGATGCTTCGAAACGACGAGTCTTAGCAACGGTGCCAACTAAGGGTGAACACTTTATTACTTGATATTTAGTGAGAGGGATCATCTTATAATGCTACCGTCGCGATCTAAGCAATACAAGATGCATAAAGGATTAACATCATAGGCAATTCATAATTAGTGTGATATGATATGGCCTTTTCTTCTTGCGCTTTTGATCTCCATCTCCAAAGCACGAACATGATCTCCATCATCACCAGCATTGCGTCAAGGTCAGTGGCGCCGCTTCATGGTTGTCCATCATCACCAGCAACTATTACAACTACTTGGAATAAAGCTATTACAAGATGAATAGACACGCAGGTCTTAACAGAATTAAAGACAACCATTAGGCTCCTGCCGGTTGCCATATTACAACAAGGATCATTGCATACATCAAATACAATCACAATCACAATCACATGATGGCCATATCACATCACAAAATGTAACTACCTCGGCGAATTACGCTCTTAGTTAATGCCTGGATGAACAAAAGTGGTTAAAATAGTACGGTGGGGCCTAGGGCCACTCACGGTAGACCTTTCGGCGGTCCTAACCACTTTCAGACAACGGGACAAGAACGAGCGGCGTAATCGGCAGGCGAAGGGATCAACTACATACACAAATGAGTATGTATGCAAGCCACATACAACAGTCCTCAGAGCCATTCCATCTAAAAGAAATAGAAATATTGCAACGCCATACGGAAAGATCCAAATGTCCTAGATAGATATAATAATTTAGGATAGCTCCTCATACATCACACATCAGAGTATCAGGCGGAAGCGGAAAACAAGATCCGAGTACGGATAAGAAGAAAATTGGCATAAGATGCCCCATAAATAAACACATCCCGCCCACAGATCACACGGATCCCCGTTCCCGGAATCTCTACACCGAATGATCATTGCCAACATCATCTGTCTCTTCCACCCAGTATCCATCTTGCGGGTACACTTGTTCATCTGAATCAAACAATTTATCGTGTGAGACCCTAGGGGTACTCAGCAAGTCTTTATGCCGCTAAAGGGGACACAACCTGGGGTGACGCAATTGCAGCAAAACATAATACCTAACAATTCTACAGATACTCGCTAACCTTCCGCCTAACCAATGATAGAGGGAAGTCCGTGAATTAAGAACAACGGTTATAACAGTATAATTAACAGATCCATCCTCCTCCTCGCTTACCAACGAGGAAGCGGACGAACAACCCCCATCATCCGTTGGCAGTTTTATTAACCATTCCATGAGTATTGCACTATTTACTAGTCAAGTACTTAGTCAATTTAAAAGTGGTACTTTAGTTATACTTGTCTATGATCGAGAAACTGTGCTCCAAGTCGTCCATAACCGCGGACACGGCATTCAGAAAGATTTACCCTGCAGGGGTGCACGAATAGCAACACACACTCGATCAACCTCGAAAAAACCAAATCAAAACCCAACGAGGCATTCACGACAAAGCAATCACAGGATTCAGAAATATTTCAGGGGGCCACCCCATTAAGCTACCCGCAACGAAGTTGGCCGGCTCCGAGACGGACCCAAGGTTTGTGTGGACGGCGGTAAACGACTGGGAATCTGAAAATGTGACTGGGCTTGTCGATACAGCAAAAACGTGTCACGATCCAAAACAGTATAGGTGCTCCTCGCACAATCTTAAATAAAGCAGTAACATGGCATAAGTACAGAATACTAATAAAGCCCCAAACTAATTGTGGCCCCAAGAAATAAGAATGAATCAAGCTCTGGCTCAGGGGGGTCCATAAGGCCTCCCGGATGTGGATAGTGCGAATAGTCAAGGAACAGGAATCAAGTACTCGGGGTCCTACGGGACACAAGTGAGCATGAAAAACCAAATAGCAGATATTGCCCACCGGTGCCTCTTTCATTAGTTATCCCATTACTACTCAGGTTATGTTGTTTAGGTACCTCGTTAATCCTCAGACACTCACATACCCTACACATGCTTTTCTACGACTCGCATGGCTCAAACAACTCCTGTAGTAATGGCTCATGGGATGGAGGAACAAGCTTCGGTGGGGTTTAAAAGTAAAGGCTATGCAGTACTTGGGATTCAATTTAATGCAACCGCGACTCAATGATGCAAGAATAAGATAGAGGCAATAGGTACTGTATGTATGCAAGCATGTGGTAGTGCTTGCCTGGCAGCTCAGTTGAAGCGAGAGATGGATCTGGGTAGTACTCCTGTGATTCCTGGTAATTCTCCTGCTGGGCGTCTATCCGAAGAAGAACCAAACAAACAAGGCCAACATAAATGAAGTGCACAAGTATATGAATTAAAATGCGACAAGCAATCAAGCATGCCATGATGAATGATGCACAATTTGCATGGCATTAAAGTAGCATGGCAAAGGTGAGGTGTGGATGCAAGAAATAAAGCACTTTATTATTTAATTACCCAAGTTTTATTGTCATAAACAGTTCAGGTTTTAAATTACAACATTATGCATGCTTCAACTCAGAACAAGGACTGCATAGATAGAACGGGCTCGTCGCGCTGATCGATTTAGACATATTATTTGTCAAATTTGGAGTTATAAAACAAAAGTTATTAATTAAATAAGGAAAAGGGCATTTTATTGTAATTTTAATCATCTCGAAATTTTAAAGTGTTCAAACATTATTTTGAAGGGCATATTTGAATTCCTCACATTTTTCTGATTCCAAAACATATATTATATGTATTATTTGGATTTGTATTTTAAAAATTATTTGAATCTGAAATGAATTTGAATTTAAATCAATTTGGAAAATGTTTAATAAAAACAGACAGCCAGGAATACTTTTCCCACTCAGTCAGATCCAGCCACAGCCACTGACGGGTGGGCCTTGTGCTGACTGGGCCACGCGCGGGGAAATCTTTTGTCACCGCGTCTCGAGCTAACCACTAAGACTACGGGGTGGGACTAACTGACGCAGGCCCACGTGACAGCGGTGAAGGTGGCTGAGGCTGACAGGTGGGGCTGGGGCTGGAACGCGGGTTACGCCTGAGAAAAGTAAAGGGGTTTTCTGCAAAGTTACTAGTGTGGCTGACAGGTGGGGTCTCCAGGAGCGTGGTTTGCGAGCGGAATAAAAGTGGGGGGGCTAACTGTAAATCTACCACAGCCCGGTACTGTTCTTCGTCTCCACGTTCTGACGGAAAATCGTGCGCGCGGCGCGGAGCGGGGATTCGAACCCAGGACGCGGGCGAGTGCGCTGAGGGGCGGAGCCACTGCGGCGGGCTAGGGGAGCTGACAAGTGAGGGGCTGGGGCCTAGATAGGGTGTGGCGCGGCGCGGGGAGGCTGCAGATGCCGGCGAGCGGCGTGCACTGAGAGCGCTCGACAAAAGCAACGGCGGCGCTAGAGCGGTACGGCGAGGCGGAGCATGTCAGGGAGAGAGAGGGGCTCACCGCGGGATGGCTGGTGTGGTCGGATCGGGCGGAGAGGCACCAGAGCGGCGAGGACGCTGACGCTCCCCGGAGTTAGGGTTTCGGACGGCGAGGCGCAAGATCCGGCGGTGCTGGACTTCTCGTCCACGTCGGCGAGTACGGGGAGCAGCAGGGCTGTCCTCTCGGTCTCCCAGGCCACCTCCACGACAAGCACGCCGGCTGGAGCGTCGAGGACGAGGTGGTGCTGGCGGCGACCGGCGTCGGGTGTGGTGGTCGGAGAGGAAGAAGGAGAAGAAGGGGGCGGCTCGGGCAGATCTGGGAGAGGCCAGAGAGGCGTGTGGGCGAGGGAAAACGAGAGGGAGAGAGGGGGAAGGCAGGCGGGGCACAGCAGAGATAAAGGTGGCCTCGGTGCCACCTTTCTCTCCTTTTCTTCCTCGAGCACGTGCTCGGCCGGGCTGGGGCTCGACCTGGGGCTGCAGGTGGACCAGGGCCGGGAGAGAGGGACTGGCAGGGAGGGCTCGGTTGGAGGGGGGGGGCCCTCGTGTAACTACCTCGGTAAATTACGCTCTTAGTTAATGCCTGCATGAACGAAAGTGGTTAAAATAGTACGGTGGGGACCAGGGCCACTCACGGTAGACCTTTCGGCCGTCCTAACCACTTTCAAACAACGGGACAAGAACGAGCGGCGTAATCGGCAGGCGAAGGGATCAACTACATACACAAGTGAGTATGTATGCAAGCCACATACAACAGTCCTCAGAGCCATTCCATCTAAAAGAAATAGAAATATTGCAACGCCATACGGCAAGATCCAAATTTCCTAGATAGATATAATAATTTAGGATAGCTCCTCATACATCAGACATCAGAGTATCAGGCGGAAGCGGAAAACAAGATCCGAGTACGGATAAGAAGCAAATTGGCATAAGATGCCCCATAAATAAACACATCCCGCCCACAGATCACACGGATCCCCGTTCCCGGAATCTCTACACCGAATGATCATTGCCAACATCATCTGTCTCTTCCACCCAGTATCCATCTTGCGGGTACACCTGTTCATCTGAATCAAACAATTTATCGTGTGAGACCCTAGGGGTACTCAGCAAGTCTTTATGCCACTAAAGGGGACACAACCTGGGGTGACGCAATTGCAGCAAAAGATAATACCTAACAATTCTACAGATACTCGCTAACCTCCCGCCTAACCAATGATAGACGGAAGTCCGTGAATTAAGAACAACAGTTATAACAGTATAATTATCAGATCCATCCTCCTCCTCGCTTACCAACGAGGAAGCGGACGAACAACCTCCATCATCCGTTGGCAGTTTTATGAACCATTCCAGGTGAATTGCACTACTTACTAGTCAAGTACTTAGTCAATTTAAAAGCGGTACTTTAGTTATACTTGTCTATGATCGAGAAACTGTGCTCCAAGTCGTCCATAACCGCGGACACGGCTTTCAGAAAGATTTACCCTGCAGGGGTGCACGAATAGCAACACACACTCGATCAACCTCGGAAAAACCAAATCAAAACCCGACGAGGCATTCACGACAAAGCAATCACAGGATTCAGAAAGATTTCAGGGGGCCACCCCATTAAGCTACCCGCAACGAAGTTGGCCGGCTCCGAGACGGACCCAAGGTTTGTGTCAATGGCTGTAAATGACTGGGAACCCAAAAATGTGACTGGGCTTGTCGATACCGCGAAAACATTCCACGATCCAAAACAGTACAGGTGCTCCTCGCACAATCTTAAATAAAGCAGTAACATGGCATAAGTACAGGATAGTAATAAAGCCCCAAACTAATTGTGTCCCCAAGAAATAAGAATGAATCAAGCTCTGACTTAGGGGGGGTCCATAAGGCCTCCCGGATGTGGATAGTGCGAATAGTCAAGGAACAGGAATCAAGTACTCGGGGTCCTACAGGACACAAGTGAGCATGAAAAACCAAATAGCAGATATTGCTCACCGGTGCCTCTTTCATTAGTTATCCCATTACTAGTCAGGTTATGTTGTTTAGGTACCTCATTATCCATCAGACACTCACATACCCTACTCATGCTTTTCTACGACTCGCATGGCTCAAACAACTCCTGTAGTAATGGCTCATGGGACCGGAACAGGCTTGGTGTGGTTTAAAAGTAAAGGCTATGCAGTACTTGGGATTCAATTTAATGCAATCGCGACTCAATGATGCAAGAATAAGATAGAGGCAAATAGGTACTGTATGTATGCAAGCATGTGGTAGTGCTTTCCTGGCAGCTCAGTTGAAGTGAGAGATGGATCTGGGTAGTACTCCTGTGATTCCTGGTAATTCTCCTGCTGGGCGTCTATTCGAAGAAGAACCAAACAAACAAGGGCCAACATAAATAAAGTGCACAAGCATATGAATTAAAATGCGACAAGCAAACAAGCATGCCATGATGCATGATGCACAATTTACATGGCATTAAAGTAGCATGGCAAAGGTGGGGTGTGGATACAAGAAATAAAGCACTTGATTATTTATTTGCCCAAGTTTTATTGTCATAAACGGTTCAGATTTTAAATGACAACATGATGCATGCTTCAATTCAGAACAAGGAGTGCGTAAATAGAACGGGCTCGTCGCGCTGATCGATTTAGACATATTATTTGTCAAGTTTGGAGTTATAAAACAAGAGTTATTAATTAAATAAGGAAAAAGGGCATTTTTATTGTAATTTTAATCATCTCGAAATTTAAAGTGTTCAAAATATATTTTGAAGGGCATATTTGAATTCCTCACATTTTTCTGATTCCAAAACATATATTATTTGTATTATTTGGGATTTGTATTTTAAAAATTATTTGAATCTGAATTGAATTTGAATTTAAATCAATTTGAAAAAGATTTGATTAAAAAAAACAGACACAGGGAAAAAACTTTTGTTACTCAGGCAAAATCAACCCCAGACACTGACGGTGGGCCTTGCGCTGACTGGCGAGAAAAGACGCGCCGACAACTTTTCTCACCGGGCCGCTCCTAGCCGCAATCGCTGACAGGTGGGGTCGTGCTCAGCGGGGCCACGCGCGCGCGTCACCCAGCCGGGGCGTGACACGTGGGCGGTCCGGGGCTGCGCGGGCGGGGATTCTCTAGACTGCGAGGGTTTTCTTGCAAGATTTTTATCGGGGCTGACAGGTGGGGCACTAGGACTGCGGGTTTAGGCGGGAAAAAGGGGAGGGGGTCATGTGCAAAACGACATCGACTGTCACGATGCGCTGACAAACGCGGTGCTGCCGGCGGCGGATCTGGCCGTCTTCCGACGACGGTGGCGACGCGTACGCTGGACGAATCGTGTCGCTCCAAAAACGAAAAATAGAGAGGGAACATCGGCCTACATTTTTCGTTCAGGTGGCTTTGATGGAGGAGGACCATAGCGCGCGGGGCACGGTGGGGAACAAAGGCAGGACAGTAGCATCTGCAGCTGCGGCTGCGGCTGTCTGCCAGAGCGCGGCGCGCGGCGGTGCACGCAGGCTGCTCGATGGAGCACGGCGGGGCTACGGCGCAGGAGGGAGGGTAAGACCTTGTCTGGGAGGTGCAGGAGCTCACCGTGGTGTCGCTGGCGTGGCCGTTCGTGCGGAGGTGGAGGGGATCTAGCGCGGGGCTCGTGAACGGTGGCCTCGGGCTGCGGCGGAGCACGGTGGCGCCAGGCTTGCTCCGGCAAGGCGTTGGCTCAGGGCTGGTACGAGGAGACGAAGAGGGAGCAGACGACCCTAACGGAGCTCCTGGCTGGCTTGGAGAACCCCAAGACGCGCAGGTCTCTGATCTGGCCGAGGTGGCTAGGGTTTCTGTCCGACGGTGGCTATGGGTGTCAGGTGGAGGAAGGAGGGAGGAAAGTGGGGAGTCTGGGGCTCCTGGCCTCGACCTGAGGTGGTGCTGGGGTGGACGTGAGAAGGGAGAGAGGGAAAGCACGTGGGGTGTTCCACTTTTGGCAAAGTAGAGAAAGGCTTGGGGTTAGGGGATGGTTAGGGTTAGAGAGAGAGGGGCAGGGTAGCTGAGGTGGGCCAGGGAGAGGGTGGAAGAGGGTCAGGTGGTCATGCTAGTGAGAGAGAGAGGGAGGATTAGAGTTAGGGTTTAGTGTAATTTAGAAAGAGAGAGAAAGAAAAATAGCTAGGTTAGGTGGTTTTAGGTTTTTAGATTTTTTTTTATTTTGGTTTATGAGGTCAACCCAAGAAGAAAATGAAGTTTGATCTTGCTTGAGACAAAGTGGAGGAGAAACAAGAAAGAAAGAGGAAGAAAAGAAATGGTGGAAAGGGGCACATATGGATCATGCATGGAGAATTAAAAATAAGAGGAAAATGAGATGGATGAGATTGGGAGGATGGTGTAATGGTGGTAGATGGTTTTCCTAGATAGGATCCACCAAATCCAAAGAAAAACCAATGGAATAAAAAGGTGGTGGAGAAGCTTGCATGGCCCATGCAAAATTATAAATGCCATTATTTATTTTGTGACAACACTACTAATATGATGGCATTAATCTTATGCATTTCCAAGAAGTGGAATAAAGCCAAGCAAAAGAATTAAAGGACTAGATCCACCCCAACCCACATGAGATAGAACAAAAATAGCAAAAGAAAGAAAAACAAGCTCATGGTTAATGGGATGGTGGGATTATAAAGTGGTGGAAGAGAAAGGTGGTGGAATGGAAATAAAAGTTATGCCCCCAACTGAACTTGGGCATTTGAACAATATATCAATAGCCAAATATAATATCAAGAAGCAAATACAATTAATAATGCATGTGAGATAAGAACCAAAAGAAAAGGGGTTTTATATGATGCTCAAATGCAAGGTGGCATGATGACATGAGCATGATAAAATTATGATGCAACAATAATATCTATGGAGTAGCCAATATCTTACTAGGACAAGTAGCCTTACAATTGTTAGACAATTAGGATGCTACAACTCTCCCCCACTAAACAAGAATCTCGCCCCGAGATTCTAGGAAGAAGAAGACTCAAAGAGGGAAGGATACTTGGCACGGAGCTCATCTTCACGTTCCTAGGTTGCTTCATCCACGGAATGGTGCGACCACTGCACCTTGCAGAACTTGATGGACTTGTTGTGAGTCCTTCTTTCTGCGACTTCAAGAATTTTTGTGGGGTGTTCTTGATAAGACAGATCTTCTTGGAGATTGATGAGTTCATGGTCCACGGTCCTGCCGGGATCCTTGAAGCACTTCTTGAGTTGAGAGATGTGAAAAACATCATGGACTTTGAGTTGTTCAGGGAGCTCAAGGGCATAAGCAACTTCTCCTCTTCTTCCACGAATTTTGAAAGGACCGATGTATCTAGGAGCCAGCTTTCCTTTGATACCAAAATGGTGCGTACCTCTCATGGGAGTGACACGAAGGTAAACGAGATCACCAGGGACATACTCCATGTCCGTGTGCTTTCTGTCATAATTTCTCTTCTGGCGACTTTGAGCAATCTTCAGGTTTTCAAGAATGATGTGAACTTTCTCCTCCGCTTGAGTTACAATGTCGGGGCCAAACAATATTCTTTCACCTGCGCCCGACCAACCAATCGGAGTTCTGCATTTGCGACCATAGAGAGCCTCAAATGGTGCCATCTTTAGACTTTTCTGGAAACTTTTGTTGTAAGAGAATTCAGCATAAGGAAGACATTCTTCCCACTTCATGCCGAAAGAGATAACGCAAGCACGGAGCATATCTTCTAGAATCTGATTGATCCTTTCAACTTGTCCTTGCGACTGAGGGTGGTAAGCTGTGCTGAAGTTTAACTTTGTTCCCAAAGCATTTTGGAAACTTCCCCATAACTTGGAAGTGAAGATGCTTCCATGGTCTGAACTGATCTCAAGAAGAACTCCATACAGAGAGACAATTCTGTTGATATAAAGTTCAGCCAACTGAATTGCAGAAATTATTTCCTTGACTGGAAAGAAGTGAGCTACTTTGGAAAGTCTGTCAATGACAACAAAGATTGCATTGTTGCCTTTCTGCGACCTTGGAAAACCAGTGATGAAGTCCATCTCTACTTTCTCCCACTTCCATTCCGGAGGCTTCAATGGCTGTAGAAGACCGGAAGGTTTCTGATGGACAGCTTTAACTCTGCGACAAACATCACACTCCGAGACATACTTGGCACAATATCGTTTCAAACCAGGCCACCAATATTGTGTTTTCAAGTCCATGTACATCTTAGTGTTGCCAGGGTGTATAGAAAGAACAGAATCATGCGCCTCCTTGAGAACTTGCTCTCTTAAACCCGGGTAGTTCGGAACAAACATCCGGTGTTCAAAGAAAAGAGTGCCTTCGTCATATACGTGGAAAGAATCATACTTCAGAAGCTGAATGTTGGAGATGATCTTTTTAGTGTAAGGATCCCCAAGCTGAATGGAACGGACCTTTTCTTCCAAGAGAGGTGTTGCTAGAAGGTTCAGAAGATAACCTTGATCCACAATTTCAAGGTTGATCTTGCGGAATTCCTCACACAAGAGAGGCTGTTGTTCTTCCACCATGAGGTTGTTGACATAAGCTTTTCGGCTGAGAGCATCTGCCATGACATTAGCTTTGCCCGGGGTGTAGTTGATGGTCAAATCGAAATCATTGATTGTTTCAATCCACCTCCTCTGACGAAGGTTGAGATCAGGCTGTGTGAAGATATACTTCAGACTCTTGTGATCAGAAAAGATCTCACAACGGTTGCCAAGCAAGTAATGCCTCCATACTTTCAAAGCAAAGACAACTGCTGCGAGTTCGAGGTCATGTGTAGGATAGTTGATCTCATGCGTCTTCAACTGACGAGATGCATAAGCAACAACTTGCTTTTCTTGCATAAGGACCACACCCAATCCTTGCAATGAAGCATCACAGAAAATCTGGAAAGGCTTTGATGTATCTGGAGGAACCAAGACTGGTGTGGAAGTGAGCTTCTCTTTGAGTGTTTCAAAGCTTGCTTGGCATGCAGGAGTCCAAAGATATTTCTTGCCTTTCTTGAGGAGATCGGTAAGAGGCTTCGCAATCTTTGAGAAGTTTTGAACGAAGCGACGACAGTAACTGCCCAAACCAAGGAAACTCCGGACTTCTTTGACATTAATGGGTGGAAGCCAGTCCATAATTGTCTTAATAGTTTCTGGGTTGACGGCAATGCCCTTGGCAGAGATGACGTGACCAAGGTGGGTGACTTGAGGCAACCATAATTCACACTTGGAGAACTTTGCATACAGGCGATTCTCACGAAGCTTGTTTAGGACACACCAAAGGTGTTCTTCATGTTCTTCCTTAGACTTAGAATAGACTAGAATGTCATCCAGATAGACCACAACGAACTTATCAAGATACTCCATGAAAACCGAGTTCATGAGCCTCGAGAAGGTGGCAGGTGCGTTGGTGAGACCGAAAGACATGACCGTGTACTCATACCGGCCATAGCGGGTGGTGAAAGCTGTTTTGGGAACATCTTCCTTGCGAATCTTGATTTGATGGTAACCACTTCTCAAATCAAGCTTAGAGAGTACCACAGCTCCAGCTAGCTGATCGAAGAGATCATTAATCCGCGGAAGGGGATATTTATTCTTGATGGTTTTAGCATTGAGTGCCCAATAGTCAACACAAAGTCTATCAGTCTTGTCTCGCTTCTTCACAAAGATGGTTGGACTACCCCACGAAGAAGTACTGTGCTGAATGAAACCCAACTTCTCTTGTTCATCCAACTGACGCTTAAGTTCAGCCAACTCAGCAGGACCCATTTTATAAGGCCGCTTGGAGATAGGAGCGGTGCCAGGTTCAAGTTCAATGACAAACTCAACCTCACGATCCGGAGGCATACCTGGCAACTCTTCAGGAAAGACATCTGGAAACTCACAAACTACAGGAACACTCTGAATACCTTCCATAGCATCATCATTCAGAGCCGCCAAAGAATAAAGCTGAATTGCAGGAGTCAGACTTGGAGAATGGACTATATGGCCTTCAGGAATTTTCAGAGAAACCGAACGTTCAGCACAATCAATCACAGCTGCATTTGCTGTCAACCAATCCATGCCCAAGATAACATCAATATCAGAATTGCCCAGAATAACTAAGGAAGCCGGAAACGAAGAGCCACCAATCTCAATTTGATTGCCATGGCTGATATGAGCAGCCCTCATGTTTGACCCAGGAGATTGTACCACAAGACGGTGTAATAAAGGAACCATAGCCAGATCTTGCTCATGAGCAAACTTGTGAGAAACAAAAGAATGCGAAGCACCAGAATCAAACAAAACTCGTGCAGGAACTGAGTTAACAGGAAGCATACCCATGACAACTCCAGGTGCATGCTCAGCTTGAGCGGCGTTGACACAGTTGGCACGAGCAACCGTAGACCCCGACTTAGTGTTGATGTTGAGAGCCCGAGGTGGAGGTGCACGAATCATAGGAGCACTTGCCGCAGGTCTTGGAGGTGGTGGTGGAAGAGCTTTGTTGTTCATTGGACAATTCCAGTGCTGATGCCCAGTGTTTCCACAAGTATAGCAAGCACCAGGTGGACGTGGAGCAACGTAGCCAGGGCCTCCGCCAGGCGCTCCAGGGTAGTTGTGGTTGTAGCCCTGGGAGCCACAGTGAAGGAGTTTGGTGGCCTTGGTGCGTAGCTTAACGGTCTTGGTGGAGCAGGGAGCGACGGTGGGGTGTTAGGAACCCAGACACGACGCTTAGAAGGAGCTGTCATAATAGAAGAGCTTGCTGTATCACGGCTGTGTTTCTTTGACTCCTCAAACACTTGCCTACTTGCTTCTTCCTGCAGAGCTGTGTGTTGAAGTTCCAGGAAAGATGTTGGCCTTGCATGAGTGATTGCATATTTGATGGAAGCATTGAGGCCTTGCCGAAACCTCTTTTGCTTCTTCTTGTCATCAGAGATCTCATCGCCACCGTAACGAGAAAGGTTCATGAAGTTTCTGATGTAGGTGTTGACATTGTTAGTGCCCTTCTTGAGGTTGAGAAACACTTCCTTCATCCTTTCCATGATAATTTCTGACAGATATTGCTCTTTGAAAGCAGCAGTGAACCGCTCCCAAGTAGGCTGAAAACCAGAAAGATCTGCCTTGAGGTAATTTTCCCACCAGAGAGCTGCATCTCCCTTCAGAAGGTGAGTAGCACTCTTGACCCATTCTTGCTCCGGAACATCCGCAGTCGTCAGCAACCTTGACACTTCACGAAGCCAATCATCCGCATCGAGTGGCTGATCAGACACCTCAAATTGGCGTGGGTTGAACTTCAGAAAACTCTTGATGTCTCCTCACTTGGGAGGTGGAGGTAGCGGAACAAACTCATTCCTCCTCACGCTTTCCTCGAAGCGTTGCTGGTTCTGCTGCATAGTGCCCAAAGCATTTGCAATACTTGCCAAAGCGGCCCCAAGTTCAGGTGGTATATCCTCCTCAGAACGGCATGGTGGTGCCATCCTGTGATTGATATAAAACACAAGTCAGTACTATAATGGAGAATGATTATAATCCAAAATAGTACCAAAATGGAATTAATCAAGATTAAAGGAATGCAATTCACTAAGATGATATTAAAATCTCAACAAAGTTCAAGGCAATTAGAAGATATTGAGCATAACACACACGACTGAACAAGGAGTGTGGTACACAACTAACAAAGAAAAAATTTCCGCAAATTTCGGCATTTAAATACCACTATATGCGCAAAACCACTTAACGAATCAAGATTAGTAACTATAATAGTTCAATATACAAAAGCAAATGACAAAAGTAGAGGTATGGTCACGACTCCATCCCGCACTCAAATCATTACTCCGCACATGAATCAGTAAAACACATATCCCAACACCTTCTTCTTAAGATGAACCTAGAGATTGGTAACTACGGAAACGAACACCCCAACAAGATAACATCGGATAACAAAGAGTAAGATAGATCGCATCGGTGTACAACGAATCAGAATAGATCGCGTCGGTTTACAAAGGACTGTCGGTAGGGAATGTACCAACAGTTGATAACCAAAAGGCAGATAGTGATAACATTTGGATGCAACAGATAGACAAGGAATTCACACACACACACACACAAACACAAACACAACCTATGGTACTACGGAACCCAGAACACGTGAATCCTAGTTTGAATTTTAGAAGAGGATTGAAAACGTTACACTTCCTTACTAGAAAAGGGTGGGTGGGTGGGTAAGAAGAAAAATGGAAGCAGTCCTACTCTCACGTTTGTTTTTCCCTAGTATACATAACTACCAAAATATTTGCTAGACTGACAACAACCATTTTGGCTGAGACCCTGAAGGGCGGGATGGCTCTGATACCAATTGTAACTACCTCGGTGAATTACGCTCTTAGTTAATGCCTGGATGAACGAAAGTGGTTAAAATAGTACGGTGGGGCCCAGGGCCACTCACGGTAGACCTTTCGGCGGTCCTAACCGCTTTCAGACAACGGGACAAGAACGAGCGGCGTAATCGGCAGGCGAAGGGATCAACTACATACACAAATGAGTATGTATGCAAGCCACATACAACAGTCCTCAGAGCCATTCCATCTAAAAGAAATAGAAATATTGCAACGCCATACGGCAAGATCCAAATGTCCTAGATAGATATAATAATTTAGGACAGCTCCTCATACATCACACATCAGAGTATCAGGCGGAAGCGGAAAACAAGATCCGAGTACGGATAAGAAGCAAATTGGCATAAGATGCCCATAAATAAACACATCCCGCCCACAGATCACACGGATCCCCGTTCCCGGAATCTCTACACTGAATGATCGTTGCCAACATCATCTGTCTCTTCCACCCAGTATCCATCTTGCGGGTACACCTGTTCATCTAAATCAAACAATTTATCATGTGAGACCCTAGGGGTACTCAGCAAGTCTTTGTGCCGCTAAAGGGGACACAACCTGGGGTGACGCAATTGCAGCAAAAGATAATACCTAACAATTCTATAGATACTCGCTAACCTTCCGCCTAACCAATGATAGACGGAAGTCCGTGAATTAAGAACAACTGTTATAACAGTATAATTAACAGATCCATCCTCCTCCTCGCTTACCAACGAGGAAGCGGACGAACAACCCCCATCATCCGTTGGCAGTTTTATTTAACCATTCCATGAGTATTGCACTATTTACTAGTCAAGTACTTAGTCAATTTAAAAGTGGCACTTTAGTTATACTTGTCTATGATCGAGAAACTGTGCTCCAAGTCGTCCATAACCGCGGACACGGCTTTCAGAAAGATTTACCCTGCAGGGGTGCACGAATAGCAACACACA
Organism: Avena eriantha; assembly: GCA_910589775.1. Classification (NCBI taxonomy): domain Eukaryota; kingdom Viridiplantae; phylum Streptophyta; class Magnoliopsida; order Poales; family Poaceae; genus Avena; species Avena eriantha. The sequence continues at coordinate 369,514,534 of OU342745.1, read as the reverse complement.
CTCGATCAACCTCGGAAAAACCAAATCAAAACCCAACGAGGCATTCACGACAAAGCAATCACAGGATTCAGAAATATTTCAGGGGGCCACCCCATTAAGCTACCCGCAACGAAGTTGGCCGGCTCCGAGACAGACCCAAGGTTTGTATGGACGGCGGTAAACGACAAGGAATCTGAAAATGTGACTGGGCTTGTCGATACAGCGAAAACGTGTCACGATCCAAAACAGTATAGGTGCTCCTCGCACAATCTTAAATAAAGCAGTAACATGGCATAAGTACAGAATACTAATAAAGCCCCAAACTAATTGTGGCCCCAAGAAATAAGAATGAATCAAGCTCTGGCTCAGGGGGGTCCATAAGGCCTCCCGGATGTGGATAGTGCGAATAGTCAAGGAACAGGAATCAAGTACTCGGGGTCCTACGGGACACAAGTGAGCATGAAAAACCAAATAGCAGATATTGCCCACCGGTACCTCTTTCATTAGTTATCCCATTACTACTCAGGTTATGTTGTTTAGGTACCTCGTTAATCCTCAGACACTCACATACCCTACACATGCTTTTCTACGACTCGCATGGCTCAAACAACTCCTGTAGTAATGGCTCATGGGATGGAGGAACAAGCTTCAGTGGGGTTTAAAAGTAAAGGCTATGCAGTACTTGGGATTCAATTTAATGCAATCGCGACTCAATGATGCAAGAATAAGATAGAGGCAATAGGTACTGTATGTATGCAAGCATGTGGTAGTGCTTGCCTGGCAGCTCAGTTGAAGCGAGAGATAGATCTGGGTAGTACTCCTGTGATTCCTGGTAATTCTCCTGCTGGGCGTCTATCCGAAGAAGAACCAAACAAACAAGGCCAACATAAATGAAGTGCACAGGCATATGAATTAAAATGCGACAAGCAATCAAGCATGCCATGATGAATGATGCACAATTTGCATGGCATTAAAGTAGCATGGCAAAGGTGAGGTGTGGATGCAAGAAATAAAGCACTTTATTATTTAATTACCCAAGTTTTATTGTCATAAACAGTTCAGGTTTTAAATTACAACATTATGAATGCTTCAACTCAGAACAAGGACTGCATAGATAGAACGGGCTCGTCGCGCTGATCGATTTAGACATATTATTTGTCAAATTTGGAGTTATAAAACAAAAGTTATTAATTAAATAAGGAAAAGGGCATTTTATTGTAATTTTAATCATCTCGAAATTTTAAAGTGTTCAAACATTATTTTGAAGGGCATATTTGAATTCCTCACATTTTTCTGATTCCAAAACATATATTATATGTATTATTTGGATTTGTATTTTAAAAATTATTTGAATCTGAATTGAATTTGAATTTAAATCAATTCGGAAAATGTTTAATAAAAACAGACAGCCAGGAATACTTTTCCCACTCAGTCAGATCTAGCCACAGCCACTGACAGGTGGGCCTTGTGCTGACTGGGCCACGCGCGGGGAAAACTTTTGTCACCGCGTCTTGGGCTAACCACTAAGACTGCGGGGTGGGACCAACTGACGCAGGCCCACGTGACAGCGGTGAAGGTGGCTGAGGCTGACAGGTGGGGCTGGGGCTGGAGCGCGGGTTACGCCTGAGAAAAGTAAAGGGGTTTTCTGCAAAGTTACTAGTGTGGCTGACAGGTGGGGTCTCCAGGAGCGCGGTTTGCGAGCGGAATAAAAGGGGGGGCTAACTGTAAATCTACCACAGCCTGGTACTGTTCTTCGTCTCCACGTTCTGACGGAAAATCGTGCGCGCGGCGCGGAGTGGGGATTCGAACCCGGGACGCGGGCGAGCGCGCTGAGGGGCGGAGCCACTGCGGCGGGCTAGGGGAGCTGACAGGTGAGGGGCTGGGGCCTAGATAGGGTGTGGCGCGGCGCGGGGAGGCTACAGATGCCGGCGAGTGGCGTGCACTGAGAGCGCTCGACAAAAGCAACGGCGGCGCTAGGGCGGTACGGCGAGGCGGAGCATGTCAGGGAGAGAGAGGGGCTCACCGCAGGATGGCTGGTGTGGTCGGATCGGGCGGAGAGGCACCGGAGCGGCGAGGATGCTGACGCTCCCCGGAGTTAGGGTTTCGGATGGCGAGGCGCAGGATCCGGCGGTGCTGGACTTCTCGTCCACGTCGGCGAGTACTGGGAGCAGCAGGGCGGTCCTCTCGGTCTCCCAGGACACCTCCACAACAAGCACGCCGGCTGGAGCGTCGAGGACGAGGTGGTGCTGGCGGCGACCGGCGTCGGGTGTGGTGGTCGAAGAGGAAGAAGGAGAAGAAGGGGGCGGCTCGGGCAGATCTGGGAGAGGCCAGAGAGGCGTGTGGGCGAGGGAAAACAAGGGGGAGAGAGGGGGAAGGCAGGCAGGGCACGGCAGAGATAAAGGTGGCCTCGATGCCACCTTTCTCTCCTTTTCTTCCTCGAGCATGTGCTCGGCCGGGCTGGGGCTCGACCTGGGGCTGCAGGTGGACCAGGGCCGGGAGAGAGGGACAGGCAGGGAGGGCTCGGTTGGAGGGGGGCCCTCGGGTCAGGAAGAGAGAAGAGAGGGAGGGGTAGCTCGGCTAGGGTTAGATGGGGCATGGCTCGGGTTAGGGTTTTGTCTAGGTTTGGGGTAGGTAGCTGGGGTGTTGCTCAGCAGATTAGAAAGAGAGGGAGAGTAAGTGAGAAAGATGGGAGAAGGTTAGGGTTTAGTAGAATTTGGGTTAGGAGAAATTAGAGAGAGAGAGAGAGAGAGAGAGAAAATAGCTAGGTTAGGTGGTTTTAGGTATTTAGATTATAATTTTGTTTAAGAGGCCATACCAAGAAGAACCATAGGGCTTGATCTTGCATGAGCTAATGTGGAAGAGAAACAAGAAAGAAAGAGGAAGAAAAGAATTAGGTGGAAAAAGTCACATATGACCATGCTTGAAGAAATTAAATAAAAGAAAGAGATATGGTTGAGACTATGGAGAGGTGGAATGGTAGGAGATGGTTTCCCCAAGATAGGATCCATTAACCCAAAAGAAAAACCAAAGGAGTAAAAGGTGGTGAAGAATTGTGCATGGCCCATGCAAAACAATAATGCCATGATTTATTTTGTGAAAACAATAATACTATTATGGCATTATTCTCATGCATTTCCCATAAGTGGAATAAAGGACAAGCAAAGGATAAGTAGGATTAGACCCGCCCGATTTCCCATGAGCTAGATAAAACCAAAATAAAGACACACAAGCTCATGGTCTAGTAGGATGGTGGAATTATAAAGTGGTGGAAAAGAAAGGTGGTGGAATTGAAATGAAAGATGTGCCCCCAACTCAACTTGGGCATTTGAACAATATATCAATAACCAAATACAATATCAAGAGGCAAATACAATTAATAATGCATATCAGAGAAAAACCAAAAGAAAGAGGGTTTTATATGATGCTCAAATGCAAGGTGGCATGATGACATGAGCATGATATCATTATGATGCAACAATAATATATATGAAGTGGCCAATATCTTACTAGGACAAGTAGCATTACAATTGTTAGACAATTAGGGTGCTACACAAAACCCCTGCAAAAACAAGTTAGACGCCTCTAATTTTCTTTGCAAGTTTTACGTGGTTTGGGGCTTTTGCATAAGACCGATCTTACCTACGAACAATGACCACAACATTGATACAAGTGTTGTCAAGATGCTCATTGTAAATTGAATCTTAACTATGGTGGGAGAGACAGACACCCGCAAAGCCACTTGTGCAAAGCAAGTTGCACGTCAAGCGTGGAGCAAGTCTCATGTGCGATGACATGTAATGTTAGCCCGAGCCGCTTCATCCCACCATGCCGCAAGATGCAAAGTACACGCTAAGACACCGACAACAAAAACATCAACGCCCACAAAAACATTGTGTTCTACTCGTGCAACAGATCTACGCATAGATACGGCTCTGATACCACTGATGGGTTCGTAGCATGGAAAACAAAAATTTTCTACCGCAAGAACGAACAAAACCTAGATCTAATCTAGATAAAAGCCAAGATCTAATCTATTAGACATGAGCAGCTAGATAGATAGGAACTAACCCTCGTAGATCCGAAAGCGTTAATGAAATTAGATCTTGTGGTTGATGTAGTCGATCACTTGCCGATCTCAAGATCGTGTGGACAATCCTTCCGGCATCGCGTTCCAGCCGCGCTTCCACAGTCGGTCAAGTTGACGATCCTTCTGGAGCCGTGATTCGGCAGCGCTTCCGCAGTCGGTCACACGTGCGGAGTCGAAGCAGACCTTCCTCTCCCCGTTCCAGCGAGCAACGGAGGTAGTAGATCTTATCCACGGAATCCCAGCAGCACGACGGCGTGGTGGTGGAGTAGATAATTCTGCAGGGCTTCGCCTATGCCTATGCAGAAGAAAGGTGGAGGAGAGAGGCGGCAGAGATTGGAGTTATGAGAGCTAGGGAGGAGGGGGCGCCCCTGCCCTTCTATTTAAGGGGGGAGGGCGCCTTGGGGAGGGGGAGTCCTTGTAGGACTCCCCTCCTCTAGGCCGGCGGATTGGGGAGTGGGGGGAGGAGTCCTCCTCCCCCACGACTCCTAGTCTTGACCCACCAGGACTCCTTGATCCCTATCTTGATTTTCAAGCAAACTCCAAGATATCTTCTAGAACCTTCCGGAACATTCTGAAACCTTCTAGAATCCTCATACAAACACTCCAGAACATTTCCTAACTCAGAAAATGATCCCCTATATATGAATCTTATTCTCCGGACCATTCCGGATCTCCTCATGATGTCCCGAATCCAATCCGAGACTCCGAACAACATTCGGTCTCCAACGCATATTCCATATCTACTTAAAACAACTTCGAACCTTAAGTGTGTCACCCTACGGTTCGTGAATATGTAGACATGATAGAGACACATCTCCTATCAATAACCATCAGCGGGACCTGGAGATCCATAATGGCTCCCACATACTCAACGATGACTTCGTGATCGACTGAACCATTTACATACGAAACCAATTCCCTTTGTCTCGCGATACTATACTTATCCGAGGTTTGATCGTTGGTATCTCCATACCTAGTTCTACCTCGTCACTGATAAGTACTCTTTACTCGTTCTGTGATATGTCATCCCTTGTGACCTAGTCACATGCTTGCAAGCTAACTAGATGACATTCCACCGAGAGGGCCCAGAGCATATCTATCCGTCATATGGATGGACAAATCCCAATCTTGGTTCATGCGCTTCAACACATACTTTCAGAATACCCAATGACACCTTTATAACCACCCAGTTACGAAGCGGCGTTTGATGTTATCAAAGTATCCATCCGGTGATGGTGATTAACATAACCTCATGGTCGAAGGATTAGGTTACTATGTATTTGAAAGCTTACAGCAATACGAACTTAATGACTTGATCTTATGCTACGCTTACTATGGGTGTGTGTCCATCACATCATTCTCCCAATGACATAACCTTGTTATTAATCACATCCTAATGTCCATGATCAGGAAACCATGATCATCAATTAATCAACAAGCTAGTTCAACAAGAGGCTTACTAGGGACTCTTATATGTTTACAAAACACACATGTATTAGTGTTTCCTAATAATACAATTATAGCATGGGATGTAAACATTCATCATAAACACAAAGATATAATAATAATCACTTTTATTATTGCCTCTTGGTCATATCTCCAACATCTTGTACTCCAAGGCTCCCAGTATGTCGGTGACTCCTATGTAGCCTTCCTTTATCCGACAGGGGCCTCCCTTCAGGATCCATCTAACTGTGCCGCCCAGCAGGCCATAGGCCTTGCTACCAACTATGGGCCACCCGGGTTAGGCAGATTGGTGACATGCTATGAGGATACCCATATAGCATATCCCCAACAGAGAGGTCGAATTCTCTCAACATCAAGATGTACAAAATCTAACACATGGTCATGGTGATGAATATCATAATAGACTTTATCTTATTTCAATCTCATACTAGGGTTTCTCCATCTCCCCAAGAACTAATGATCTACTCAGACATGGAGGCAATCAATGGTATTGGAAACAATCATAGATGAATAGTACTTGTATAAATCCACAACGAGTACGGGAATTACAAAAAGATCTAGACAAGATGTAGATGGGATGAATGAGATGGTGGTGATGAAGTGGTGGATGATGAAGATCGATGCCTTAGCATCCCGGATCTGCGCAAGGCGAAGATGGATCCTTGGTGGATGAGTTCACCCGCCAGATGCCGTCCGAAGGTGAGGTTTCTGCGATTTCTGGGTGTTCTATATGTCATCTCCTCGAACCAATTGCACGGGATGAAACTATTTGACGAGGCGGAGGCGGCGCCAACTATACGGCCGGAGCTATACGGCCGGAAAATTTGCTCTGGTCATATAGTTGGTCGTTGGACTCTCTGCCTCCCTTGTTCGCTTCTGGTTTTCTTCTAGTATTATTAGTATTTCCCAAATAAGCGATTTACGTTGTTTTGACTCCTTTTCTCTATAGTACAGCTGCTCCAAGAATTGTATCCATTGGATCCATCATCTGTCCTGATCCTGGTGAAAACAGACATAAAATGTGCGCGCGAGCGTCGAAAAGTACCAATATCCTACATCTACAATGGAAAATAATAATGTAAAACATGATGCAAATATGCACTCATCAAATTCCCCAAGCTTAGACTCTTGCTCGTCCTGAGCAAGTTTTAGCTTAATGGATGTGATCCTCATATTCATGAAGCTGAGTCGATAAAATAAATGAGGCAGTTGTAGCATGTGTTTATCATGTACGATACATGGGAATAATTTCATGAATAGTACCTTACTCGAACCATCTGAATAGTATTAGCAGGCTTCCACACCTTAGTGATCAACAGTTCATAAAAGATGAATCTCAACACAATGTAAAAGTATCCGGTTCAACCGAATGAGTTAGCGAGGTAGTCCCAAGTGTTTTAGGATCAACGTATTCACTTGGGATTCAAAATCTCAAAAGTGTCTCCTTGTCATACTACAATACAGTGGTATATGCCTAATTTCTCTTTGCACACTCGCCCTTTTTCTTCTTCTTTTTCTTTTCTTCACACTTTTGTTTAAGTGTTGTGCAAAGGAGCTAGCCATACTTTCCACTTCATGTAGGAATTCAAAGTTTAACGATCCCAATTATCAAATTCCAATTGTATATGAAGCATTCTTATGACTTGAAGATTCCGCCGCGACTTGTTCTCACTCTATTTTGATAGCATTTTCATTTTGCTTTGTTCAAAGTTTCCTTTTCAACTTAAATGTATAGATAATTTTTCTTTGTAAATCAAAACGCAGACTTACAACATATTGACCAAATTATATTTAGGTGTTCTATTAATACCAATGGTGTGGAAGACTCCTATTGCTATCATCAAGTGCAAGTAAAATTATACGCAAGCCATTCATATATCAATAAAGGAAACACAAACTCAATATTGCTCCATATATAATAATAAACTCGGAATTTTATAAAAGGGATCGACTATTCCTGAAGGGAATTCTAATGATGCAAGCTTTATTGCTAGTTTGAACTAATGCAAAAATATTAATAAAAACTTATAGGATAGATTACAAGGTCTTAAAGATCTCCCCAAGCTTGGAATCAAGCCAGGCGGGATCAAATAATCCCTTGCAATTATTTGATACCGTGATTGTTGTAGATCACTGTGGCGCCATGGCACGTGGTATCTTCTCCTCATGGGCCAGCCTGAGGTGGAGGGATTGATTGATAGCTTCTAATTCTTTCACACGCAGCTTGTAGAAAAGATTGTTCCTCTCCAGCATATTCACTTGTTCTTTAATGAACTCATTGTTATCCTGAAGTGTTTGTAGCACCTTAAGACTCATAGAAAAACCTGCTTCAGTTGTCCACTTGATATCTTCATCTAGTTTATCAAGATAAAGTCGAAGCAGTCAAAGGTGTTTGGGTGTCCCTGGCTTCTCCTTGTCCAACTCTTCAATCTTAAGCTCCAGGGCCTTCAAATCCCTGTTCTGACACCCACGGTCGACGTCGAGGAAATCTATTGGGATGGTCTTGATCTCCTTGCCTTGCTCGCTATTGCTCTCGATCTCCATAGGAGATTTTCTTCTTGACCTCTATCCATTGGTTGAGAGTCCTCATGTGTGAATAAGAGGTAGATTGGTTTCTGGAGATTATGATTAGAGAGAGACAATGGCAGTATATAAGAGGGGTCAGAGGTCGGTAAAACTCGTGAGAAACACCAAATTTTCGCCCAAGAAAAGAATCTAAACGAAACAGGGAAAGAAATCACAGATTTGGAAGTTTCCTGCCGCGTAACGACCAACTATACGGGCGCGGCTCATATAGCTTTGGCCGTATAGTTGGTTCCGGGCAGATATTTCCAAATATCTCGAGTCCAGGTCGATTAAATCATGACTCGGAACCGACAATAAAGTTTTTTTAATGAAATAAACGAAAGGTTAAACGAAAAAATTTCTGAGAGTTTAACGACCAACTATACGGCCAGAATTTTGGTTCCGGTCATATAGTTGCGACCATATAGATACAAACACCAAAAATCAAAAGTGTTTGAGAGTTTAGCGACCAACTATACGGCCGAATTTTTTTGCTCCGGACGTATAGTTGCGACCGTATAGATACAAACACCAAAATCAAAACTATCTAAGAGTTTAACGACCAACTATATGACCAGAATTTTTGGCTCTGGTCGTATAGTTGCGACTGTATAGGCTCAGATAGCTAAATTTTTTTCACAAAGATGATACAGAGAGTTTAACGACCAACTATACAGCGAGAGCTTCCTCTCCAGTCGTATAGTTCCACCCGTATAGTTGGTAAACCCCTCTAAAACTTCAGAAAAACACAAGGAATTCAAAGGCAGAATTTTGAAAAGTAAAAATTGTGAAAACAAATCACCTATCTGGGTAAGAACACTTACCTTGCACTTACCATTGTTTATTCGGGGATGAAAAGTTCCTCCCACAACAAAGACTGATTCTCTCTTGGAGGAATTGACCTTAATTCATTGAATAATTCTCGTAAACAAAAATCATCAGGAGTAAAGTTCCTCTCAATAAGATTGGTGTCTTGTGGAGCAATCATGGCCACTGCATCCAACATCTTTATTTCTTGCCTTTGCATAATCTGCAACTCAAATTCTTGAAGTGAAAGAATCCAATGGATCAGTCTTGGCTTATGGTCTTTCCTTTCGAGGAGTTATTTGAAGCCATCACGATCCGTGTGAACTCTTACCTTTGCATCAACTATATATGAACGAAATTTATCACAAGAGAAAAATATAGCAAAAAGTTCCTTTTCTACCTTAGGGTAATCCTTTTGAGCACTATTAAGAGTTCTACTAGCATGATGTATAATATTAAATCTATGACCAATATGTTGTCCTAGAGTTACTCCTACAACATCATCACCAGCTTCACATATTAAGTCAAAGGTTGTATCCCAGATAGGTGGTTTAATGATGGGAGCACGAGATAAAGCATTTTTGAGTGTATCAAAGGCTTCAATACACTTATCATCAAAATTAAATCTTATTCCCTTTTGCAGGAGGTTAGTCAAAGGTTTAGATATTCCAGAGAAATTTCTAATAAACCTTCTATAAAAACCTAGATGACCAAGGAAACTTCTTATGCCTTTAATATCCCTAGGTTGTGGCATTCTCTCTATTGCCTCAACCTTAGCTCTATCAACTTCAATTCCCTCACCTGATACCTTGTGTCCAGGGACTATACCTTCTTTGACCATAAAATGGCATTTCTCCTAGTTTAGAACAAGATTAGTTTCTTCACAACGCTGCAAAACTCTTTTGAGATTATCCAAGCAACTAGTAAACGAAGTTTCATAGATAGAAAAGTCATCCATAAATACTTCCATTATAAGTTCTATAAAATCCGCCAAAATAGAAGTCATACATCGTTGAAAAGTAGCTGGAGCATTACATAAACCAAAAGGCATACGTTGGTAAGCATGTAAACCATAAGGACTAATGAAAGTTGTTTTAAGTTGGTCATCAGGATGAACAGCTATTTGAGAAAACACAGAGTATCCGTCCAAGTAGCAAAAATGAGTATGGTTTGCTAACCTTTCTAAAGTTTGATATATGAACGGTAATGGATAGTGATATTTCCTAGTCTCTTTATTTAATTTTCTAAAGTCTATGCACGTCATATGCCCAACAATAGGTCTAGTAGGTATCAATTCATTGTTTTCATTAGGAACAACAGTAAAACTGCCCTTCTTAGGGACACAACGAACATGACTTACCCATTCACTTTCTTTAACATGATAGATTATACCTACATCCAGTAGGCGTACAATTTATTTTCTTACCACTTCTTTCATTTCAGCCTTCCATCTTTTATTAAATTCTGCAACTGGTTTAGCACCTTCTTCCATGAATATTCGATGGACGGCTATCATGGGACTGATGCCCTTCAAGTCATCCATTGAGTACCCAAAGGCCTGGCGATGCTCCTTAAGTATCTTCATGAGTTCTTGTTCTTCTTCTTCTCCTAAAAGTTTAGCACTAATAATAAAAGGAAATTTATTTGTATCATCTAAAAATCTCTGTTTAAGATTTTCTGGTAGAGTCTTCAATTATGGGGGTGGTAGTTCTTCGTACCCTCTTTTTTTTAGCTCTTCAAAATCCTCATCAGTTGGAGGTCCCATTATGGGAAGTGAATCGAATTCATCTTCTAATTCTTCCCGGGACTTGTCCTCCATAACTATTTCTTCATAATTTGGATCTTCATTTATTTCTTCTTCTTGATCCCCAAAGAAAGAGCCGCCATTTCCTCAATAGTTCTCTCTTCTTCTTCTTCTTCTTGTATATGTGGAGGCCTGTCTTTAAATTTGGAAAAGTGGAATTTATTTTCTGTCCCCCCAAGCTTAAGAGACACAATCTCCTTCTTGAAATTAACATAGACACCTATATCACCCAAAAGGTTCCTTCCAAATACAATTGGGCAAAGAGTGTTAGCTGGCATATCAACAACTACAAAATCGATAGGAAAGTTTTCGTTGCCAATTGTGACAGTTGCATCTTCAACTACTCCGATTGGAATTCTAAGGTTTTTATTGGCTAACATAATTGTCATATCCGTATTTTAAATTGTAGCCAGTTCTATTTCTTCTTTTATTTCTAAGTAGAAATCATAAGATATAATATTAACTTCGGTGCCAAGATCACATAAACCGTAATGCGAGGTTTCTTTAAATATACAGGGAAGAATAGGCTTACCCACATATTTTACCTTTGTTTTACCTTCAACCAATATGGAAGTCTCTTCACAAGTTCAACTATGTTACAATATGCGTACATAGCCATAATTGCTTCCTTGGTTATCTCTTCATCTTTGGTTTCTTTAAGATGTTCCACGACTTTTGGCATACTTTCCTCCTCCTTCTTCTCATGTACTGCTTTGACCTGTTCATATTCAAGAATATGCTTTTGTGCAGTGTTAGGGAAAGGCATTTCATATACCGGTTCCAGGGAGGCTAGTGTTGCTTTATCTTCTCTTCTCTTTTTAGGTTCGGGTGGTGGATCATACTTGACCGGTCCCTCTTTCAGAGCTTTGATATGTTCTGTAAAAGCTTTAACAACTTGCAACACAAGATCTGAATCCAAATAAAGTTCTTTAGATAATTCTTTAACATGACCTTTTTTATTATAGTCATGAATACAATCATGCTCTATTTCTATGCCTCCTTCACTTCCTATACCAAAATTACATGAAACTCTATGATCACGAATTCTATTAAGTAAAGCCCAAGCTTTAGGTACAGGATGATTCATAAAGGCTTCTTCCACGAAAGAGTCTAGTTCAATTTTATTAGGTTCAATTAGACCGCCATAAAAGATATGTGGTAAATACCATTCAGGTAAATCATGATGAGGACATAGACGTAGTAAATATTTAAATCTAATATAAGCTCTGTTGGAGATATGCCCAAGAGGCAATAATAAAGTGGTTATTATTATATCTTTATGTTTATGATAAATGTTTACATCCCATGCTATAATTGTATTAACCGGAAACATTAATACTTGTGTGTTTTGTAAACATAACAGAGTCCCTAGTAAGCCTCTTGTTAAACTAGCTTGTTGATTAATGGATGATCATGGTTTCCTGATCATGGACATTGGATGTCGTTAATAACAAGATCATATCATTAGGAGAATGATGTGATGGACACACACCCGTGGTAAGCATAGCATAAGATCAAGTCATTAAGTTCGTTTGCTATAAGCTTTAAAATACATAGTAACCTAATCCTTCGACCATGAGGTTATGTTAATCACCATCACCGGATGGGTACTTTGATGACATCAAACACCGCTTCGTAACTGGGTGGTCATAAAGGTGTCACTGGGTATTCTGAAAGTATGTGTTGAAGCGCATGGACCAAGATTGGGATTTGTCCATCCATATGACGGATAGATATGCTCTGGGACCTCTCGGTGGAATGTCATGTAATTAGCTTGCAAGCATGTGACCGGGTCACAAGGGATGACATAACATGGAACGAGTAAAAGAGTATTTATCAGTAACGAGGTAGAACTAGGTATGGAGATACCGACGATCAAACCTCGGATAAGTATAGTATTGCGTGACAAAGAGAATTGGTTTCGTATGTTAATGGTTCTATCGATCACAAAGTCATCGTTGAGTATGTGGGAGCCGTTATGGATCTCCAGATCCCGCTAGTGGTTATTGATCGGAGAGGTGTCTTCATCATGTCTGCATATTCACGAACCGTAGGGTGACACACTTAAGGTTCGAAAGTTGTTTTAAGTAGATATGGAATGTGCGTTGGAGACCGAATGTTGTTCGGAGTCTCGGATTGGATCCGGGAAGTCACGAGGAGACCCGGAATTGTCCGGAGAATAAGATTCATATATTGGGGATCATTTTCTGAGTTAGGAAATGTTCTGGAGTATTTGTATGAGTATTCTAGAAGGTTTCGGAATGTTCCAGAAGGTTCTGGAAGATTTCTTGGAGTTTGCTTGAAAACCAAGAAAGGATCAAGGAGTCCTTGTGGGGCAAGACAAGGAGTCGTGGGGGAGGAGGACTCCTCCCCCCTTCCCAATCCGCCAGCCAAGGAAGGGAGGGGAGTCCTACTAGGACTCCCCCTCCCATGGCGCCTCCCTCCTTTAAATAGAGGGGTGGAGGCGCCACCCCCTGGCCCCTCCCCACTCCAAACCTCAGCCGCCTCTCTCCTCCTCCTTTCTTCTGCTCAGGCTTAGGCGAAGCCCTACAGAATTCTCTACTCCACCACCACTACCACGCCGTCGTGCTGCTGGGATTCCGTGGAGAAGATCTACTACCTCCGCTGCTCGCTGGAACGGGGAGAGGAAGGTCTGCTTCGACTCCGCACATGTGACCGACTGCGGAAGCGCTGCCGGAACGCGGCGCCGGAAGGATCGTCCACTCGATCTTGAGATCGGCAAGTGATCGACTAAATCAACCACGAGATCCAATCTCGTAACGCTTTCGGATCTATAAGGGTTAGTATAGATCTATCTCGTTGCACATGTCTAATAGATTATATCTTGGCTTTTATCTAGATTAGATCTGGGTTTTGTTCATTCTTGCGGTAGAATTTTTTTGTTTTCCATGCTACGAACCCATCAGTGGTATCAGAGCCGTGTCTATGCGTAGATCTGTTGCACGAGTAGAACACAATGTTTTTGTGGGTGTTGGTGCTCGTGCCGTCTTTTGCTTTGTGTACTTTGCATCTTGCGGTATGGTGGGATGAAGCGGCTTGGGCTAACCTTACATGTCATCGCACATGAGACTTGCTCCACGCTTGACGTGTAACTTGCTTTGCACAAGTGGCTTTGCGGGTGTCTGTCTCTCCCACCATAGTATAGATCCAATCTACACTTTGCACTTGATAGCACTTGTATCAACGTTGTGGTTCATATTCGTAGGTAAGATCCGTTCTTATTCGAAAGCCCCAAGCCACGTAAAACATGCAAAGAAGATTAGAGGCGTCTAACTCGTTTTTGCAGGGGTTTTGTGATGTGATATGGCCATTATGTGATTGTGATTATATTTGATGTATGCAATGATCCTTATTGTAATATGGCAACCAGCAGGAGCCTAATGGTAATCTTTAAATTTTGTTTAAGACCTGCGTGTCTATTCATCATGTAATAGCTTTATTCCAAGTAGTGGTAATAGTTTCTGTTGGTGATGGACAACCATGAAGCGGCGCCACGGACCTTGACGCCACGCTGGTGATGATGGAGATCATTTCCATGCTTTGGAGATGGAGATCAAAGGCACAAGAAGAAAGGCCATATCATATCACATATTATGAATTGCCTGTGATGTTAATCCTTTATGCATCTTGTATTGCTTAGATCGCGACGGTAGCATTATAAGATGATCCCTCTCACTAAATATCAAGTAATAAAGTGTTCGTCCTTAGTTGGCACTGTTGCTAAGACTCGTCGTTTCGAAGCATCTCGTGATGATCGGGTGTGATAGACTCTACGTGTGCATACAACGGGTGCAAGCCAGATTTGCACATGCGGAAACTAAGGTTAACCTTGACGAGCCTAGCATGTACAGACATGGTCTCGGAACACGGAATACCGAAAGGTAAAGCATGAGTCATATGGATGATATGATGAACATGTTGATTGTTCGCCTTTAAAGCTACATCATCTCACGTGATGATCGGACTTGGTGTAGTGGATTTGGTTCATGTAATCACTAAAACAACTCGAGGGATGTTGTTTTGAGTGGGAGTTCATTTGTAATTTCGATTAGTCGAACTCAATTTATCATAAACACAATCAAAGTGAATTTGCATAGTTTGTTGTAGTCATTGGCATCCGTTCACCACCTTATGCTTAGTTATAGTTGAGATAGTGGAACTATAGAAATTATGGATATTTACTTTACGAACTGGTATCGTATTTTTTTGAATGTCAATTTAAAGTTTATAAGTCCTATTGCAAACTTTCAGCAAACTCTATTTGCTCCATGAAGTTTAATAAGTAGTATTAAATCAAGAGTAACAATTCCAGTGTTAGTATCTAATGTATCATGTTTGCCTCCATGATTCTTGATACTCAAAAGATTGTTTTTAATATCAAGTTTATCTAAGAGCTGAAAGCAATGTTTCAGAAACCATCATATGTGAAAGGTATTGCGATATCTAAAACAATGTGTTGGTTACAACATGATAGAGTATACGTCCTCATATTTGATGAGAATTTGTGAAGGTTGGAGACGCTAGTCGTCCTAATCCTCCAAAGGTTTTGAAAAAGAAACATTATACTCGCAATTCACCTTTATAAGCTATAGTAGCTTGATCATGAAAGTTGTCATGATAAGGATGAATAGAATATGTAAGTAAAATGTTTACTACACTAAAAGATTACTAAAGAATGGATTTTTGAAAGAACACCAAACATTTGATGATGGTGATCCACCTCAAAGTGCAAGTCCAAAGGTATTAGTGGTTGACTATATACGCTTTGTACCATGTGTCATGTTGATGACACCACTATTGATGTTGATAGATTCTTTTAAAAAAAAGGAATTGCTGAAAGAGAATCTATAAAATATTTGGCAGAAAATAAAAGGTTGGAGATGTCCAACTTAGGCATATAGAAGATATACATGTTATGGTTGTATTCCTTGCTTGTTAAACAATGTGGTTCTCCGGTATTGGATACTGAATTGGTTGGTATGAAGTGTCATACAAGACAACACAATTCATGAACTGCAATGGCCTAAGTAACTAGCAAGAGAAAATGTGATGATGTTCATCGAAAACAAACAAAGGGTTGTTGTGTTGCTCGTTAACATCAAAGCTTGCCTTCAAGATTTGTTTCAATAGTTGTTATTTTGATCAGGGATTATGACGACAAAAGGTTGTTCAAATAATTACCGTATTCCATAATAGATGGATAATATACAAGTCTGGTAGGAGAAATAACGACCATAAAACTAATGCTAAAATGTCGCAAGACAAATGATTGAAAGATCACTTGCGAAGTGACATCGCCGTTTAAATTATATTGAAAGGGATACATGAAGAAACTCTATGTTGATGGATTTTTGGAGTCTTTGATTTGGATCAAATGACGCTTGTGATACTTTCCTGGAGATAATTAAAACTCCGTTCGTAGGCCAAAAGAGGAACAGACGACTAACTGATTGGAATTTGTACATATTGATGTATATAGTCCATTATGTGTAGTCGTGGGCGATGGATTTCAACTTCATATGCTTTCTCCGAAGATTTGAGTGAGTATATGTATATACTTACTCAATAAGGAAGAAGTATGAAACATTTGAAAAATGTTCAAAGACTTTCAAGATGAAGTGGAAAATCATTGTAACAAGAAAATAAAAGAGTTTATGATTGGATCATAAAGAAAGATGTTTGAGTTACAAGTTTAGCAAAACACCTAAGATTTGAGGAATCGTTCCATGGATTTGCATTTCCCAAAACACCATAGGAGTATGGAGTGTTCGAGATATGTAATGAAACCTTCTTTTACATGGTAAGATCAAAGGTGTCATTTATAAAACTGCCATTATATTTTAAAGATTAAAGCTTTAGTGACTACTGCTTTTACACTGAAAAGAGCTCCATCGTGATCCGTTGAAATGAAACCATATGAGTTATGGTTTGGGATAAAACCCGAATTGTCTTTTCTGAAATTTTGGTATGCTATGCATGAGTAAAATGTTTACAACCAAAGTCGGATAAGCATGTCTTTGTAGGTTATTCCAAAGAATTTGTTGGGAATTTCTCCATAACGCCAAGGACAAAAGAGTTTGTCGCTTGGAACGTCAAGTTTCTTGAGAAGGATTTTTTCATGAAAAGTTAAGTGGGAGGACAATAGAACTTTGATAAGGTTGTTGAACCTTAGCTATATGTGCTAAGTAGCGCAGCGCCGGAAAGTGTGCCGGTGACGGCCACAATGCTCATGGCTCTCGTGATTACAAAAGGTGTGATCTCGGAGATTAGAGTTCCTACAGAACCGTGTGGGTCGGTAAGAATCAAATAGTAAGATTTCATAAGCAAGTCGTTATTGTTTTGACAATGATGAACCGACTACATGCAAAGAAGCGATGATGGGCCCTGACTCCATAAAATGACTAGAAGTCATGGAATCCGTGATAGTATCCATACACGAGAAATCAAGTTTCTGAACTTAAAAGACCCTCCGGAAAGGCATGAAGCCTATCGATCGTGTTTGGATCTATAAAGAAATAGACATGGATGTTTCAAATCTATGAAATAGTCGACATGTCAGAAAGAGTTTACGACAATGTTCAAGGTATTGACTATGATAAGATTTGATCTTTCATAGCGATATTTAGTCTAGACGGATTAATGTAGCAACCACTACATATATTTTGGTATATGGTAGTTGAACAAACAAAACAAGTTCTTCTAAAAGAATGGTTACCTAGGACATGTACATGACACGATCCAAAGGGTTTTGTTAATTCAAAGGATGCTAAAAGAGTATGCAAAACTTCAATGGTTGAAGTGAGCATCGCGGAGTTGGAATCTTCACCGTGATGAAACCGTTAAAAGGTTTAATTTCTTCAGAGACGATGAAGATGTTTGCATTTTGCAAGAAATTAAGTGGGAGCGCTAAGACATATTTCTAATACATTATGTGAAAGACATATTGTTGATTAGAAATAATGTATCTTTTATTGACACAGGTTAAGAATTTCATTTCGATGAAAGACTTAGGCATAACTCAAGAATTAGGCATCAATGTCTATATGGATAGATTGAGGCGCTAATATGGTTTTGCCAAATGTACATGAGTTCAATATGGAAACAACAAGAAAGGTTCTTGACGCACGGAAAGGACTAAATCAAGATTCAAGTGTGTTGACACGAGATTCAAGTGTTTTGACACTTGGTGAAATCACAATAATATTTTGATTAATCATTCTTTGAGATATACGCATCCAGATATGTCCTATGCTCTAAATGTTATGAGCATATACCAGAATGATTCATAAGATGATCATTGGACAATAGTAAAGATATTCTTATGAGCTTTGGAAGAACTAAGAATATATCATGTATAAGTGACAAATAGTTAAAGGTAGTTCATTGTAAAGTGTTACATTGATACTAGTTTTGTCACAAGATACAAATTAAATTTATCTCGATTTAGACTATGGGTGGCACAATATAATGGAAAGGATGTTCCATGATTTGGATGAGTTCCAAAGTTGAGATATTGTGACGGATACTACAACAAAAGGCTAAGTATATAACTGCTATAGTAGCAGCAAAGGAGGGCATTTGTGTTAAGTAGTTTGTTATCAAACTAGGTGTGGTTCATAGCAGGATAATACTATGAAGATACATTGTATGACAATTGTATCAACATAATTTAATCCCAAGGAACTAAAGGACCAAATTTATACAATACCATCTCATTGCAGAATGAGTAATGCGTAGAGACGCAAGGCCATGCAAATATACACGGACCTGGAAGTGTCAGATCCGAAGATTATGTTTACCACTAGCAATAGTGTCTATACAACACCAGAAATCCATAGGTGTTGAATGCACAAGTTTTTAACTAGATTATTGACTCTAGTGCAAGTGGGAGACTGTTGGAGATATGCCCAAGAGGCAATAATAAAGTGGTTATTATTATATCTTTATGTTTATGATAAATGTTTACATCCCATGCTATAATTGTATTAACCGGAAACATTAATACTTGTGTGTTTTGTAAACATAAAAGAGTCCCTAGTAAGCCTCTTGTTAAACTAGCTTGTTGATTAATGGATGATCATGGTTTCCTGATCATGGACATTGGATGTCGTTAATAACAAGATCATATCATTAGGAGAATGATGTGATGGACACACACCCGTGGTAAGAATAGCATAAGATCAAGTCATTAAGTTCGTTTGCTATAAGCTTTAAAATACATAGTAACCTAATCCTTCGACCATGAGGTTATGTTAATCACCATCACCGGATGGGTACTTTGATGACATCAAACACCGCTTCGTAACTGGGTGGTCATAAAGGTGTCATTGGGTATTCTGAAAGTATGTGTTGAAGTGCATGGACCAAGATTGGGATTTGTCCATCCATATGACGGATAGATATGCTCTGGACCCTCTCGGTGGAATGTCATCTAATTAGCTTGCAAGCATGTGACTGGGTCACAAGGGATGACATAACATGGAACGAGTAAAAGAGTATTTATCAGTAACGAGGTAGAACTAGGTATGGAGATACCGACGATCAAACCTCGGATAAGTATAGTATCGCGTGACAAAGGGAATTGGTTTCGTATGTTAATGGTTCTATCGATCACAAAGTCATCGTTGAGTATGTGGGAGCCGTTATGGATCTCCAGATCCCGCTGGTGGTTATTGATCGGAGAGGTGTCTTCATCATGTTTGCATATGCACGAACCGTAGGGTGACATACTTAAGGTTCGAAGTTGTTTTAAGTAGATATGGAATGTGCGTTGGAGACCGAATGTTGTTCGGAGTCTCGGATTGGATCCGGGACATCACGAGGAGATCCGGAATTGTCCGGAGAATAAGATTCATATATTGGGGATCATTTTCTGAGTTAGGAAATGTTCTGGAGTATTTGTATGAGGATTCTAGAAGGTTTTGGAATGTTCCAGAAGGTTCTAGAAGATTTATTGGAGTTTGCTTGAAAACCAAGAAAGGATCAAGGAGTCCTTGTGGGGCAAGACAAGGAGTCGTGGGGGAGGAGGACTCCTCCCCCCTTCCCAATCCGCCGGCCAAGGAAGGGAGGGGAGTCCTACTAGGACTCCCCCTCCCATGGCGCCTCCCTCCTTTAAATAGAGGGGTGGAGGCGCCACCCCCTGGCCCCTCTCCACTCCAAACCTCAGCCGCCTCTCTCCTCCTCCTTTCTTCTGCTCAGGCTTAGGCGAAGCCCTGCAGAATTCTCTACTCCACCACCAACACCACGTCGTCGTGCTGCTGGGATTCCATGGAGAAGATCTACTACCTCCGCTGCTCGCTGGAACAGGGAGAGGAAGGTCTGCTTCGACTCCGCACGTGTGACCGACTGCGGAAGCGCTGCCGGAACGCGGCGCCGGAAGGATCGTCCACTCGATCTTGAGATCGGCAAGTGATCGACTACATCAACCACGAGATCCAATCTCGTAGCGCTTTCGGATCTACAAGGGTTAGTATAGATCTATCTCGTTGCACATGTCTAATAGATTAGATCTTGGCTTTTATCTAGATTAGATCTGGGTTTTGTTCGTTCTTGCGGTAGAATTTTTTTGTTTTCCATGCTACGAACCCATCAAGCTCTTACTAGTACTTCATTAGAATGATTCTTCCAAGTCATTATAAGACGCTTGATTCCAAAAGATTTTGATAATGGATAATATTTTGCTAAAAATTCACAGGCTAGATTATCCCAAGTAGTAGTGGCTTCAGGGGGTAGAGATTTATAACATGAGAGAGCTATACTTGTCAAAGTCTGACTAAAAAGTTTAACCCTTACCTCATCAGCGGTATATCCCGTCAATAGAAAAGTGCCACATATATCTTTGAAACATGCAATATGCTCATATGGATCTTCTTCATCTCCAGTAAATTGCTTCTTATGTAGAATACTAAGTAGTAGATGATTTATTTCAAACCCCCTTGTCTTCTCATTAGAGTTGTCTCTTTTATATATATGATAGGGCTTCCCAAAGTAGTTGAGTGGGTTAGCACTAGTCATATGCTCAAACTCCATCATGTTGGTGGAAACTTGTAACTCAGAATAAAATTTAGCAAGACAAAAATAAATAAGCAAAAACTAAAAGACCTACAACGCTTAGCTCCCTGGCAACAGCGCCAGAAAATAGCTTGATGACTGCAAGTGCACAGATCATTTGTAGCTAGTTTTGAAATAAAGATATCGATCCCACGGGGAGGAGGAGTCTGAAGTCTAATAACTCTTGAAATAAATATTACGATAGAAATGCTAGATAAAGTTTAAGTGACAAGATAAAATGCGAGTATTGTGTAAAAAGGTGTTTTGGGGTTTTAGGTATAAGAGCAATAATAAGGTAAAGTAAAACAATTGAGTACAGAAAGTAAGTATCGCGTATGTAAGAGAGATCAGAACTGCAGTAGGGGAAAATCGTTCTCAGGGAGTAGTGGATACACCACTAGCATTATAAGGAGCTAAGATAAAGATTATCATCATGAACATTCTCAACTATGTATGTGTGGGAGGAACTCCGTATTTGGACTAATAGGCAGCAACCGCTGCTCACATCATCCTCATAAACACAGCAGTCAGCAATCGACATCAATCGAATTACTACGATATTAAGGGACGTAATCCCGTAGGACGTATCCCATGGCATGGATAGTGTTCCGTGAGTTTTCTCGGTTTCCCAAGTTGATACGTAGGAGGTGCCAATAGCTTTATAGTCACTATAAGTGCTAGCACACCTCCGTTTACCAACAAGTAGTTTCCTCCATCAAGTCCCCACGTGAGGCAAAAATTGAGAGGTCGACTTCTCTCAACATAAAGATGTAGAAAATTTAACACATGGTCACAGCGATGAATATCATAATAGACTTTATCTTATTTCAATCTCATACTAGGGTTTCTCGATCTCCCCAAGAACTAATGATATACTCAGACATGGAGGCAATGAACATCATAGAAATGGTAATAAAAACAATCATAGATGAATAACACTTGTATAAATCCACAATGAGTACGGGAATTACAACAAGATCTAGACAAGATGTAGATGGGATGAATGAGATGGTGGTGATGCAGCGGTGGATGATGAAGATCGATGCCTTAGCCTCCTGGATCTGCGTAGGGCGAAGATGGATCCTTGGTGGATGAGTTCCCCCTCTAGATGCCTTTCGGAGATGAGGTTTCTGCGATTTCTAGGTGTTTTGTATGTCGTCTCCTCGAACCAATTGCATGGGGTGGAACTATTTGACGAGGCGGAGGCAGCGGCAACTATATGGCCGGAAAATTTGCTCCGGTCGTTGGACTCTCTGCCTCCCTTGTCCGCTTCTAGTTTTCTTCTGGTATTATTAATATTTCCCAAATAAGCGATTTACATTGTTTTTGATTCCTTTTCTCTATAGTACAACTTCTCCAATAATTGTATCCATTGGATCCATCATCTATCCTGATCCTGGTGAAAACAAACATAAAATGTGCGTGCGGGCGCTTTAAAATACCAAGATCCTATATCTATAATGCAAAATAATAATGTAAACATGATGCAAATATGCACTCATCAGTCATTACATCCAGGATTTTTTCCAAGATACTAACAGGAACATTACCAAGAGAGAATCAGGGGGTTACTGCTAGGCCATAGTAGGGGAAAAACCTAATTAGGGTTTGATGCTAAGGGAGAGTAGTGAGGAACAAAAGAAAGAGAGAGAAAGAGAGAGAGAGAGAGAGAGAGAGAGAGAGAGAGAGAGAGGAGCAGAGGTGTGTACCTAGCGCTCGGGGAGCAATTACTGCGGCATGGCGAGGCAAGGCCCATGCTACCATTGCGGCGCTCACTTGATGTTGTCTTCACTCATGACCACACCATATCAATGGCCACCAAGGACATGGTTCGCCGGGGTTGCAGTTGTTGCCGTCTCGCCAAAGTCGGAGAAGAGGATGAAGGGTCCAGGCTTCACCAGCACTAGAGCACCAACGGACCACCACCAGAGCAACACTAAGCCATCCACAAAGCACAACAAAGCTAGGATACCGAAACCCTAGTCTCGCAGAACCAAAGGGGGCGAGTAGAGGGGAGCCTATCTCGCAAATCTAGTTGGATAGGAAGACGCAGTGGAGAGTGGCACATCATTTGCTGCTGGCGGTGGTCAGAATGGACTGGCCAGAATCTGGAGGCGACAACGGTGTTGCCTGGGTGGAGGTGAGAGAGAGGTGAAGGGGAGAGTGTCGGGAGAGACTTAGGCTGAGTGGTCCGACCTAACCGTAAAGGGTTAGGGTTGGTACAACCCTATTGGACCGAGTTAGGCTTAAGCTGGGTCAAACCATGGGCTAGGCCTAGTTCTAAAATAATATTACAAAATAAATTATTACCCGAACATAAAATGACTAAAATACCATTGTACACAATTTACACTCTAGTTTTTTTTGCGGGGTAATTTACACTCTAGTTAAATATAAGAAAATCATAAAAATTCATATGCTATATCAAAAAGGTTCAAAACAAATAATATCTACCTAAGAAAAATATCACATCACTTGTTTGAGTAAAATAAATGCAAATAAATATTAACACCATTAAATCTCTCAATGAAATTTAGTAAATCAAGGAAAAGTCCTAAAAATAAATAAAAATCACTTTTACAAAGAGAAATGTAATATCTTATAAAAATGCTAGTTATGGAATTTTAGGTTATCTTAGGATTTATAGAAAATAAATGTTGTATTTAACTTACTTTCTAAAAAAAGTATTTCATTTATCTTTATAAACCAAAAATAAATTCCTTATAACTTCTTATAAGTTATTTAGAATTTATTGTTTTAATAAAAGACCATTATCTTCATAAATGAAATAAGAATGATTCCCATCTTAAAATTATTTCCTAACTAACAATTTAGTTAAAACACCCATAAAAAGATAAAACCTATACATTCTACTTAAAATCATAGCTATAGTTTATAATATGATTTGTGAATATTAAACATGCTAGATCTAACTTCTTAAAGCTATGCTTCATATTTATAATATTTCATCTTTGATTATACTTAGTAAAATCTAGAATTGGTAATGCCCTAAATACTATGTCTTAAGCCCATTTATATTTTTGTAGTTAACTTTGGTGTATTACACAATAAACTAGGAGTATAATATATCAAGATCATTTGTACTTTATTTTTATGCTTTGTATGTTGATCTTAAAGTCTTTGTAATTTTACTCGTTTGTGAAGTAAACTTGAAGATCAATCAAATCTTAAAGAAATCACCTAAGTTCACCTTACTTATAATGTTGGGAAATTACTTCGGAGATTTTACAACATGCATCTCATTACTTATGCATAATAGCATATTGCTTCTTTAAACATTTTCCTTACTGAGCAATGCTGGTATTTTGTAGAACCCGAGGTCTAGGGTCAACTGGAAACACTCGACTACAATACTTCACTATATCAAGGCAAGTTCACACTTGCTCATGTCCTTTGATTATTTTCTATCAATTATTTGCAATCTACTATGAGTATCACCTGCATTTCAAAAAGGATAGCAGAAAACACTATTTTCATAATAACATGACTTATCGGTTATCGGCCCGAGTGGTGGTAACCTAATATGGCGGGCAAATGGAACCATGGTATGGTTTGTGGATTGGTGGAGGTTCCATTTGCATGGGAAAGTATCACTTAGGAATTAATAACAAATGTCGCGAGTGGTTCTTGCGTCGTATAATACGCTTTAACCATGAGATCTATATGGCTCCGAGGAAATCATCTGGATCTTGTTCCTTTCCTATGATGATGGACAACTTTATCGGAGCCATCATTTCCCCGATACTTGTTATCTACGATGGATTGATCTCTTCGGGAATGTAAACCGGCTCCGCTGTTGTCCTGAGCTAGCAAAAGGGTGGGCATACGGGCTCACGAAGAAGGGTAGTGATCGACTTGGGTCCTTATACCGGGCCTCATACCAAGGAAGTGTGAACGGGTTGGCGGCTCGGATGTGCAACATGGATAAGGATTTCTCATGGGTAAAGTGACGCATTTATGTAGAGTGTATAAAGTGTGACATGTTACTCCATGTTTTGGGAAGGAGTTGTGAAAATTGCTGGAACGGAACTCCACGAAGTTCTAATCAACCTATGAAGACCGGCGGACATAGTTTTTAGAATAAAAACAACCTTTGAAAACATGTCTACGAAAACTTGCATAGCCTATGACCTATGGTCTATGGATATAGTTAGTGCATCAAAGACTCATTTTAGTGAACTTGCTCAGTACGCTCGTACTCAATCGTACCTTCTTAACCCTTGCTAGACTCTGAAGAAATTGAAGAACAAGAAAATGAAACACTATATTTAGCTGAAGACAAAATAGAATTCCGCTACGAGGAGCCAGAGTTATCCGGAAGCATCGAAGTAAACAACTACAGAAGCATCTACGGAATGGAGGCTGAAGAGTCTAAAGTGTAGATGCGTTAGACATAGTTCAGTGAGTCTAGAAGTATAGATCTATATCCTTTATCTCCTAATCTTGTATAAATCTTAAGGTGTAGTTTGCTTCTGTATCTTTTTCCCAAGTTATTAGAGTTTAGTCTTGAGTCATCGGGATTCCTCTATGGACCTAGGAGGATCTCAAATTCATCATGTAATTTCTGGTTGTAATAATAATGTATGTTTGTGGACCCGTTTTGTTTCTGTTGTACCACTCTGAGGGATGTAATATTTGTGAAACGGTGTTTCATGAGTATTATGTCAACGACTATAGTGTACATCATGCAGTGGTATGCTAGGTCACCGCAATTCCTAAGAAAGAATTACCAAAACTATGTTTCCTCTTCAACCCAAAACCTTATCATAGCATGATCATCACTAGAGCTTATGTTCCACATTTGTTGTCGTGTGATGATTTGAATGATTCACCTTGTTTGGCTTGGATTGACTTGTTTGTGAGTGAAATCTCCTTAACATGAACTTATGATTTAAACTCACCTAAACTCATCTACTTGACCATAATATGTAGGCATAATACTAAAAATGTTTTTACTCTATTTTAAATTTAGAGATATAACCGTTTCTCTAAATTCCTAAAACTCTTTTATCACAAATAGTGTTTTTCTTTTCCAAAATGGTGAATGAGGTCTATATAAAACTTCACCTCATTTACTTTCAAAAATGAATACTTACATATATTTCCATAATTAGTTTTTCTCCTAAACAATTTATTTGTTTTCTTATCAAAAACCCCCAAACTTACCTTGTTGATAAAAAATTGTTTTTCACAAAATAATATTTTATTAAAAGCTAGAGGTTCAAAAGAAGACTAATATTAAATACATTTTGACAATATTTAAAAATCGACTTTTGAAACTTGATGAAACTTTGAAAACCTTGATGACACCTAGTGAAATGTTTTGTTTTAAAAACAACATTTCTCACTGTGTTTCAAACTTTGTTAATCATAGTTAAGAAAAAGTGATAATTCCTATAGAGGTCAAACCACAAAATCTATAGATGAAAAACAAGATCAAAATGGTTCGCTGTGAATCATGACGTTTTATTATGTTTCAGCATGCATCTATTGAATTTTGTTTAATTTGGGTTTGTTTTGCCATCAAAATAAAAACAATGATTGAGACCAGATTATTATTTTGATATTTATTCCAACACATACAACATTTTCATATCTGAGATTGAAAATAAAATAAGTGTGCTAATAAATGAGAGAGTGTACTAGATGGGATTCACTGCATGCAAAAAATCAAGAAAACTGTGAGCCAACTTAAAATAATGGCAAAAATATCAACTCAGTGCATGCTAGAATTCACTTTCTCGAGAAAAAGTCTTGTTTCATATGCGCGATCACTGTGAAAAAAAGTTTTGTTTTGCTAGTGTTGCAAAGGATGTTTTCGACATACATTAGTTTAACATAACATGCTCATGAATAAAGTTATAACCTCCTCTATTTGCATTGATCCACATGTTAAAGTTGGCATATCTCAAATTTGCAATGTGAAAAATTATTTATTTATTTCTTCCGTGGCAACTCGCACGGAAGCTAGTCTATGTATAACAGAACACCACTTCAGATCTTCCAACCACGCGGCAAGAGTTGCCTTGTGTTCTGAATTAAGGACACTGAGAAACAGTTGATTACTTCAGTCTTCTTCTTCCACCGCGAAGTCCGGCTCCATGGGTTTCTTGAGCAACTTGCCGTCGCAACTGTAGCGACGGCGCCTGACGCTTCCTCCCGGCCACGTGTCGCCGCAGCCCTCGCGCATCCGGAGCTCCATCGACGCGCGTCGCCGCTTGTGCCGTCGCCACGCGGCCTGTATGAAGCACGCCGCCCATGTGCGCCACTGGTGGGAGTAGAACCTGAACCTGTGCCGGATGCGCGCGCTGTGCAGGCGCCGGAACTGCGAGGCCACGAACCGGAGGTCGTCGGCGACGAGCGCGAACGCTTCGACCTCGGACACTGCCCGCACGGTGCGCGTGGACCTTGGCAGCGCCTCGGCGGGACGCGGGTCCAGAGCCCACGTCAGCAGCTCCTCCCCGCAGAACTCCCCGGCTCCGATCCGGCACGAGTTGAAGAACCCGGACCTCCCGCCCTGCGTGGTGTTGGAGTCGAGGTGGCCCCTGATGATGAAGAGCATGGAGTCGACGGGGTCCAGCTCCCGCACCAGCCGCGTGCCCCGCGTGTAGAGCGCCGGCCGCAGCCGCTCGCAGATGGCCTCCAGCATCCGCTCGTCCATCTCGTCGAACAGCGGCACCCTCCGGACGAGGTCCAGGCAGAGGTGGCGCTTGATGTCGCGGCGGATGTCCATGGGGAGGTCCTCCAGCAGGGCCTCCTCGTCGACGCCGCGGGTGGCCACCCACTTGTACTGGTGGTACCTCCTGACGCACTCCTTGAGCGGCCGCGGGATCTGGCGGTGCTGCATCCAGCGCTCCATGTCGGTTCTCTTGGTGCGCCACTCCTCGAGCCGCACCATGGTGGCCTGGAGGTAGGACTGCATGTTGCCGATGAGCAGCGCGAAGAGCACCAGGCCGAGGACGCCGATGACGATGGCGAAGCTGATCTCGCCGATGGACAGGCTCGTGGAGAGGTTCTGGCCCAGGCAGCTGAGGTTCTTGAGCCCCCACCAGAAGCAGTAGAAGTACTTGTGCGTGAAGGAGGCGGTGGTGAGCTTTTCCTCCAGCGCCTCCGCGTAGATCCCGAACTGGTAGAAGCCGTTATTGCTGGGAGCGCAGAGGGTGGTGATGTTGGTCAGCGCGTACCAGATGGTCCTGTTGCTGCTGCTCGCGGACGTCGTCGTCGTCACGGTTCTGCAGTCGAAGAACCTGGTCTGGCAGAGCGGGCCCTCGAGGCGGCACGCCTCCCTCCAGCACGCCTCCTGCCTCTGCACCGAGAAGAGGTACCACAGCGCGCCGAGCACGTGGCTGGCCAGCATGTAGAGTATGAGGTTGTAGGCGGCTCCGGCCCAGGCGTTCTCCGTCATGACCCCCGTCGCCATGACGATCCGCCTGGTGAGCGGGAAGATCTGGAGCAGGCGCGGCAGGTACTGGAAGATGATGCTGAAGCGGAGGACGTTCTTCCTGTTGGCCGTGGCGGACTCCCGCAGCCTCGGCACCACGGCCCAGACCACGAACTGCGGCAGAGGCAGCGCGGCGAAGAGGTCGAACCAGAAGGTCCAGGCGAGGTACCTCCTGGCGATCTGGTACGGGTTGATGACGAGCTCCCCTCGCCCGAACACCCGCGACGACGGCGCGATGAAGGCGGTGCGGAAGCGGAAGAGGACGTTGGCGGCGTAGAACACGTCCAGCAGCGACCGGATCATGGAGAACGTGAGCGCCAGGGAGTACTCGAACTCCACGCACAGGTCCGGCCGCGTGCCCGTCAGGTACAGGAACAGCGGGTCCACGAAGAGCGACGCCAGGCACGCCGCCAGGAACACCTTGTGCCACAGGTGGATCACCTGCCCGCGCGGGTCGAAGAAGAAGAAGAGGTGGTGGCGGTGGTCGCCGCCGCCGGCGTGCATCAGCGACTCGAACTCCTCCGAGAACGCCCGCGACAGCGCCCTCTCCTTGCGCTGTTGTTTCTCGGGGGAGGCAGCAGAGGCACTACGGGATCCCTGCCGAAACCAGCTGCGTGGATCATGGGATTTGATGCGCTTCTTGCCAGATTGTGCGAGGCTCTCCAGAGGGCTCGTTCTGAAGTGCTGCACGTCGACGTCATTCTGAAACCTGTGAAACGGAAACGCGGAGCTAATTAAAAGGGATTAACTGTGCCGCCATGGAGGCATACGGAGATTGTTGCCAAGTAGAAACACGCGCGCTCACCTGACGGTTCGTGCATCACCGGATGCCATCGGTAGCGTTCTTTCTTTGACTGGCATAGGCATAGGCCATAGGTGCAGACCAACCGTATATAAGCACATTAGTGGTTGGTAGGATGTGGATACAGGCATGCCGTGAGGTCGTCTTCTTCAGCTGCCGCGAAGAGAGTGACTGCAACACTGGGCTCAGCCATAAGAATCAAAAGGGTCATCTGCAATTAGTCTCCAAAATGCAGGGATCTTGTGATTGTACTTAAAAGCTAGTACAACACCAGAAGAGTCTTTGATCCAAAAAGTCAATTTAGAGAGGCAAAACACCAACCGTGCCTGTGCGCATGTGATTGTGTTATCTACTCGATGCTCTTCTTCTTTAAAGCTGTTTTTTGCGGGTGTATGTCTTCATGCATGTTGGTTCTTCATCTTGACCATTTATCACATTTTGCTACTCCCCTATTAATGATCTCAACTTTATCTAAATTCGTATATATCTAGTTAAATATTTAGACTAGCCACAAAGTTAATTGAGACCATTAATATGGACTGAAAGGAGTAATACTTAGTCAACATAATTTGGTTTAATCCATAGATCTAGATAGAGCCTTTTTTTTAAACTGTAGGCCGAGGTCAAACGTTAAATTAATAACACCGAGATACAAGAGTGCTTATCCAGATTACAACATCCACCTAACACACACAAAGATAAGCTAGGAGCACAAGGTGGCTAGGCAAAGGCAGTAAACCGGGTCAACCAGAGGTGCCCTACAGCAAGCAAGGAAACCCCTAGGGAGAACTACGTCGGAGAAGATGAGAACCACGCTGGTTGTAGGAGCAATGTCGTTCCACCTTTAGTCTCTGTCATCGAAGGGAACCCTATCCCTAGACAAACAGGAGACACCCTCATCGGCGGGCCAGAGCTCTCCCTAGAGCTCAAGCCGGCGCACCAACAGACAATGTGCCCTGCCAAGACGGCGACACTGTAGCATCCCAATTCTCTAACAATTGCAATGCTACTTGCCTAGTCTATATATTGCTACTTCCTACATATTATACTTGCATCATCATTATATCATGCTCATGTCATCATGCCATATTGCATTTGAGCATCATATTAAAACCTATTACATTGGTTCTTCTCCTCATATTACATTTGCCTTATTAATATTTTGCTTCTTGATATAATGCTTAATGCCTAATTTGAGTTGAGGGATGTCTTTTTAATTCTTTCCACCCTACAATCTTGCTTGGTTCCATGTGGGTTTAACTTCCATTGTTTTCCACCATCCATATATATCCGAGCTTAATATTATTCCTTGTTGGCTTTTAATTCTAGCTCATGTATTTTGGATGGATCCAATTCTACTCTGCGTGCTTCCATACATGGTTCATATCGTTTTCACAATATCTACTATGGGAGCCCTCCATCTCCTTTTTCCTCTAGTTTGATTTTGGTGAGCTTGTTTGAATTTGAATAAGGTAAGCAAGAGTTTTGAATGTAAACCAATCTATGGAAAGTAAACCTAGCTAAATCTTCTCATACCTTAGTGCCATATCTTCCTCTAGAATCATGCATGAAATGATCTTGATGTTGATCCTCCTATGCAACAAGTATCTTGGTCAATTGTTTTTATCTATCTAACCAGCACATTTTTTTTCTCTCAAATCTAACTAGAGCTAAGACCTAAACCTCTCTTTCTGTCCATATAATCAATCCTAGCTAGCTAGCTATATATATCTTGCCCTAATTCCAACCCATGTGTTTACTCATACACATATACACACACTCTAAAACAAAACCCCACCCGTGAGTGTGAAGACAAACACACACGCACATCCACACTAGCTAATCCTACTCGTGTATGTGATACACACATACACCTTTCTACACGTACACACTAAAACCATGCCATCTAGAACATGTGTGGTCATGCATCGATCCACCAAGCCAGCTAACATGTTTGTGTCTAAACCTAAACACCCCTGGCAGCTGAACCTTATGATTCGATCAAAACAGCAAGGCCAGCTTCCCATGTGTCATGTTTCTCTTCTTGACACAAAAACGAGGACACGCCGAGCATGTGACGCCGATATCTCCAGCCACACTCGCCTCCTTTCCACAAAAAGAAGAAGCAGAGGCCGAGCATCCCCAACCACTCCCCATCTCGATCTACTCCCTCTGTTCCTATCCCCTTCACCACGCCAACGACATGGCCGCCGCCGCAGTGCGCACCCTCCTACCGTCGTCCTCAGTCAACGTTCGGCACCGAGCAGTAGCGGAGCAACGTCCCCGTCCTCGTCCGCATCGAATCAGCCGTCAAGGAGGAGTCGAACCTGCCTAGAGCATCCCCCTCCCCCTGTTGTCGACGATGTCTGTGCCGAGCGCCTTGCCTGACATGGCCACCACGCGCCTCTTCTTCCTCTTCGGCCGCCTTCACGTCATCCAAGCTCTTCATTGAGCCCCCGGTGAGCACCACGTCCCCCTTTTTTCCTTCTCCTGCACCGCAGTCTTGCCATCTTCACTGTCTAGTCATGGAATCCATGGCCGAGGACATGGTCGTGTTCCAATTGTCGGCACCCTAGGTGTAGAGGGACTCCCTTGAATACAGCATGTCCGCGAGCATCTCCACCTCCTAGATAGGACCGCAGCACCGAACACCCGCATCTCCTTGGTTTGGGTCGTCACCGTCCAGCCTCTGTTCTGCTAGCCGTTCTTCAGTTTTCGTCAGAAACTTTTTGTTCAAACTACCCGAATACAGTTCCGTTCAAAGCCGGCAATGTTCCCCTTTATACATCAACTCCAGCTTGAATCGTAGCTCCGACTTTTCACCGCTGCACCCCGCGCTACATATGCATTCCACGATCAGCACCAGCGCCTCCAGACAATGGACGCCTTTATCAGTTTTGCCGTCGCGCACGTCCATGTCAGTCAGCAAGCCATGTGCCTGGAAAGGAGGTTTTCCAGCTAGCTAATTTTATGTGTGTGCCTTTTGATTCACCTACTAGCTAGGCTGGCTGTTTAGCTAGCTATATATATGACCAAGGGTTGATCAATTCAGCAGTTGTCTAGTAGTTTGCTATCTGAGTTTTATTCACTCACCTGCGGAGCCAATTCAGTTTGATCAGCCGAATACTAACTCACCCGACGTATCTGATGTAAATTCAATCGAGCTTCCTCTTTTATCAGTAATTGAATAGTATCCTATTGGTTGGCTCCCAGTTTCTCCATTTGATCCATCCCAAGATAGATCCCTACTTACCCCACTTGAATCCACCCTTTTTTTTCCTAAACTGAGCGGGTGTCAAAAGAAAAGAAACAAGTCACTGTATATTGAACCTCTGCAGAAAAACTCACTAAAAATTCAAAGATTTTTCAACATGAGAAGTTTTTGGTTCGCTCAAATATTCTGGATATGATATTTTATCTGTTATTTGGATAATCCTAATAGGCACACCTATGGCCATTTTGCCCTTTTCCCAATTAAAAATGCATTTCGTAATAACTTTTTATTGTTAATTCCAAATAATATAAATGATATATGTTTCTTGATCAGAAAAATGCCAGGAATTCAAATATGCCATCCAAAATAATTTTTGAGCAATTTAAAATTTCGAAATTATTTAAATGTCAATTAATGCCTTTATCTTAAATAAATTCATAACTTTAATCCCGTAATTCCAAATTCGACAAATAATATGTTTAAATAGATTAGCGCAACGAGCATGTTCTATTTATGCATTCAATGATATGAATTGAAGCATGCATCATATAAAAACTTAAAAACCTGAATGGTTTATGCAAGTAAAACTTGACCAAATAATTAATAAAAGTGCTTATTTCTTGTTTCCACACCTCACCCTTGACATGCTATGTTATACCATGCAATTGTGCATCATTTCATCATGGCATACCTTGTTGCTTGTTGCATATGATTTATATGATTGCGCAATGTATTTATTTCGGCCTCTTGTGTGTTTGATTTTTATCTGGATAGACACTGAGCAAGGAGAATATCAGGAGCCTCAGGAGTATTACCCGGATCCTTCATATTCAGCAACAGAACTGTCAGGCAAGCACTACCACATGCTTGCATACATATAGTACCTATTGCCT
This sequence comes from Avena eriantha, assembly GCA_910589775.1. Classification (NCBI taxonomy): domain Eukaryota; kingdom Viridiplantae; phylum Streptophyta; class Magnoliopsida; order Poales; family Poaceae; genus Avena; species Avena eriantha. The sequence continues at coordinate 369,481,383 of OU342745.1, read as the reverse complement.
CTATCTTATTCTTGCATCATTGAGTCGTGATTGCATTAAATTGAATCCCAAGTACCGCATAGCCTTTACTTTTAAACCCCACCGAGCCTGTCCTCAATCCCATGAGCCATTACTACAAAAGTTGTTTGAGCCATGCGAGTCGTAGAACAGCATGTATAGGGTATGTGAGTGTCTGATGGATAACGAGGTACCTAAACAATTTAACCTGAGTAGTAATGAGATAACTAATGAAAGAGGCACCGGTGGGCAATATCTGTTATTTGGTTTTTCCTGGCCACTTGTGTCCCGTAGGACCCTAAGTACTTGATTCTTGTTCCTTGACTATTCGCACTATCCATATCCGGGAGGCCTTATGGACCTCCTCCTGAGCCAGAGCTTGATTCATTTCTATTTCTTGGGGCCACAAACTAGTTTGGGGTTTTATTTACTATCATGTACTTATGCCATGTTACTGTTTATTTAAGATTGTCCGTGGAGCACCTGCACTATTTTGGATGCGAAGTGTTTTTGCGGTATCGACAAGCCCAGTCACATTTTCGGGTTCCCAGTCGTTTACAGCCATTGACACAAACCCTGGGTCTGTTCCGGAGCCGGCCAACTTCGTTGCGGTTAGCTTAGTGGGGTGGCCCCCTGAAATATTTTATGAATCATGTGATCGCTTTGTCGTGAATGCCTCGTTGGGTTTTGAGTTGGTTTTTTCGAGGTTGATCGAGTGTGTGTTGCTATTTGTGCACCCATGTAGGGTAAATCTTTCTGAAAGCCGTGTCCGCGGTTATGGATGACTTGGAGCACAGTTTCTCGATCATAGACAAGTATAACTAAAGTACCGCTGTTAATTTGACTAAATACCTGACTAGTAAATAGTGCAATACTCATGGAATAAGTAATAAAACTACCAACGGATGGGTTGTTCGTCCGCTTTCTCGTTGGTAAGCGAGAAGGAGGATGGATCTGTTGATATACACTGTTATAACTGTTGTTTCTAATTAACGGACATCCGTCTATCTTTGGTTAGGCGGATGGTTAGCGAGTATTTATAGACTTGTTAGTTATTATATTTTGCTGTAATTGCGTCACCCCAGGTATATGTCCCCTTTAGAGGCATAAAGCCTTGCTGAGTACCCCTAGGGTCTCACACGATAAATTGTTTGATTCAGATGAACAGGTGTATTCGCAAGATGGATACTGGGTGGAGGAGACAGATGATGTTGGCAACGATCACTCGGTGTAGAGATTCCGGGGATGGGGATCCACGAGATCTGTGGGCGGGATGTGCTTACTTATGTGGCATCTTATGCCGATTTGCTTCTTATCCGTACTCGGATCTTGTTTCCCGTTTCTGCTTGATACTCTGATGTTTGATGTATGAGGAGCTATCCTACACTATTATCTATATCTAGAATATTTGGATCTTGCCGTATGGCGTTGCAATATTTCTATTTCTTTTAGAGGGTATGGCTCTGAGAACTATTGTAAGGTAGCTTGCATACATACTCACTTGTGTATGTATTTGATATCTTCGCCTGTTGCCTATGTCGCTCGTTGTTGTCCCGATGTTCCTGGAAGTGGTTAGGACGACCGACGGGTCTACACGTGGGTGGCCCTTGGGCCCCCGCTGTACTATTTTAACCACTTTCGGATCATCCAGGCTTGAACTTAGAGCGTAGGGTCCGAGGTTGTTATAGACACCACCATCGCAGACATCGCCTCCAAGACGCTTCATAGCCATCGCCAACACACTACCGTTGATAGAGAGACACACCGTGGGCTCCAAAACAGCGCCTTCGCGAAGGGTGCGGAACCAAAAAGTACCGCCATCGCCCGATCCGAGGGGATCTAGGTTATCACCCGGAGCACCAGGAGGGAAAGGGAGCAAGCCGCGATGACGTCTTCGTCAAGAAAGTGACGCCCATGAGCGTCGCCGGCCCCGGACACGCCGGTCAGATTTTCACCCTGGCCAAAGGTCTGAATGTACTCCAACGAGTGACCAGCAGAACTACTGAGCCACACCCCCCGCGAGCCACTCCCTAGTGATCTCGCCGCCCACGCGACCAAAAATGCCAGGCAGCACTCGAGCCACGACCAGTGCCGCAGCGCGACGGCTCCCACCGTCTAGGGCCGCCGCCCCAGCATCCAGGGAGATCCCACCATCACCCATCAACTAAGAAGACGGGAAGCTCGCACGAGACTGACCACCCCAGCCACCATTGAGAGCACCACTCCACGGACACTTGCCCACGCCATCCTCCCTGTCGCCGACACCACCCAACTGCTCCCCACCACACGCCAAGGAGACATAGGAGGCAGCCCATCGGCCGGTGAAACTCTCCCTCGAACGGCCCGAGGCCGCCCGAGCGGTCGCAGATCTGGAGCGGGATGGTCCTCGATCTAGACCTGGGAGCGGGGGCGCCGCTGGAGAGCACCAGCCATCAGCACCTGAGCCTTGCTGGAGCTCTCCCAAGGTAGGATCTCCCCGCCCACCGCTCCGGCCACCGGAGAACGCCTCACAAAAACCGCCGTCTGGAGAAGGCTCGGTGCTGCACGGGGTCAAGGAGGGGAGAGGAGGGGCAGGGTTGGAGAGGGAGGTCTAGGGGGAGCCCTGCCGCCACCACTGGCCGGTCGGCGGGCGCCGACGGCAGTGGCGAGGGAGGGGACGCTGGGGGAAGGGGCCTAGGCTAGGGTTTGGGTCGCCCCCGGGTCACCCACGTAGGAGCAACACAGGAGCCGGGAGGATTCCGCAAGCAAGCTCTAAAAACAGCCCAAACTAGGTAGAGCCTTTCTCTCTCAGTAGAGAAGAGTACACGCGCTACGGCTTACGCAATGGATCTTCGGGAAACCAACCCGGCACATCCAATTTCGATCAACAACTTGGAGCAAGATCAATCTCCTTTCTTTTTTCCAGAGCAGAGTTGAAAAAACCTATTATACTATGAGTTCAACGGACATGAAGGAGAAAAATATTCAATCTAGTTGTATACTTTTTTTTCGAAAATAAGCTTGAAATCCGACCTCTGCACCAAAAACATGCGTACAACTTTTTATTATGTTATTTAACAAAATACGATAAAATGAATACATCGATAAACTAAATTCACCTTCCAGGCGACATATGTCGTTACACCTGTAAGGTTGATGATGGGGGTGGCCATGATCAAGGCAATATGCCCCACCATCAAAATTCACAAGCCTCATCAAACTACCCAACAACGAGCTGAGATCACAAAGGAGTTTCGGTAGACCATCTCAGCGTGCACCACATGCACATCCTCCAGAAGCCACTATCGCCATCTTCCGCTGACCCATCTCCGAAACATGGATCAACACATTGGCCTTGCTAGGCCTGAAGTCGATGATGTCATGATGCAATACAACATCATACGCGGTTACTCTGCATACCACTACATAATGTAGTACGCCAATCGTTGAGATATCAACAATAAAACACCCTTTCACTTATATTACATCCTAGAGTGATACACCAGCGACATCATGGGTCCATGACATTATTAATGACTATAATTCGTTCATTACAAAAGATTCAGAAAGCCTCCTCGGTACAATGAGAAGAATAACTTTACAAAAGAAACAATGCGTAGACTAAACCACGATTACATCTACTTTTAATTCTATTAGGTTTTCAATTACTGCTATAGAAATATGTTCTATTAATCTAGGATTAAACTGCTATCTACACGTGGCCGCCATGATTAATGTAGGTGTTGAATCCATTGACTTCACTAGGTAGCTTCGGTGTTTTGTATTAGTCCTCCTCTGTAGCTTTTTGGGTTTGGTGATGACTCCAAAGGCTCCGAAATCTAGCTAGGGTTAAGAAGATATGGTTGAATACGAGCGTACTCAGCAAGTTCACTCTCAAGGATTGTATAATGCACTATCTACATTCTCAGACCATAGGTCTTAGGTTATGCACGTTTTTGTAAACATTTCTGTAAAAGATTGCTTCTATTTTCCAAAGCTTATGTCTATCAGTCTTCACATGTTTACTAGAACTTCATGAAATTCCTTTCCTTCCGCGTTCATAGCTCCTTCCCGGAATGGGAAGTAACATGTCATAATTTATAGACTCTGCAGATGTGTGTTTCTTTACCCATAAGAGATCTTAGCTTTGTTGCACTTCTAGGCCACGAATCCCGTTCATACTTCTTTAGTATGAGGCAGATTCTAAGGTCCAAGCCAATCACTGTCCTCCTCTTTAACCCCACATGTCCATCCTTTTTACAAGAAGAACTACCCCTAGTATTCCCCCCCGGACAGAAATAGCTCTGGTAGCCCCTTGTAGACCCTCATAGACACTAATACCATGGAACATTCTGGGTTCCACCCATCTGTATGTAGTCCCGTTCCACCCATCTGTATGTAGTCCCGTAGACATACAACTATGGTATTGTCATCCGTGAGCATGCGAGGGGAAGAACATCTAACTAACTGACTTTCCCATCCCATTCCAACTCTAATGACTAACACATAATGTACGCCACAAGAATCACTAATGATATTTGTTATTAAGTACTAAATGATAAATTCCAGTGCAAATGGAAACTCTACCAACCACAAATCATACCATGGTTCCATTGCTAGTCCACTGGGGATGATAATCATTAAGTCATATTATTATGAAAATAATATTTTTTGCCACCATTTTCGAAATATAGGTGATATCAATAGTAGATTGTAAATACTTGATATAACATAACCCAAGGACATGAGCAAGTGATGAACTTGCCTTTTGAATGCAAGATTATGCAATCAAGGTCCTCTGGTAGATATAAACTCCAAAATCTAAAATAACATCATTGATCCTGTAAGAACTAATGTTTAAAGAAGAAATATGCTATTATGCATAAAATATGCTATGTAGTAGTGATAAATGCTAAACCGTGCAATAAACTTGAATAGTCTAATGTTTGTTGAGTTTGGATAATTTGTTTGGGCTTTGTTGCCCTTTTAGTTTGATTTCTCATTTATACTTCTTATTAGGTTTGTTATGGCTTAAGGAATGTTTTTCAAGTTTAATGGGAATATACCACATAACAACACATAAAGGTTAATAGTTGATCACAAACTTACCATATAAAGACTTGTTGTTCATCTTAAGACTTGAAGAAATAATTGAAGTTTATCTTTAATGTACTTTAAAATAATAAATTTTGAAGAAAATATTTTTTAATGAATAAAAAGTATTAAAATCTACAATTGGCTTCTTTAGGTTGTCCTATAACTCTAAGTTAATAAGAAAGGAAATTATCAATATAATTACATGAATGAAACATTTACAGTTCACCAAAAGCTTATGAATCTTTAGTAGAATATAGAAAGATATTTGCTAACTTCATAATACTCCATAAGATTTGAATTAAAATAGTATTACCTAAATTTAAGTTATATTTATTACCATTTTAAGTAATTGGAATACTTCACAATTATAAAACATAGTGTTTATATTGTCATGGAACTATATTATCTTAGCTACTTATCTTTGAATTTAAATATGTTAAAAAACTTATAAAAGGAATGGTAGGAAGGATGTTAAATAATTCAAAATAATATTATAGAGCAAAAGTTAATAAAAATAATCCACTTATAATGGATTACTTCAAAGTGATAGATGGTTATTAAAATTCTATTTTTAGAATTTTTAATTCAGTATTGATTTAAAAATATCATTTCTTATTATCTTTGTAATTTCATTCCCTAATATTAATTTTTATATTTTATAGAACACAAGAATATAAATAATGCAATATTAGGGATTTATCTTTTTTTGGAATATTTTCCATTGTTTTATTAAGGAATTCAAAAGGTTTAATTTTTAGTTGCTTTTTATTTAACTCATCAGGTTACGTTATATTTTTCTCAAATAGATCTTATTTTTGTGAACATTTTGGTATACTAGAACCCTCTCTGCCCCTTGAGGCGCGGCTGTTAAACATAACGTCCAAAGAAGCGTTAAATATAGCAGTTTTGGAACACCGTCTCTATCGATGTTTAGTCCCACCTCGGAAATTCAGAAAATTCACTCTGATGAATTGATTAGACGGATCCATGATTTGGCAAGGTGATATAAAGTGTGCCATAGCACTGCTATCACGTGTTCTGCTATCACGTGTTGTATCCTCACGCCGACGCATCTCTGAAGCACCCCCACGTCGAATAAAGTTTTGAAACGCTGTCTCTACCGATGTTTAGTCCCACCTCAAAAGTTTAGAAAGTGTCTAAGAAGTTTATAATCCTGAAATAAGCATGCAACGAAGACATCAAACACCACCTATCAATCAAGTATTTATAGCGAGTGTTTGGCATCTTAGTTTTTTTGTATAGATGTTTTTGAATTGGATAGGGCTATTGGATAGGTGGCTCGTGATGGCTATTGGATAGGTGAGACAAGCATGTGTTTCTATACCTGCTCTGTTGCCGAGCTTTCATTCTTGGACACCTACATTCCCAACAGACTAGGGCAAATACATGAAGTCGAAATGATTCCCACACCTGGATGGAATGCTCCGCCAAAGTAAACCTAAACAATGAATTGAAGGAACGGCATCGATTTCACGTGTTGGTTGCCCAACCCAATAAGTCATTTTTGAATGATTCTCGTTAGCCAGAAGTTAGTATATTTATTGCGCTAAGTAAACATGTCATATACCGATCGACGGGACAAAACGCCATCCGAGACACGGCCGTTCAAAAACGGCGAGTGGTTACTCTAATATTTATTTTAAAGCTTCGATACATAAAAATCTCCGCGCCTCTCGAGAGCGAGTGTTAGGTAGAGCCAAATTGTTTACGAAAAGGTGCAAAGAATCATGCAACCGTACAACAAGTAGCATACGTGCATCACGCAACTACTGCCTCTCTTTGGTTTTAGAGATACCCACGTGAGTCTCTGGGTCGTGTCTGTAAGGCAATATGTTTGATGTTATAATCGTTTAGGCATTTATTTGCGTATAGGTAACAACTATACATCTTGCACTACAACACATAGTGGAGAAGATAGGTGACGTTGCGATGCATGTCTGTTAAATAAAAAGTTGGAAATCATAGGTAATATGCAAGTCGGTTAGGCATCTTCACAAGCCCCATATGCATCTAAGCTTCTAGCAACATAGTCAAGATGCACATCGGTTAGGTAAGGAGCTATACAAAGCTACTCGGTATAGCAAGTAGTCGTACATACAATCATGTACCTATTCGAGTTTTCGAGAGACCTTGCGTGTAAATTCATGACACGGGAATACATGTGTTTCCAAGACAAACAACTCAATTTCTTGGATACATAAATCGTTTAGCATCGGACTTATATTTGCACGAAAAGATAGACAAACAATCTTATTATTTTACAAAATAAGTACATTGTACAAAGTAAGTCAGATATTTGTCTCTCTTCTCCCTCTCTCTTATCAAATAGTGGCAAGTAACATGACGATCTCCATGAATTACTATTTGTATTTCTATTCATCCATGTGTGATTGATTGATAAGGTTCTAGGTTGAGGTTTGATCTAGTGCGCTAAGGTAGAATGTGTTTGTGATCCAAGTTTTCAATTACATGAGTCGAAGATGAGTTCATGGGTTCCCTTGGTACGGAAGTGTACGTTTACCTTGCGAGTGACACACAAGAATCATGCATAGTACACATAGTGTGACATCCCGGTAATCAAGTGGAGAACGTTTATTTATCCATGTCTTGTAGACAATGGATCACACATATATTCGCCCAACTAGTACTAGTGAGACCGAAGCCTAGAAACCCTCTCTCATTCCATTCAACTCTACAAGTATAACCCCTTTTCGTTTCAGTTTTAGTTTACTTTGTTATTGTTTAGCTCCTTGTTCTTAGTTACTTCAAACCTCCCTCAAATCATTGCCATTCTAATAAACTATTGAGTAGACAATTTCCAAACACTGTTTTGTGTGCAAAGGTGGCTGCACTGACAACGTGGCTACGGGGTAGTGTCTTTTCCATCATGCAAAGATCCCTTGGGACATATCTTTCTAATAAATTGTTGCTACTACAAGTACTTCGGTAACCCTGTTGTTGATCACAGGAACCCACACATCAGTCATTTGGATGGACAACTATTTGAGAAAAATCGGAATAATCATATAAGTAACAAAAATGAGAATGCATAGCAAGTCTCTCAAAGGTTTGATAAATGGCAAAGGATAGTGATCCTTTTGGGTTTCCTTATTAAGTTTCCTATAATCAATACACAGCCTATGACCAATGACAGTTCGAGTAGGGACTAACTCACTATGTTTATTTGGGACAACAACGAACCCACCTTTCTTTGGAACACAACGAAGATGACTTACCCAATCACTTTCCTCTACATGGAAGATTATACCTGCATCTAGTAAGTGGATTACCTCCTTTCTCACTTCCTCTTTCATATGAGGTTTGAGCTGTCTTTGAAAATCTGCAACTAGCTGAGCTCCTTCTTCCATAAATATTCTATGGGTGGCTATTGAGGGACTAATCCCTTTCAAGTCATCCATTGAATAACCCAGAGCATTTCCGTGCACTCTTAAGACTATCATTAAATTCTTCTCTTCCTTCTCTGCAAGGTTAGAGCTTATAATAACATGATATTTATTAGTGTCATCAAGGAACCTGTATTTTAGTTCTTCAGGAAGGGTTTTGAGTGTAGGAGGTGGAAGATCCTCATCACCCTTTCTTATGGGTATCTCATAGATTTGATTCATTTGAGGATCAACTATAGGAATTGAATTAAGATAATATATTCAGGAAGATTGTCATTCTCAACTAGGGTTCCTTTTGATTTATCGTTGGGAGTCTCAATAAACACAGTAGCAAGACTAGTAATGTTACCTTTTTCTTCTTGCTCTTTCTCATATTCTTCAAACTCTTCAATAGTTGGCCTGTGATGAAATTTAGAGAAATGGAAATTCATTTTATCCTTGGCAAACTTGAGAGATATCTTCCCCTTCTTGTAATCAATGTTTGCCCCTGTGGTGTTCAGAAAGGTCCTTCTAGAAATAATTGGACAGTAAACATCAGTGGGCATACCAACGAGTATAAAATCAATAAGGTACTTGTAAGGTCCAATACAAATTGGAACATCTCTAATTATTCGCATAAGGATTCTGAGTGTCTTATCCGCTAGCATAATTGTCATATTAGTATCCTCCAATTCAGCTGGGATGAGTTCATTTTTTATTTTCAAGTAAAAATTATAAGGGATAACATTAACAATTGTTCCAATATCATAGAGGCCATAGTAAGAAGATTCACGAAAGGTGCAAGGAATGATAGGTTTACCAACATCTTTAGCTTTTACCTTTCCTACAACAAATTGAGAAGTTTTGGTGTCTAGCTCAATTACATTGCAATGTGCAAACATGGTTAGTATATCTTTGCTAGTTGGCTCACCCATTTCTTGCATGCCTCATTGATTAATTTCTTCTATTTTTCCTCTTCTTCTAGCTTCTTGAGGATCATTATTTCCTCTTCCAACTGTTCTTCAAGTTGTTGGGAAACCATATGTTTTCTCGCTATCCTTGGAAAAGGAAGGGGTTCAACATAAGGTGTTCTTTATTTAATGGCTCTACAGGGGCCACAAGTTTTATCTTGACATCTTCAACTTGCTCGAGTGGTGGAGTATATTTAAGCCAATCTTTCTTCAGAGCTTCAATGTGTTCTGTAAAAGACTAAAGGAATTACAAAATAATATCGTCATCAAGTTAAGTTCATTAGTTGTTTCCTTAACCTTACCATATTTCTTCTAAGAATTGATACAATCATATTCAATTTCTATTCCTCCTTCGTCAACTAAATCAAATCCCCAAGTTTCTCTATTGCGACGGATTCGTTCGAAAACTTCCCAAGCTTTAGTTATAGTTAAGTCCATAAAAGAACCTCTGAAATTAGTGTCAAATTCTTAATCTCTTGATTAAGTCCCCCCATAGAAAATATGTGGAACATACTATTCAGGTAAATCATGATGGGGACATCTATTAAGGATGAATTTATACCTTTTTAAGGCTCTTACCAAACCTTCTCCTAGACGGTTCTTGAAATTCGTGATTACCCTCCTTACTTCAACATGCAGTCTTTACCTTGGGAAAGAATCGAAATACAAATTCTCCCTTTAGCTTTTCCCAAGTATCAATTTTCCCTGCAGGAAAATTCTATACCAAGCTACAGTAGTGTTGGTTAGAGATTGGCTAAACAATTTAAGTTTCAATTCATCGTCATAATAGCCTCTCAGTTTAAGCATCCAACATAACTCGCTAAAATGCATTAAGTGAGTGTAAGGATCCTCATCTGGATCATCTCCTGTAAAAGTTTTCTCCTTGATAATAGCGATAAAAAGAGGGTTAACCTCAAATTCTGGTTCACTCCCACTTGGGAATTCCTTAACGAGTCCTCTATTAAACTTCATGAGGTATTTAGTTGCATTAATATGATTCATCAGCCCGAGTGCAGTCATGGTGCTCACCTGAAACTAGTAAACAACTTTAGTAAAACAATTAGTAAGATTAGCAACTAAGAACAAAGACCAAAAGCGTTAGCTCCCCGGAAACAGCACCAGAAAATAGCTTGATGACTACAAGAGCACAGATCAATTGTAGCTAGTTTTTAAATAAGAGTATCGAACCCACCGAGAGCTATTTGGTTAAGGTCTTTATGCCCCTCATCACTATCTACCAAAGGATACTTGTAAGCTGCCTTTGATTTCAAGTAAAGGGTGTTTGAAAGGTTTTCTAATTGCGTGTAAGAAAGAAATAAAAGCCAGAAAATTAAACAAGTAATGAAAGCGTTGGGAAGCGGTGTTGGAACTCAATAAGGCTAAAGCATTCTCTGGGATGTAGGATACACCACTAGCATAATTATTCATAATTAGGATGATCTATTTCTTTCATTATGATATGTGTGGAGAGAGCCCAATAATAAAATGGTTACTACAAGACTCATGAGCAGTCGCTTCTTAAATCAAGTATTAAGGTCATCTCTAAATAATCACTGCGATTCCTGAGAGCAATCACTCATACATACCACCACAATTAAGGGTTTCCCCATGAATATCGTAATAAGCTTAGTGAATCTCTCTTAGTTTCCCCTTGGACTGTGTAGGTTATATGCCAATGCTTGTAGTAACAAAGTAACATTGGACATACTCCCATACACGTCCCAAAGGTATCTCCTTCTCTTTAGTCCCGAAGGAAAATACTATGTGGTCGACTTAACATACCATATAAAGAGAGAGATTTAACACCATATATTGATCAATGGATCATGGACCAAAGTGACAAATCATCCTTATTTCATTTCATAATAATTCTAGGGTTTCTCTATCTCCCCTATAACAAAGGTAACTACTCACTCATGGAAGCAATCAAACAAAATCATCATATTCATATGGATGGATAAAAGTGTAAGATAAATCTAGTGCAAACCACAATTGAATTTGGAATTATAACAAGATATAATATATGGAAGAGGGGAATAGTAATGGTGATGGAGATGCAGTGGTTGATGATGAAGAGGATGATATGATGTCCTTCGATGATCCATTAAGCAGCAAGGATTCACCCTTCTCCTAGTTCCTCCTCTAGATCCCTCTCAGGTGCAGTGTTTCGAAGCTGGAAGTTTCTGTGAATGTTGGATCTTAGATCCTTCTTTGCGTGGTGAGAATATTTGATGACGCGGACGCGTTGACATGTGATACGGTCATACGGTATGGGCAAGCTCCGCCCATACTATAGATCATTGAACCATCTGTAGCTTTTCCTTGCATCCTCTCTTCTCCCATGTGCATGGAAAAATCATTTAAATGACATTTATTACTTAGAAATCTTATATTACTGCATACATGATAGTTCCAATTGATATATTCATAAAAGGCTTGATAACTCGGGATCCCGTTGGAAAGGACAAAAGGTGCACGCGAGCACAATAAAATACCAAAAATCCTACTCTACTTGTGCAAAAACATAAGGTAAACATGCTTCAAAATTGGACTCATCACAGGCCAACCACGCGACACCCGGCCCCACCGGACCATCAGTGTGCTTCTTCCCGGGCGTGGGGTAGTGGTGTGCACCGTCCGGACCTAGAATCCCCGGCCCTCTCCCGCAGTCCTACCACCCCACATCCATGCCAGTGTACCAGTCCGTGCAATAAGGCCCCTTTACATCAGCATGGGACAGCTCCGCCCTCATCGCCGCAATAAACAACCTTGCACTGTAGCAAGTTGGCTGGGTCATGGAGTCTGGCGCTTTATCGCACATGACCAACGATGACGGTAATATCAAAATTTCCAGACCTCTTTCTTTTCCATACTTTGTTACCGTCGGCAACAACACCTATATCCCTATTTCCTCTTCGGGTCACTCGTCTTATCATACACCATCTGGGCATGTCTTTTAACTCAACCGAGCATCCTCTTAGTACCAAATCTTATTCGCAATTTTCTTTCCATTCCCAAATTTACTCGCGGTAACTTTTTCTCCATTGAGTTTGACACCTTTGGTTTCTCCGTGAAGGACCTGAAGACCCATCGCGTGATTCTTCGCTGCAATAGTGATGGGGACCTATACACCTTTCCTGACAACACCTCCATCTACCGGACATCCTCCACCACCTTGGTCGCCTCTGCCACCTCTGATCTTTGGCACCAATGCCTTGTTCACCCAGGGCGTGATGCCATGTCGGTCCTTCAGCGTCTAGAGTTTATAAAGTCTAATAAAAGTACTCGTTCTCATGTTTGTCATGCATGTCAGATTGGCAAGGATGTTCGGCTGCCATTTAGTCAGTCTACTACTGCATCTAGCGCCGCTTTTGATTTAATACATTGTGATTTGTGGACATCACCCATCATAAGTACCTATGATTTTCGATATTATCTTGCTATTGTCGATGATTATTCACACTTTTATTGGTATTTTCCCTTACGTCAAAGTCTTCTGCTGCTCGAGTTCTATCCAACCTTTTATCTTATACACGCACACAATTCGATATCACTATACATGCTCTCCAAACTGATAACGGCACTGAATTTCTCAATGCTTGTTGATATTCTTCTATCCACCAACAGTACTACTTTATTCTTATCATGTCCTTACACATCTAAGCAAAATGTCAATGCTGACCATGCCATACGTACTCTTAACGATACTATGCGCACGTTAATGTTCTAGGCACACTTACCAGGCATGCGCTGGTCTGAAGCCCTTGCCGCAGCCACCTATCTTCTCAACCGACATCCTAGTACCGCCGTCAACTCCCTCATACCGTACACTCATATGCATGGTCATGCACCACGATATGATATCCTTCGCATTTTGGGGTGTCTATGTTATCCCAATATCACGTACACAGCTAAACACAAGCTTAGAGCTAGCTCTGTGGCTTGTGTTTTCCTAGGCTATCTGTCCAACCATCATCGTTATCACTGCTATGTTCCTGCAACTGGGAAGATTCTAATCTCGCGTCACATTGTTTTCGATGAGACTATTTTCCCGTTTCAGCTTGCAGCGACATCTATAATGCCGCCCACTCCTCCAGCAATGGCTGCTCAATGTTTGGATTTTTTGTTTGGTGAATCATCGACCTCGGCACCCATCGGCTAGTGCCTCACCCTCCTACCCATAGAAGGAAACCATGGCCTCGCCACCTCTCCACTCTGATGTGGACCCTCGGCAGGCTACCGCGTTCGTTCCTCTACCATGGCAGCGACCTCTGCCGTGCCTCCTCCCACGGTTGCCTCAGTCCGTGCTCCTGCCACATCGACTACCAAGGCTGTCGTGCCCATGAACATGCGCTCTAGATGTCAAGTGCATCATGATGACCGGCTAAACCTCTCCGCCCGTGGATTCTACTGTCTGCCCCGTCCCCATCATGTTTCGTTAGGCAATGCAAGATTCTCGCTGGCGTGCTGCCATGGTAGTAGAGTACCAGGATCTCGACGACAACAACACTTGGTCTCTCGTACCTCGTCCTCCACGCGCAAACATCGTCAGAAGTTTCTCTCCGATGGCACCCTTGCTCTCTACAAGGCGTGATGGGTCGTTCGTGGGTACTCTCAGGTCCGGGCATCGACTACGATGAGACTTCCAGCCTTGTTGTCAAACCTGCTATGATCCGGCTCGTTCTTCACATTGTTGTCTCCAGCTTTTGGTCCATATGATAGCTTGATGTCAAGAATGCGTTCCTCAACGGCTCGTTGGATGAGGTGGTCTACTGTCAGTAGCCCCTGGTTTTGTTGATGAGTCTCGTCCAAATCATTTTTGTCATCTCCACAAGTCTCTGTATGGTCTGAAGCAAGATCCTCGTGCGTGGTATCACCAGTTTGTTGCATACATTGCTACTATGGGATTTTTTTCCTCTGCCATGAACACATCATTGTTTGTCCTGCACTCCGGTCCTTACATGGCATATCTGCTACTCTACATGGATGGCATCATTGTCACCGCTTCTTCGATGGTATTTCTCCAGGGCCTACTCAAGCGCCTACAGAGCGAGTTTGCTACGATGATCTCGGGGACCTCCACTTCTTCCTGGGCATTGCTCTCAGTAGCTCCTCTGTTGGTTTGTTCCTATCGCAACGATAATATGTCGTGGATCTTCTTCAACGTGCTGGTATGATAGATGATGACCCATAAGTATAGGGAGCATATCGTAGTATTTTCGATAAGTAGGAGTGTCGAACCCAACGAGGAGCAGAAGGTGCTGGCTAGTCGTATGGATCAGGAATTCTCTACAAATACTTAGCAAATGGATTTTTAGGGTTTTTGATAATGCAAGTAAATAAAGTATGAGTAAATAAAAGACAATAAGAATAAATGCAGCAAGTGGCCCAATCCTTTCTTTAGCAAAGGACAAGATGGTTGTATTACTTAAGATGACCAAACATTCTCGAGGACACACGGGAATATTGTCAAGTGCTTTCGCTTCATATAGTTCATTAATCTTCTTTAGTTTGCTAAGTGTTGTGTGGGTGAACCTATGCTAATGTATCGACCTTCCTAGGACTAATACATACTTGTGATTATACCCCTTGCAAGCATCTGCAAGTACAAGAAATTAATTAAGATAGAAACCTAACCACAACTTTAAACTCTAAGACTTTGACGTCCCTTGTGCAATGGTTTCCTAATGGGGGTTCGGGTTTCTGTCACTCCGGCAACCCCTACGATTAGTAGCCAAATACACAATGCATTCCCCTAGGCCCATATAGGTGAAGTGTCATGTAGTCGACGTTCACATGACACCACTAGAAGAATAACACGACAACTTAAATAACAAACTATTGAATCTTTCTCAACACAATTCCACTACTAACAACATGAGTTCTCCCATGTCCTCAAGAACTAAACGAACTACTCACAAGACATCATATGGATCATGATCAGATATGGAATAATGATGTATAACAATCTGAACATAAACAATAATTCAACGGTTCACTCAATAGCATCAACTACAAAGAGTAATCAACACTGGGAAAGTTTCCTCCTAAGAACTATGCAAGATTCAACCCAATTGTTACAGCAATATGGAGATGGTGGTGAGCGTGCTGATGGTGATGATGGTGGTGATGATGATGATGACTCTGATGAAGTCCAGCTTGATGGTGGTGATGAGGGCAACGAACTCCCCTCTCCGAGAAGGAATTCCCGCGGCAGAAATCTATCTGCTAGAGAGATCTTTCTCTCTCAGTGTTTTCCGCCCCGCAGAGGTGGCATAATCTTTCTATGGTCGCCCTCTAGGTATTAGGGTTCCGTGGCGATAATATACGCTAGAGGGGAGAGCTGGAGGTGGGCCAGGGCGGCCACACCACCTGGTGGCGTGGCCTAGGGTGGCTCGCGCCAGGCGGTGGTGTGGGCCCCCTGTGGCCCATCTCCACTCCTCCTTCTGACAGCCTTCGTCTTCTGGAAAAATAGGATTTTCCATATATTTTCCTGGATATTCTGATCTTCGCGAATTTTGCCTCCAAACAACACCTTTTCCATCAGAATCCTGACTGTAGCGGTCCATGCTCCAAAAGTCATCAACCATGCAAAAAAGATGAAATAACATAAGTATCATCTCTTAATATGAAATATATCAATGAATAACAGTGAATTATGATATAGAATAGTGATGCAAAATGGACGTATCAACTCCCCCCAAGCTTAGACTTCGCTTGTCCCCAAGCGAAACTGAGCTCAATAAACATGGACTCAAGTTTATGGAGTGAGGAGTCGATAAAAGAATACGGACAAGAAGCATCACATTCATCAATACATAGATCATAATAGAAGACAACTCACTATTATATAACTTAACTTGCAATAAGTAAAGGAAACACAATAAAGATACATAAAGTAAATCATAATTGGTAATGGCAAACTTAGCTCTTGGTCGAAGAATAGTTGATAATTTGCTGGAGTTCACAAATAACTGGTTTTCAATGATAGCTTTCAAAGTAGTAAACACCAAGATAAGAGCAATGTGCAAAACAAGGAACATAAGAAACATGCTTGAATAAATCATCATATGAATGAATGAAACACAACAACTCAAAATACTTGCTGAGATAGAAGGGAATAGGTTTACTAACTCAACTGAAAAGTAAGAGAAAGGCCCTTCGCAGAGGGAAGCAGGGATTTCAAGTTTCATAAAGAGCTCCAAAAAATTATGATACTTATTAGCTTTCAGCTCTCAATGCCCCTATCATAGGCATCTTTAGGTGATTAAGGTTAAAGTGATCAAATATGAGGACATGCTTGACAAGTTGTAAGTTGAAAATCTCATGTCCCTTGAATACGAGGGCTGCTCCTCATGCTACTCAAGTTTAGTCACCGGTAAGTTCTTGTCATCGTAAGAACATGTGTATCATGGAGAACCGCCAACGGGGTACCCCTTGCCCGATGATACGGAAGAATCCCATATCAAAATGACAAGGCAAGCAGACAACAAGCATCTCAGCAATCTTCTTATTTACCATGGGAATATGGTGCGTTTTCCTCTCTTTCCTCTTCTCATAATATCTTTTTTCTTTTTCTCTTTTTCTCAATCTCTATCTCTTTTTTATAAGAAGAATGCTTCACAGATGCTCGTTATGGTTACGCTGCAAGTTTCCACCATGACAACATGGATAGACCGGCGGCCCAGGCGTTTCTCTAACACACATGCATAACTCCATGGACTTACAAGCTCCCCTTTCATTTCACACCGACGACATCCATAGACAAAAGAACATGATATCAACTAGGTACAAAGTACCAGTGCAATGTTGAAAGCATTCCCCATGACAACATGGTTCAACTAATTCACAAATTACAAAGCGCAAGCATATACGCAACATAGATGGGCACAATGGTTCAAGTTTACTAGATGCAAGAAAGTAAAGTGAGCCATCAATTTCGTGAGAGCTTTAATCACTAATTTTCACATAACAAGTTTAATTTGGAGGGTAGATAAAAACATGAATTTGCTTGGAATAGCAATAGTGCTAATAGGTAGGTATGGTGGACACAAATGGCATAGGTTTGGTTTAAGGATTGGATGCACGAGAAGAATTCCCTCTCAGTACAGGTTTTTGGCTGGCAAGGCTGGGTAGCAAGTATAAGAGTTGAAGGAAACAAACAAACATGCAATTGATAAAGACGAACATGCAATCTTCCTTGGAAGCACAAAAGATCTTAACTAGAGAATACTAAACTTATGAGCAAATCAAGAAAGAAAGACGGTGAAATTATATTTCTTTAAGAGTACTTTTATCTTTTCAATCAACTCTCAAAAATAGTGTTGCTACTGACCGAGCCAGGTTTGCCAAAACCAACTAAATTAACTCAGTGATCCCAAAGTGATACCAATACTAACAACATATAAGAATTGAAAACTAATATAAGATATGCAAAAGAGTAAATGATAGAACTTCTCATTAATAATCCATAACGGCAACTCACACCAAGGGACACATATCTAACGTGAGAGGGGACACTTCCATAATGCAAACCATCCTACATGATAACTTCTCTATTCATGATATGACTCTACTTAAAAAGGTAAAAAGATAGAAGATAGTGATATGATACCGCGACACTCCCCCAAGCTTGGAACAAACCATGGGGATGCCAAACCTGATGAAGAATTACTCCTTCGGTGGTGGTGGTATCCTCCTGATGAGCTTTTTGATCAGTTTCCCCAAGTCCTCAATCTCGAAGGTGAGATTATCAACTCCGAGTTGTGCTCGATGCGGTGCACGATCATGTCAGATTATGGGTCCCAGCTCTTGCGATTCTTTTCCCACTCTTCCTTCTTGAAGTCTTATTTTCCTGTATGTCTAGAACGAGGCAAATCCCAATTGGAGGGTAATTTCTCCTTGGGCATATTCTGGTATTGATGCACATGGATAGGGGTATCGAAAGGATTCTTGGCGCGTGGAGGAAGTGACCATGGATCTGAACGTTGATGAGGAGGCTTCCCTCCAATTGACATAGTCTTGGTAGGGTTTGCCACCACTCCAATGCTTGCAATGGTAGTGCCGGTGTGCTTTGCCTCCTCTTCATCTTGACTCTTGATCTCCTTCTCCTGCCCGGGGTCTTGGAGATCTTCCTCCATAGGCTCCTTCCCTTTATCCTTGGCGGACACCATTGTGCTTCTAAGCTTTCAAGAATAGTTCCTGGCAGATACAGATCGAAACAAAAACGTGACGAGAACACGATATACGAACCTCGGGGTATCCGGGGGATTATATATTACGAAGTTTCATGACAAAAGGAAGGTACTGGGAGAAAACGGGTCGGAGACGGAGGCCGAGGTGGCCACACCACCTGGTGGCACGGCCAGGGGTGGGCCCACGCCATAGGGTGGTGTGAGCCACCCTGGCTCCGTTTCTGTCCCTCTTTCGCTTCATAACTTTCCTTATTGGCAAAAAACTGCAAAAATATAATTGGATAGTGTTTTCGCGGAACTTTTCTTACCAGAACTGTTACCTATTTGAAAACGGACTCTACATGTCTTTGAATTTGGTATTTAGTAGATTCTTCCAGAGTCACCACTTGAATAACATCAATATCTTCATCTTCATACACTTATTGTTTGAGTCATGAAACCTTTCACTTCCTTACTACATCATTATCTCCACTAACCTGGAAATTTCTTTCACATAAAACTTCACACAGTTCTCATTAGCAACATTAGTATAAGTGAAGTGATAAAACCTTTTGAGTCCAAACTTCAACTGAAAAGCATCAAAACATAAGCTACTGTAGCAATTCCTTCTGAAAACCCAAAAAGAATTCAAAAAGGAAATCGAATAAAGAAGCAAATGCAAGAGTGGCAAAATCTGTCAAAACAGAGCAGCAGGTAAATATCATTTTTTTTGAAAATCTTCTTTTGCTCAAATAAAAAAGTGCAAAACTAACTAAAGTTAAATAACAACCTGAGAAGCACAAAAAATTACAGCTCAATCCGACATACAGAGATCTCTCACGAATTTTTACGGTGAAGCACAAAAATCTGTTTCGGGACAGCAACTTCCCCAAATATTACTTCTCTCTCATTAGAGGTTGACCTCGACACAAAAACCAAACAAAGAGGATAAGGAGAGGTTATTACCGAAGTTATAACTTCCAAGACTCAAAGAAACAAAAACAAACTGAAAGCAAAAATAAATTGGGTTGTCTCCCAAAAAGCTCTTTCTTTATAGCCATTAAGATGGGCATGATAATTTTGATGATGCTCACTTAGGAATATGAATTGAAGTGAAAGAGAGCATTAAGAAGCAAAAATACACATGTTTAAGTCTAACCCACTTCCTATGCAAGGGAATTTTGTAAACAAACAAGTTGTTGAAACCAGAGGCTACTAGCATAGGAAGGCAAAAGAAATGCAACATAAAAACTTTCAGCATAAAGCGAGGAAACTTGATATTATTGAGAAACATAAGAACACTTTTCCCTCTCTCATAGTAAATTTCAGTATCATGCATAAACTTAACAATATAAATATCACAAGGACCATCGTAACAATGATCACTTGTTCTAACAGAAAACATAGGAATACTAGCTCTCATAACACTACTTTGTGAAATAATATTGGAGGTATCCTTACCAAGGATAGTGTGTCCCTCTTCTACATATTTAGTGACAAAGTCTTTCACATGTGCTATTATAGGTTCATCATCCATTTGTTTATCAGGTTCAACTGCTTTACTTGTACTTTCATTAACCATACTAGCTAACATAGAATGTTCATTTATCTTAAATGGGAAAGGCATTTTCTCAATGTAAGGTTCAGGTAAAACACGCTTAGTAGTATAAACTTCAGTATTTCTTGCAGGAACACTCTTAGCAATATCTTTATAAGGTTCATGATACTTATTCCACTTCTTTTTAGGCACTTCAATGTAGGAAGCAAAAGCCTTAAAATAAGAAGCAATAGCTTGAGAGTCTAGACCATAAGCATTTTTAATATTTTGAAAGTCATCAGTTCCCATAAAAGATTCAATGCATTCATAATCATAATTTATACCTGACTTTCTTCCTTTGTCATTCTCCCAAGCTTCAACATTGTCTTGAATATGGTCCTGAAGATCCCATTTAGCTTCTTCTTCCATGCGAGTGAATGATCCGGCACAAGAAGCATCCAATAAATCCTTATCATGAAGAGAAAACCTTGCATAAAAGTTATTGATAATAATATTGTTGGGGAGCTCATGAATGGGACATTTGAGCATTAGTAACTTCAGCCTCGCCGAAGCTTGAGCTGTACTCTCTCCATCAAGAGGCCAAAAGTTATATATTTGATTCTGATCTTTATGAATCTCACTAGGAGGATAAAACTTTGAATAAAAGAGAGGTACTATTTCCTCCCATTCTAGAGCTTGACCATTCTTCAGTAGCTTATACCATTCCCCAGCTCTTCCTTTCAGTGATAATGAGAACAACTTCTTCTTAACTTGATCTGTAGTAATACCTGCACACTTGAACAACCCACAGAATTCATGTATAAAGAGTAAATGATCACTGGGATGGACAGTTCCATCCCCAACATAGTAGTTATACATAACACAATCAATAATTCTTGTAGGTATTTTAAAAACATCATTTTCAGCAGGTGGCGGTTCATCTACTACCTTAGCAGTGGTAGTAGCATTACGAAACAAGAAACTGAGCGAATTATCCATAATGAAAATAAAGCAACTAACAGAAGTAAACAATACTCATAGTAGAGGTTTCCTTTACCAGTTCCACTATCCAATAGCGCTTCACTCCACGGCAACGGCGCCAAAAAATAGTCTTGATGACCCACAAGTATAGGGGGTGTATCACAGTATTTTCGATAAGTAGGAGTGTAGAACCCAACGAGGAGCAGAAGGTGCTGGCTAGTGGTATGGATCAGGAATTCTCTACAAATACTTAGCAAACGGATTTTTAGAGGTTTTTGATAATGCAAGTAAATAAAGTACGAGTAAATAAAAGACAGTAAGAATAAATGCAGCAAGTGGCCCAATCCTTTATGCAGCAAAGGACAAGCCGGTTGTATTACTTAAGAGGACCAAACGTTCTCGAGGACACACGGGAAGACTGTCAAGTGCTTTCGCTTCATATAGTTGATTAATATTCCTTAGCTTGCTAAGTGTTGTGTGGGTGAACCTGTGCTAATGTACCGACCTTCCTAGGACTAATCCATACTTGTGATTATACCCCTTGCAAACACCGTAAGTACAAGAAATTAATTAAGGTAGAAACCTAACCACAGCTTTAAACTCTAAGACCTTGACATCCCTTGTGCAATGGTTTCCTAACGGGGGTTCAGGTTTCTGTCACTTCGGCAACCCCTACGATTAGTAGCCAAATACACAATGCATTCCATTAGGCCCATATAGGTGAAGTGTCATGTAGTCGACGTTCACATGACACCACTAGAAGAACTACACCACAACTTAAATATCAAACTATTGAATCTTTCTCAACACAATCCACTACTAACAACATGAGTTCTCCCATGTCCTCAAGAACTAAACGAACTACTCATAAGACATCATATGGATCATGATTAGATACGGAATAATGATGTATAACAATCTGAACATAAACAATAATTCAACGGTTCACTCAATAGCATCAACTACAAAGAGTAATCAACACCGGGAATGTTTCCCCTAAGAACTATGCAAGATTCAACCCAATTGTTACAGCAATATGGAGATGGTGGTGAGGGTGCTGATGGTGATGATGGTGATGATGATGATGATGATCCCGATGAAGTCCAGCTTGATGGTGGTGATGATGGCGACGATCTCCCCTCTCCGGGAAGGAATTCCCCCGACATAAATTTGTCTGCCAGAGAGATCTTTCTCTCTCGGTGTTTTCCGCCCCGCAGAGGCGGCGGAATCTTTCTATGGTTGCCCTCCAAGTATTAGGGTTCCGTGGAGATAATATACGCCAGAGGGGAGAGCTGGAGGTGGGCCAGGGCAGCCACACCACCTGGTGGCGCGGCCCAGGTGAAAGAACATTTCATGTTTTCCTTGTTTTGTGTGTTAGATAACAATACTGTGGAGATTATTTATGTGCGCTAAGTGTGCATGAAGCTTTGAGGGGGGCTAGATTATCCGCCCCTCCAAGGGCCGGATAATCCGGCCTACCTCATTGTTCAAAGCATGGCAAGGCGCGTCGCTCGGAGTCCGGTCGGATTTTCTCCCGGAAAATCCAAACTAGGGCGGTTTTTCCTCCCCAGGCCGGATAATCCGGCCTCCATATGGGGCCAGATAATCCGGCCCCCAGAAGGTGATCAAGGGCAAGCTCGGCGCGATGCTCTAATAGTGGGGCAGCCTATCTGCCGGATATTCCGAGTCTAGGGCGAAGTTTTCCCCAGGCCGGATAATCCGGCCCCCCAAAGTCTCCAACGGCTGGTCTTGGAAGGGGGTATAAATACCCCTTCTTCCTCAAAGTTCAGAACTCTTGATTCATTCGAAATTGTCCAGACATTGTGCAAGAGCTCCTATTCTCGATCTCCCACTTCAACCATCTGAAGGCCTTGATCTTTGGGGGAATTGAAGGAGGAGAGGATCAACATCATCATCATGAATCAAGCACATCAACTCCTATCCATTCACTTGGAGAAATCCATGATCTAGTATTCTTGTCAATATCTAGATCTTGTTCGTTGTATTTGATAACTTTGTTCTTGTGGCAGCTTGTTGTTATTTCGGGAGCCTCCAAGTTGATTGTGGAGTGGTGCCCCGCTAGTTGTGTAAAGGCGCTGGTACCCGCCTCGAAGGGTCCCTATAGTGGAAAGGTGGATCAGGCCTTTGGTGGCGGGATCCATCAGAGAATAGGGTGAGTCCTATTGTGGCGTGGTGGTCTTAGTACCGCCCACCCCTCCAACGCAGACGTACTTCCCTTAACAAGGAAGGAACTGCGGTCAAATAAATCATATGTCTCCGCGTGCTTCACTACGGTTTACCCGTTCCTCTTCCACTCGCTAGTAGATAGGTTTGCATATAGGGACATTCCACCTAATAGTTTATCTAGAGAACTTACCTTTTGTGCTAAGCCTAAAATTGAAAAAGTATTAAAATTTGGAGTAGCACCTATTCACCCCCCTCTAGGTGCCCATACGATCCATTTCAATTTGTATCAGAGCCCCGGCTCTTAATTCGGGCTTAACCGCCTAAGAGTAGTATGGGTACCAAGGGTGATGGGAATGAGGCTGTGGATAAGGTCACAATGGATGATCTCAAGACATTGGAAACAACCTTGTTTAAATCCTTTGAGGCCAAGATGGAGGAGATGAATCAAATGATTGCTCGTCTCATATCATCCATAGCCCCATCTCCATCCTCCTCTGAGGCAGCCACACCATCATCTAAGGAAAAGGGTAACACCGGATCCAAGGATGATGATGCGGAGGTTGAAAAACTTAATGGTACCACCTCCAAGAAGGGAAGTGGTAAGGAGGAATATAGTGAGGTTCGCCACGTATATTCCCCCGACCCACCTATCCCTCATACTCATATAAACAATAGGGGTGATTCACCCAAGCTCACTGCATCCTCTTTCAATCAATGGCAATTCTTAATGAAGTCTCATGTTTGTAGCTACTCTACTGAACTTTGGAGGATTATTGACGAGGGTCTTCATATTGGAGATCAAACCAATCTAACAAGAAGAGAAGTTGTGTACAGCCAATTGAATGCCAATTCTCTCCACATGATAGAACTTAGTGTGGGTCCCAAGGACATGCCACACATTGAACATCTCAACACAGCTAAAGAAGCGTGGGATGCTCTTATGGATCTCTTTGTTGGGAATGAAAGCATGAGAAGGAATAGGTATGATGCCCTTAGTAATGAAGCTGAGGGATTCTACATGTTGGATGGTGAAAACCATGAAGACATGTATAGAAGACTCAAGGGCATTGCAATAACATTTACAAAGCATGGAGCCACTCACATTGATGATGCATGGATAAAAAGGAAATACGTGAGTGCCTTAATGCCTTTCGAGCCAACGGACTTGAAGAGCCTGCAAGGTAGACATAACTACCATCAAATGACATCCAATGAGGTCATGCAAGAAATGGCATCATTCAAAGTGGCAGCTAAGAATGCTGAAGATGCCCGTGCTCGTGCCATTGGAATGCAAAAGGGTGTCAATGTTGCTCTAAAAGCCAATGTTGTTGAGAAAGAGGAGGATGAAAGAGCATTTGAGGGGGCCTCCATGGACTGCCCCGATGAAGTAAAACATGCTCATGGTGAGTACATGGCATTCTGTGCAAGGAAATTTTGGAAGGATCCTGCCAAAGCCAAGTCGGAACTCGAGCGCAAGAACGGGTCAAATGGAAGAAGAGAAAGTGGCCCAAAACTGAGAACTTGCTACAACTATGGAGATAGGATGCACTTTGTAGCCAAGTGTCCGTATCAAAATAGAGAAGACAATGGTGGCAGGCTCATTCTTAAAGAAAAAATCCAAAGCACCTAAGAAGAAGCCATTTATTAAGAAGAATGGCCCCTTCAAGAAGCAACCCAAGATCGTCTTAGTAGCACAAGAAGAATACTCCTCTGCAAGTGAAGATGAAGAGGAGGAAGATATTACTCGTGAGGTGGCTGCTATAGCCACCACATCGACTCCATAATCTCTCTTCGACTCTCCAAACGAGAACGTCATCAACAACAACGCCACTTGCCTAATGGCAAAAGGTTCCGTGGTATCAAGTTCTAGCTCCTCATTTCCTAAGACTAACATAATTTTGGATATGGATGATCATGACAGTCTTAAAATTAAAGAAGAAGTTATTGCTTTGGACACCTTTTTCACTAACCTGCAAGGTGAGCACAAACTCCATTTTGATGCTCTTATGAGTCAACTTGCTCAAGCCGAAGATCTTCTTGAAGAAAAGGGCAGAATTGAAATAGAAGATGCCTTGGAGATAGCTTCTTTGAAGAATGCCTTGGAAGAAGAAAGAGGAAGCTCGAGTATCTTTGGAAGAGAGACTTGAATGCATTGAGGAGTCACATGAAGAAGCTATGGCTCAGCTCATCAAAGAACGTGACCATGCACTTACCAAGGTAAAGAAACTAACGAAAGAAAAGATTGAATTTGGGGATGTTCATGCTAGACTTTTGGAGAAGTTTGATAATCTTGAAAGTGCTCACAAGGCATTGAAGAGTGATCATTCTACTTTAAATGAGTCTCATGACCAGCTCCAAACTCAATTGAAACGGTATGATGTGCCAAGTACCTCCACATCATCTTATGGAAAAGAAGATCTTGCAAGAGGTTCTCAACACAAAGGTAAAGAGGTTATTGATGAGATACTGAGCAAGCAAAGGACAAACAATAGAAAAGAAGGTCTTGGTTACATTCCCAAGACAAAGAGCAACAAAAACAAGAAGAATAAGAAGAAGAGCAAGACTGGTCAACCAAAGACTAGCAACATTACCAATGACAAGACTAATTATAATGGTTTTGCAGGGGCTAACAATCCTAATTTTGAATTATATCGAGATCAGTATGGTGATGTCTATGCTAGTTATGTAGGCCCTTATGATTGTTACATTCCTTGGTCTATTTGGGTCCGCAAGACCCTTGTCACTAACATGAGAGGACCCATTGAAAAATGGGTACCTAAAACCAAGAAGTAACTTTCTTGCAGGGCTATGCTTCCGGTGGTTCTAAATGGGTAGTCGATAGCGGTTGCACGAGTCATATGACTGGAAGCAAGGATATCATCATGGAGATGCAGCCAAATCATGATCATATAACCGTCTCCTATGGTGACAAGTCAAAATCTGAGGTATTGGGTCTCGGCAAAGTTGTGGTGGCTCACGATATCTCTCTCGTGGACGTCATGCTTGTTGAGACCCTCGAGTACAACTTACTTTCAGTTCGCGCCCTTGGTAAGATGGGCTTTGCAGTTTATATTGATGCTGATTTGGTGGTACTCTTGTGGAGCAAGTCTCTAAAAGTCGCTTTCGTGGGATATGTCGAAAATGACCTATACGTGGTGGACTTTTCGGGGAAAACCACTACAGGCCTAATGTGTCTTTTCGGAAAGGCTGACGCGGGTTGGCTATGGCATCGCCGACTAGCCCACGTCAATATGAGAACTTTGCAAATTCTCCACAAGGGTGGCCACATCCTTGGACTAAAAGAAAATGTCTCCTTTGCCAAAGATCGTGTTTGCAGGGCGTGTGTTGAAGGGAAAATGCACGACTCTCCTCATCGAAGGAAGACTATTATCTTGTCAAAAGGATCTTAGATCTCCTTCATGTGGACCTCTTCGGACCTCCATATCATGCAAGCCTCGGTGGGAAGAAGTATTGTCTAGTGATTGTTGATGATTACTCAAGATACACTTGGGTTTATTTCTTCAAGTTGAAGAGTGAAACTCAACAAACCGTCATCGACTTTGCCAACGAGGTTCAATGTCAACACAACGTCCCTATTCTGGCTATAAGAAGTGATAACGGCTCTGAGTTCAAGAACTACACCTTAAATGAGTTTCTAAGTGAAGAGGGGATTATACATCAATATTCCGCCGCGTACACCCCTCAACAAAATGGTGTAGCCAAGAGGAAGAATCGGACTCTAATGGACATGGCAAGGTCAATGCTAGCTGAATTCAAGTCTCCATACAACTTCTGGGCTGAAGCAATCTCTACCGCTTGTCATTCATCCAACCGGTTATACCTCGGTAAGATCTTGGACAAGACTCCATATGAAATACTTACCGGTAACAAGCCAAACATCTCATACTTTCGGGTATTCGGGTGTAAGTGTTTCTTTCTCATCAAGGGAGTTTGTTTATCTAAGTTTGAATCTAAGGCTCTAGAAGGTATTTTTGTTGGTTATGGTGCCGAATCCCACACTTATAGAGTCTACAATAAGCTCTCCAGAACTATTGTAGAATCTTGTAGTGTGGTATTCGAGGAAAATGACGGTTCCCGTGCGGAGCAAGTTGGTGTTTGTGATGCAGATGTTGAAATACCCCAAGATGCCATAAGAAGAATGGGCGTGGGATTCTTCTACCCCATTGAGGAACCCCTTGTGGCGGATCAGGAAGGACAATGCTCTACTCATGTAGATCCCTCATCTACACATTCGCATGTTCCAACCACGGGAGCAACTTCTACACCATCTCCATCAACTGCTGAAGGTCAAGATGTTCCAGAAAGCTCTAGGCCGGATTATCCGATGGACATTGGATTTTCTGGCCACCCCGCTCCTGGCGACCATATTGCCTCTGGTGCTGAAGATATCGATGCAAGCTCTAGGCCGGATTTTCCAGCCAGCCCCGGATTATCCGGCCCCTCGCCAGTTCAAGAAATCCCCAGGCAGCCTGATGAAGCTGCTACAAATACTCCCAGGCCGGATTATCCGGCCACTCCATCGGCCAGATTATCCGGCCCTGTCTCACCTGTTGTTCAACAGTCTCCTGTTACGGCTGCTGACTCATCTCAAGGGCACGCTTCATCACCACCTACTACTGTTCTCCTAGATTCTGATCAAGGTCGAGCAAATGATTCCAATGAAGATTCAAGTGATGAAACTACTCCACCAAGAGACAACAAACTTATTGAACTTCGTCGCAAGGCTCGGGCTGATCGGAACCTTGAGTTAAGGGGTCACACCCTCAACAAGGTTTTTGGTGATCTTCGACGAAGGGTCTCTACAAGAAGGGAATTGGCCAGTTTTGGTGAGCATCAAGCTCACATCTCAATGGTGGAACCCAAGAAGGTCTTTGAAGCTCTTGAAGATCCGGACTGGGTTGTTGCTATGCATGAAGAATTGAATAATGTCGAGCGCAACAAGGTTTGAGATGTCTATGATGGGGGAATTACGGTTCTTTCTTGGATTCAAGATCAAGCAACTTAGAGAAGGAACCTTCATCAACCAAGCAAAGTACATCCAAGACATGCTCAAGAGATTCAAGATGATGGATCTTAATGGTGTCGCCACTCTAATGCAAACAAAATGTCACCTTGAACTTAACCCTCATGGTAAAGATGTGGACCAAAAGGTATACCGGTCCATGATCGGCTCTCTTCTTTACCTCTGCGCATCTAGACCCGATATTGTGTTGAGTGTGGGAGTATGTGCAAGGTATCAAGCAGCTCCTAAAGAAAGCCACTTAGTGGCGATCAAGAGGATCTTTCGATATTTGGTTCATTCCCCTAACTTTGGTCTCTGGTATCCCAAGGGATCCAATTTCTCTCTATGTGGTTATACTGATTCACATTGGGCTGGTGATAAGGATGATCCGAAATCCACATCTAGAGCTTGTCAATTCTTGGGAAGATCTCTTGTGTGTTGGTCATCTAAAAAGCAGAATTGTATATCTCTCTCCACCGCCGAAGCTGAATATGTTGCTGCTGCCAGCGCTTGCACTCAGTTATTGTGGATGAGGCAAACTTTAAAGGAATACGGTGTCAATTGTGACAAAGTGCCTCTTTTATGTGATAATGAAAGTGCAATCAAAATTGCGTACAATCCGGTCCAACACACAAGGACAAAGCATATTGAGATTCGGAATCATTTTATTCGAGACCATGTTGCTTGAGGGGATATTGATCTATCTTTTGTGAGCACGAAGAACCAACTTGCAGACATTTTTACGAAGCCACTTGATGAAGCAAGATTCTGCTACTTGAGGAATGAGCTAAATATCATTGATTCCAGGAGTTTGTCTTGATTACCCATGCACAAACTCGTACATCTTAGTCCTATTTGGTCTAGGTGTGGGCATGGATATAGGGGGAGTGTGGTCCTAACTCATTGGGATAACCCTCACCCCATCATGCCAAAAGCAAGATAAATCATTTCTCTTAATATCATTTTGTGATATGTGAGATTATTGATGAGTATTGGTTGTGAACCCAAGATATATCTTCGCGGTGTCACACCATACACTCCAACAAGGTGGCATCGGCCACCGCCCTCTCCCTTGAGGAGAATTGGATCTTTTTGGCTGTTTTTGCTCTCTCATGTTCTTATGGGAATTACACTCAATCTTGGCTTTTATTTGATTTGGATCTTGCAATGTTGAGTGTCTAGTACCATCTCAGTTTGGCTCTCTTAATCCTAAGCCTTTCCCTACCCCTAAGCCATCTATTCTTGCACACAAGTCCCTTGTACACCTTGTGGGGGTGTTGTTTGGGGATGCGCGGGCCTGAATCTGTGTACAACAGAATTTCAGATTTGAGGCCAGATAATCCGGCCCGAGTGTAGGCCGGATAATCTGGCCCTGGCGGATTTCGTCTTAAAGGGCAGGGATCGGGGGGAAGGGCTCATAACGAGCAGCACTTCTCCCCCAACCCTCTCCTCCTCCTCAGCCGCCGCCTGCCGTCCTCCAACCTCCCCGGAGCCTCTCCGGCCACCGGATTTTCCGGGCCTCCCCGGATCTTCTTCTCCGCGCCTCTGGGTACCTTCTCCTCCGCGTTCTTCCTCCAATGAGTGAGGGTTAGTCCCTCTCTCCCCATCTTTGGCTAGATGTGTTACTTGTTGGGTGGAACATTGTCTAGAAGGATGTGTTTTCGCATAGAAATCGTAGTCTTGCAGTTTCTAGGCCTGATCTACTTTTTGCATTCAATCTAGGTGAACTCGAAATTTTCTGCCAGGGCCGGATTATCCGCCCCTGGCCAGGCCAGATAATCCGGCCTGACAGACTCAACTCTGGTTCAGTTTCACTATGGAGTATGCATTGAATAGATTTGTCTTATGAACTGTTTGACTACTTTTTCCATGCTCTCTCCTGGACTTGTGTGTATGCTTATCCCCATGCTATCATCCTTGTTCTCCTCACAGGTGGTTCCAGTGTTCCCAAGACCTACACGAGCCACTCTCACGGTAAATACTTTCGGGACGACGGACAGGGTAACTTAGTGGACAAGTTGAGTTGAGGAGAAGAAAGAATGAAGAGAAGCGCATGGCTGAACAAGCTAAGAGGACTAGGAAGGGGGTGTCCAAAAGAAAGGGCAAGGAGCCCAAGATAAACTATAGGACTTTGGATGCAGTCACCTATTCATCCATCCGTCACCGTGACTTGTTTGCTAAGCTGCCTCGTGATGATGAGCTGGGGGATGCTCGTTTTTGGTGTGCTAAACAGAAAGGTATCTATGAAGATGTGTATGCCAGGATGAACATTAAGCCTATGCACCCACCGGTCCTTGCTG
Organism: Avena eriantha; assembly: GCA_910589775.1. Classification (NCBI taxonomy): domain Eukaryota; kingdom Viridiplantae; phylum Streptophyta; class Magnoliopsida; order Poales; family Poaceae; genus Avena; species Avena eriantha. Next base: position 369,450,734 of record OU342745.1, on the reverse strand, counting down.
AGGCTTTGGAGAAGGCCCACCTTGTGGATGCAATGTTTGTGTCTGAGAGGATGGGGCTGCACCATCTCATGTCTCTCCAGTGCTCTTATGACTCTGAGGTGGTGAAGCAGTTCTTTTCCACTTTGGTTATTTATGGAGATGAGCGTCGCACTATGAAGTGGATGACTCATGACAGGCCTCTGTCTGCTGATTTTCATGTGTTTGCGGAGGTTCTTGGATACTCTTTCTGCAGCAGGGATAGAGCCAGTGGCCACCGCATCATCACCTAGATGAAGCCCAACAAAGATGCAGCTCTCTCTCCTTGCACAGTGGATAATGGCATTGTGGGCACTCTGGCTGGTCTTGCTCCTATCTATGCTGCCTTAGTGGGCCTCTTCCATGACTCCATCACTCCGAGTGGGGGCAACAATGACAGCATCCGTGGTCACCTTGTCCAGCTCCTTCAATTTTCTCATGAGGTTTCCTCGTGCGAGGACGAGTCTGTGCAGTACCGGCTGGATGTTATGGACTTCATCTACCATGAATTGACTAATGCTATGTTCAACCGTCTGTCCATCCCCTATGCACCCTACATTATGATGCTCATACGGCACATGCTTCTGTCTGAAGAGTTCAACATTGATTCCATGCATAAGGCCAAGAAGATCTACACCAAGGTTCAGAAGACCTCTCACCCCTCCTCTGCTCCTGAGGGTCTCATGAGCAATGCTCGCAGGCCCCTAGTGCCTCCCATTGCCCGTGAGATCAAGCAGCTGAACTGGTTCCAGCGTCACATTCTTTGCATGGGAGTGGACACGCGCAAGGGTCAGTACGAGGCATACAAGCAGTGCCATGAGTTGGCTCACTCCCAGCAGCTCATCCTTCACCATGTGTCCGGTGCTTCTGGTGACCCCCCGGCTCCTACACCTCCCACACCATATGCTCGGTGGAACTCTTCCTTCGGATTGAGCTATGGAGAGCTGGAGCGTCACTTGTTCCCCTCTGCGGCCGCTGCTGATGATGAGGATGGTGACACCGAGGAGCTTGAAGATGAGGATGAGGACAAGAATGAAGATGAGGACGAGGATGAGGACTACGAGTGATCCCATGGGGCGCTAGCATCGCTCTTCTTCCTTTTTGGTGTCTCGATGCCAAAGGGGGAGAAGTAGTTCTATTAGGATATTCGTGGATTTGCATGGGTCGGGCATAAGCTCTTGCATTTTTCTATTCGTCGTTTTCTCGCTTATGCCCATTTAGCGCTGAACTTTAAATTTGTGGTTTGTGGTTATTTGAGACTCTATGTCAGTGGTTGTCTGGATTTCTCTCATGGATTGTGCTCATGGATTTATCTCATGGATTATGCTTATGGAAACATCTATTCTTATCCTATTATGCTGGAAATCTTTATCAAGGAAGGCGCTTATATTTGTTATCTCGGTAATAATTGAGGCATTTCAAGGATGCCTTCCGTCTACCCTGGTGGTATGTTTATGTTGATCATATGTCTATGGAATAGATTCACCTATTTGTGTGCATTTGTATTCCAATGCAAAACTCTAATATGTACACATTGAGGGGGAGTCTCTTCCATGTTGATTGCTAGTTGTCATGTGACTCTTTCCTGCAAATCCTGGTATTATCATCTAACACCAAAAAGGGGGAGATTGAAAGAACATTTCATGTTTTCCTTGTTTTGCGTGTTAGATAAGAATACTGTGGAGATTATTCATGTGCGCTAAGTGTGCAGGAAGCTTTGAGGGGGGCTGGATTATCTGCCCCACCAAGGGCCAGATAATCCGGCCTACCTCCTTGTTCAAAGCATGGCAAGGCGCGTTGCTCGGAGTCCGGTCGGATTTTCTCCCGGAAAATCCGAACTGGGGCGGTTTTTCCTCCCGAGGCCGGATAATCCGGCCTTCATATGGGGCCAGATAATCTGGCCCCCAGAAGGTGATCAACGGCAAGCTCGGCGCGACGCTCTGATAGGGGGCGGACTATCTGCCAGATATTCCGAGTCTGGGGCGGAGTTTTCCCCAGGCCGGATAATCCGGCCCTCACTTGGGCTGGATAATCCGGCCCCCAAAGTCTCCAACGGCTGGTCTTGGAAGGGGGTATAAATACCCCTTCTTCCTCAACGTTCAGAACTCTTGATTCATTCAAAATTGTCCAGACATTGTGCAAGAGCTCCTATTCCCGATCTCCCACTTCAACCAGCCGAAGGCCTTGATCTTTGGGGGAATTGAAGGAGGAGAGGATCAACATCATCATCACGAATCAAGCGCATCAACTCCTTTCCATTCACTTGGAGAAATCCCTGATCTAGTATTCTTGTCAATATCTAGATCTTGTTCGCTGTATTTGATAACTTTGTTCTTGTGGCAACTTGTTGTCATTTCAGGAGCCTCCAAGTTGATTGTGGAGTTGTGCCCCGCTAGTTGTGTAAAGGCGATGGTACCCGCCTCGAAGGGTCCCTATAGTGGAAAGGTGGATCAGGCCTTTGGTGGCGGGATCCATCGGAGAATAGGGTGAGGCCTATTGTGGCGTGGTGGTCTTAGTACCGCCCACCCCTCCAACACAGACGTACTTCCCTCAACAAGAAAAGAACTATGGTCAAACAAATCATGTGTCTCCGTGTGCTTCACTACGGTTTACCCGTTCCTCTTCTACTCGCTCTTTACTCGCTAGTAGATGGGTTTGCATATAGGGAAATTCCACCTAATAGTTTATCTAGAGAATTTACCTTTTGTGCTAAGCCTAAAATTGAAAACGTATTAAAATTTGGAGTAGCACCTATTCACCCCCCCTCTAGGTGCCCATACGATCCATTTCACCAGGGTGCCCCGCGCCAGGGGGTTGTGTGGGCCCCCTGTGGCCCATCTCCACTCCTCCTTCTGGCAACCTTCATCTTCTGAAAAAATAGGATTTTCCATATATTTTCCTGGATTTTCTGATCTTCGTGAATTTTGCCTCCAAACAGCACCTTTTTCCATCAGAATCCTGACTGCAGCGGTCCATGCTCCAAAAGTCATCAACCATGCAAAAACAGATGAAATAACATAAGTATCATCTCTTAATATGAAATATTTCAATGAATAATAGTGAATTATGATATAGAATAGTGATGCAAAATGGACGTATCAACTCCCCTCAAGCTTAGACTTCGCTTGTCCCCAAGAAAAACTGAGCTCAATAAACATGGCCTCAAGTTTATGGAGTGAAGAGTCGATAAAAGAATACGGACAAGAAGCATCACATTCATCAATACATAGATCATAATAGAAGACAACTCACTATTATATAACTTAACTTGCAATAAGTAAAGGAAACACAATAAAGATACATAAAGTAAATCATAATTGGTAATGGGAAACTTAGCTCTTGGTCGAAGAATAGTTGATAATTTGTTGGAGTTCACAAATAACTGGTTTTCAATGATAGCTTTCAAAGTAGTAAACACCAAGGTAAGAGCAATGTGCAAAACAAGGAACATAATAAACATGCTTGAATAAATCATCATATGAATGAATAAAACACAACAACTCAAAATACTTGCTGAGATAGAAGGGAATAGGTTTACTGACTCAACTAAAAAGTAAGAGAAAGGCCCTTCGCAGAGGGAAGCAGGGATTTCAAGTTTCATAAAGAGCTCCAAAAAATTATGATACTTATTAGCTTTCAGCTCTCATTGCCCCTATCATAGGCATATTTAGGTGATTAAGGTTAAAGTGATCAAATATGGGGACATACTTGACAAGTTGTAAGTTGAAAATCTCATGTCCCTTGAATACGAGGGCCACTCCTCATGCTACTCAAGTTTAGTTATCAGTAAATTCTTGTCATCGTAAGCACATGTGTATCATGGAGAACCGCCAACAGGGTACCCCTTGCCCGATGATACGGAAGAATCCCCATATCAAAATGACAAGGCAATCAGACAACAAGCATCTCAGCAATCTTCTTATTTACCATGGGAATATGGTGCTTTTTTCTCTCTTTCCTCTTTTTGTAATATCATTTTTTCTTTTTCTCTTTTTCTCAATCTCTATCTCTTTTTTATAAGAAGAATGCTTCACAGATGCTCGTTATGGTTACGCTGCAGGTTTCCACCATGATAGCATGGATTAGACTGGCGGCCCAGGCGTTTCTTTAACACACATGCATAACTCCATGGACTTACAAGCTCCCCTTTCATTTCACACTGACGACATCCATAAACAAAAGAACATGATATCAACTAGGTACTGTTGAGAAATAGAGCAATTTTCCAAGAGATTTAACCATAGTAAAAGACAAATAAAGCATAGGCAAAAAAAAGGAAAAAGACCAAAGGATGATATACATCACGGTAGAGGAACAGCCGGTGTTCCCGTTAGCGTTGGCACCGTCGTCAGCCATGTTGTCGAGGAAAAGCTCGTTGATGTTGGGGAAGAAGTCGTCGTTGGGGATGACGTTGATGCAATCGCTATCCGTGAAGGAGTCCGTGATGAAGCCAGTAGTCGCGCTGATAGCGCTCCCCAAAAACCTTATCGCCCTTCTCCCGTAAAAGACTCGAAGCAGCGGGGTCTCGGAGGCCTACTGTCCCAGCTCGCGGTGCACGCCGCAAGACGGGATGGGGAAGATCTAAGCAGCGCAATGCTCTGAAACTGGAGGCGCAGGGTGTGTGCGTTGATGTGTCTGAGGAGAGGAGCGACCTCTCGCTCTTATAGGCACGAGTAGGCAGGCGACCAGTCGATGTCGGGAGAGGAAGCGAACAGGCATCGACCGAAGCCAAACAGCCTCCACTAAGCTAGAATTAAATCTTCACTGAGTTTGTATTAAAAATACATTCACACGGACTGTTCAAATTCTTATCCATTTATGCGTGGCAAAAAGAAAGAGAAGCTCTCGGCTCGAGGCATTCCGACAATCCGCGGCGCGCGCGCGCGTTGTGACGAGGCGAGGCGTGGCGAGGCGGGCGGTGGAGGAGGAGCGCGCGTGTATATGTATTCTCTTCTCAAGCTCGTACAAGTGGTGGAAGAGCTCTCCTTATAAGCTGGTCCAACTTCCACTCAACTAGCAATGTGGGACTAAACTTTTGTCCCACCTCTTGCCTTGCATGAATGGGCCAAGTGGGCCTCTAGGATTTCAGGAATTGTTGAATAATATAAATGGGCTGGGCCTTTATTAGGCAAAATTCCAACAGGTACAAAGTACCAATGCAATGTTGAAAGTGTTCCCCATGACAGCATGGTTCTGCTAATTCACAACTTACAAAGCGCAAGCATATACGCAACATAGATGGGCACAATGGTTCAAGTTTATTAGATACAAGAAAGTAAAGTGTGACATCAAGTTTGTGAGAGCTTTAATCACTAATTTTCACATAACAAGTTTAATTTGGAAGGTAGATAAAAACATGAATTTGCTTGGAATAGCAATATTGCTAATAGGTAGGTATGGTGGACACAAATGGCATAGGTTTTGGTTTAAGGATTGGATGCACGAGAAGAATTCGCTCTCAATACAGGTTTTTGGCTAGCAAGGCTGGGTAGAAAGTATAAGAGTTGAAGAAAACAAACAAACATGCAATTGATAAAGACAAACATGCAATCTTCCTTGGAAGCACAAAAGATCTTAACTAGAGAATACTAAACTTATGAGCAAATCAAGAAAGAAAGACGGTGAAATTATATTTCTTTAAGAGTACTTTTATCTTTTCAATCAACTCTCAAAAATAGTGTTTCTACTGACCGAGCCAGTGTAACTACCTCGGTGAATTACGCTCTTAGTTAATGCCTGGATGAACGAAAGTGGTTAAAATAGTACGGCGGGGCCCAGGGCCACTCACAGTAGACCTTTCGACCGTCCTAACCACTTTCAGACAACGGAACAAGAACGAGCGGCATAATCGGCAGACGAAGGGATCAACTACATACACAAATGAGTATGTATGCAAGCCACATACAACAGTCCTCAGAGCCATTCCATCTAAAAGAAATAGAAATATTGCAACGCCATACGGCAAGATCCAAATGTCCTAGATAGATATAATAATTTAGGATAGCTCCTCATACATCACACATCAGAGTATCAGGCGGAAGCGGAAAACAAGATCCGAGTACGGATAAGAAGCAAATTGGCATAAGATGCCCCATAAATAAACACATCCTGCCCACAGATCTCACGGATCCCCGTTCCCGGAATCTCTACACCGAATGATCGTTGCCAACATCATCTATCTCTTCCACCCAGTATCCATCTTGCGGGTACACCTGTTCATCTGAATCAAACAATTTATCGTGTGAGACCCTAGGGGTACTCAGCAAGTCTTTATGCCGCTAAAGGGGACACAACCTGGGGTGACGCAATTGCAGCAAAAGATAATACCTAACAATTCTACAGATACTCGCTATCCTTTCGCCTAACCATTGATAGACAGAAGTCCGTGAATTAAGAACAACAGTTATAACAGTATAAGTAACAGATCCATCCTCCTCCTCGCTTACCAACGAGGAAGCGGACAAACAACCCCCATCACCCGTTGGCAGTTTTATTAACCATTCCATGAGTATTGCACTATTTACTAGTCAAGTACTTAGTCAAATTAAAAGCGGTACTTTAATTATACTTGTCTATGATCGAGAAACTGTGCTCCAAGTCCTCCATAACCGCGGACACGGCTTTCAGAGAGATTTACCCTGCAGGGGTGCACGAATAGCAACACACACTCGATCAACCTCGGAAAAACCAAATCAAAACCCAACGAGGCATTCACGACAGAATAATCACAGGATTCAGAAATATTTCAGGGGGCCACCTCATTAAGCTACCCGCAACGAAGTTGCCCGACTCCGAGACGGACCCAAGGTTTGTGTGGACGGCGGTAAACGACTGGGAACCCGAAAATGTGACTAGGCTTGTCGATACAGCGAAAACGTGTCACGATCCAAAACAGTACAGGTGCTCCTCGCACAATTTTAAATAAAGCAGTAACATGGCATAAGTACAGAATAGTAATAAAGCCTCAAACTAATTGTGGCCCCAAGAAATAAGAACGAATCAAGCTCTGGCTCAGGGGGGTCCATAAGGCCTCCTGGATGTGGATAGTGCGAATAGTCAAGGAACAGGAATCAAGTACTCGGGGTCCTACGGGACACAAGTGAGCAGGAAAACCAAATAGCAGATATTGCTCACTGGTGCCTCTTTCATTAGTTATCCCATTACTACTCAGGTTATGTTGTTTAGGTACCTCATTATCCATCAGACACTCACATACCCTACTCATGCTTTTCTACGACTCGCATGGCTCAAACAACTCCTGTAGTAATGGCTCATGGGACCGGAACAAGCTTGGTGTGGTTTTAAAGTAAAGGCCATGCAGTACTTGGGATTCAATTTAATGCAATCGCGACTCAATGATGCAAGAATAAGATAGAGGCAATAGGTACTGTATGTATGCAAGCATGTGGTAGTGCTTGCCTGGCAGCTCAGTTGAAGCGAGAGATGGATATGGGTAGTACTCCTGTGATTCCTGGTAATTCTCCTGCTGGGCGTCTATTCGGAGAAGAACCAAACAAACAGGGGCCAACATAAATAAAGTGCACAAACATATGAATTAAAATGCGACAAGCAAACAAGCATGCCATGATGAATGATGCACAATTTTCATGGCATTAAAGTAGCATGGCAAAGGTGAGGTGTGAATACAAGAAATAAAGCATTCGGCATTTATTTAACCAAGTTTTATTGTCATAAACAGTTCAGATTTCTAATAATGACATGATGCATGCTTCAATTCAGAACAAGGTCTGCATAAATAGAACGGGCTCGTCGCGCTGATCGATTTAGACATATTATTTGCCAAATTTGGAGTTATGAAACAAAAGTTATTAATTAAATAAGGAAAAGGGCATTTTATTGTAATTTTAATCATCTCGAAATTTTAAAGTGTTCAAACATTATTTTGAATGGCATATTTGAATTCCTCGCATTTTTCTGATTCCAAAACATATATTATATGTATTATTTGGATTTGTATTTTAAAAATTATTTAAATCTGATTTAAATTTGAATTTAAATCAATTTGAAAAAGGTTTAATTAAAAACAAACTCAAGGAATTACTTTTGTTACCCAGGCAATTCTAGCCACAGCCACTGACGGGTGGGCCTTTGCGCTGACTGGGCCACGCGTGGGGGAAATTCTTTTGTCACCGCGTCTCGGTCTAACCACTGAGACTGCGGGGTGGGCCAACTGGCGCAGGCCCACGTGACAGCGGTGAGGGAGACAGGGGCTGACAGGTGGGGCTGAGGCTGGAGCGCGGGTTGCGGCCGGGAAAAGCCGAGGGGTTTTCTGCAATACTACCAGAGCGGCTGATAGGTGGGGTCTCTAGGAGCACGGGTTGCAGGAATCAAAAAGGTGGGGGGCTTTTTAACCACGGGCCCGGTTACTGTTTCTCTTCTCCACGTTCTGACGGCAAATCGGGCGCGCGGCGCGGAGCGGGGATTCGATCCTGGGACGCGGGCGAGCGCGCTGGGGGGGCGGAGCCACTGCGGCGGGCTAGGGGAGCTGGCAGATGAGGGGCTGGGGCCTAGATAGGGTGTGGCGCGGCGCGGGGAAGCTGTAGATGCCGGCGAGCGGCGCGCACTGAGAGCGCTCGACAAAAGCAAGGCGGCGCTACTCGTCGACGGCAAGGCGGGGCATGTCAGGGAGAAGGAGAGGCTCACCGCGGTTTGCCTGGCGTGGTCGGATCGGGGCGAGGCACGGCGGTTCGTCGACGACGCAGACGCTCCGGCGGGCTAGGGTTTCGGAGGACGGCGAGGATCTGGCGGTGCTGGGCTTCCTCCTTCGCGTCAGCACGTACAGGGTGTCGTGGAGGAGCCTCCTCGAGCTTCCAGACCACCTCCAGGACAAGCACGCCGGCTGGAACATCGGGGGCGAGGTAGTACTGGCGGCGACCGGCGTCGGGTGTGGTGGTCGGAGGGGAAGAAGGAGAAGAAGGGGGCGGCTCGGGCAGATCTGGGAGAGGCCAGAGAGGCATGGGGAGGGAGGAAAAGCTAGAGGAAGAGAGGAGGAAGACAGGCGGGGCACGGCAGAGATAAAGGTGGCCTCGGTGCCACCTTTTCTCTCCTTTCTCCTCGAGCACGTGCTCGGCCGGCTGGGGCTGGACCTGGGGCTGCAGGTGGACCAGGGCCGGGAGAGAGGGACAGGCAGGGGGGCTCGGCTGGAGGGGGGCCCTCGGGTCAGGAAGGGAGAAGAGAGGGAGGGGTAGCTCGGCTAGGGTCAGATGGGGCATGGCTCGGGTTAGGGTTTAGCTAGGGTTAGGGGGAGGGTTAGGGTGGCTGGGTGTGGGCCAGGGAGAGGGTGGCCAGGGTGGTGCCCATGGTAGAGAGAGAGGGGTGTGAGAGAGAGAGAGGTAAGTGGAGTTAGGGTTTAGGAGAATTTAGAGAGAGAGAGAGAGAACCTAGGTTAGGTTTTATTAGGTAATTAGATTTTAATTTGGTTTATGAGGCCAAACCAAGTAGAACCATAGGGCTTGATCTTGCATGAGCTAATGTGGAGGAGAAACAAGAAAGAAAGAGGAAGAAAAGAATTAGGTGGAAAAAGGCTCATATGATCATGCTTGAAGAAATAAATAAAAGAAAAAGATATGGTTGAGACTATGGAGAGGTGGAATGGTAGGAGATGGTTTTTCCTAGATAGGATCCACCAAATCCAAATAAAAACCAATGGAGGAAAAAGGTGGTGGAGAAGCTTGCATGGCCCATGCAAAAATAATAATGCCATTAATTATTTTGTGACAACAATAATAATATGATGGAATTATTCTTATGCATTTCCAAGAATTGGAATAGAGCCAAGCAAAGGAAAATTAAGGACTAGATCCACCCTTTTGCACATGAGCTAGAGAAATCCAAAATAAAGACAAACAAGCTCATGGTCTAGTAGGATGGTGGAATTATAAAGATGGTGGAATGGAAATAAAAGATATGACCCCAACTCAACTTGGGCATTGCACAATATATCAATAACCAAATACAATATCAAGAGGCAAATACAATTAATAATGCATATGAGAGAAAAACCAAAAGAAAGAGGGTTTTATATGATGCTCAAATGCAAGGTGGCATGATGACATGAGCATGATATCATTATGATGCAACAATAGTATATATGAAGTAGCCAATATCTTACTAAGACAAGTAGCATTACAATTGTTAGACAATTGGGATGCTACAGCCAGGTTTACCAAAACCAACTAAATTAACTCAATGATCCCAAAGTGATACCAATACTAACAACAAGATCAATCATATAAGAATTGAAAACTAATATAAGATATGCAAAAGAGTAAATGATAGAACTTCTCATTAATAATCCATAACGGCAACTCACACCAAGGGATACATATCTAACGTGAGAGGGGACACTTCCAGAATGCAAACCATCCTACATGATAACTTCTCTATTCATGATATGACTCTACTTAAAAAGGTAAAAAGATAGAACAAGCTTGGAACAAACCAAGGGGATGCCAAACCTGATGACAAATTACTCCTTCGGTGGTGGTGGTATCCTCTTGATGAGCTCTTTGCTTAGTTTCCCCAAGTACTCAATCTGGAAGGTGAGATTATCAACTCCGAGTTGTGCTTGATGCGGTGCATGATCATGTCAGATTGTGGGTCCCAGCTCTTGCGATTCTATTCCCACTCTTCCTTCTTGAAGTCTTCTTTTCCTGCATGGCTAGAACGAGGCAAATCCCAATTGGAGGGTAATTTCTCCTTGGGCATATTCTGGTATTGATGCACATGGATAGGGGTATCGAAAGGATTCTTGGCATGCGGAGGAAGTGACCATGGATCTGAACAGTGATGAGGAGGCTTCCCTCTAATTGACATAGTCCTGGTAGGGTTTTCCACCACTCCAATGCTTGCAATGGTAGTGCCGGTGTGCTTTGCCTCCTCTTCATCTTCACTCTTGATCTCCTTCTCCTGCCCGGGGTCTTGGAGATCTTCCTCCATAGGCTCCTTTCCTTTATCCTTGGCGGACACCATTGTGCTTCTAAGGTTTCAAGAATAGTTCCTGGCAGAAACAGATCGAAACAAAAACACGACGAGAACACGATATACGAACCACGGGGCATCCGGGGGATTATATATTACGAAGTTTCACGACAAAAGGAAGGTACTGGGAGAAAACGGGTCGGAGACGGAGGCCGAGGTGGCCACACCACCTGGTGGCACGGCCAGGGGTGGGCCCACACCACAGGGTGGTGTGAGCCACCCTGGCTCTGTTTCCGTCCCTCTTTCGCTTCGTCACTTTCCTTATTGGCTAAAAACTGCAAAAATATAATTGGATAGTGTTTTCGCGGAACTTTTCTTACCAGAACTGTTACCTATTTGAAAACGGACTCTACATGTCTTTGAATTTGGTATTTAGTAGATTCTTTCAGAGTCACCACTTGAATAACATCAATATCTTCATCTTCATACACTTATTGTTTGAGTCATGAAACCTTTCACTTCCTTACTACATCATTATCTCCACTAACCTGGAAATTTCTTTCACACAAAACTTCAGACAGTTCTCATTAGCAACATTAGTATAAGTGAAGTGATAAAACCTTTTGAGTCCAAACTTCAACTGAAAACCATCAAAACATAAGCTACTGTAGCAACTCCTTCTGAAAACCCAAAAAGAATTCAAAAAGGAAATCGAATAAAGAAGCAAATGCAAGAGTGGAAAAATCTGTCAAAACAGACTAGCAGGTAAATATCATTTTTTTGAAAATCTTCTGTTGCTCAAATAAAAAATTGCAAAACTAACTAAAGTTAAATAACAACCTGAGAAGCACAAAAAATTACAGCTCAATCCGACATACAGAGATCTCTCACGAATGTTTACGGTGAAGCACAAAAATCTGTTTCGGGACAGAAACTTCCCCAAATATTACTTCTCTCTCATTAGAGGTCGACCTCGACACAAAAACCAAACAAAGAGGATAAGGAGAGTTTATTACCAAAGTAATAACTTCCAAGACTTAAAGAAACAAAAACAAACTGAAAGCAAAAATAAATCGGGTTGTCTCCCAAAAAGCTCTTTCTTTATAGCCATTAAGATGGGCATGATAATTTTGATGATGCTCACTTAGGAATATGAATTGAAGTGAAAGAGAGCATTAAGAAGCAAAATTACACATGTTTAAGTCTAACCCACTTCCTATGCAAGGAAATTTTGTAAACAAACAAGTTGTTGAAACCAGAGGCTACTAGCATAGGAAGGCAAAAGAAATGCAACATAAAAACTTTCAGCATAAAGCGAGGAAACTTGATATTATTGAGATACATAAGAACACTTTTCCCTCTCTCATAGTAACTTTCAATATCATGCATAAACTTAACAATATAACTATCACAAGGACCATCGTAACAATGATCACTTGTTCTAATAGAAAACACAGGAATAGTAACTCTCATAACACTACTTTGTGAAATAATATTGGAGGTATCCTTACCAAGGATAGTGTGTCCCTCTTCTACATATTTAGTGACAAAGTCTTTGATATTTGCTATTATAGGTTCATCATCCATTTTTTTATCAGGTTCAATAGCTTTACTTGTACTTTCATTAACCATACTAGCTAACATAGAATGTTCATTTATCTTAACTAGGAAAGGCATTTTCTCAATGTAAGGTTCACGTAAAACACAATTAGCAGTATAAACTTCAGTATTTCTTGCAGGAACACTCTTAGAAATATCTTTATAAGGTTCATGATACTTATTCCACTTCTTTTTAGGCACTTCAATGTAGGAAGCAAAAGCCTTAAAATAAGAAGCAATAGCTTCAGCGTCTAGACCATAAGCATTTTTAATATTTGAAAGTCATCAGTTCCCATAAAAGATTCAATGTATTCATAATCATAATTTATACCTGACTTTCTTCCTTTGTCATTCTCCCAAACTTCAGCATTGTCTTGAATATGGTCCAGAAGATCCCATTTAGCTTCTTCTTCCATGCGAGTGAATGATCTAGCACAAGAAGCATCCAATAAATCTTTATCATGAAGAGAAAGCCTTGCATAAAAGTTATTGATAATAATATTGTTGGGGAGCTCGTGAATGGGATATTTGAGCATTAGTAACTTCAATCTCTCCCAAGCTTGAGCTGTACTCTCTCCATCAAGAGGCCAAAAGTTATATATTTGATTCCGATCTTTACGAATCTCACTAGGAGGATAAAACTTTGAATAAAAGAGAGGTACTATTTCCTCCCGTTGCAGAGCTTGACCATTCTTCAGCAGCTTATACCTTTCCTCAGATGTTCCTTTCAGTGATAATGAGAATAAATTCTTCTTAACTTGATCTGTAGTAATACCTGCACACCTGAGCAACCCGCATAATTCATGTATAAAGAGTAAATGATCACAGGAATGGACAGTTCAATCCTCAACATAGTAGTTATCCATAACACGATCAATAATTCTTGTAGGTATTTTAAAAACATCATTCTCACTAGGTGGTGGTTCATCTACTACCTTAGCAGTGGTAGTAGCATTACGAAACAAGAAACTAAGCGAATTATCCATAATGAAAATAAAGCAACTAACAGAAGTAAACAATACTCACAGTAGAGGTTTCCTTTACCAGTTCCACTCTCCAATAGCGCTTCACTCCCCGGCAACGGTGCCAGAAAATAGTCTTGATGACCCACAAGTATAGGGGGTGTATCGTAGTATTTTCGATAAGTAGGAGTGTCGAACCCAACGAGGAGCAGAAGGTGCTGGCTAGTGGTATGGATCAGAAATTCTCTGCAAATACTTAGCAAACGAATTTTTAGGGGTTTTTGATAATGCAAGTAAATAAAGTACAAGTAAATAAAAGACAGTAAGAATAAATGCAGCAAGTGGCCCAATCCTTTATGCAGCAAAGGACAAGCCGGTTGTATTACTTAAGAGGACCAAACGTTCTCGAGGACACACGGGAAGACTGTCAAGTGCTTTCGCTTCATATAGTTGATTAATCTTCTTTAGCTTGCTAAGTGTTGTGTGGGTGAACCTGTGCTAATGTACCGACCTTCCTAGGACTAATACATACTTGTGATTATACCCCTTGCAAACATCCGTAAGTACAAGAAAGTAATTAAGGTAGAAACATAACCACAACTTTAAACTCTAAGACCCTGACGTCCCTTGTGCAATGGTTTCCTAACGGGGGTTCGGGTTTCTGTCACTCCGGCAACCCCTACAATTAGTAGCCAAATACACAATGCATTCCCCTAGGCCCATATACGTGAAGTGTCATGTAGTCGACGTTCACATGACACCACTAGAAGAAGTACACCACAACTTAAATATCAAACTATTGAATCTTTCTCAACACAATTCCTCTACTAACAACATGACTTCTCCCATGTCCTCAAGAACTAAATGAACTACTCACAAGACATCATATGGATCATGATCAGAGATGGAATAATGATGTATAACAATATGAACATAAACAATAATTCAACGGTTCACTCAATAGCATCAACTACAAAGAGTAATCAACACCGGGAAAGTTTCCCCTAAGAACTATGTAAGATTCAACCCAATTGTTACAGCAATATGGAGATGGTGGTGAGGGTGCTGATGGTGATGATGGTGGTGATGATGATGATGATCCCGATGAAGTCCAGCTTGATGGTGGTGATGATGGCGATGATCTCCTCTCTTCGGGAAGGAATTCCCCCTGCAGAAATCTTTCTTCCGGAGAGATCTTTCTCTCTCGGTGTTTTCCGCCCCGCAGAGGCGGCGGAATGTTTCTGTGGTCGCCCTCCAGGTATTAGGGTTCCGTGGAGATAATATACGCCAGAGGGGAGAGCTGGAGGTGGGCCAGGGCAGCCACACTACCTGGTGGCGCGACCAAGGGTGGTCCGCGCCGGGGGTGGTGTGGCCCCCTTGTGGCCTATCTCCACTCCTCCTTCTGGCAGCCTTCGTCTTCTGAAAAAATAGGATTTTTCATATATTTTACCGGATTTTCTGATCTTCGCGAATTTCGCCTCCAAACAACACATTCTCCATCAGAATCCTGACTGCAGCGGTCCATGCTCCAAAAGTCATCAAACCATGCAAAAACAGATGAAATAACATAAGTATCATCTCTTAATATGAAATATATCAATGAATAACAGTGAATTATGATATAGAATAGTGATGCAAAATGGACGTATCAATAGACTGTCACTCGATGCCCACCCTGGTTGAGACATCTTCTAATCTCTCCGCCACCGACGGATAGCCTCTAACAAATGCCACCGACTACAAGAGTCTCACTGGCGCCCTTCAGTACCTTACACTAACACGCCCCAACATCTCCTACGCAGTTCAGCAGATCTGGCTTCACATGCATGCTCACGCACATCTCACTTGGCTCTCATGAAGCATGTTCTTCGGTACGTCTGTGGTACACTGGAGTTTGGTCTACAACACCACGCATAACCATCGACCGCACTGACTGGCTACTCCAACACTGATTGGGACGGGTGTCCGGAATCCCGCCGCTCTACCTCAGGCTACTGCGTCTACTATGGTGACAGTCTCATCTCTTGGTATTCCAAGTGACATACCACATTGTCTCGTTTCTCTGTTGAAGCCGAGTACCGAGTCGTTGCTCATGCCGTTGTTGAATGTTGTTGGCTCCAATAGCTTTTCCAGGAACTGCACCGTCCTCTGAGTTCGGCCACGCTTGTCTATTGCGACAACATGTCTGGCATTTACATGTCCTCAAATCCGGTACAACACAAGCGTAACACACTTCGTCCGTGAGAAGGTGTCCTTGGGAGAGGTCTGTGTTCTTCATGTTCCTTCATCCCCCCAGTTTGCATATGTTATGACAAATGGATTGCCGAGTCAGCTCTTCATCGACTTTCGGTCCAGTCTCTGCGTTCAATAACGTCCTGCCGCGATGGGGGGGGGGAGGGGGTGTTAGCGTGTATATATTGTATACTCTAGGACTACTGTAATTTTACATAAACCCTAACCGGCCTTTGGCCTCTTATAACTATACATGGAACCCCATGATTACGTGTGAGGTTTCTTCCTAAACCTGTTTACATTATTCACAACACCTTACATGAGGAATTACACAAAGATCAAAACGAAGCCACCAAACTAGTGACATCTCACTACACCGACAATGTTGATGAAGGGAGTGTTCATGAACAGGGACAACACCTTGACATCACACCAACACGCATCATGTAAGACCTCGACAAGTTGTCCAACAACGCACAAGTGGCACAACCAGTCCGGCAGATGCTCAATGCGTACCAGCATACATGCTCCAGAAGTTCTCACCGCCACCCGTCTTCCTCATTACCCATCTTCAAGAGAAATCAATGCAAAGACCTTGCGAGATCTGCCATCAACGTAACCATTGCGCCAGACAACACTACCATCATGCGCGCTTCCAAAATCACAAGCCCGCCTTCGATATCCCGCTGCACCATGCTGCCGAGACCCGCCACCGTCGACTCGGTAGATGCAACACCGCTCCACCTTGGTCACTGTGCAAGAGCATGTAGAGACCGGCGTCCAGCCACTGAACCATCCACTTGTCCATCTAGCCGATGTATGCCTCTAAAGATGATGCCCCATAGGGGTGACGGCCAGGAATGTCGCCATCATACGGTTCGGAAAGCCCGAATCTAGGGTTTTCCCCAGAGCACATATGGACGGGAAACACCTCCAACGAGGTAAACGATGCCCACAGATGCCGCCATTAAAAACAGATTGTCACACTTGTCACTACTGGACCACTAGCTCCTCCTTGCCTCTTCCGACCGCCATACCCGAAGGGTGCGTCCGATCGGGCGGGGAGCCGCCGCAAGGATGGCACCACGACCCGAGTCTTGTCGCCGTTGCGGTGGATTGCCGAAAGCAGAGGAATCCTCTTCGCCGCGTGCCCGACGCCATGGCCATGCACGCCGCTGAGAAACCCCACCGCTGCCCTCATAGCGGCGTTCGCCTAGCCACCACCATCCCGAGGCCGCCTCCCTGGTGCTCCGACTCCACCTCACACGCCCGCTGTCCAGGGCCGATGGCCGCACTCGGGATGGAGGTCCCTTGCCACCAAAAAAGTTCTAGGAGCAAAGGGACGAGATCCCGCCGTCCGCCGCTCAGCGGGAGGGGCTTTGCCCGCCAGCTTCCTCCGATGGTGGCCGGGAGTTGGAAGGGGAGAGGGACATATGTGCACCCTGATAGAAGGCTACTTCATGTCGATGCAGATGCGTCATGCTACAGTTCATATTGTAAAAAAATCAACACATGGATTAATTACAAACACTAGTTTTATATCGAGATAACCACACGTTGGAGTAGCACATTAATTACAGGAACTGATCGAGTGCCGATGTATTCCAGATACGTACATGAAGGAATGAACAAAAAGCAAGCTCCTTGAGTTTCTAGCTTCAGACCCTACTACCACCTGCTAGTAATAAAGAACACTCTGCTACGTAGGTCATAAGCTCTAAGCCGCTAAGAAAATGTTGCGGATCATCTCCAGACGATCAGGCAGGGAGTAACTCATCCTGTAGTCCATCCTCATGGTCTCGTAACCCGGCCAAATCTGGGCCGCCTCGTGCATGTCGTACATGGCAGCGATGCAGGCGGCCAGGTCCCCGGCCGCGTAGCCCGTGCACGCCATCTGCTCCTGGAGCCCTTCGTTCCACGACAGGCCGCACGCCCGATTCACGGCGCGCTCCGAGACGAACAGCGCCGACGCCGCGACGACGGACGGCAGGAACTGCAGGCTGCGGTAGTCGAGCAGCGTGAGGTCGGCCAGGTGGTGCGCCAGGTGGTTACTCTCGCCGCTGCACCGGGTGAAGTGGTCGACGAAGGTGTGCGCGGTGGGGCCTCCCATCCTGTAGTCCAGCGCTGCGATCATCTTGGTCTCCAGGGCCAGCACATCGTCCTTCTCGAACGCGCCGTGCGACGCGATCACACTAGGGTTCAGCTTGTGCGTGGTGTACCGGTCCTCGTACTTGGCCGCTGTGAAGACGGCGACGGCGCCGAGGAGGCGGAGATGGTATTCGGTGATCCTCAGGGGTACCACCGACATGAAGCGATCTACGTAGGCGACGGCGCGGTGGAGCGTGCCGTCGGCGAGGGCGTAGCGGCGGGTGAAGTCGTACATCCATCTCACGAGCCGGGCGCGCGTGTACATGTCCATCTCACCGTGCTGCACCTTGTTGAGGTAGTCGGGGCAGGGCCGCTGTCCGGCGTCTAGGGCTTCCATTTTCCGGAGGTTCTCGTCGATCTCCTCGTCGTAGTCCTCGCACAGCTCGTAGCGCCTCTGCAGAAACCGGTCGAGGGCGGCGGGGCCGTCGTAGTTGGGGGCGGCGGCCTGCATCTGTATCACGGGGACGACGTTCGCCGGGAGGGGTATGAGGCCGCTGGGCGAGAGCTTCACGCCGGCGATGGCTCCTAGCAGCAGGGCATCGAAGTCCTCGACGTCATCTCCGTCGTGGAACCGACGCACAGCTTCCATGGTCGACATCCTACGTCGAGGCAGCCGAGCACAAAAACGGGGGGACGAGCAAGAATCCAAGAACCGATCGAGAGGGAGATAGGAGGCGATCAAGCTAGGTTTGATTATGGTATCGTGAAGGGTGGGACTACAGTATTCATGGGCACGGATGTGGGCGCGACGTCGACTTTGTTCCCGAGTCGGCATGCATGGCCTAGCTGGACTCTGATAATGGTTTAACAACATCACCGTGCGCACGTGTGGCCGATTAGGAGACGGACTGCAAATGGGTTAAGCCCGCCGCCTTTTACTTAGTAATAAATTACTCCCGTTTCAAAATATAATATGTTTTAGATTTGTGAAGTAAATGTATATAGACCCATTTTATTGTGTAGGTTCAGTCCGAACCACTCCGAACCTACACTATAAAAGTAGTCTAGATACATTAGCTTCACAAAGCTAAAACACTTATATTTTAAAACGGAGAGAGTATATTTTAGTCATAGCGTGCTATGGTATTTAGCGCCAGCCATCCCAGGATGCTATGCACGCTATAGCATGTTATAGCACATGCTATTTAAAATAGCGTTTCCAAAAAAATAATGATATATTTAGTCTAAACATAAATTATTTCAGCATCTAAAATTTGTCCAGAAACAATTACATGCATAACAAAGTCAAGAAAAAATAATGATATATTTAGTCTAAACATAAATTATTTCAGCATCTAAAATTTGTCCAGAAATAATTACATGCATAACAAAGTCAAGATTAAAACCAATCCATGACATAAAAACGGAGTCACACAGTCACAATATCACAGTCTCATCGATATGAGGCACGTACCCATAGACATGTCGAGAATAGAGAAATATATAGTTTTAAGGCGGCCTAACAACGACATAGCATCAAGTATATGCATGTGGAAGCAACCGTCGCCACCACTCGTGAACTGGAGAAGCGCACTGATTTGGTGACTACATGAACGATCTGGTGGGGTGGGGGGGAGGGGAGGGGGTTGAGATTAGGTTTGCCTGTGACTTGGGAATGGTTTTGGCCTTTTGGACTGACGAGCTATAGAATGTAGTTTTTGGATTTTTTGTAGCGCTAAAAAATATAACGATGCTACAACGTTCTGATAAATAGCGTGATTTAGCGTGCTATTTTGAAATTAGCGGCATAGCATCTAGAATAGCTTAAACGTAGCGTCGGCGGTCCAAATTTGCTATAGCGTGCTGTTTTTTTCCTTGATTTTAGTACTCCCTCCCGTTCATATTAATGGGCTCAACTTTATCTAAATTCATACACGGCTAAAAAACAGGCATTTTGTTCAGAGTATTAGTCCCGATTGTGTTTGAACCCGATACTAATACTCCGGTCCCAATGGCTAGAAACCGCCGCAAGGCCCAGCGACCTCTAGTCCCGGTCAAACGAGACCTTTAGTTCCGGTTGGAGACGGCAGGCTGGGGCCGGCGCCAAATCATTTAGCTCCGGTTGGTTTCTCCAACCGGGATTAAAGATGGACCTTTAGTCCTGGTAAGTGTCTCCAACCAGAACTAACGTGATTCCTATATCATTTTCCTCCCTGCCCCCGAGCCACACTCCATTTTCAAGCTGCTTCTCCTCTCTATTTCCTCCCAGCTCGATTTCATCCCATTTTGTCACAAGATTTGGCGACACCCCATCTATCCAAGGCTTTTAAAAGGTTAGCAACTTTATATTTTCATTTGTCATTGCTAGTTTAGCTCATTTCATGTTCTAGAAGTAGAGGGATTTGTGGGTTTATTTTGGGAGTAATTTTTAAAATAATAAAATTTGGTCACTATTTTACTTTGGTTTTAATGTGATGAGCTTGTATTAATTTGTTCACTTCTCTATTTATGATGTTGTGTAATGGTTTTTGATATACTTAATTGTATAGTGCAAATTTGGCCACACTCCTTCCTGAGTTCGAGTTCATCCCTATTTTTCACATGATTTATCAAGATTTCGCAGCACCCCATTGTAACTACCTCGGTGAATTACGCTCTTAGTTGCCTGCATGGATGGGCGAAAGTGGTTAAAATAGTACGGTGGGGCCCGAGGCCACTCACGGTAGACCTTTCGGCCGTTCTAACCACTTTCAGAACATCGGGAATAGAACGAGCGGCGTAATCGGCAGGCGAAGGGATCAACTACATACACAAGTGAGTATGTATGCAAGCCACATACAACAGTCCTCAGAGCCATTCCATCTAAAAGAAATAGAAATATTGCAACGCCATACGGCAAGATTCAAATATCCTAGATAGAGATAATATTTTAGGATAGCTCCTCATACAACAAACATTAGAATATCAGGCGGAAGCAGAAAACAAGATCCGAGTACGGATAAGAAGCAAATCGGCATAAGATGCCACATAATTAAACACATCCCGCCCACAGATCTCACGGATCCCCGTTCCCGGAATCTCTACACCGAGTGATCGTTGCGAACATCATCTGTCTCCTCCACCCAGTATCCATCTTGCGAGTACACATGTTCATCTGAATCAAACAATTTATCGTGTGAGACCCTAGGGGTACTCAGCAAGTCTTTATGCCTCTAAAGGGGACACAACCTGGGTGACGCAATTGCAGCAAAAGATAATATCTAACAATTCTATAGATACTCGCTAACCATCCGCCTAACCAAAGATACACGGATGTCCGTGAATTAAGAACAACAGTTATAACAGTATAATTAACAGATCCATCCTCCTCCTCGCTTACCAACGAGGAAGCGGACGAACAACCCCCATCCGTTGGCAGTTTTATTAAACATTCCATGAGTATTGCACTATTTACTAGTCAAGTACTTAGTCAAATTAAAAGCGGTACTTTAGTTATACTTGTCTATGATCGGGAAATTGTGCTCCAAGTCGTCCATAACCGCGGACACGGCTTTCAGAAAGATTTACCCTGTAGGGGTGCACGAATAGCAACACACACTCGATCAACCTCGGAAAAACCAACTCAAAACCCAACGAGGCATTCACGACAAAGCAATCATAGGATTCAGAAATATTTCAGGGGGCCACCCCAATAAGCTACCCGCAACGAAGTTGGCCGACTCCGAGACGAACCCAGGGTTTGCGACGACGCCTGTAAACGACTGGAAACCCGAAAATGTGACTGGGCTTGTCGATACCGCGAAAACGTGGCACGATCCAAAATAGTGCAGGTGCTCCTCGCACAATCTTAATAAAGCAGTAACATGGCATAAGTACAGGATAGTAATAAAGCCCCAAACTAATTGTGGCCCCAAGAAATAAGAATGAATCATGCTCTGGCTCAGGGGGGTCCATAAGGCCTCCCGGATGTGGATAGTGCGAATAAACAAGGAACATGAATCAAGTACTCGGGGTCCTACGGGACACAAGTGAGCATAAAAAACCAAATAACAGATATTGCTCACCGGTGCCTCTTTCATTAGTTATCCCATTACTACTCAGGTTATGTTGTTTAGGTACCTCGTTATTCATCAGACACTCACATGCCCTACACATGCTTTTCTATGACTCGCATGGCTCAAACAACTCCTGTAGTAATGGCTCATGGGATGCAGGAACAAGCTTCGGTGGGGTTTTAAAGTAAAGGCTATGCAGTACTTGGGATTCAATTTAATGCAATCGCGACTCAATGATGCAAGAAAAAGATAGAGGAAATAGGTACTATATGTATGCAAGCATGTGGTAGTGCTTGCCTGGCAGCTCAGTTGAAGCGAGAGATCTATCTGGGTAGTACTCCTGTGATTCCTGGTAATTCTCCTGCTGGGCGTCTATTCGAAGAAGAACCAAACAAACAAGGGCCAACATAAATAAAGTGCACAAGCATATGAATTAAAATGCGACAAGCAACCAAGCATGCCATGATAAATGATGCACAATTTACATGGCATTAAAGTAGCATGGCAAGGGTGAGGTGTGGTACAAGAATAAAGCATTTTATTAATTACTTAGCCAAGTTTTATTGTCATAAACAGTTCTGATTTGTAATAATGACATGAGGCATGATTTAACTCAAAACAAGGAATGCATAGATAGAACGGGCCCGTCGCGCTGATCGATTTAGACATATTATTTGTCAAATTTGGAGTTATAGAATTAAAGTTATTAATTTATTAAGAAAAGGGCATTTTGTTGTAATTTTAATCATCTCGAAATTTAAAGTGCTCAAACATTATTTTGAATGGCATATTTGAAACCCTCACATTTTTCTGATTCAAAAACATATATTATTTGAATTATTTGGATTTATAATTTAAAAGTTATTTAAAAACAGATTTGAATTTGAATTTGAACATTTCCTGAAAAAGTTTAATAAAATAGATAAACGGAAAATACTTTTTGCACTCAGCCACACCTAGCCATAGTTACAGACAGGTGGGCCAGCTGCTGACTGGGGCACACGCGCATAGGAAAAGTTTTTCTCACCGCGGTCTGACCTAGCCTCTGCGATAGACAAGTGGGCTAGCGGCTAGAGGCCCACGTGACAGCGGCTAAGCACGCAGAGGCTGACCGGTGGGGATGTGCTGGAGCGCGGGTTGAGGCTACGAAAGCCGGGGTGCCTTTTTGTAAAAATTACACAGCGGCTGGCAGGTGGGCTCACGCGTACTGCGGGTTGAGGCGGCAAAAGAAGCAGGGGGTAAATGCAAAAAGGGGGCCGCGTACTATGGATCTTCTCCACGGCTTGGCGGATCCGTCTGGCGCGCGCGGTGCGCAGCGTGGCGAGGCGGGGACTCGATCCCACGACCTGGGGCTCGCGTTCGGAGGCGGTAACCGGTGCGACTGGGTGTGGGCTGGTGACGGAAGAGCGGACGGGGCCTAGCTAAGCCTCTGCGAGGCGCATCGACGTGCAGACGGCAACGGCTGCCATGCACGGAGGCCGTTCGGTGAAATCTCCGGTGAGCACAACCCGCGACAGCGACAACGGAGATGTCCGTTAGGACGAGGAACTCACCGAGGGGAGGTTGATGGAGGTGGATCGGCCTGAGGTTCGTCGGAACGGCGAGGAAGAAAACGCTCCTGGAACTAGGGTTTGCGTCAGGGCGGCGGTGGTTCTGGCAGTTCTGGTGCTCCTCCTCCTTGTTGGCGCGTACAGGGAGAAGCAGGGGAACCTCCTCGGTCTCCTCGACCACCTCCACAACGCGCTTGCTGGTTGGAACGAGGAGAAGGCGGTGGTGCTGGCGGGGACCGGCGAGAGGGAGACGGTGTCGGTGGAGAGGAAGAGGGGAGAGGGCAAGGCCCTGGGGTGGATCTGGGAGAGGCAGAGGAGACGTGGGAGAAAGAGAAAGTGTAGAAGAGGAGGGGGGGCCGTGGGGATCAGGTTGGAGATAAAGGTGGCTTTGGCCACCTTTTTCCTCCTCCTCTTCACGTGCCCGAGCTGGGGCTCGACCTGGGGCAGGGCAGGCATGGCGGGTGGGCCAGGAAGATAGCAAGGCAGGGCAGACTCGGGCTGGGGCCAGCACGGCAGGGAGAGAGAAAGAAAAGGAGAGAGGGAGGCTCGGGTTAGCTAGGTTAGGAGGGAGTAGATGGCTCGGTTTAGGGTTTGGTTAGGTTAGAGAGGGTAGCTGGGGTGGGGCCTGCATGGCAGGGAGAGGGAAGCCTAGGCATGGTGAGAGGAGGAAGGTGAGGTGGGGTTAAGGGTTAGGGTTTAGGCTAGAACTAGGGTTAGAGGAAAAATAGAGAGGTGTTAGGGTTTTGGGCATAACACACTTGGCCATACATGGTTGGAGGGGAGAAGGAGAGGAAAAAGGAGGCCATGGAGTAGGGTTTTACATGACTAACATCAAGCCTCACCAAGTGTGGTTATAACATGGAGGTAGGGATGGGAGAAAAAGGTGGTGAGGGAAAGGTCCCACATGTCCATACATGGGTGCATGCACTTGTGAGAGAAAAAGAGGAAGAAGGATTGATGCACATGGCAAAGATACAAGATCAAGGTGGAAAGGGGTTTAGAGAAAAAGAGAGGTCAAGAAGATGGTCCACTTAAAAATCAAATAATAACCAAAAGGGAAACACATGGTGGTGATAGTTGCATGGCCCATGCAAAGTATTAAATGCCATGTTTTAATCTTGTGAAAACAAAATAATAACATTGCATGATTCTTATGCATTCCAAAATGTGGAATAAAGGCCAAGCAAAAGAAAATAGAATTGGATCCATCCCAACCCACATGAGCTAGATTAAAATCCCCAAAGAAAAAGAATAGCTCATGAGTAAAAAGGATGGTGGAGTTATAAGGTGGTGACAAAGAAAGGTGGTGGAGTGGAATAAAAGATATGCCCCGAACTCAACTTGGGCATCAAGCATTTATCAAGATTCAAATACAATATATATCAAGAGCCAAATACAATTAATAATGCATATGAGAGAAGAACCAAATCAAAAGGGTTTTATATGATGCTCAAATGCAAGGTGGCATGATGACATGAGCATGACATAATTATGATGCAACAATTATATGTAGGAAGTAGCCATTATATTACTAGACCAAGTAGCATTACCATTGTTAGACAATTGGGATGCTACAACTCTCCCCCACTAAACAGGAATCTCGCCCCGAGATTCTAGGAAGAAGAAGAAGACTCAAAGAAGGTAGGATACTTGGCACGGAGCTCATCTTCACGTTCCCAAGTGGCTTCATCAACGGAATGGTGCGACCACTGCATCTTGCAGAACTTGATGGACTTGTTGCGAGTCCTTCTTTCTACGACTTCAAGAATTTTTGGCGGGTGTTCTTGATAAGACAGATCTTCTTGGAGATTGATGAGTTCATGGTCCACGGTCCTGCCGGGATCCTTGAAGCACTTCTTGAGTTGAGAGATGTGGAAAACATCATGGACTTTGAGTTTTCCAGGAAGCTCAAGAGCATAAGCAACTTCTCCTCTTCTTCCACGAATTTTGAAAGGACCGATGTATCTAGGAGCCAGCTTTCCTTTGATACCAAAACGGTGCGTGCCTCTCATGGGAGTGACACGAAGGTAAACGAGATCACCCGAGACATACTCCATGTCCGTGTGCTTTCTGTCATAATTGCTCTTCTGGCGACTTTGAGCAATCTTCAGGTTTTCAAGAATGATGTGAACCTTCTCCTCCGCTTGAGTTACAATGTCAGGGCCAAACAATATTCTTTCACCTGCGCCTGACCAACCAATCGGAGTTCTGCATTTGCGACCATAGAGAGCCTCAAATGGTGCCATCTTTAGACTTTTCTGGAAACTGTTGTTGTAAGAGAATTCAGCATAAGGAAGACATTCTTCCCCCTTCATGCCGAAAGAGATAACGCAAGCACGGAGCATATTTTCTAGAATCTGATTGATCCTTTCAACTTGTCCTTGCGACTGAGGGTGGTAAGCTGTGCTGAAGTTCAATTTTGTTCCCAAAGCATTTTGGAAACTTCCCCAGAACTTGGAAGTGAAGATGCTTCCACGGTCTGAACTGATCTCAAGAGGAACTCCATACAGAGAGACAATTCTATTGATATAGAGCTCAGCCAACTGAATTGCAGAAATTGTTTCCTTGACTGGAAAGAAGTGAGCTACCTTAGAAAGCCTGTCGATGAAAACAAAGATTGCATTGTTGCCCTTCTGCGACCTTGGAAAACCAGTGATGAAGTCCATCTCTACTTTCTCCCATTTCCATTCCGGAGGCTTCAATGGCTGTAGAAGACCAGAAGGTTTCTGATGGACAGCTTTAACTCTGCAACAGACATCACACTCCGAGACATACTTGGCACAATATCGTTTCAATCTAGGCCACCAATATTGTGTTTTCAGATCCATGTACATCTTAGTGCTGCCAGGGTGGATAGAAAGAATAGAATATGCGCCTCCTTGAGAACTCGCTCTCTTAAACCCTGGTAGTTCGGAACAAACATCTGGTGTTCAAAGAAAAGAGTGCCTTGGTCGTCAACGTGGAAATACTCATACTTCGGAAGTTGAATGTTGGAGATGATCTTTTTAGTGTAAGGATCCCCAAGCTGAATGGAGCGAACTTTTTCTTCCAAGAGCGGTGTTGCCAGAAGGTTCAGAAGATACCCTTGATCTACAATTTCAAGGTTGAGCTTGCGGAATTCCTCGCACAAGAGAGGCTGTTGTTCTTCCACCATGAGATTGTTGACATAAGCTTTTCGGCTGAGAGCATCGGCCATGACATTAGCTTTGCCCGGAGTGTAGTTGATGGTCAAATCGAAATCATTGATTGTTTAAATCCACCTCCTCTAACGAAGGTTGAGATCAGGCTGTGTGAAGATATACTTCAGACTCTTGTGATCAGAAAAGATCTCACAATGGTTGCCAAGCAAGTAATGCCTCCATACTTTCAAAGCAAAGACAACGGCTGCGAGTTCGAGGTCATGTGTAGGATAGTTGATCTCATGCGTCTTTAACTGACGAGATGCATAAGCAACAACTTGTTTTTCTTGCATAAGGACCGCACCCAATCCTTGCAATGAGGCGTCACAGAATATCTGGAAAGGCTTTGATGTATCTGGAGGAACCAAGACTGGTGTGGAAGTGAGCTTCTCTTTGAGTGTTTCAAAGCTTGCTTGACATGCAGGAGTCCAAAGGTATTTCTTGCCTTTCTTGAGGAGATCGGTAAGAGGCTTCACAATCTTCGAGAAGTTTTGAACGAAGCGACGACAGTAACTAGCCAAACCAAGGAAACTCCGGACTTCTTTGACATTTATGGGTGGAAGCCAGTCCATAATTGTCTTAATAGTTTCTGGGTTGACGGCAATGCCCTTGGTAGAGATGATGTGACCAAGGTAGGTGACTTGAGGCATCCAAAACTCACACTTGGAGAACTTTGCATACAGGCGGTTCTCACGAAGTTTGTTTAGGACACACCGAAGGTGTTCTTCATGTTCTTCCTTTGACTTAGAATAGACTAGAATGTCATCCAGATAGACCACAATGAACTTATCAAGATACTCCATGAAAACCGAGTTGATAAGCCTCGAGAAGGTGGCAGGTGCGTTGCTGAACCGAAAGACATGACCGTGTACTCATACAAGCCATAACGGGTGGTGAAAGCTGTTTTAGGAACATCTTCCTTGCGAATCTTGATTTGATGATGTCCACTTCTCAAATCGAGCTTAGAGAATACCACAGCTCCAGCTAGCTGATCGAAGAGATCATTAATCCGCGGAAGGGGATATTTATTCTTGATGGTTTTAGCATTGAGAGCCCGATAGTCAACACAAAGTCTATCAGTCTTGTCTCGTTTCTTCACAAAGATGGTTGGACTACCCCAAGAAGAAGTACTGTGCTGAATGAAACCCAACTTCTCTTGTTCATCCAACTGACGTTTGAGTTCAGCCAACTCAGCAGCACCCATTTTATAAGGCCGCTTGGAAATAGGAGCAGTACCAGGTTCAAGTTCAATCACAAACTCAACCTCACGATCCGGAGGCATACCTGGCAACTCTTCAGGAAAGACATCTGGGAACTCAGAGACTACAGGAACACTCTGAATACCTTCCATAGCATCATCATTCAGAGCCGCCAAAGAGTAAAGCTGAATTGCAGGAGTCAGACTTGGAGAATAGACTATATGGCCTTCATGAATTTTTAGAGAAACCGAACGTTCAGCACAATCAATCACAGCTGCATTTGCTGTTAACCAATCCATGCCCAAGATAACATCAATATCAGAATTGCCCAGAATAATTAAGGAAGCCGGAAACGAAGAGCCACCAATCTCAATTTGATTGCCATGGCTGATTTTAGAAGCCCTCATGTTTGATCCAGGAGATTGCACCATGAGGCGAGTTGGTAAAGCATCAGAAGGTAACCCATTACTCTCCGCAAACTTGTATGACAGGAAAGAATGTGAAGCACCAGAATCAAATAAAACTCGTGCAGGAACTGAGTTAACAGGAAGCATACCCATGACAACTCTAGGTGCATGCTCAGCTTGAGCGACGTTGACACAGTTGGCACGAGCAACCGTAGACCCAGGCTTGGTGTTGATGTTGAGAGCCCGAGGTGGAGGTGCACGGACCATAGGAGAACTTGCCGCAGGTCTTGGAGGTGGTGGTGGAAGAGCTTTGTTGTTCATAGGACAATTCCAGTGCTGATGCCCAGTGTTTCCACAAGTATAGCAAGCACCAGGTGGACGTGGAGCAACGTAGCCAGGGACCCCACCAGGCGCTCCAGGGTAGTTGTGGTTGTAGCCCCTAGGAGCCGCAGTGAAGGAGTTTGGTGGCCTTGCTGCGTAGCTTGATGGTCTTGGTGGAGCAGGGACCGACAGTGGGGTGTTAGGAACCCAGACACGATGCTTAGAAAGAGCTGTCATAGCAGAAGAGCTTGCTGCATCACAGCTGTGTTTCTTTGACTCCTCGAACACTTGCCTACTTGCTTCTTCCTGCAGAGCTGTGTGTTGGAGTTCCAGAAAAGACGCCGGCCTTGCATGAGTGATAGCATATTTGATGGATGCATTGAGGCCTTGCCGGAACCTCTTTTTCTTTTTCTTGTCATCAGAGATCTCATCGCCACCATACCAAGAAAGGTTCATGAAGTTTCAGATGTAGGTATTGACATTGTCAGTGCCCTTCTTGAGGTTGAGAAACACTTCCTTCATCCTTTCCATGACAATTCTTGACAAATATTGCTCTTTGAAAGCAGTAGTGAATTGCTCCCAAGTAGGCTGAAAACCAGAGAGGTCTGCCTTGAGGTAATTTTCCCACCACAGAGCTGCATCTCCCTTCAGAAGGTGAGTGGCACATTTGACCCATTCTTGCTCGGGAACATCCGTGGTCATCAGCAACCTTGACACTTCACGCAGCCAATCATCCGCATCAAGTGGCTGATCAGACACCTCAAATTGGCATGGGTTGAACTTGAGAAAACTCTTGATGTCCCCTCGCTTGGGAGGTGGAGGTAGCGGAACAAACTCATTCCTCCTCACGCTTTCCTCGAAGCGCTGCTGGTTCTGCTGCATAGTCCCCAAGGCATTTGCAATACTTGCCAAAGCAGCTCCCAGTTCAGGTGGTATGTCCTGCTCAGAACGGCGTGGTGGTGCCATCCTGTGATTGACATAAAACACAAGTCAGTACTATGATGGAGAATAATAATAATCCAAAATAGTACCAAAATGGAATTAACCAAGATTAAAGGATGCAATTCACTGAGATGATATTAGAATATCAACAAAGTTTAAGGAAACTAGAAGATATTAAGCATAACGCACACGACTGAACAAGGAGTGTAGTACACAACTAACAAAGAAAAAATTTCCGCAAATTTCGGCATTAAAATAGCACTATATGCGCAAAACCACTTAACAAATGAAGATTAGTAACTCTACTAATTCAATATACAAGAGCGAATGATAAAAGTAGTGGTATGGTCGCGACTCCATCCCGCACTCAAATCATTACTCCGCACATGTATAAGTAAAACACATATCCCAATACCTTCTTTTTAAGATGACCTAAAGATTGGTACCTACGAAAAAGAACACCCCAACAAGATAACGTCGGATAACCAAGAGTAAGATAGATCGCATCGGTATACAACGAATCAGAATAGATCGCGTCGGTTTACAAAGGCCTGTCGGTATGGAATGTACCAACAGTTGATAACCAAAGGCAGATAGTAATAACATTTGGATGCAACAGATAGACAAGGAATTCACACACACACAAACACAACCTATGGTACTACGGAACCCAGAACACGTGAATCCTAGTTTGAATTTTTAGAAGAGGATTGAAAACGTTACACTTCCTTACCAGAAAAAGGGTGGGTGGGTGGGTAAGAAGAAAAATGGAAGCAGTCCTACTCTCACGTTTTGTTTTTCCCTAGTATACATAACTACCAAAAATATTTGCTAGACTGACAACGACCATTTGGCTGAGACCCTGAAGGGCGGGGTGGCTCTGATTCCAATTGTAACTACCTCGGTGAATTACGCTCTTAGTTGCATGCCTGGATAGGCGAAAGTGGTTAAAATAGTACGGTAGGGCCCGGGGCCACTCACGGTAGACCTTTCGGCCATCCTAACCACTTTCAGAACATCGGGACAAGAACGAGCGGCGTAATCGGCAGGCGAAGGGATCAACTACATACACAAGTGAGTATGTATGCAAGCCACATACAACAGTCCTCAGAGACATTCCATCTAAAAGAAATAGAAATATTGCAACGCCATACGGCAAGATTCAAATATCCTAGATAGAGATAATATTCTAGGATAGCTCCTCATACAACAAACATCAGAGTATCAGGCGGAAGCGGAAAACAAGATCCGAGTACGGATAAGAAGCAAATCGGCATAAGATGCCACATAATTAAACACATCCCGCCCACAGATCTCACGGATCCCCGTTCCCGAATCTCTACACCGAGTGATTGTTGCCAACATCATCTGTCTCCTCCACCCAGTATCCATCTTGCGAGTACACCTGTTCATCTGAATCAAACAATTTATCGTGTGAGACCCTAGGGGTACTCAACAAGTCTTTATGCCTCTAAAGGGGACACAACCTGGGGTGACGCAATTGCAGCAAAAGATAATATCTAACAATTCTATAGATACTCGCTAACCATCCGCCTAACCAAAGATAGACGGATGTCCGTGAATTAAGAACAACAGTTATAACAGTATAATTAACAGATCCATCCTCCTCCTCGCTTACCAACGAGGAAGCGGACGAACAACCCCCATCCGTTGGCAGTTTTATTAACCATTCCATGAGTATTGCACTATTTACTAGTCAAGTACTTAGTCAAATTAAAAGCGGTACTTTAGTTATACTTGTCTATGATCGAGAAACTGTGCTCCAAGTCGTCCATAACCACAAACATGGCTTTCAGAAAGATTTACCCTGCAGGGGTGCACGAATAGCAACACACACTCGATCAACCTCGGAAAAACCAACTCAAAACCCAACGAGGCATTCACGACAAACAATCATAGGATTCAGAAATATTTCAGGGGGCCACCCCAATAAGCTACCCGCAACGAAGTTGGCCGGCTCCGAGATGGACCCAGGGTTTGCGACGACGGCTGTAAACGACTGGGAACCCGAAAATGTGACTGGGCTTGTCGATACCGCGAAAACATGGCGCGATCCAAAACAGTACAGGTGCTCCTCGCATAATCTTAATAAAGCAGTAACATGGCATAAGTACAGGATAGTAATAAAGCCCCAAACTAATTGTGGCCCCAAGAAATAAGAATGAATCAAGCTCTGGCTCAGGGGGGTCCATAAGGCCTCCTGGATGTGGATAGTGCGAATAGTCAAGGAACAGGAATCAAGTACTCGGGGTCCTACGGGACACAAGTGAGCATGAAAAACCAAATAGCAGATATTGCTCACCGGTGCCTCTTTCATTAGTTATCCCATTACTACTCAGGTTATGTTGTTTAGGTACCTCGTTATTCATCAGACACTCACATACCCTACACATGATTTTCTACGACTCCCATGGCTCAAACAACTCCTGTTGTAATGGGTCATGGGATGGAGGAACAAGCTTCGGTGGGGTTTTAAAGTAAAGGCTATGCAGTACTTGGGATTCAATTTAATGCAATCGTGACTCAATGATGCAAGAAAAAGATAGAGGCAATAGGTACTATATGTATGCAAGCATGTGGTAGTGCTTGCCTGGCAGCTCAGTTGAAGCGAGAGATGGATCTGGGTAGTACTCCTGTGATTCCTGGTAATTCTCCTGCTGGGCGTCTATTCGAAGAAGAACCAAACAAACAAGGGCCAACATAAATAAAGTGCACAAGCATATGAATTAAAATGCGACAAGCAACCAAGCATGCCATGATGAATGATGCACAATTTACATGGCATTAAAGTAGCATGGCAAGGGTGAGGTGTGGTACAAGAATAAAGCATTTTATTAATTACTTAGCCAAGTTTTATTGTCATAAACAGTTCTGATTTGTAATAATGACATGATGCATGCTTTAATTCAGCACAAGGAATGCATAGATAAAACGTCCTCGTCGCGCTGATCGATTTAGACATATTATTTGTCAAATTTGGAGTTATAGAATTAAAGTTATTAATTTATTAAGAAAATGGCATTTTGTTGTAATTTTAATCATCTCGAAATTTAAAGTGCTCAAACATTATTTTGAATGGCATATTTGAAACCCTCACATTTTTCTGATTCAAAAACATATATTATTTGAATTATTTGGATTTATAATTTATAAGTTATTTAAAAACAGATTTGAATTTGAATTTGAATATTTCCTGAAAAAGTTTAAGAAAATAGATAAACGGAAAATACTTTTTGCACTCAGCCACACCTAGCCACAGTCACAGACAGGTGGGCCAGCTTCTGACTGGGGCACACGCGCACAGGAAATGTTTTTCTCACCGCGGTCTGACCTAGCCTCTGCGATAGATAGGTGGGCCAGCGGCTAGAGGCCTAGGTGACAGCGGCTAAGCACGTAGAGGCTGACCGGTGGGGATGTGCTGGAGCGCGGGTTGAGGCTACGAAAGTCGGGGTGCCTTTTTGTAAAAATTACACAGCGGCTGGCAAGTGGGCTCACGCGTACTGCGGGTTGAGGCGGCAAAAGAAGCAGGGGGTAAATGCAAAAAGGGGGCCGCGTACTGTGGATCTTCTCCACGGTCTGGCGGATCCGTCTGGCGCATGCGATGCGTGGCGCGGCGAGGCGGGGACTCGATCCCACGACATGGGGCTCGCGTTCGGAGGTGGTAACCGGTGCGACTGGGTGTGGGCTGGTGACGGAAGAGCAGACGGGGCCTAGCTAAGCCTCTGCGAGGCGCGTCGACGCGCAGACGGCAACGGCTGCCGTGCACGGAGGCCGTTCGGTGAAATATCCGGCGAGCACAGCCCGCGACAGCGACAACGGAGATGTCCGTTAGGACGAGGAACTCACCGAGGGGAGGTTGATGGAGGTGGATCGGCCTGAGTTTCGTTGGAACGGCGAGGAAGCAGATGCTCCTGGAACTAGGGTTTGCGTCAGGACGGCGGTGGTTCTGGCGGTTCTGGTGCTCCTCCTCCTCGTTGGCGTGTACAGGGAGAAGCTGGGGAACCTCCTCGGTCTCCTCGACCACCGCCACGACGCGCTTGCTGGTTGGAACAAGGAGAAGGCGGTGGTGCTGGCGGGGACCGGCGAGAGGGAGACGCTGTCGGTGGAGAGGAAAAGGGGAGAGGGCAAGGCCCTGGGGTGGATCTGGGAGAGGCAGAGGAGACGTGGGAGAAAGAGGAAGTGTAGAAGAGGAGGGGGGCGCCGTGGGGATCAGGTTGGAGATAAAGGTTGGCTTCGGCCACCTTTTTCCTCCTCCTCTTCACGTGTCCGAGCTGGGGCTCGACCTGGGGCAGGGCAGGCATGGCAGGTGGGCCAGGAAGAGAGCAAGGCGGGGCAGACTCGGGCTGGGGCCAGCACGGCAGGGAGAGAGAAAGAAAAGGAGAGAGGGAGTCTCGGGTTAGCTAGGTTAGGAGGGAGTAGATGGCTCGGTTTAGGGTTTGGTTAGGTTAGAGAGGGTAGCTGGGGTGGGGCCTGCATGGCAGGGAAAGGGAAGCCTAGGCATGGTGAGAGGAGGAAGGTGAGGTAGGGTTAAGGGTCAGGGTTTAGGCTAGAACTAGGGTTAGAGGAAAAATAGAGAGGTGTTAGGGTTTTGGGCATAACACACTTGGCCATACATGGTTGGAGGGGAGAAGGAGAGGAAAAAGGAGGCCATGGAGTAGGGTTTTACATGACTAACATCAAGCCTCACCAAGTGTGGTTATAACATGGAGGTAGGGATGGGAGAAAAAGGTGGTGAGGGAAAGGTCCCACATGTCCATACATGGGTGCATGCACTTGTGAGAGAAAAAGAGGAAGAAGGATTGATGCACATGGAAAAGATACAAGATCTAGGTGGAAAGGGGTTTAGAGAAAAAGAGAGCTCAAGAAGATGGTCCACTTAAAAATCAAATAATAACCAAAAGAGAAACACATGGTGGTGATAGTTGCATGGCCCATGCAAAGTATTAAATGCCATGTTTAATCTTGTGAAAACAAAATAATAATATGGCATGATTCTTATGCATTCCAAAATGTGGAATAAAGGCCAAGCAAAATAAAATAGAATTGGATCCATCCCAACCCACATGAGCTAGATTAAAAGCCCAAAAGAAAAAGAATAGCTCATGAGTAAAAAGGATGGTGGAGTTATAAGGCGGTGACAAAGAAAGGTTGTGGAGTGGAATAAAAGATATGCCCCCAACTCAACTTGGGCATCAAGCATTTATCAAGATTCAAATACAATATATATCAAGAGCCAAATACAATTAATAATGCATATGAGAGAAGAACCAAATCAAAAGGGTTTTATATGATGCTCAAATGCAAGGTGGCATGATGACATGAGCGTGACATAATTATGATGCAACAATTATATGTAGCTCCTGCTAGCTTAATAGGATATCTAGACTGGCCCCACAGACCAACACTAGTCTTTTCTGCGCACTTTGTCCTCACTCGTGCGCACCTGGTTACCCACTTCCCGGTCGGTCACCCATCCTAGAATTGCTCTAGGCCAAGCACGCTTAACCTTAGAGTTCTTTTTCGAATGAGCTTTCGGAAAAGAAGTTGCAACTTGTTGATATGGGTATCCTATCAATCCTATTAAGCCATGTGCCTGGATCTCACGTACACCCACCCTTTAGAAGATCGATGCCCTCATCGATCAAGCACACCCCAGGAACGTTCCCTCTTGGCACGCGTTTGTGCGTCCAGTGCCGGCACATGTGCCATGCCGTGTCCACTCCGGGACACACGCGCTATGCTCCACATGTCCCGCCACTAACCCGCACACACTCGTGTAATCGCAAGGGTCGGCTCTGATACCACTTTCTAACACCCCGTCCACTCCTGGGCCCGGGGGGTGTCACACCTGGTAGCTTAATAGGATATCTAGACTGGCCCCACAGACCAACACTAGTCTTTTCTGCGCACTTTGTCCTCACTCATGCGCACCTGGTTACCCACTTCCCGGTCGGTCACCCATCCTAGAATTGCTCTAGGCCAAGCACGATTAACCTTAGAGTTCTTTTTCGAATGAGATTCCGGAAAAGAAGTTGCAACTTGTTAATATGGGTATCCTATCAATCCTATTAAGCCATGTGCCTGGATCTCACATAGTGATTGATATAAAACACAAGTCAGTACTATGATGGAGAATAATAATAATCCAAAATAGTACCAAAATGGAATTAACCAAGATTAAAGGATGCAATTCAGTGAGATGATATTAAAATATCAACAAAGTTTAAGGCAACTAGAAGATATTAAGCATAACGCACACGACTGAACAAGGAGTGTAGTACACAACTAACAAAGAAAAAATTTCCGCAAATTTCGGCATTAAAATACCACTATATGCGCAAAACAACTTAACGAATGAAGATTAGTAACTCTACTAATTCAATATACAAGAGTGAATGATAAAAGTAGTGGTATGGTCGCGACTCCATCCCGCACTCAAATCATTACTCAGCACATGAATAAGTAAAACACATATCCCAATACCTTCTTTTTAAGATGACCTAAAGATTATTAACTATGAAAAAGAACACCCCAACAAGATAACGTCGGATAACCAAGAGTAAGATAGATCGCATCGGTATACAACGAATCAGAATAGATCGCGTCGGTTTACAAAGGCCTATCGGTATGGAATGTACCAACAGTTGATAACCAAAGGCAGATAGTAATAACATTTGGATGCAACAGATAGACAAGGAATTCACACACACACAAACACAACCTATGGTACTACGGAACCCAGAACACGTGAATCCTAGTTTGAATTTTTAGAAGAGGATTGAAAACGTTACACTTCCTTACCAGAAAATGGGTGGGTGGGTGGGTAAGAAGAAAAATGGAAGCAGTCCTACTCTCACGTTTTGTTTTTCCCTAGTATACATAACTACCAAAAATATTTGCTAGACTGACAACGACCATTTGGCTGAGACCCTGAAGGGCGGGATGGCTCTGATACCAATTGTAACTACCTCGGTGAATTACGCTCTTAGTTGCATACCTGGATGGGCGAAAGTGGTTAAAATAGTACGGTGGGGCCCGGGGCCACTCACGGTAGACCTTTCGGCCGTCCTAACCACTTTCAGAACATCGGGACAAGAACGAGCGGCGTAATCGGCAGGCGAAGGGATCAACTACATACACAACTGAGTATGTATGCAAGCCACATACAATAGTCCTCAGAGCCATTCCATCTAAAAGAAATAGAAATATTGCAACACCATACGACAAGATTCAAATATCCTAGATAGAGATAATATTTTAGGATAGCTCCTCATACAACAAACATCAGAGTATCAGGCGGAAGCGGAAAACAAGATCCGAGTACGGATAAGAAGCAAATCGACATAAGATGCCACATAATTAAACACATCCGCCCACAGATCTCACGGATCCCCGTTCTCGGAATCTCTACAACGAGTGATCGTTGCCAACATCATCTGTCTCCTCCACCCAGTATCCATCTTGCGAGTACACCTGTTCATCTGAATCAAACAATTTATCGTGTGAGACCCTAGGGGTACTCAGCAAGTCTTTATGCCTCTAAAGGGGACACAACCTGGGTGACGCAATTGCAGCAAAAGATAATATCTAACAATTCTATAGATACTCGCTAACCATCCGCCTAACCAAAGATAGACGGATGTCCGTGAATTAAGAACAACAGTTATAACAGTATAATTAACAGATCCATCCTCCTCCTCCCTTACCAACGAGGAAGCGGACGAACAACCCCCATCCGTTGGCAGTTTTATTAACCATTCCATGAGTATTGCACTATTTACTAGTCAAGTACTTAGTCAAATTAAAAGCGGTACTTTAGTTATAGTTGTCTATGATCGAGAAACTGTGCTCCAAGTCGTCCATAACCGCGGACACGGCTTTCAGAAAGATTTACCCTGTAGGGGTGCACGAATAGCAACACACACTCGATCAACCTCGGAAAAACCAACTCAAAACCCAACGAGGCATTCACGACAAAGCAATCATAGGATTCA
The DNA here is from genome assembly GCA_910589775.1 of Avena eriantha. Lineage (NCBI taxonomy): Eukaryota > Viridiplantae > Streptophyta > Magnoliopsida > Poales > Poaceae > Avena > Avena eriantha. Next base: position 369,413,229 of record OU342745.1, on the reverse strand, counting down.
GAAATATTTCAGGGGGCCACCCCAATAAGCTACCCGCAACGAAGTTGGCCGACTCCGAGACGGACCCAGGGTTTGCGACGACGGCTATAAACGACTGGAAACCCGAAAATGTGACTGGGCTTGTCGATACCGCGAAAACGTGGCGCGATCCAAAATAGTACAGGTGCTCCTCGCACAATCTTAATAAAGCAGTAACATGGCATAAGTACAGGATAGTAATAAAGCCCCAAACTAATTGTGGCCCCAAGAAATAAGAATGAATCATGCTCTGGCTCAGGGGGGTCCATAAGGCCTCCTGGATGTGGATAGTGCGAATAGTCAAGGAACAGGAATCAAGTACTCGGGGTCCTACGGGACACAAGTGAGCATGAAAAACCAAATAGCAGATATTGCTCACCGGTGCCTCTTTCATTAGTTATCTCATTACTACTCAGGTTATGTTGTTTAGGTACCTCGTTATTCATCAGATACTCAAAACCCTACACATGCTTTTCTACAACTCGCATGGCTCAAACAACTCCTGTAGTAATGGCTCATGGGATGGAGGAACAAGCTTCTGTGGGGTTTTAAAGTAAAGGCTATGCAGTACTTGGGATTGAATTTAATGCAATCGCGACTCAATGATGCAAGAAACAGATAGAGGCAATAGGTACTATATGTATGCAAGCATGTGGTAGTGCTTGCCTGGCAGCTCAGTTGAAGCGAGAGATGGATCTGGGTAGTACTCCTGTGATTCCTGGTAATTCTCCTGTTGGGCGTCTATTCGAAGAAGAACCAAACAAACAAGGGCCAACATAAATAAAGTGCATAAGCATATGAATTAAAATGCGACAAGCAACCAAGCATGCCATGATGAATGATGCACAATTTACATGGCATTAAAGTAGCATGGCAAGGGTGAGGTGTGGTACAAGAATAAAGCATTTTATTAATTACTTAGCCAAGTTTTATTGTCATAAACAGTTCTGATTTGTAATAATGACAAGATGCATGCTTTAATTCAGAACAAGGAATGCATAGATAGAACAGGCTTGTCGCGCTGATCGATTTAGACATATTATTTGTCAAATTTGGAGTTATAGAATTAAAGTTATTAATTTATTAAAAAAATGGCATTTTGTTGTAATTTTAATCATCTCGAAATTTAAAGTGCTCAAACATTATTTTGAATGGCATATTTGAAACCCTCACATTTTTATGATTCAAAAACATATATTATTTGAATTATTCGGATTTATAATTTAAAAGTTATTTAATAACAGATTTGAATTTGAATTTGAACATTTCCTGAAAAAGTTTAATAAAATAGATAAACGGAAAATACTTTTTGCACTCAGCCACACCTAGCCACAGTCACACACAGGTGGGCCAGCTGCTGACTGGGGCACACGCGCACAGGAAAAGTTTTTCTCACCGCGGTCTGACCTAGCCTCTGCGATAGACATGTGGGCCAGCGGCTAGAGGCCCACGTGACAGCGGCTAAGGACGCAGAGGCTGACTGGTGGGGATGTGCTGGAGCGCGGGTTGAGGCTACGAAAGCCGGGGTGCCTTTTTGTAAAAATTACACAGCGGCTGGCAGGTGGGCTCGCGCGTACTGCGGGTTGAGGCGGAAAAAGAAGCAGGGGGGTAAATGCAAAAAGGGGGCCTTGTACTGTGGATCTTCTCCACGGTCTGGCGGATCCGTCTAGGGCGCGCGGTGTGCGGCGCGGTGAGGTGAGGACTCGATCCCACGACCTAGGGCTCGCGTTCGGAGGCGGTTACCGGTGCCACTGGGTGTGGGCTGGTGACGGAAGAGCGGACGTGGCCTAGCTAAGCCTCTGCGAGGCGCGTCGACGCGCAGACGGCAACGGCTGCCGTGCAGGGAGGCCGTCCGGTGAAATCTCCGGCGAGCACAGCCCGCGACAGCGACAACGGAGATGTCAGTTAGGACGAGGAACTCACCGAGGGGAGGTTGATGGAGGTGGATCGGCCTGAGGTTCGTCGGAACGGCGAGGAAGCAGACGCTCCTGGAACTAGGGTTTGCGTCAGGGCGGCGGTGGTTCTGGCGGTTCTGGTGCTCCTCCTCCTCGTTGGCGCATACATGGAGAAGCAGGGGAACCTCCTCGGTCTCCTCGACCACCTCCACGACGCGCTTGCTGGTTGGAACAAGGAGAAGGCGGTGGTGCTGGCGGGGACCAGCGAGAGGGAGACGATGTCGGTGGAGAGGAAGAAGGGAGAGGGCAAGGCCCTGGGGTGGATCTGGGAGAGGCAGAGGAGACGTGGGAGAAAGAGGAAGTGTAGAAGAGGAGGGGGGCACCGTGGGGATCAGGTTGGATATAAAGTTGGCTTCGGCCACCTTTTTCCTCCTCCTCTTCACGTGCCCGAGATGGGGCTCGACCTGGGGCAGGGCAGGCATGGCAGGTGGGCCAGGAAGAGAGCAAGGCGGGGCAGACTCGGGCTGGGGCCAGCACGGCAAGGAGAGAGAAAGAAAAGGAGAGAGGGAGTCTCGGGTTAGCTAGGTTAGGAGGGAGTAGATGGCTCGGTTTAGGGTTTGGTTAGGTTAGAGAGGGTAGCTGGGGTGGGGCCTGCATGGCAGGGAAAGGGAAGCCTAGGCATGGTGAGAGGAGGAAGGTGAGGTAGGGTTAAGGGTCAGGGTTTAGGCTAGAACTAGGGTTAGAGGAAAAATAGAGAGGTGTTAGGGTTTTGGGCATAACACACTTGGCCATACATGGTTGGAGGGGAGAAGGAGAGGAAAAAGGAGGGCATGGAGTAGGGTTTTACATGACTAACATCAAGCCTCACCAAGTGTGGTTATAACATGGAGGTAGGGATGGGAGAAAAAGGTGGTGAGGGAAAGGTCCCACATGTCCATACATGGGTGCATGCACTTGTGAGAGAAAAATAGGAAGAAGGATTGATGCACATGGCAAAGATACAAGATCAAGGTGGAAAGGGGTTTAGAGAAAAAGAGAGCTCAAGAAGATGGTCCACTTAAAAATCAAATAATAACCAAAAGAGAAACACATGGTGGTGATAGTTGCATGGCCCATGCAAAGTATTAAATGCCATGTTTTAATCTTGTGAAAAAAAAATAACATGGCATGATTCATATGCATTCCAAAATGTGGAATAAAAAGGCCAAGCAAAAGAAAATAGAATTGGATCCATCCCAACCCACATGAGCTAGATTAAAAGCCCAAAATAAAAAGAATAGCTCATGAGTAAAAAGGATGGTGGAGTTATAAGGTGGTGACAAAGAAAGGTGGTGGAGTGGAATAAAAGATATGCCCCCAACTCAACTTGGGCATCAAGCATTTATCAAGATTCAAATACAATATATATCAAGAGCTAAATACAATTAATAATGCATATGAGAGAAGAACCAAATCAAAAGGGTTTTATATGATGCTCAAATGCAAGGTGGCATGATGACATGAGCATGACATAATTATGATGCAACAATTGTATGTAGGAAGTAGCCATTATATTACTAGACCAAGTAGCATTACCAATGTTAGACAACTGGGGTTACTACTTGAGCCACAGAGGATGCTCTTTGACCGATAGCTACATAAACACATATTACATTTTGTCCTTTTTGATTGAGAATTGTATCTGTGGTACTGCTGTTTTGCCAGTCTGTCTGTCCCCAATAATTAACTCTCGCTGACCGCGCCCATCTATCCAAGTGTTATAAAAGATTAGAAACTTCATCCTTTCATCCATAATTGCTAGTTTAGCTCATTTCATGCTCTCAAAGTAGAGAGGTTTGTAACAAATGCATCTTCAAATTTTGGATGGATATAAACAAAATAACATCATCATTATGCATAGACATATATATGTACCATAGTAAACAATAATAATCACAAAATTGTAACAAAAATAGGGTTAATTCAAAAAAGCTTCATAAGAAGACACACTAGCTCAATACATCTTCCAGAAGCTCCTCGAGATCAATATATGGGAGTGCCTCTATGGCAAGCTCCTCGCATATGTCTAAGGACGGGATCCTAAGACATCTTCGAGAAGCTCTGTCATAGTGGTGTCCCTCTCGCACCATCTTGCAGTTTATAACTTCTCTAGCTAGATCAATACGCCCAGGAGCTAACAAATTTCACATATATGGGAGTGCCTCTATAGCAAGCTCCTCGAAGATGTCTGAGGACGATCCTCAGATATCTTCGAGAAGCTCCGTTGTAGTGGTGTCCCTCTTGCACAATCTTGCAGTTTATAACTTCACAGGGATGCATCTTGCCTATTTATAGATTAAGCGCCACAACATAGTGTTGACACTCACCCATGACATAGTGTCACCACCCATGAATAGTATCGCCACTCACGGCATAGTGTCGACACTCACCCATGACATAGTATCACCACCCACTGAATAGTGTCGCAACCCACGATTAAATAAATCTAAAAGTTTAGTCCCGGATGGTTTCTCCAACCCGGACTAAAGATCTTTAGTCCGGGTTGGAGAAACCATCCGGGACTAAACGGGCTCGTGCTGACCCTAGCCTGCCGCAAACTCTCAAGTCCCGGTTGGTGTCTCCAACCAGGACTAAAGATGGAGTAGGAAGTTTTTAAATCAGTGCATAGTTTTTACAGATGGAGTAGAAATTTTAGATCGGTACTAATTTTAGCATCGTGATTGTGTTTGATATACTTATATAATGCAGATGAGTCGTCCATGGATGTACGATGACCGACGCTCTAGCAAATCCATTAAAGGCTTGCGTTCTTTTATCGATGTGGTTGAGGCAAACAAGTGAATGGTTTTATTCTTTGTCCATGTGGTGTCTGTCGGAATCAGAAGGATTACTCTTTGACGTGGGGTTAACACGACAATGCCCATGATTGATGTACTTGGGGTGAGGATGAGGGGAGTGTTGGAAGCTCTGTTCGGCTAATAGGCAAGCAAATCGCGGACACGAAGTTTACCCAGGTTCAGGCTCCCAGAAGGAAACCTTAGTCCTGCTTTTCTGCTCTTGATTATTGATGAAATCAAAGGTTACAGGGGTGCGCAAATAAGATCTGGTGGTGTATGAACTAGGGTTTACGATGATCCTCCTCACTGCCCCCTCCTGGCCCTTATATAGGGATGCCAGGTCTCAGGATAGCAATGCAAGTCGGTTACAAATTAGGGTTTTTCCCTTTAAACTTTCTATATTATTCTTTATTGTGTCCTCCAAGGAGTCGCATCTCCTTTGTCAACACCCGGATTTTTAATCCCAGATGCCTGTTATGCCATACATCGCAATCCCAGGATTACCATTTTTGGGAGACGTAACAGATTGGATATCACAATACATCATCCATTACAAACCATAATAAGGTCTTACACAAATAAGGGATCTCATGATCCAGTCTTAATACAAATAAGCAGCAGAATAATAAGCGTAGGAGTGGGCTCCATCTCCAGGGTCATAGGCAATGCTGACGATAGGAGATGATCATAGTTATCGTAGACGTCTTGTTGTTCATCATCCTAGTAGTCCTCCTCATAGTCTGGCCACGGGAATAGCTAGGGACAAAGCCATGAGTACTCTTTAAGTACTCGCAAACTATCACTAACAAGTAAGGTAGTTCTAGTAGGAATCCTAAGCTATAAGTTTATTTGCAAAAAGGCAGGTTTATCTAAACTAAGTTTAGAAGTAAAGAAAACTAATAAATTTTCTAAATAACTTTTAAGTGGGAACCTAGTTTTCATAGTCACAACCCTGTTGTGATCAAGTCAAAATTCATAATTCACTTCACAAGTCATTTTCAAAACATCTGACGACGGAACAGTATGGCCACTCCAACTGTCCATGACTACGGACGCGGCTATTCGAATAGTTTGACACTCTGCAGAGGTGGTACACTTTCACCACAAAATTCGACACATCTGTCAGGGATAACCCTGAATCATCATACTTAGTATGCGGATAATCAATCATAAACCTTTCAATTACACACTCTAGTATAGGCACCTCCCCTATGAGCTTGGCCTCCCAGCCATGGCCATTTTCCATCCTGGGCACTGCATAGGTGGACATCATCAAGAGGTAGCCTTAGCTCAAACCTCTTCCGCGAGGGAACCCATACTAATGCATATAAACTTCTGGCTAAGTCGTACCCAATTCAGGTATTGTGGTTGTATGGTAAAATTGGAATGGTATCGCATCCGAACCCAACCATCAGTTTTTATAAAGGGCTAAGGCTCATGCCTCAACATTTTCATCACCAAATCCATTTGTGTTTCTCAACACATGTCAAAACATTTCAATATAATGACTCATCATTCCAAGGTTTTCATAATAATTTTCACTAAGTATTCCCATCTAAGGTGATCAACTTTTATGCTTAGCACTATCCACTAAGTTAAGAGTGTTCACTAGTGAGGGGTTCTAATCTTCAATCTCATGCCATAGAATGACATCTAGTATATGCCTAGTTTTATACACTTTATGCTATCTATACTATCTTTCCAAATCCTCACAAAGCATTAACTAAAAGTAAAGAACTTTGGTAAAGTAAAGTGTAAAGCTTGCAAGTAAAACTTGGGATGGGTATAGATCAAAGGTATATAACCAAAGCATGCCTAATGCAACTTGCTTAGGTTATCTTGCAATTAGTGATGGCTTGCCATGATTGGTGCAGTGATTGAAGATTTCCTCCTCTTCTTCGGGGTAGAACTCCTCCTCCTCGTAGCTTGGGTCGGTACTATCATCTATAAATAAATACGGGATACACAATCACCAAACAATACTTAACTAATTCTATTTAGCACTCTAAGGCTCATACTTGATGATCTAGCATCATCACAATCTTCACATGAAATAAAGAACTAGTTTTATTTAGTTTATTTGAGAAAAGTAAATTCTACTCATTAAAATTAATTAAGATTTAATATTCTCCAATTAAAATATGGGATCATGTTGACACATGTCATCACCACATATTCTAATACATGGGAATGTGATTTAAAGGGTTGGTCATATTTTATAAAGTTTAAGATTATTATTTAATAGATTTAAAGTGACTAGAAATACCATAATAACATTCTTTTGGTACTAGTCCAATGTCACTTCAAGCAAACCTAGATATTTTTAGATATTCAGATAGATATTACCAAATGTGATGTTTGAGAGTTGGAATCAACTCAAAAGCTATTATGGTTGATTTTTGAAAAATGTTTGAAGTTGCAAAAGTCTCTATCTTATTATTTTTACTAAAGATTATCTCTAACTCCAAATGATTTAAATCCAATAGGCTTGGATAAATAATTTAATTATCTTTCTAACAAAATTTGAGTCATGCACTTTGGTTCAGTGAAACTCTCTGAATTGATTTTTGAATATGTGGACAAAAACTAGTTCAAACTAAAATGGAAAAACCAATATTTGAATTTCTGGGCCAGCGCGGGAAGTTAAACGGGCCGGCCCAGCTACACTACATGGCGCAGTGGGCTGCTGACAGATGGGGTTCACCAGTCAGCGAGACTAACTACGCAAAGCGGTATCTAAGCATATGGGCCATGCGATTAGAAGACGGATGAACGGTTGGGAGTCGTCGTCGACGACGAACTGCTCCAGCGAGGAATCAACCCTAACACGGTGGTGGGGGTCTCGCGGGGCTCACCTGGGCTCCAGCTAGGGTCGGCGACAGGGGCGATCGACGTGGTAGACGACGGCGAGGCGAGGCGCGGTCACGGCAGGACTTGGGGTGGTCGAAATCGATGCCGCCCTTCTCCTCTAGCAGCGGCAGGCTCCGGCCAAATTCCAGCGAGGGAGAGCTCGCCTTGCTCCGCGAAGAAGTGGGGGAGGGTTAGTGAGAGGTGGTGAGTGGAATGGTGTGGAGAAATGAGGTAGGGGTGGCCTCCTTTTATACTGCGGCGAGGGGACCGAACGGTGCGTGATGAGGATATGCCGAACGGGGTATGCCCAGCAGGACGTTCCGATTGGGTCAAAGGCTTAGAGAGTGGGCCTGCAGGACGGCGACTGGAATGTGACTGGGGAGAAGGCCTGGTGATTGGAGACTGGAGGCCCAGAAGCATACTCGAAGCCCAGTCGGATTAGGTCAAAGCCTCCGAATCCATATCTTGTTCGGTTGTAAACTGTAAACCCTAGCGAGGTGACTCCTATGTAAACCTCCCTAGGGTACTCTGAGGACTTACGTTCCATCATACACCCCTTCGAGCTACTCGCTCCTTAGACGCCGAGCTCGCCACCCCTGTAACTCACTCTCCATCAATCTAATCTAGTAGGAGTAGGTCTTTACCCTCCGGGGGGCGAACCTAGGTAAACCCATGTGCATCCTCCCCCATCTCGCACCGCAGATGGCCACCAGCTCTCGCCCCCGATTCTATCAATCGCTACCTACTACAGCGACTGCCGTGGCCATTTCCATGACAGTGGCGCCCACCGTGGGGCCTGGCCGGACTGGCCTGAGCTCTGCGGCGAGACCCTACTCGCCGATCGATCGGCCAATCACCACCGGCCGCATGATCGCCATCGGTGGGATCTTACAGATCCTGCCCAACAGCTACATCCCGGCGTCGCACCTGGTCACCCACAGCGCGATAATGCTGGTGGGCTCCATCAACCTATTCGTCGGCTTCACTAGCACAGTCGATCCTGTAGCGATGGCGATCATCGGTGGATCACCACCACGCCGCGATCTGCTCTCAGAGGAGTAGGTCCGATCCATCAAGAGCCTCGCCTCCGAGTATGATTCGGCCGCCAGCAACACGGCCGAGACCAACACCGCCGCGGACGATGCGGCCCTACACGATGATGCCAACTCTGCAACCCCTGCCTCGGTCGATGGATCCATCACTGTGGCATCACGAGAGGACTCCATCACGCGGGTCTCCAACCCTGAGGATTTCGAAGACTCCTCAATCCTTGGGATCTTCGATTCTGAGTTAGGCTCGGAGTCTCCCGAGGACTTCCATGCAGATCCAATCGCTCCAACGTGATATACATGGCAGGCAGCACGGTCGCCCCGCCAGATCCATTCTCCACACCAATGCCTCCAACCGCGACGGCCACGGAGGTGGAGGAAGCCCGCCAGTGACTGGAGGAGGCGACGCACAAGGAGCTAGCCGAGTGCGAGAAATTCCGCCTCGAGCGGGCAACGACGCAGGAGATGTCGCTCTACCACCAGCGCCGCATCACGACCCGCCTGAACTCCAACGTCCAAGGCCGCCTCCTAAAATTCAACGACGAGAGCGATCCCGCATGCGCGGCTGAGCGCGAGTACTGCGAGAACGCACCACCAGGCAGCAGTAATCGACCACCACCCGGCGCACCGGCAACTGGGGCCCTGCCACCACCCATTGGTCGCTCGCCCCCACCGGACCAACCGTGGATTATAATGTCGCCACAGGCCTGCGACGCCAACGGACTCCCACTATACTCCACCTGGATGGAAAATGTCGTCGCGGCCAACGCCTCAGTCGCCAACCTCAACATCCAGGGAGAAGGCATGCTGCAGATCTAGTACGCCAAGGCCCTACTCGCCAGGGTCGTCGAGCATCAAGCCGCGGGAGTCGACCCGCGGGGCGGATGTATTTCCGCTCCTCGGCAAGCAGGGCGGCTTCAAGTGGTCACCCAACCGTAACCTGTCCACCACCGCAGCCCCTGGCAACCCAGCCATGAGCCGCCAAGCCCGCACTCTCCACCAATGAGCCACGACCGGTGAACAACACGGTCGCTGCAAACGGGCAACCCATCGATGCCCGAACGCACATCGTCAACAACCAGGCTTGGCAGGTGCACCGGCCCAACGACTTGAGGCACACCCTCACCAACCGCGGCGACCCCGAACCCAGGGGCTCGCTCAGCCGAGTCGGCCCCCCAGTGCTTCGGACCTATGATCCGAGGCGAGAAGCACCCTGCCAACTTCAAGGCGCCCAAGGAGATCAAAAAGTACGATCCAATGTACGACCCAGCGGTCTGGCTAGACACACACCTCATGGCGATGGGGATTGCCGGCCACACCAACCTTCTTGCCGCCCGCTACCTCCCCCTAATGATGGAGGGCATGACCCGGCAATGGATCAACACCCTTCCCGCCGACAGCATCGACTCGTGGGAGGAGATTCGAGACGCCTTCGTCAAGCACTTTGAAGGCTCCTACACCCGTGCCACCACCAGCGAGGACCTGGAACGATGCATCTAGGGACAACACGAGTCGACCCACCACTGGATCCAAAGGTGGCAGGAGCTATGGATCAACGCCTCCGGCATCCACCCGGACACGGCAATACACTGCTTCAAGAACGCGTGTCGGTACGAACCCCTGGTCGCCAAGATCAAGAGGGTCTAGCGGATGCTCGACAACATCCCCGACCTCCTCGAGATCGCCAAGCGCTACACGGAGGAGGACCTCAACCAGGACTCCGATGACGAGTCAAGGGAAGACGTCGCGTCAATGCCCACGACAGCGGGCGATAGCCGGGCATGCGCTACAACAACACTCGCATCACCGGCAAGCGCCGCGGTCACGGGCGAGTCGACTTCGTCGCGAATGCCGGCTATGGCCAACGTGACCCGAAGAACTTGCGCCATGATGGAGGAAACTACCGCGACAGCGGAAACTACCACGCCAACAACGCGGCGAGGCCAAAATTCGACCTTGCCGCCCTACTCAACCAACCCTGTGTCTACCACAGAAGGGAGGGAAAACCCGCAACCCACACTACCGCCGACTGCCACTCCCTCAAGGAGATCGAAAAGGCAAGACGGGCACGGGACGACCCCAACAACAACCCACCACGGGATAACGGAAACACCGGCATCTTTGGCAAAACCGTCGGATCGCTCCATACCTTCACCGGGCTCGGCACCAAGCGCGACAGGAAGGTGCTCGCTCGCGCAGTCGCCGTCAATGCGGTGACGTAGGTCAATATCCCCTGCTTCCTCAACTGGTCTGAGCAAAGCATCACCTAGAGTCGCCAAGACCACGCACCAAAAATCGAGTACCCAGGGCGAGTCGCCCTGGTGGTCAGGCCCAAAGTGGCTGACTATTGGCTTCCTACGACACTGATGGACAGTGGGAGCTCCATCAACATCATGTATATGGACACGTTCAAGAGGCTCCAGCTCCCAGAATCAGCAATCAAGCCGACCCTGACAACCCTCCACGGCATCGTCCCCGGTCGGAAGGCGTACCCGATCGGAAAAGTAACCCTGCTAGTCACCTTCGGCACACCAGCAAACTACCGCACCGAGCGGATCGAGTTCGAGCTGGTGAACTTCCACAGCCCCTACCACTGCGTCCTGGGACGCCAAACGTTTGCCAAATTCATGGTGGCCCCCCACTACGCCTACAACATGATGAAGCTTCCAGGGCCAAGCGGTATCATCACCGTCCACGGCGACCCCGATATGGCCGTGGAATGCGAGGACAAAGGCGCTGACTTCGCCGACGCCATCATCACCGTGGAGACTGACCACGCGAAGGAGCTCGCGAAATACGTGGGCAACATCAACAAGGATGACCCCACCATCTTGAAGAATCCAACCTCCGCAAGCTCCACATTCGAGGCGACCACGCACACCCGCACTATCAAGCTCGTCCCGGGCGACTCCAGCTAGATGGTCACCCTTGGGGCGCACATGAGCTCCGCATAGGAAAGCGCGCTCATCGGGTTCCTCCATGAGAATCGCGACATCTTCGCATGGAAACCATCTGACATGCCCGGTGTCCCGAGGGAACTCGCTGAGCACAAACTCAACACCGACCCCAAAGTGCGACTAGTAAAGCAGTCGTTGTGGCCCTTCAATGAAGAGCGCCACCGAGCAATCGCCGAAGAAGTACATCGCATGCTAGCCACCGGCTTCATTCGGCCAATCAAATACTCCAAGTGGCTGGCAAACCCATTCCTGGTCCAAAAAAAGAACAACACGTGGAGAATGTGTATCGATTACACCAACCTCAACAGCGGATGCCCGAAGGAGGAGTTCGTCCTACCGCGGATCGATCAGATCATCGACTCGACCGCGGGATCGGAGTCGCTGTTCTTCCTTGACGCATATTCTGGCTACAACTAGGTCAAAATGGCGGTCGAGGATGAGGAGAAGACGGCGTTCATCATGCCATTCGGCGCCTTCTGCTACACGGCCATGACGTTCGGCCTCAAGAACGTCGGCGCAACCTACCAAAGGTGCATGCAGGAGTGCCTTGCGAGCCAAATTTGCCGCAACATACACGTCTACATCGACGACGTGGTGGTAAAATCCACCCGCCAGGACAACCTTCTCGCCGACCTGGCTGAAAGCTTCGCAAACCTGCGGAGGTACAACATCAAGCTCAACCCAGGGAAATGCACTTTCGGTGTCCCCACTGGACAACTAATGGGATACGTGATCTCCAAACGAGGAATCGAGGCCAACCCCACCAAGATCGACACCATCGCATGACTCGGGAAACCCGAGTGCCTGCGTGACGTCCAGAAGTTGGCCGGGCGAGTCGCAGCTCTCAGTCACTTCATCCCTTGGCTCGGCAAGAAGGCAATGCCCCTCTACCGCCTGATACGCAAGAACCCCATGTTCCAATGGGACGCGGAGGCAGATAACGCACTCAAAGCACTCAAGGAAGTGCTACTCATGGCTCCACTCCTAGCTGCCCCAATCGACAAAGAGCCAAGGCTCGTCTATATGGCAACTTCCACTCGAGTCGTCAGCGCCGTGATGGTCGTCGAACGGCCAGAGGAGGGCAAGGAGCGCCCCGTGCAGCGCCTCGTCTACTACATCAGTAAAGTCCTGACGGACTCAAGACAGCGCTACCCGCAGTACTAGAAACTGGTATATGCGGTATTCCGAGCTCAACGGCGACTCCTACACTACTTCTAGGAACACCCAATCACGGTCGTCTCCTCCACGCCACTACATGACATAATACGCAATCGCGGGGCAACTGGGCGAATCGCCAAATGGGTCGTCGAAATCGGCACAACATCAAGTGCGAGCCCCGCAAAGCGATCAAATCGCAAGCCCTAGCTGACTTCCTCGTAGACTGGGAAGAAGCACAACAGCTGGAGAAGCTCCCATACCTCCATTACTTGTCTCTCCACTTCGACGGGTCCAAGAACACCGACGGCACCGGGGACGGGGTCATACTGACCTCCCCCAAGGGAGACAAGCTCCGCTACGTGCTCCACCTCAACTTAAAGCCCTGCACCCAGAGTACGAGGCCCTCCATCATGGCATGCGGGCCGCCAAGGAGATGAACATCAATCGCTTACGGTGCTACGGTGACTCCGATCTAGTCGCTGGCTAAGTCGCCGGAACCTGCGATGCCATCTCCCTGACAATGATAGCATACCGCTAAGCGGTAGACCAGCTGGGAGGACACTTCGATGGTTATTCAGTCGAGTGGATCAGCAGGCGAAAGAACGATGAAGCAGACGCCCTCTCCGCATCGGGTCGGCTTGGAAAATACCACCCGCAGACGTCTTCCTCGACATCACCCACAAGCCTTCGGTCTCCCTGCCGAAGGAGATCGACGTCGGGATACCACTACAACCTGAGCCGGCCTTAGTCGCCATGATCATGGAGCCCAGCGACTAGACGGCACCATATGTCGCCTTCCTCGAGCACAAGATCCTCCCAAGCAACGAGACAGAATCGCGAATGATCGTGCACTGATCCAAATCCTTCGTCATCATCAACGGCGAGCTCCACAAATGCAGCGTGACAGGCGTGTTCCAGCGCTGCGTACATCCAGAAGAAGGATGCAAGATCCTCCAGGACATCCACGCCGGCGACTGCGGCCATCACGCCGGCGCTAGTCGCTGGTTGCCAAGGCCATGCGGCATGGTTTCTACTGGCTAACCGCACACGCCGACGCCACCAACATCGTCCAACGATGCGTCGGATGCCAGAAGTACGCCAACCAGACACATCTCCCTGGTTCGGCACTCAAGACCATCCACATCACCTGGCCATTTGCCGTATGGGGCATGGACATGGTCGAACCATTCAAGAAGGCCCCATCTGGCTTCACCCACCTCCTGGTCGCGGTCGACAGATTCACCAAATGGATCGAAGCCAAGCCGATCAAAAAGTGCAACGGCAAGACGGCCACCAAATTCCTCCATGAGCTCATCTACCGGTACGGCTACCCACACAGCATCATAACGGACAACGGCACGAACTTTGCCAAGGGCGCCATGGCGGAATTCTGCGAGGAGCACAACATACGACTCGACCTCGACTCAGTCGCCCACCCGGAGTCAAACGGCCAAGCAGAACGCGCCAATCAGAGCGTCTTCCATGGACTCAAGCCACGACTCCAAGTGCCCCTCGAGCGAACCCTAGGATGCTAGGTTGAAGAGCTCCCCTCTGTAATATGGGGGATCCGCACCTCCGTCAACCGCTCCATGGGGTTCGCGCCCTTCTTCATGGTATACGGCGCCGAAGTCGTGATGCCGACGGACCTGGAGCACGACTCACCGCGAGTCGCCAACTACGTCGAGGTGACAAATGAGACCGCACGCCAAGACAACATCGACCAGCTCGACGAGCCACGCGACCTGGCCCACTCCTGAACCACCATCTACCAGCAGGGACTCCGCCGCTACCACAGCCGCCAAGTCCGGACCCGCACCTTCTAGGAGGGCGACTTGGTCCTACGATTGGCCCAGGATAAGAAAGGCATGCACAAGTTCTCCCCTCCATCGGAGGGGCCATTCGCCACAGGATGCGTCCTCGGCAATGACGCCTACTACCTCATCGACATACGAGGCGATGGCCAACTTGAGGTCGGGAGGCCATGGAATGTAAACCTTCTCCGAAAGTTCTATACATAGAACTCAAACTTGTACCCAGACGATATATAATGAAATTCATTCAGATCACACAAATTGTGTTCACTCGCCATACTCTTGTGCCACTCGCACTCGTACATTAAGCAATACACTACCTACGAAAGTCAACCCTTGGTCAAGCGACCGGCACGGCTAAGTAGTGTGACCCAAGCGCACCGAAGACATTCGGGCCTTGTGTCGTCCACGAACACGCCAACCCGGAGCCACCATCGGAGTCTCCCCGCTCGACTAGCCCACCGGGACAAGACGACCGATGTTCGCTTCCCACAGCGACCTGTCCTCCCCATCCTCGAGTAAAGTGACTCGAACGGTTAAGTACCACGCACGGGGACTTCGCAAACAGAAACCCTCACATGGCTTGGGAAGACACCATGTAAGAGAGCTGCCTTGGACTCGCCATGCGACTGGCTCTCCGAGCCAGTGGAAGAGACGCGTTACAAACAACGCACACACAACCCGCAATAGGCGTACGCTCGGGGACTCGCCTAAAACAAACCCCACTCGCACTCGAGGACTCAACCCTTTAAGTCGTGAGGGAAAAACAGCACAAAAATCCAAAGCAAACACACATGTACACAAACGAGTTATACCCCACTAAAGGGCGGACGCGCTCGGGGACTCGCTCAAACAAATAGTTAAACACACCACATAATTAAGATTGCATTGCGAGTCGATTGACTCCTCTTACTCCCATACAAAATATTGTTCATACTACAAAAAGTCGCCACTTGGCATATCTTACAAACTGCCCAGGGAAGCTATCTATTTCCCAGGCCCTGATGAAGAAGCATCTCCACCACCCTTGACACGGACGAATGGTTGCCATGGGTTCATCAGGTAGGTCGTTAGTGACTTTGATAGTGCCGACCGGAAGGGCTACTCCGACTTCAGGTCGCGATGTTCTGGCTCGGGGTCGCCCAGCGCCACGACTGTCTCCTGGTATGGCAGCAGGTCTCCCATCGCAAGCACTCGATCAACAAAGGGGGCAGCCATGGCGATCAGCTTCAACACCTCCGACATCTCCACCGCGCTAGTCGCCGAAGGGTAGCCACTAGTGACGTCGTCGAGGTCGAAGTGTCGGGAAAGTGCGCGAGCCCCAGGCTCAACGTTGTGGTGGCCCCACGCCTGAAAGCTGAACGCGCCTGAAAGCTGAACGCGCCATCCACTCCACGATGTTGGGTACCTCCTCCAGGTAGCGCCACACTTCAGTCAGTCCCCCAGGTATAACCTCGGTGGGAGACATTCCCTAGAGAACCGCCTGGACGCACAACGCTGAGGCAGTGGCCGCGTTCACCACCGCAGTCACACACTGTGAAGCATTGAAGGTTTGCACCACCGGATCGCTTTGACCTATTATAGCTGCAACATCAGACGTCAGCGCCACCATGAATTCACCCACTCGGGGACTCTTCGCACATATCAAAAGGAGAGCAATGACTCACCAAGGAGCTTCCGGCAGTGTTCGGTGACGTGCTTCTCCAAGGCAGCGAGATCGTCCTACAGCCCAAGGATAATGGAGTTCCTAGCCTTCTGCTCCTCCTCAGCCGCAGCGACTACAGCTTTAGCCCTATCTTCAGAGGAGTTCACGGCCGCTTTCGCCTCCTCCAACTCCTTTACAAGCGAGTCGATACGCCCATTTGTTGGGGATATACTTTCCGGGTATCCTCACAGTTCCTCACTGACCAGGGTGGCCCACTTCGGGTTAGAGCTTTGCTTCATGGGCAGCCCAGTCAGGAGAGAAGACGGAGTCCAATCCGGCTACAGGAAGGTCCAGAAGACTTACCGACTTAGGCCCATAATGTTACTTGTAGTTCAAGATGTACTCTGTAACCAACTCTTAGTCGTAGCCGGATTGATCTCTCCTATAAACCCTAGGACAGATATCTATATAAGCCGTCCTAGGGAGAGCCTTTAGGGCAGAACACCTTACAACACAATAGTCTACAATCTCAACTCGCACAGGCGAAACCTTTGTAATCCATATTCCGGCTGCCGTATTACTGGATTGCTAGCAGGAGTAGGATCCGTCCAAAGCCGGCAGATTCGAACCTGGGTAAACTTGTGTGCTCACCGTCCCAGAATACCATACGTCTCACCCCCCCCCCTCTCTTCTGCACGCCTCGAGGACCCCCTCATGGCGTACTTGTCCTCAATCCGACGACAGTTGGCGCCCACCGTGGGGCAAGTGAGCTTCGGATCTGCGTTCCGAGCGGAATCTGCAAGAATCGGAATCGGCGAGACCATCGTCGTCGGTCGCATCCTCTACGCCAGCGACGTCCCTCTCATCGTTCTCGACGAGACTTGGATTCTGGCTAGGGAGGCCGTGAGTGCCTATACAATCATGTATTTTGGCGAGATCGATGTTTACATCGGTTTTGCTGAACCTGCCCAACCCACCCCAGCGATGATGATAGAGGCAGAAGAATCTTCTGGGTCCCCTTTGTCCGCGGAGGCGGCAGAGTTCTGGATATCAGAAAACCCTAATACCACCCAGCCCGCACCAGTTGCAGAGATAGTGGAGAAATCCGAGCCTGAAGAAGACCTCACGGTCCAAGTCGAATCTGGAGTGGATCTCCCTGGAGAAGCCGGATCCCAGATCGACCCACCCGTGGAAGTCGAAATCCAGGAGGAGCATATCAACGACATTGATTCCGGCTCTGACGATGCCGGGACAAACATGCCTTTCCTAAGGTACACACTAAGACGTATGATACTGCAAGGCGCTAGCACAGATGCAATCCTCAAAACCATTAACAGTTTTGACATGGCTGATCGCGAAAGCCGCAGGTACCTCAGGAAGCACGCATCACACTTCGTCGGGTATGTTAGATCCAGATCCGGCTCTGCCAATGCTGGAGAAAACACCGACTCGGTGCTGGAGGCAATTAGAACAAACGCCGACGTTCCCGCATCCTCGGATGAATCCATGACGTCGGCAGATTTCTGAAAGTTCTCCGCAGAATATGAAGAGGAGTACAACTCCAAAGCTGCAGAAGAAGGAGAAGCCATGGATGAAGGATCCGGGGAACACTCTCCCAAAGCGCAGGATGACATGGACGTCGGAGATAATCCCGAAGTCCAGATGTCCGAAAGTACCAATCAGAGCTTGACTCTGGGAAACGGACCCAAAGCCGTCTTTGCTACTGGCGCTGCCAAGAAGGCAAAGAAGAGGAACAAGAAGAAGAAGACCCCGGCAAAAGACCCCCTCACAGAGGAGGTAATCGCCGAGGAATACAAAGAAGACTCGGATGGAGCACTTATCCTAGACGAGCCGAAAAAAGAAGCATCGGTGGATGGAGACGTGATCACTGAAGGTGCGCGTAAAATCATCGATGCCGCTTTAACCACACCTATCCCTACAGCTGCAGAACTTATTGCAGATGAGCTCGACGAAAGGGCCCAAGCCCTAGAAGTGCGTCGTCGACAACTCCTCGATGAAGCCAAAAACATTGAGGTGGAGAAGAAGCGCATGTCAAACAAGGAGTACATGTCCCGTCTACATCAGAAGACACAGAAGCGTCACATATATGACAACCAACTCCCACGTGTCCATGCCGTCCTTTTCGGAGATGAGATGGGGAAGCCACAGAAGGATAGCAACGGAGATTGGGTATACCCAACACCAGTGCAAAATACCGTGGCAGCTCGTGAAATTCTATCAGCTAATCCAGGGCCACAGGAGATACACTTGGGTATCAAGCTACTCAACAAGGGACTAGAGCAGCAGAAGGTCGCCCTATCCGGAAGTCAAAAACTGGTCTCGGATTCTGACCAATGTCACATAGATCTGGCATGGGCTGACGTAAGATCTCATTCCGTTCAGGCGCAGTACCATAACCCCGAACGCAGGGAAGACAATTATTCAAGAACCGGATCATCGGGACAGCATCGCAGAGCTACACATAACTGGAGCAATGTCGCTCCAGCAGTCGAGAAAGACGTGATCGTTGCACAAAATCCGAGGAATCCTCCCCGAGGAGAATTCAACAATCGAAAGGGAGAAGATAAGGAGAAAGGTTGGGTGGAGGATCGTCAGAGAATGCCACCTCCTAGACATGAGAGCCATCCGGCTGAGCCTCACCATGGTGGGAACGATGGACGAAGGAACGGCGGAAACCACGCTGGAACAAGCCGGCAGGGGGCTCATCATAGTCAAGAACCTCCCCGGAACCGGAATAATGATGCTCCGGACGGAGGCCGGCGATCAGCCGGAAACTATCCAGCTGCACCACCCTCTCCACCACACAGTTATCACAACGGCCCCCAAGGAGGTCAAGGAGGACGACATGGCGGAGGAGGTGGTGGCAGAAGCTGAAGCCCGGCTCTAGGGCACCGCAGCCACAACCGACATTCGGGACGATCTCTATCCCCGAACGACGCAAGGCACAGGATAAACTCCAACATAGAGGCTCGGCGCTATGAAAACGATGATGTGTACGTGGGCCCAAAGTACTTCGGACCACGCATCAGAGCTACAAAATTCCCGGAAGGATTTGCTATCTCAAGACATATCCAAGCCTACGACGGCATTGCTCGGCCAGACACCTGGTTACAGGATTTCTTCCAAGCTTGCTGCATCGCTAAAGGCGGAAACAGCCTGGTCACAACCCGATATCTCCCACTTATGTTGCGGAAGACGGCACGATCATGGCTCAATGAACTTCCGGCAAACACCATCCACAACTGGTATGACTTGCAAAGTGCGTTCTTTCGGAATTTGGAAGGCACATATCGGAGGCCCTGTACGGTTGGAGACCTACAGCGTTGCACTCAGAAAGCCGGAGAAACTTGTCGGGATTATCTCGGATGATGGATCGACACAAAGAACTCCTGCGAAGGAGTAAATGATCAAACTGCGATTGAAGCTTTCATCGCAGGTCTCCCAATTGGTTTACTGTGCCATCGCTTGAAGTGTGGCAAGGTTACTGATCTGGGAGAGATGATAGAAATAGCGAGCAAGTATGCAGATGCTGACGACGATGCAGAGGGATTACTCAATGTCCTGGCTGTGCCTCAGTCGGCAAAACAACCAAAGCAACAAGCTCAGACGCGCAAAAATACCTCGGAAGAAAAACCCAACGCGGAGACATCAGTGGTCACTACTGTTCCCGGGTCTGGAGGACGAGGAGGACGTGGCGGAGGCTGCGGGCGTGGTCGTGGGACGTCAAGGGTCCAAGGCAGAGGAGAGCAACAACCAGGCAAAACCTACACTTGGGCCAACATTGCCAATAACCCATGTGTGCATCACTTAGACGCCAATGGGGGCTCATCCCACACCAACGCTGAATGTTGTTTTAATGACGACATCAAGAGAGATGATACCGCGGGCTACAAAGCTAAGCGGAAGAAGGGAAAGAAAAACCCCGAAAAGACAAGGAGACCAAGGAAGATTCCAACATGGAGGAAGCTAATGCTTCAAATCCCAAGTCGGAAGGG
The DNA here is from genome assembly GCA_910589775.1 of Avena eriantha. Classification (NCBI taxonomy): domain Eukaryota; kingdom Viridiplantae; phylum Streptophyta; class Magnoliopsida; order Poales; family Poaceae; genus Avena; species Avena eriantha. The sequence continues at coordinate 369,392,993 of OU342745.1, read as the reverse complement.
AAGAAGACTTTTCCCACCAAGAAGGACACTTACGTCACCTTCCTCGGATCTCAACCAGCAAAGGTCAAGAAAGCAGTTCTCCAGGAGCTCAATGCAACAGTTTCGGCTGTCCCTCAGTATCTGGACTGGTCGGAAGTGGCAATCAGGTTTGACCACGCTGATCATCTGCCTAAACTACACAGGCGAGGAAAATACGCCTTAATCGTCAATCCACTTATTAACGGTTATGGTTTCTCCAAGACCCTCATGGACGGTGGTAGCAGCATCAATATTCTCTATGTCGAAACGCTACGCCGGATGAAGATCTCGGAAACACAGCTAAACCATAGCTCTGTGATCTTTCACGGAGTTGTCCCAGGAAGACAAGCTAATTCCCTAGGAGAGATCACTTTGGATGTTACTTTTCGAACTCCAAAGAATTATCGGATGGAGGCACTTTCCTTCGAAGTTGTCCCGTTCAAGAGCGCATACCACGCTATATTCGGACGTCCGGCTTACTAGGCTTTTATGGCTCGTCCATGTTACATTTACAATATGATGAAAATTCCATGTCCCAATGGCATGATCACCATCAGGGGAGACCCGAAGAACGCGTGAGAGTGCGAAGATGGAAATTCCGCCTTTGCTAAAGCCGTGTTGCACGCCTAGGAGTACCAGGAGATCAAGAAGAGCATAGATCCGTCTGAGATGCCCGCAACGAAGAAGGAGGTCACAAAGCCAAATCCGGAGTTCAAAGCATCAGAAGAGACGAAGACGACACCGTTGAAGGATGATGACCCCTCCAAGGTGACTCAGATAGGTGTAGGCCTAAGTAGCGCATAGGAAAGCGCGCTTGTCAAGTTCCTCCAAGCAAATCAAGATATATTCGCATGGCAGCCATCTGACATGACCGGAGTACCTAGGGAACTTGTCGAGCACTCTCTAAATGTAAACCCGAACGCGAAACCCGTCAAACAGTCCTTACGACGGTTTGGCAATGAAAAGCGTAAGGCAATAGCTAAGGAACTAGCGCGGCTCGAGCTAGCCGGATTCATAGAAGAGGTCATCCATACTGATTGGTCGGCCAGCCCTGTAATGGTCCCTAAAAAGGACACCACTGATTTAAGGATGTGTGTTGATTATACTGCCTTGAACAAGGCTTGTCCAAAAGATCCGTTCGCTCTTCCTAGAATTGATTAAGTTATCGATTCTACGATAGACTCGGAACTCCTCTGTTTTCTCGACGCATATTCCGGTTATCAGCAAATCCGGATGAAGGAATCTGACAAAGTCAAGACTTCATTCATAACCCCCTTTGGAACCTTCTGTTTTGTTACGATGCCCTTTGGGCTGAAGAACGCAGGAGCTATGTACTAGCGCACGATGCAGTGTTGCCTCCATGATAAACTCGGACGCAATGTACATGCATACGTGGATGATATCGCGGTCATGTCCAAAAAGAAGGAAACATTGATTTCTGACTTGGAGGAGACGTTCGCCAATCTACGAAAATACAACATCATGCTTAACCCGAAGAAATGCTTCTTTGGAATACCAGCCGGAAAATTGTTAGGTTTCATCGTGTCTCAAAGAGGCATAGAGGTGAACCGCGACAAGATCAAGGCTATTCTCAATATTTCCAGGCCAACTCGCCTGAAGGACGTACAAAGATTAACTGGTTGCATTGCTGCGGTCAGTCGATTTGTAAGCCGGCTTGGTGAAAGAGTCGCACCATTATACAAACTCCTGAAGAAGACCAAGGATTTTGTCTGGACTGACGAAGCTGAAGCTGCACTACAAGACCTGAAGAAAGTACTCTCATCTGCTCCTATCCTTGCAGCACCGGAACCTCAGGAACCGATGTTGCTCTACATTGCTGCGACAAATAAGGTTGTCAGTATCGGTATGGTAGTGGAGAGACCAGAAGAAAATCAGGAACACCTGGTGTAGCGTCCGACGTACTTTGTCAGCGAGGTCCTGACAGAATCAAAACAGCGGTATCCGCACTATCAAAAGTTGGCTTACGGTGTTTTTCTAGCATCTTGTAAATTACGACACTCTTTTCAGGAGCATCCAATTACCGTGGTGAGCAAAGCTCCCATGAGAGATATAATCAACAATAGCGATGCCACAGGACGCGTCGCCAAATGGGGCATAGAGCTTGCAGCTTTCGATATTGAGTACAAACCCCGGACAACAATCAAATCCCAGATCCTTGCTGACTTTGTCGCCGATTGGACAGAGACCAAGGAGAACATGGTCCTCCCTAAGTCAGAATATTGGACCCTCTTTTTCGATGGGTCTAAGGCTCGAGGGGGCTCGGGGGCTGGCGGGGTGCTCAAATCACCCCAAGGAGATAAACTTTTATACGTGTTGCAGATCCACTTCACAGCGACAAACAACATTGTCGAGTATGAAGCACTGCTGCATGGAATCCGGATTGCTAAGGATATTGGCATCCGACGTTTGATGTGTTACGGAGATTCGGATCTTGTTGCTCAGCAAGTCTCGGATATTTGTAATGCAAATAAACACATGGCAGCATATAAAGCTGTCGTGGATGATCTATCTAAATCGTTTGAGGGGTTTGAAGTTCAACACATCCCTCGAGTAGAAAATCAGGAAGCAAATGCACTATCTAGAATAGGCTCTGCGCGGAACGAGGTCCCGGATGGTGCATTTTTAGAGCACCTCAAAGTTCCCTCGATAAAGGGAGTAGATGAGGAATATCCGACCAAATCCGACTCACCTTTGATAGCAGTTCTGCCTATAATCCCCAGCTGGACTCAACCCTACCTCGATTATTTGGTAGATGGCAAATTACCCGAAGACGAGGTACTGGGCCGACAGATTATCTGACGAGCAAAAGCCTATACTATTGTTAAAGGTGAGCTCCATAAACAGAGTGTTTCTGGGGGTTTTCAGCGTTGTGTATCTCCGTAAGAAGGAGTGGAAATCTTAAGGGAAATCCACGAAGGCGAGTGTGGTCACCACACTGCAGCCAAATCTTTAGTGGCAAAAGCTTTTTGACATGGATTTTTCTGGCTTACAGCTCAGGCAGATGCCGAACGATTAGTCAAGACATGCAAAGGCTGCTAAAAGTACGCCAAGCAAGCTCATGTTCCGGCTGATCAGCTACGAACAATACCTATAACATGGCCCTTTGCGGTCTGGGGGCTTGATATGGTAGGACCTTTTAAACGAGCCCCAAGTGGATTCATTCACCGCTTAGTGATGGTGGACAAATTCACAAAGTGGATCGAGGCTAAACCTGTCACTAGTTGTGATGGAGCAACAGCCAAAAGATTTGTCAAGGATGTTATAATCCGGTATGGTTATCCGCATAGTATTATCACGGACAATGGGAGTAACTTTTCCATGGGAGAATTGGTTGAATTCTGTGATGAGCAAAATAGCCGGCTTGACATTGCATCAGTCGCACATCCACAGGCTAACGGGCAAGTCGAAAGAGCAAATGGTTTAATTCTACAAGGCTTGAAACCAAGACTCAAAGCACCACTACGACGTGCTGCGGGGGCTTGGGCACAGGAATTACCCTCTGTAATTTGGAGTTTACGAACAGCTCCGAACAGGTCAAAAGGATACACACCTTTCTTCTTGGTCTATGGCGCAGAAGCAATTCTTCCTAGCGATTTAATTCATACTTCTCCTAGAATGGCTGCGTATATCAAAGAGGATGCTGAGATTTCTCGACAAAATGATCTCGACTTAGTCGAAGAAGTTCGCGTCGTTACTGAAATGAGATCTATAGCCTATCAGCAGAATTTACGCAAGTATCATAGCCAGAGAGTCCAAACTAGATCTTTCAATAAGGGTGATTTGGTTCTCCGGCTTGTGCAACAAAGAAAGCACAAACTTTCCCCAGTATGGGAAGGGCCCCTTTTAGTTAGTCAAGTATTGCACAATGGATCGTACTACTTAACTAACATGAGGCCAGGCAAAGAAAGACCTGCTACTAAGAAGAGAAAGAGAGCTGGAGGCAGTAAAAATCCAGATGAGTTAGACAAACCGTGGAATATTGCTCAGCTACGTCCCTTTTATTCTTAGTTTATCCTTCTTTGTAATCATATATATGTACATGTTCTTTGAGAAATAAAAGTTTTGGTTACCTCAAAAGTTTTTCTGAGAAGTTTTTACCATCTTATTTCCTAATGATCATGTCATAGTCGAAAATCCCAGAATGCTTGAAAGTACTTTATACTCATGTTCGTTCTGGTTTAGATTTCTGATTCTAAAACTGCTACCTTCGGGTATAATTCTAAAAATTCTAGTCTTTACTTGGGTTATTTGTCTGCTTGCTGAATGCGGGTATTTTTCGAGTAGTGAATTGTTGGTACTGGAAGCCGGCTTTGTTTCTGAGTTTAAACTGGTTTAGCAATTGAGCTCCATTGCTCGGCAAAGTTTCCGGCTGAAGGTTTAGCTGGCTCGCGAAAGGGACGAGGCGGAAAGCCAGATAAGTAGAGAGGGAAAATTTCAAGTGCTTATGTGAACATTTTAGGCACACAAAAATCTCAAAAGCCAAAAAGTTCTGAATAGATTAAAAGCTTAGCACTATCAAAAGTCAATAGTACTTAATATTTACAAAATGCATCATGTCTTTCCAGAATAATACATAGTTTTTTGATCTATGATGCAGGAGGAGATGAAGGAGCTGCCGGCTCGCTGGTTACTCCACCTTGATATTGTTCCGAGATGTCCGGATCAAAGGTGGTCCGTTCATCGTCGAAAACTTCTTCGGTTTCTTTTGGAGGAGGTGGCGGGGTATCTACATGGGTGAAGAAGGGGATCTCATAGCTGGTCAGATCAGCTACGTGGCACCCGTATCTGGTGCAGGAATGCATGATGGCTTGAAGGTCTTGCTCCTGGCCGTCTTCGTCTACCTTGCAGTACCCTCTGGTCACTTGCCATATCTCCATGTTTCCATGATGGCTCATGACCATGGTGAGAGCGTTCTGGTCCGCGCGTAGGACATGTTCCAGTCCCGAACAAGTTGCGGCATCTCCTTGGCCTTGTCCCGCACCTAAAAATCCGACATGCTTGGCATGTTCGGAATCCTGAGAGACTCGCCAATGTCTTCAATAGACTGGCGGAAATCATGCAGAAGATCACCGACTTGAGTAAGCCGGTGGGTGCGGGGCTCAGAGGAGGAAGAGTCCATCAAGTTCAGAGGACCTATACACAAAACAAGTCAATAAAAATCCGACATTGATGAAAGTTGAAGAAATGATAAGTCGGACAGATGGAACGTACTAAGAATGACGTCGTCAATCTTGGTCTTCTCCTCCCGGAGACTCTGGAGTTCAGCCCGGAGCGCTTCGGAGAGATCTTTCTCTCTGCCAAGCTCATTCTTGAGGTCCGAGATAACTTTATCTTGAGCGGCAATCTTGTGATCACGCTCTTCAGTGGCCATGGAGGAGGATTCCAGGACTTGAGCTATGCTCGTTTCATGATTCGCCTTGAGCTTATCCAGCTCTTGGCGAAGTCCCTTGTTCTCCACCACTAGGGTCTTGAGGTTCTCAGCCTCTTCAATCATAGCGATGGATTGTTTCACCAACGTTGTAAGTCAAAAAGAACAATAGTTCAGAAAAAATCGACATTGAAAAAGCAAAAGACAAGGTTTGAATCTCGAAATGTTTACCTTCGGCTTCATCCTTGGCTACCTTGAGCTCAGCATTTTTAAGCTGGAGAGCTTTGATCTCTCTCCGCTTATCACAGACATTGGATAATAATTCCTGGTTATAGGAACATACTTTCTGTAAGTCAGAATACCCAAAGTCAGAAAGAGACTTAAGACTCAGGCTAATATTTTTTGCTAAATATCAGCACGAGCCTTGGGGGCTACACTAGTTCATTCTTTGGCATCCTAATGAAGCATAAACTCGGATTCTATATCCTACTTCATGCTTGGGGGCTAGAGGATATGATATAACATAATGTAAAAACAAGAGTTGGAATTCCGACTTACATATTGCTCGCGGGTGAGTTTGTCTAAACCCGCATTCACTTCAGTTGCCACCTTCTCGGCGAGGGTAAGAGGGATAACTGGGGCTGTTGGAAGCTCGCCAGTCCTGATCCTCTCATCGCGAAGGCGGACTTGAGCGAGAAGGTCAGAGAACTTGACGTCCTCTGCTTCTTGCGCTTCCTCCTCGGGGGATAGATGGCTTTTGTCCAGGACTTGCTTGGCCAGCCGCTGGATTTCCTCTGCAGATTTCCGGGATAGGCCAAACTTGGCAAGTCCCAGATTGCTGAGGAGGTTTTCGGCGAAGACTTCAGCCGAGGGATCATTACCCGAAGAGGGTTCACCCTTATCTTGAGCTGACGCACCCACGATGACGTCAGTCCGTGACCCAAGGATCACAGGCTCCGTTGGAGGAGCCGGATCTTCTGTGACCACCGGAGAAGGAATGATCGCTGGAGTTGCAGAAGGTTGAGGGCTAGGAGTTGGAGGAGCCACGGCAGGAGAAGCTATGGTGAGCTTCTTCTGTCGCAGGGGCTTCGTAGGAATCCCTTTCCCCTTACCCTTGATGAGAGGCTTTGCTCTTTACATCTTAGAAAGAAATTCGAGAAAGGTACAGAGGCAGAAATTGTGAATGAAAGTTACCTCTTCACAACAGGCACTTCCTTTGTGCCAACAGCCACTGTTGGAGCTTTGCGCTTCTTGAGCGCAAGGTCCGGCAATGGGACCACTTCAGTCTCCTGAGAAAACTCAGGAGGATATCCTTCGAGTGGAGCAAGCTCCGACTCAGGGAGGTCAGCAAGCTGAAAACAAGAAAACATATCAGCATTGCAGTATATAACTTAAAGATTGAAACACATAAAAGGTGTATTGATGTAAGCTTACCGGCACCACGGGGTTTTCCGCTGTACATATCCAGAGAAATCTCCGGAATCCTCCTCTCGATCCGCTCCTTGATCAACCACTTGATCTGGCTGATGTAGCCTTGAGTGGTGTAGGATTTGGGACTGATGCAGAGGGAGTCTTTTTTGGAAGACATGATGGAGTGCATCAGTCTATCCCCGTGGTACTGAAGTGGCTGGATCCGACGTGAGACCCAGCACTGGACCAAGTCGGATCCCTTTAGACCCATGTGCTTGATCAGATATTCGATCCGCCTCTTAGCGAGGATCAGATCGTCGGTGAGAGCCGGAGAAGCCTCGTCCCAGGAAGGCTGGGCCGTGGCGGCTCCATCAACAAAAGCCGGCAAAGCAGTAGCTTTCCCGGGAGCCGGAATATCCCTATGTAGAAGAAAGTGGCTGGCCATTGTTTGACCGAGTCACTGGCTGAAATTTTGGGATAAGCCCGGTCGCGTCTAAGTGAAAAGCTGATAGTGCCAGTGATATAAGGAACACCGGCAGTGATGGAATTCTCCGGACATGGAAATAGTACTGGAAGAGAAGCAAACTCGGCCTAATGCCGAGAAAGCCCTCGCAAAGCGATGCAAACGCACTCATCTCTAAGAGAGAGTTGGGAGGAAGATTGTGGAGTTGAACTCCATAGTGATCTATAACCTCGGAGAAGAACTCCGAGGGAGGAAAAGACAGACCTCGGTCGAGATGGGTGCCGAAGTGGACCCGCTCGCCATCTTGCGGGTTGGGGACGGTTTCGCCGGAGCCGCTCCGCCAGTCGCCAGCGGCGAGAAGCCCCTCCTTCTCCACGTTCTTGAGGCCATCCTCGTCAAGGGCGCAGGGGATCCAGATTCCTCGGAAGCTTTCCTTCTCCACTGCTGCTTCTGCTGTCGCCGTCGCCGCCGCCGCTGGTGCCGCCAAACCGGAGGAAAAAGATGATGAAGCCATTTCTCCGGTGAGAAGATGACCTGAAAGTGGCGGCGCTGGGAGTTTCTGTGGGGGGGAGGACGAGAGAGCTCTGAGCGCGCAGGAGGATTGGGAGGAAAGGAAACAGCAAAGACTGGTGGAAAGGAGAAGGAGAAATCCAAACCCCTTATATCCACCTAACTGCGCCAAGATTTGTGCAAATACTACAGTGTAACCGCCACGGGTCGTGGAAAGAACTGGGAAGGACCCACGCGATGATTACGTCTCCTCGATCTCCAATCGGCGCCTCGGTTCCACGAATCGCGGACCCACCAATGGTCGTGCTGACGGCACGCCTGTCAGATGACGTGACTTGACCATGCTTGTGTCAGGTGGCGTAGAAACCAAGTTCTGGCTTAGTTTAAAATCGAGCTGGAAAATCCGAGTAACTAATTGATAGGTCTGACTTATTTTTAAAGACCCGGATCGTATTTTTTGTGAAGTTTCAGGAACCCTTCAAGATTCTGCAAGCCGAAGATCAAGCTAGACGATAATAAAATCCAACTTTGGATCTTGGAGGCCTCTGCGGGCTGGGGATATACTTTCCGGGTATCCTCACAGTTCCTCACTGACCAGGGTGGCCCACTTCGGGTTAGAGCTTTGCTTCACGGGCGGCCTAGTCAGGAGAGAAGACTAAGTCCAATCCGGCTACGGGAAGGCCTAGAAGACTTACTGACTTAGGCCCATAATGTTACTTGTAGTTCAAGATGTACTCTGTAACCAACTCTTAGTCGTAGCTGGATTGATCTCTCCTGTAAACCCTAGGCCGGATATCTATATAAGCCGTCCTAGCGAGAGCCTTTAGGGCAGAACACCTTACAACACAATAGTCTACAATCTCAACTCGCACAGGCGAAACCCTTGTAACCCATATTCCGGCTCTGCCGTATTACTGGATTGCTAGCATGAGTAGGATCCGTCCAAAGCCGGCGGATTCGAACCTGGGTAAACTTGTGTGCTCACCGTCCCGGAATACCGTACGTCTCACCCCCCCCCTCTCTTCCGCACGCCTCGAGGACCTCCTCATGGCGTACTTGTCCTCAATCCGACGACACCATTCGCCACGTCCAGCTCGGCAGCTAGAACGTACCCTTCCCGGGCTTTGGCAATGGCGGCCAAAAGACCGTCTACACGGAACAGAAACAACAGTCAGAATTCCGTCAACATTAGCAGCTCGCAATCGCCAGCTAAAACAAGTACTCACCGGCAGCCTCCTGAAGTCGCCGGTTTGCCTCCTGCGCCACGCGAAGATCACGCTCCAGACGCTCTTTTGTGGCCTACCGGTCAGCTGACTCCCTTTGCAAGCCCTACAAGCAGAACAAAAAAATAAACAATTGCAAAACACAAATTCAGTGTCCAGCCACTGAAATTCAGCGACTAGACACTCGGGGACTGGCGACTAGAAGAAACTCAGTGCCTAGCCGCTGAAATTCAGTGACTATGCACTCGGGGACTGGCGACTAGAAGAAACTCAGTGCCTAGCCGCTGAAATTCAGCCACTAGACACTCGGGGACTAGACGTACATGAATGGTGGCGCCGAGCATATTGTGAAGTTCTTTGTCATCCGTCGTAGGGACCACGAAGGAGGTACGCCCGCGACATGGCCCGACGTCCTCATCGATGATTTCCAGCATCTGCGGAGATTGGGTTTCCGCCACGGTCAGAAAACCCCTCGCCATGAAGCGCGAGAACGTCGCGGATGCCCTTGCCGGGGCACTGGTTGCTGGAGCCGAGGGTACTGCCGTTGGAGCCCCATCATCTGGCTCTGATTGAGAGGCTGCCACCTCCTCGCCACCAGTGGTGGCATCACTCGCTCTGGCGCTATCTTATCCTACAGCCTTGTCGGGCTCACCCTTCTACTTCTTCGCATCTTCAGCAGGCGCAGCATCCGCAGTAGGTTTCCTCTTCCTGGGGAGATTGCCTCCCCTCGTGGTGACGGTCGATGGAATTTTAGCCACCGAAGGGCGTCCTATCTTCTTAGCGCCGGACCTACAAAAACCTCCAAAGTCAGCAAAGAAATCACATAAAAATAAGTCCAAAAATTGGAAAAGAAACCTCTAAGGACTTACTTGGCGACTGGAAGAAAACGCAACCCCGTGCTGATGTGGGCGGGCTTATCTAACTCTGGGCCTAGCTTGCGCGTGAGACCTTTCTCGAAGACATCCGAAGCCCACGACACCACGGGCCTCTTCGATGATGAAGCCGCGGTTGCAGGAACCTCCGGTTCAGAAGACGCCTCCGTCCCCGAAGGTCGCGGCGACTTTGACGCCACAGCCTCAGCTACCTTTTGCCCTGACGCCATCGAAGTTGTTGGCGCGATCACCGCAAGAGGAACCTCCACTTACGCTTCGGTGCCTTCAGCCTCCGATCCCATCATTAGGACTGCGCCCTCCAGGATCTTGCGTGAGGTCTCAGTCGCATCATCGTCGGACTCATCATCTGACTCGAACACCACGTCGACCTGGATGGTGACGCTGGCTTCTTTGCTGGCGACTTCGGCTTGCACGCAGGATTCGCTGGTGTGGCTGTTCGCCGAGAACTGTGCTCTTGCAAGATCTCGTCGTCTTCTTCGTGCTCTTCAAGACTATGGCTCGCCTCGAACTCGTGCTGCTTCTGCATGCGAGTCTTGTGGGCCACGGGCGCTGGGGGAGGAACCTCCATTTCCTCCTCTTCGTCCTCAGAAGATTCTCCTGCGGAACCCCCCTGAAACTCTTGGGCGACCTCTTCGTCGAGTGGGGGGAGCCAGCCTTCCAGAACGTGGAACAACTGAGAGTGGACACAAATGAGTTTCAGATGATACGGCTGCAAATTGCACCGCGGGAATCACGACTAAAGATAAATTCGGATAAAAGAACTTACTGTGGGGGCTTCGTTCTACATAGGCATGTACGGAGCGAGCCTGGCCGACGTGGTTGTAAATTCCGCATCAGTGATCTTCTTCAGGGCGGTCTTATAATCTTCAGTGTCCCACGACTCCTTGCTGGTCTGGGAAGGATCATTCTTCCCGATGTACTCGTAGATCCAGTGCGGTCGGGCCGCCAATGGAACCGGGCGCTGCCCAAGCCAGCAGTTATACAGGTTGATCGAGGATAGCCCTTGGCCCTTTAGCTTCTGGATCTGGTCCATCATCTCCGTGACAGCCATCCTTTGATCGTCGGGGAGCCTGTCTGTTACCAGCCGATGGGGCTCACTCCTCTCCGTGACGAATTCCGGCAACGCCACTTCGCCGGAGGGGGTGGACTCCTTCACGTAGAACCATCTCTTCTTCCACTCGCTCGCAGCCTTCTTCGGCAACATGAGCTTGACGAGGTTGACCTTTGGCTTCAACTGAAAGGTGACGCCTCCGGCCGCCAAGATTGGGCTGTCGGACCCTTCACGCCCAATGCGGCTGTGGAAAAGCTCTAGCCACAGCAGAAAGTACGGCCTGCAACCGAGGTAGCACTCACAGAAGGCGATGAAGATTGCCAGCTACTCGATGTTGTGCGGGCTGAGATCTGATGGTTTGATCGCATAATACGCGCAGAACCGCCGGAAGAATAATGAGGTAGGGAACCCCAGGTCCCTCTCCAAATGGCTTGGGAAGCAGATGAACTCGCCAGCGCGTGGCTTCGGCTCGATCACGGAAGATGCAGGAATTCGTCCGCGATGCACTTAGATTTCCCCCACGAGCCTTTCGGAGGCGCCATCAGGAAGAAAGCCAGATCGCTTGGTCTGGAGAGTTTGGGTCGAGGGAAGACAGAAGAAATGGATGCGCGAGAATGAAGAACATGAGGAAGGATCTGCAGGACTGATCTGTCGCTCCCCTTATAAAGGAGTGCTACCCGCCAATTTCGGGGTAGCCGTTACCCACGGTAATTGCGCCGAAGTTACCGTTGGACTACCCACCGGATAGTTTGACCAAGTTGATGGTCCAGCTCCTTCACTCGACTCGCTCGCAACTGTGCTTGTCCATTCGTTGAAGCAGCGACTTGAGACCTAGTGGAAAATTTCCTTGGTTTCAGTAGAGTCCATCGCCGATTCGACTGGGCGTCCAAATTGGACTCGCCTACTCCGACTGCCAAATGAACACCTGCGTTCGAATCAATGATGGCCTCAGGGACTACTGATGGGGATATGCCGAACGGGGTATGCCCAATAGGACATTCCGATTGGGTCAAAGGCATAACGAGTGGGCCTGCAGGACGGCGACTGGAATGCGACTGAGGAGAAGGCCTGGTGATTGGAGACTGGAGGCCCAGAAGCGTACTCGAAGCCCAGTCGGATTAGGTCAAAGCCTCCGAATCCATATCTTGTTCGGTTGTAAACGGTAAACCCTAGCAAGGTGACTCCTATATAAAACTCCCTAGGGTACTCTAAGGACTTACGTTCCATCATACACCCCTTTGAGCGACTCGCTGCTTAGACGCCGAACTCGCCACCCCTGTAGCTCGCTCTCCATCAATCTAATCTAGCAGGAGTAGGTCTTTAGCCTCCGGGGGGTCGAACCTGGGTAAACCCATGTGCATCCGCCCCATCTCGCACCGCAGATGGCCAACAGCTCTCGCCCCCGATTCTATCAATCGCTGCCTACTATAGTGACTGTCGTGGCCATTTCCACGACAGTGCGGGTGCGAGCTCGTCGGTGATGATGCTACAGGCGGCTATCAGCATGGCGAAGGCTAGTGGGCGGTGCATGGTTCCCTGCGGTTCTCATAGACTTAATGGCAAGGCGTGGGCGGTGGGGTTCATTCAGGAGCGTGCGGCGCTCCGCGCGGACGCAGAGGTGTTTGCGGCAGCATGCGGCAGTTGCGGGTCGCGTGGCGGCGACCGGGGTTGTCTGCTGGGTTGATGCGATCATGGCGGGCATGAGTGTGCGCGGTGAAGCTAGGGTGGTCCAGGGCTCGGCTAGGGTTGAGTCTAGGACAAGGGTCGGCGGTGGAGTGCGGCATGCTTCCTGGACATCATGGTTGGTTGTGGCGGTGTCTGCTATGAGCTGGCCGTGGTCGGCCGACGATGACCAAAATCGGGCGGCGCTCCACTATGCAAACGACAAAGGGGGGACTTGGCCTGGGTGCTGGCTTTGCTCAGGGGAGACAGGGAGTGAAATGGAGACCAAATGGTCGACTAATTACTATGGAAACAGTGAAGTTAGGCAATTGGTTAAATTAGTGTAAGCAAGGTGTTTGTGGAAATGGCCGCATGAAAATTGCTTTGGAAATTTTGATTCAAATTTTTGAGTGATCTTAAGTTAAGCTTGAGAGTCTATGTTTGCTTGGAGAGGTCAAGGGGAATTGATTTGATAGGTTTTTGAAAAACTGGGATCTTAACATATGAACTAGATTCAATTTTCAACTATCCATTAAATTAATTTGAAAGATGTTTTTGTAAGTTTGTAAAGTGGTCCTTGGTACACTTTTACTTGGTCTAGAAAGGGGTGAAAAGAAATAGAAATTTTTCTATTAGAATTCTTCTTCTAGGAACACACAAAGTGGCCTAGTGGTTAACTTTTGTCAAAATGACCATTTGCTTTATTTATTCATGTTTGATTTCTTTTTCTTTTGATTTTGTTTGTAAATGGTCTAGATGATGTAGTATTCACCTTTAAACCATTTCACATCATTGGCAACAATCAAGCATGGCATAAGCACTCAAATCCACACTAATGCAAACACACATGCATTCATATTCATGTTATTAATAAAAGTTTTTGTTAACCCTAATTTGGGTGATTTGAACTTGATAAACTTGATTAGAAGTTTTGGGGTGTTACAAACCTTCCCTCCTTAAACAAAATCTCGTCCCAAGATTTAGGAAAAACTAGGAACTAAAGAGATCTGGAAACTCAGTCCTAATGTAATCTTCTCGCTCCCAAGTAGCTTCTTCTTCGGTATGATTGCTCCATTGGATCTTGAGAAACTTGATACTCCAGGTCCTGGTGGTTCTGAAAGCTTCTTCCAAGATACGAATCGGCACTTCATGATATGTCAGATCCTTGTTGATATCTATGGCTCGGTGATTGATGTTCTTGAAAACTTCAGTCTTCTCCGGAACTTCTAGGCATTTGCAAAGTAACGAGATATGGAACACATTATGGATGGCTGACATCTCCTCTGGCAGTTCTAGCTGATAAGAGACTTCTCCTCGGTGATTCAGAATCTTGAAGGGTCCAATATATCTGGGGGCTAACTTTCCTTTCAGTTGAAAATGTTGCATTCCCTTCAAAGGCAACACCTTGAGATACACAAAATCTCCGACATTGAAAGTTAGGTCTCGAAGTATCTTGTCAGCATAACTCTTCTATCTGGATTGGGCGGTCTTGAGGTGCTCACGGACTTTGTGAACCTTCTCTTCGGCTTCTCGTAGGATGTCGGGTCCGAAAATCTGACTCTCTCCTACTTGCGACCAATTCAAATGGGTACGACACTTTCTTCCATACAGAAATTCAAATGGGGGCATTTGCAAACTAGCTTGATAACTGTTGTTGTATGAGAATTTTGTGAAAGGCAGACAATCTTCCCATTTTGATCCATACTCTAGAACACAACCTCTCAACATATCTTCTAAGATTTGGTTGACTCTTTCAGTCTGTCCATCGGTTTGCGGGTGATAAGTTGTGCTCAAATTCAACTTGGTTCCTAATCCTTCTTGGACTTTCTGCCAAAATCTTGAGGTAAACTGGGTTCCTCGATCCGACACTATGGTATTGGGGGTTCCATGCAAACTGACAATGCTAGCAATGTACAACTTTGCTAGCTTTGAACTCTCGTAGGTAGTCTTGACGGGTATGAAATGGGCTACCTTGGATAGTCTATCAACTATTACCCAAATAGAGTCATTTCCACTACTAGATATAGGAAAACCGGTGATAAAGTCCATTCCGACGGAATCCCATTTCCATTCCATAATCTGTAATGGTTGCAACAGTCATGTGGGTCTCTGATGTTCCACTTTGACTCGCTGACAGATATCACACTTGGCTATGTACCTTCCGATTTCTCTCTTCATCTTGTGCCACCAAAATTGCTCCTTCAAATACTGATACATCTTCGTTCCTTCGGGGTGGATAGAATAAAGAGTATCATGAGCTTCTTGCATGATAACTTGCTTCAGCTATGAATCTGTTGGCACACAGATACGTCCCTTGTACCACAAAACTCCTTCTTCATCTTCGGTAAATCCGGGTACCTTTCCTGTACTAATACGACGTTTGATTCCATTGATACTTGTGTTTCCTTTTTGCGCTTCCTTTATCTGACTGATCAAAGTGGGTTGAAGTTCAATGTTTGCTAAAAATCCTTCGCTAACTAGCTCCGTGCTAAACTGCTCCAACTCTTCATGCAAACTTGGCTGGGCTTCTTTGATCATAGTGTTTAACCTACACGGTAATCTGCTAAGAGCATCTGCTACCACATTGGCTTTGCCGAGGTGATAGTGAATGTCAAGGTCATAATCCTTGATTAACTCTATCTATCTCCTTTACCTCATATTCATCTCCTTCTGAGTGAAGATATACTTCATACTCTTGTGATCCGAATAAATCACACTGCGGTTACCCATCAGGTAATGACGCCATGTCTTCAAGGCTAAAACTACAGCTGCTAGTTCAAGATCATGGGTAGGGTAGTTTTTCTCATGTTGCTTCGGTTGTCGAGATAGATATGCTATGACTTTGCCTTCTTGCATCAACACACATCCGAGACCAATCTTGGATGCATCACAATACACATCAAAGGGCTTCTTGATATCTGGCATAATCAAAATTGGGGCTGAAATCAATCTCTTCTTGAGTTCTTGAAAACTTGCTTCACAATTGTTGGTCCATTCAAACTTCTTGTCTTTCTTCAATAGTTGGGTCATTGGTCTTGCGATGCTCGAAAATCCTTCAACGAACTTGCGGTAGTATCCCGCTAATCCGAGAAATGCACAGACTTGGGTTTGAGAGGTTGGGGCTTTCCATTCCTCAACATCTTTGATCTTGGCGGGATCGATAGTGACTCCTCCTACCGACACAATATCTCCGAGGAATCCTACTTCTTTCAGCCATAACTCACATTTGGTAAACTTGGCATACAACTGATGTTCTCTAAGGGTTTCAAGGATGGTTCTTAGGTGTAACTCATGGTCTTCTTTTGACTTGGAATATATTAGAATATCATCGATAAAAACAACGACAAACTTATCCAGAAAGTTCATAAAAATATTATTCATGAGATTCATGAAATAAGCGGGGCATTGGTTAATCCAAAATACATGAACGTATACTCATATAATCCATACCTGGTGGTAAAGGCGATCTTTGGAATATCTGTTGCATGAATTTTGAGTTGATGTTAACCAGTTCTAAGATCAATCTTAGAAAACACTCTAGCACCAGTCAACTGATCAAACAAATCCTCAATCTTGGGTAGTGGGTACTTGTTCTTGATGGTGACATCATTCAGCTTCCGGTAATCCGTACACAAACGGTTACCTCCATCTTTCTTATCCACAAACAGATTAGGAGATCTCCATGGTGATGTGCTTGGTTGAATCAAACCTTTCTCTAGCATAGCATCAAGTTGCTTCTTCAGCTCCACTAATTCAGATGGGTTCATACTATAAGGTCTCTGAGCTATGGGTCTAGATCAAGGAATTAGTTCAATGATGAACTCGATATCCCGATGTAGGGGCATACTGGGCAATTCATCTGGGAATAGGTCGAGGTATTCACAGACTACTCTGACTTGGTCTATGGTTGGTTGGGCTAGACTCTTGTTGCATTTGAATTGACAAGGCAAGGTTTCAGATACATGCTCTACTGATACTCCAGAGCTACTGGTCATGGTTATGGCTTTCTTGGCATAGTGGATTAATCCTTTATGTTTCGACATCCAATCCATTCCTAGTACTACTTCCAAACCTTTGGTTCCAAGTACTATTAAATTGGCCTAAAAATCTATCCCATGGATTCTGATAGGTACAGCCTTGCAAATTTTTATAGCTTTGGTGGTTGAACCAGGTATTTCAACTAGCATAACATGCTTCAATTTTGTTGGTTGAATCTTACTAGTGCATGCAAATTCTTCTGTAACAAACGAGTGAGATGCTCCAGAATCAAACAACATTGCAAGTACTGAGTTAACAGAAAACATACCCAGCATGACATCGAGTGCTTCCTGGGCTTCTTCAGCATTCATGTGGAAGAGACGGCCATTGCGATTGAGCGAATTCCCTGGGACAAATCTTCTTCCAGGCTGAACACGGCGCTGCTGCTGAGATGGGGCATTCACATTGGTGGTGGCTACCAGCTTCTTGGGACACTCGTTGGAGTAGTGACCCTTAACTCCACATTCAAAGAAAGTAATCTGGGACTTATCTTTGGCGATAATAGGAACATCATTGCTTCCAGTCCTTGGGCAGTATTGTTGTTGTTGTTGTTGGGCTTGGGCGGTGCACGGTTGAAATTCTTGGAGTTGCCGGGGTTGTTGTTGTGGTTTCCTCCAGACTTCAAGTTTCCTCCTCTACGATTGGGGTAGCTTGGACGAGACATCGATGGTCTATTGTTTCTTGGGGCATATCCTGCAGACGGGTTGGGGCGATACTTCTAGGTATTGTGGGATCTAGTCTGGTGCATCATCCTGCGCTTGCGGTTGTCATTGGCTTGGTTGATCTTCCCTTCCATCTAGATGGCAGAGTCTACTAGCTCTTCTAGATCTTCAAAACGGATGTTGCCTAACACAGTCTGCATCTCATCATGCAATCCATTCAGGAAACTTTCCTTATTCTTGGCTTCAGTGTTGATCTCATCAGGGGCATACCTAGCGAGAGACAAAAATTTGTCACGGTACTCAACTACTGTCATTGTTCCTTGCTTCAGTTCCCTGAATTCATCTCTCATTCTGGTGACTAAACCTTGTGGCACATGGGTGTGGCTGAACTTGATCTTGAATGCTTCCCAAGTCATCATCTAACCGTGGTTCATGGTACGGGTGCTATTCCACCAAGCTCTTGCATCTCCTGCCAGATAATGGGTGGAAAACAGTACTTTCTCGTTGGCATCAACTCCTGTGACTTCCAGATTGTTCTCCATGGTTTGCAGCCAGTCATCAGCATCTAAGGGATCCTCGGATTTGTTGAAGATAGGGGGATGGTATTCTGAAAGTTCTTAAGCTTGGATCCATGGTGATCCTGATTTCCATGGCCTTGATTATTGTGGGCCATCTGAGATATTTGTTGAAGAGTGGCTAGGCTGGCTTGGCGTTCAGCTCTACTAGCTTCACGGTCGGAAACTAGCATTTGCAGAATCTGCGACATTGGGTCCTGTGATGAGCTGCTTCCTCCCGGGTTTCCACGAGTCATCTGAAGATTGAGGTAGATAATGAGGTAAGAGGGAAAGTTCTAAGGTTCATGGTTTTGTTTTCAAAAGGTTTAACTTTGAGTTTGACTCGGGTTTTGCAAACTAACTTCTTCTCATTCATTCATTCAAGCACACAATACAAACACACACCACACACAAATAAAAAATAGATGGTTTTAAGAACCATTCTATGAACTAAGATACATTGGGACCGATACAACTCATTCCTACGGTAGTGATCAAGTGCATCTACTCATCATCAAAGAAGTCGGAATCATCATCAGTGTAGAAATCCATGGCATCATCCTCCAGGAAGTCATTGTCATCACTGAGGTAAGAGTGAAGATCTCCCTGGATGTCTTCACCTTCCTCCTCCTCCTTTGCTTCAAGCTAGACTTCTTGCTCGTGGATGGTCTTCTCGAGACCGGCCACCTTCTTGCGAAGACGATTGATGGTGCGATCCTTCTTCTCGCATTGACGACGAAGTGATTGGCGATCTTTAACGAGCATGGTGAGAGTCTGGTCCTTCTTGGCAGCAATGGCAAGGTTGTGGTTGGCGTAGGCTCGAGCATTGTCCAATTCCTTCTACATATCATATAATAGGAAGTTAAGATTTTCCACCTTGGGCTTCAACTCCAGGTGACTTGGAATCTCCAATGGCATTCCCACAGAATCACGCAGTGCGAAGTGCGCAAAGCGGGTTCCTGATACGTTGCTAATGTATCCATAATTTTTGATGTTCCATGCTTCGTTTTATCTACTTTCTTATGTTTTGTCCACACTTTGGAGTACTTTTCATATGATTTCTTGGACTAACCTATTAACAAGAGCCACACTGCCAGCTACCTGTTTTCTGCTGTTTTTGGTTCCAGGAAAGTCAGAAAATGAATATTCTCGGAATCGTACGGGACAAAAGCCAAAGTCAGTTTTTCACCGAGGTACACCTGGAGCCATAATACAAGACAGAGAGGGGCTGGGGCCCGGCCACACCACCTGGCCGCGTGGCCAGGCCTAGCCCGCACCAGGGGGTGGTCTGGCCACCCTAGGCACCCCTCTCGGCCTCTCCTTCCGCCTATATATTGCCTCTGATACGGAAACCCTAAGTATCCGATCAAAAATCTACGAAAGAGTCTGTAGCCGCCGTCATCTCCATCCCTAGATCGTGAGGGATCTGAAGCTCTTCCCGGCACCCTGCCGGAGAGGGGAATTCACCCTGAAGGCCTTCTTCATCATCATGCAAGCCTCCGGTGTGATGCGTGGGTAGTTCATCTCTGGACTACGGGTCCATGTAGTAGCTAGATGGCTGGTTCTCCTCCTTTGTGCTATCATGTTTAGATCTTGTGAGCTCCGTTCATGATCACGATCATCTATTTGTAATTCTGCATGTTGTGTTTGCGGGGATCCGATGGATATTGAGATGCTATTTCAGATTGATTATTGATTCTATCATGTCTTTGTTATTTGTGATCTTGCATGCTTTCCGTTGTTAGTAGCTATCTTGGCCAAGTAGATGCTAGCAACTCCAAGAGTTAGTATTTATGCTTGATAGTGGGTTCATGCCTCTGGTAATCTGGGGAAGTGACAGAAATCTCTAAGGTACTAGATGTGCTGTTGCTACTAGGGAGAAAACAACAATCCTTTGTTCATAGAATAATCATATTGCTTACTTTACACGCAATTCATAATGCAATAATCTGTTGCTTGCAACTTAATACTGGAGGGGGTTCGGATGATAACCTGAAGGTGGATTATTAGTCATAGATGCAGTTGGATGGCGGTCTATGTATAATGTTGTAATGCCCAATCGAATATTAAAGGAGTCAAGATGAATAGTATATGCTTGTATGCTTTCTCGATGTTTGTCAATTGCCCCGCTGTAATTTGTTCACCCAACATGTCATCTATCTTAAGGAGAGCCACCTCTAGTGAATTATGGACCCCGGTCTTTTCTTTTACCATCAATCTACAATCAATTGTTTACTGCTTTGTGTTTACTTTCTGCAAACTATTACTTTCTTCCATTCGATACATTTAATCCTTTGTTTTCAGCAAAATCGGTGAAATTGACAACCTCATCGTAAGTTGGGGACAGAGTTCTGTGGTTGTGTTATGCAGGTCTCCATGTTGCTGCTGGCACCGGTAGTGCGCCCTGCCAAAGTTCAGCTAGCAACACCTTTGAGGTTATTCCTTGCTCCTACGGGATTGATAACCTTGGTTTCATAACTGAGGGAAACTTACTGATGTGCTCATCATATCTTCCTCTTGGGGTTCCCCAACGAGCTCGTTAGTACACGAGTCAGCAAGTGATTTTCTGGCGCCGTTGCCGGGGAGTCAAGGACATCTTCACAGGGGGAGTCCCTCATAACCAATCTCTTTACTTTGTTATTTTTGTTTTTCTTAGTTTACCTTTTGCTTTGTTTTCTTGTTCCTTATCAAAAACACACACAAAATAGTCTTACTAGTTTGCTTTCTTTATTAAAAACACAAAAAAATTAGTTCCTATCTTAAGTTGCCATTATGTCTAGCATTGCTCCAATCTGTATGTCACCTAAGGAAATGATTTTCACTTTCAAACAAGGAATTGAAGAAAGTTTCAAAGAAGCTTGGTCTAGAATCTCTGATCTATATGAAAAAACTGAACCTAAAATGACTCAAAGCTTGTTCCTTAGTAGTTTTTACCTTGGAATCGCTCTTTGCTATAGATATGCTTTGGATGTTGTAGTGGGAGGATATTTCCTCCAATACAATGAGGATGATGCTGTTAATGCCATAAATAAGTTGGTCTTTACTTACAACTTGCCTAGCAAATCTGATTCTTCCTCCATAAACATATTTGCTAGATTGAATACTCTTGAGACCAGCACTGCTAGTTTGAAAGATTGATATAATACACTTAGAGAGCATCATAACTATGTTCCAATAAATTCTAAACCCTCAAAATGGCTTCCCATAATAAATATTTCTATAAATAATGAAACTTTTCATGCTCGCTATGATATCATGTCTGAATTTTGTCTTATGCACAAAGATATCTATGAATCTTTGAATCTTTGGGGGCTTTCTGAAGGAGGAGAAGAAAATTTTCTTGCTAATAATGCCACAATATTACCCATTGGAATAGCTAAAGGAGTGTATACAAAGATCCTAGGGAAAATGGTTTCCGCTGATTATCTTGTAATTGAATGCGTAGGAAAAGGACAAATCACACTTGGAAGATCCCTATTCAAACTCCTTGGAGCAATAATAGATGTGGAAAAGGGCACCATGCACTTTGCTTCTCCACCAAACAATCATATGTTCCCCAAGGTTAAGAATAAAAGTAAGAGAGGTAAGGGCAAGAAATTTGGTTTTAATGCTTCTTCATCTGAGAATACTTGATTCCTTTTCTTGCTTCTTATGCCTAACTTAAAGGCGTTAAAGAAAAGTACTTATTGGGAGATAACCCAAAAGTTTTAGATGAGTCCTGCAAGTTATTACTTCAGTAATAACCGCTCCTTATCCTTTTTATTTGCTTTTTGTGCCAAGAGTAACCTCTAATGAGAGAGAAGTAATGATTGGGAAAGTTGCTGTCCTGAAACAGATTTCTGTGTTTCACCGTAAAAATTTGTGTAAAATCTTTGTACGTCCTTTTGAGGCGTGAATTTTTGTTCTTTTTCCCCAGGTGGTTATCTAACTTTCGTTAGTTCAACACTTTTCGATTTGAGAAACATAATGTCTTCGAAACAATTCGTCTTTACCTGCTGGTCTATTTTGACAGATTTCTGCCTTTATTTGCATTCGCTTCTTGTTGGTTCCTTTTTTGAGTTCTTTTGGGGAATTGAGCTTTTTGAGGGAAGCTACAGTAGCTAGTGTTTTAATGGAAGTTTTATTGGTGTTTAAACTGAACCTAAAGACCTATTATCTTGAGTGAATTAATGTTGCTAATAAAGATTGTGTGAAGTTTTGTATGAAGGAAAAAATCCAGGTGTATGGAAGGAATAAGTAATGAGATGAAGGATGGACTAAAGCTCAAGCTTGGGGATGCCACGCGTGTCACCCCAAGAAATATCCAAGACGTACAAGCGTCAAAGCTTGGGGATGCCTAAGGCATCCTCTTCTTGATCAATAAAAATCCCAGGTTTCTTCCAAACATTTCATTTTTATTGTTTCATGCACAGTTTTGTTGTTCTTGGAGCGTCTTTTTTTTGTTTAGGTTTTTCGTTTGCTTAGTTTGCTGAATAAATTGGTTGGACCCCTTCTTTCATACATTGGTTTTCAAATAGTTTGGTTTGGATTGGAAAAGAGTAGGAAAGTTCATGCTTAAGTGGTAAAGAGAGCTTGTTTTTAACTGTGGCCCATGCTTTGTCATGCCATGCTTGATATTTTTTTGGCTTTATGCTTAGTATTCTTTGTTGTAGCATGACTTGTTATAAACAATTGAGATTACTTAATGTGCCTTGAAAAAATCATGCGTTGTTTTAGCATATTAAAGCATAGTATTGTGGTATTCTCATTTGATGCTTTATTTGGGTAGACTTGGCGCATGCTCACACCATGTTATGACTATCCCAAGTCACCATAAGCCTTTATTATCCTTTAGTTTTCAACTTGTAGTATCACTTTATGCTTTGACTAATGATGTTTTGTCGCTCTACATGATTATGGCCATTATTGCTTTCTTAGTTGGTCGCTCCAGTCTTTTGCTAGCCTCCGTAACCAAGTATGAGTTCCACTCATGCATCCAACTCCTAAAACCAAGTTATTCCAAAGAGTCCACCATACCTACCTATTAGCATATGCTATTCCAAATATATTCATGTTTTTGTCTACCTTCCGAATTAAACTTGTTATGAGAAAACTAGTGATTAAAGCTCTCATGAACTTGATGGCACACTTTACTTTCTTGCATTTAATAAACTTGAACCATTGTGTCCATATTTGTTGTGTATATGCTTGCGCTTTATAAGTTGAAGTTAGCAGAACCATGTATCATGGGGAACGCTTTCAACATTGCACCTATACTTTGTACTCCGTTGATATCATGTTATTTTGCTTATGGATCCCGGCGGTGTGAAATAGAAGGGGAGTTTGTAAGATCATGGAGTTTGTATTTGTGTTAGAGAAACGCTTGGGACGCTAGCCTAAGCCATGCCTAGTCATGGTGTAAACTTGCAGCATAACCGTAATGAGCACTCTATGAAGCATCCTCAATAAAAACCTATGCAAATAGCAAATAAAAAGATCGCTGAAATGCTCATTGTCTGCTTGCCTTGAAATTTTGATTATGAGATAGCTCCTGTATCATGTGCAAGGGGTACCCCGTTGGCGGTTCTTTATGATACATATGTACTTACAATGACAAGAGATTACTTGTGACTAAAGTTGAGTAGCATGAGGTTCGGTCTTCGTAAGTAAGGGGCATGAGATTTTGGCTTATAACTTGTCAAGCATATCCTCTTAGTTGTGTTACTTTAACTTTAATCACCTTCAAGATGCTTATGATAGGGGCAATGAGAGCTGAAAGCTAATAAGTACCATAATTTTTGGAAGCTCTTTATGAGACTTGAATCCCTACTTCCTTCTATGAAGGCCTTTCTTTTACTTTATGTCGAGTCTCCACCTTCTATCTTTATGCACCTACTTTGAGAGCATAGTGGCCATTCTTAGTTCTATGTGCATTGTCCCAAGACTTGTTGATTGATGCATAGCTTTGATATTGCTTGTTTTAAACTATTTGTATCTAGTCACTCTTATGAACTTTGAAGGTGTCCTATGCATTTATGTTTGCTACTCTATGAGGGACAAGCTGAATGCCACTATGCTATGCTTTCTTTATGTGAAACAAACAAACGTCTTGCAAAGTATTGTTATTCATGAATCTTTTGTTTGTGCCTTTTCATGTTGCAACATAGTTGCTTTGTCTTATTGCTAGAACTTTGTCGTTCATGTTTTGATTGAAGTACTATGATCCCAGCTATCAATGTTTTACAAATACTTTGGTCAAGTTTAAGATGGTGCGTGTCACCTCAAAAATTATTCTTTCTTTTTATCACTTACCGATGGCCAAAAATATATCGAGCTCGTTGGGGAACCCCAAGAGCAAGGTATGATGAGCACATCAGCAAGTTTTCCCTCAGTACGAAACCAAGGTTTAATCGAACCAGTAGGAGCAAGGAAACACCCCAATGGTGTTGCTAGCTGAACTTTGGCAGGGCGCACTACCGGTGCCAGCAGCAACGTGGAGACCTACACAACACAACCACAGAACTCTGTCCCCAACGTGCGATGAGGTTGTCAATCTCACCGGTTTTGCTGAAAACAAAGGATTAAACATATCGAATGGAAGAAAGTAATAGTTTGCAGAAAGTAAACACAAAGCAATAAACAGTTGATTGTAGATTGAAAGTAAAAGAAAGGACTGGGGTCCATAGTTAACTAGTGGTGGCTCTCCTTAAGATAGATGACATGTTGGGTGAACAAATTACAGCGGGGCAATTGACAAACATCGAGAAAGCATACAAGCATATACTATTCATCTTGACTCCTTTAATATTCGATTGGGCATTACAACATTATACATAGACCGCCATCCAACTGCATCTATGACTAATAATCCACCTTCAGGTTATCATCCGAACCCCCTCCAGTATTAAGTTGCAAGCAACAGATTATTGCATTATGAATTGCGTGTAAAGTAAGCAATACGATTGTTCTATGAACAAAGGATTGTTGTTTTCTCCCTAGTAGCAACAGCACATCTAGTACCTTAGAGATTTCTGTCACTTCCCCAGATTACCAGAGGCATGAACTCACTATCAAGCATAAATACTAACTCTTGGAGTTGCTAGCATCTACTTGGCCAAGATAGCTACTAACAACGGAAAGCATGCAAGATCACAAATAACAAAGACATGATAGAATCAATAATCAATCTGAAATAGCATCTCAATATCCATCGGATCCCCGCAAACACAACATGCAGAATTACAAATAGATGATCGTGATCATGAACGGAGCTCACAAGATCTAAACATGATAGCACAAAGGAGGAGAACCAGCCATCTAGCTACTACATGGACCCGTAGTCCAGAGATGAACTACCCACGCATCACACCGGAGGCTTGCATGATGATGAAGAAGGCCTTCAGGGTGAATTCCCCTCTCCGGAAGGGTGCCGGGAAGAGCTTCAGATCCCTCTCGATCTAGGGATGGAGATGACGGCGGCTACAGACTCTTTCGTAGATTTTTGATCGGATACTTAGGGTTTCCGTATCAGAGGCAATATATAGGCGGAAGGAGAGGCCGAGAGGGGTGCCTAGGGCGGCCAGACCACCCCCTGGCGCGGGCTAGGCCTGGCCACGCGGCCAGGTGGTGTGGCCGGGCCCCAGCCCCTCTCTGTCTTGTATTATGGCTCCAGGTGTACCTCGGTGAAAAACTGACTTTGGCTTTTGTCCCGTCCGATTCCGAGAATATTCATTTTCTGACAAAACATAAGAAAGTAGATAAAACCAAGCATGGAACATCAAAAATTATAGACTTGTATTATGGCTCCAGGTGTACCTCGGTGAAAAACTGACTTTGGCTTTTGTCCCGTCCGATTCCGAGAATATTCATTTTCTGACAAAACATAAGAAAGTAGATAAAACCAAGCATGGAACATCAAAAATTATAGATACATTTGCAATGTATCACGTACCTACTCGAGGACGAGCAGGAGTTAAGCTTGGGGATGTTGATACGTTGCTAACTGGTAGAACTTGCAATACTGAACTTCCATCTATAAGAATTTAGGATGTGTAAGTTAGTGAGGTGATCAAGTGTGTCAAATTTTTATGTAGTAATGTAAGAATTTTTGAGGAACATGATTTTTTTTGAAAGAATCAAGGATAAGAGTGGGAATAGGTTTTCATAAATACTCACTTCTTTGGTTTTGAAACTAAGTTTTTGTTCGGACGTCCATTCTAACTAGGGTCTCCTATGGTCAGGATGGCTCTGATACCAACTTGTCAACACCCGGATTTTTAATCCCAGATGCCTATTATGCCATACATCGCAATCCCAGGATTACCATTTTTGTGAGATGTAATAGATTGGATATCACAGTACATCATCCATTACAAACCACAATAAGGTCTTACACAAATAAGGGATCTCATGATCTAGTCTTAATACAAACAAGCAGCGGAATAATAAGCGTAGTAGTGGGCTCCATCTTCAGGGTCACAGGCAATGCTGACGATGGGAGATGATCCTAGTTCTCATAGACATCCTGCTGTCCATCATCCTAGTAGTCCTCCTCATAGTCTGGCCACGGGAATAGCCAGGGACAAAGCCATGAGTACTCTTTAAGTACTCGCAAACTATTACTAACAAGTAAGGTAGTTCTAGTAGGAATCCTAAGCTATAAGTTTATTTGCAAAAAGGCAGATTTATCTAAACTGAGTTTAGAAGTAAAGAAAACTAATAAATGTTCTAAATAACTTTTAAGTGGGAACCTAGTTTTCATAGTCACGACCCTGTTGTGATCAAGTCAAAATTCATAATTCACTTCACAAGTCATTTTCAAAACATCTGACGACGGAACAGTATGGCCACTCCAACTGTCCATGACTGCGGACGCGGCTATTTGAATAGTTTGACACTCTGCAGAGGTGGTACGCTTTCACCACAAAATTCGACACATCTGTCAGGGATAACCCTGAATCATCATACTTAGTATGCGGATAATCAATCATAAACCTTTCAATTACACACTCTAGTATAGGCACCTCCCCTATGAGCTTGGCCTCCCAGCCATGGCCATTTTCCATCCTGGGCACTGCATAGGTGGACATCATCAAGAGGTAGCCTTAGCTCAAACCTCTTCCGCGAGGGAACCCATACTAATGCATATAAACTTCTGGCTAAGTCGTACCCAATTCAGGTATTGTGGTTGTATGGTAAAATTGGAATGGTATCGCATCCGAACCCAACCATCAGTTTTTATAAAGGGCTAAGGCTCATGCCTCAACATTTTCATCACCAAATCCATTTGTGTTTCTCAACACATGTCAAAACATTTCAATAGAATGACTCATCATTCCAAGGTTTTCATAATCATTTTCACCAAGTATTCCCATCTAAGGTGATCAACTTTTATGCTTAGCACTCTCCACTAAGTTAAGAGTGTTCACTAGTGAGGGGTTCTAATCTTCAATCTCATGCCATAGAATGACATCTAGTATATGCCTAGTTTTATACACTTTATGCTATCTATACTATCTTTCCAAATCCTCACAAAGCATTATCTAAAAGTAAAGAACTTTGGTAAAGTAAAGAGTAAAGCTTACAAGTAAAAC
The DNA here is from genome assembly GCA_910589775.1 of Avena eriantha. NCBI lineage: Eukaryota > Viridiplantae > Streptophyta > Magnoliopsida > Poales > Poaceae > Avena > Avena eriantha. Next base: position 369,365,548 of record OU342745.1, on the reverse strand, counting down.
TTGGGATGGGTATAGATCAAAGGTATATAACCAAAGCATGCCTAATGCATCTTGCTTAAGTTATCTTGAAATTAGTGATGGCTTTCCTTGATTGTTGCAGTGATTAAAGTTTTCCTCCTCTTCTTCGGGGTAGAACTCCTCCTCCTCGTAGCTTGGGTCGGTACTATCGTCTATAAATAAATACAGGATACACAATCACCAAACAATACTTAACTAATTCTATTTAGCACTCTAAGGCTCATACTTGATGATCTAGCATCATCACAATCTTCACATGAAATAAAGAACTAGTTTTATTTAGTTTATTTGAGAAAAGTAAATTCTACTCATTAAAATTAATTAAGATTTAATATTATCCAATTAAAATATGGGATCATGTTGACACATGTCATCACCACATATTCTAATACATGGGAATGTGATTTAAAGGGTTGGTCATATTTTATAAAGTTTAAGATTATTATTTAATAGATTTAAAGTGACTAGAAATACCAAAATAACATTCTTTTGGTACTAGTCCAATGTCACCGCAAGCAAACCTAGATATTTTTACATATTCAGGTCGATATTATCAAATGTGATTTTTGAGAGTTGGAATCAACTCAAAAGCTATTATGGTTGATTTTTGAAAAATGTTTGAAGTTGGAAAAGTCTATGTCTTGTTATTTTTACTAAAGATTATCTCTAACTCAAAATGATTTAAATCCAACGGGCTTAGATAGATAATTTAATTATCTTTCTAACAAAATTTGAATCATGCACTTTGGTTTAGTGACACTCTCTGAATTGATTTTTGAATATGTGGACAGAAACTAGTTCAAACTAAAATGTAAAAACCAATATTTGAATTTCTGGGCCAGCGCGGGAAGTTAAACGGGCCAGCCCAGCTACACTACGTGTCGCAGCGGGCTGCTGACAGATGGGGTCCACCAGTCAGCGGGACTAACTTCGCGAAGAGGTATCTGTGGCGCCCCGCAAAAACAACTACTAGAAAATCGCGGTGTTTTTGCGCATTGCATCATCATGACCGCATGCTCACATCATCATGCCACCTTGCATTTGAGCATCGTCATCATCATGCTTAGGTTTTGTCTAAACTATTTTCGAAAAGCCTATTTTTGTTTTCTAAACGCCCCGTCTTTTATTCAAACTATAAAACCCGGGTCTGTCCGGAATATTTTGTTTTGTCTACCAACGGTTTTCAAAAGCCTCGTTTTAAATAATAAAATATTTTCCTTTATTTTTGGGAGGCAGCCAGCCAGGCCCAAAAGCCCGGCCGGCCACCTCCAAGCCCTAAACTAAAACCTAGTCTAATTCTAACCAAAACCCTAACCCCACCTACTCCCTCCACCGTCGCCCCTCTATCGCTTTCCCTCTCTCTCTCTCTTCCGCCGGCCACCTCACTCCCACCACTCACGGATTGCCACATCATCCCCCGGGCCACCTCGTCTTCCCGCTCCCGCTCGCCCTGCCCGATCGAGCTGCCAGCCGCCAAAAATTCCCGCTTGGGCCCAAATCCCACCGCGCCCGCGCCTCACGCCCCCGTTGCCGCGCAGACACGCTCCTGCCCAGCCCCACCTCGCTTCTCCCCACCAACCACTCCTCACCAACCGTTGGTCCCGGACAAACCTCCACCTGCGCGCTTCCCCGCGTTGGCACGCTCCATGCCACCTCCTTCCGTGGCCGGCCCCACTAGGCACACGACACGCGCGCGCAGACGCTCGTTTCCATCGTCGCCCACCTACCGCCCCCGCGACCCCGCTCCTCCCCAGATCCCATACCGCCGCCACCGGCTCGCCTCACCGCCTCGGCCAGTCACGGCCGTGCTCGCCCTCCTATGCCGCGTCGCGGCCCCACCTCCTCTCCGCCTCCACCCCGACGGACGCCGGCCCCGGCCGCGCCACCCCGCCGTCGTCATCGCCATGACCTCCGCCGCCCGAGCTTCCCCCGGCGCCGCCACCAAGCTTCGTGCCGCCTTCGCCGGCCTCCGACCTCCGGGCCCGAGCTCCCTCTGCCCTCGTCTCCGCCCGCTTTCGCTCGCCGTCCTGCCAGTGGCCGCGTGGACGCCACCGTCCTCTACTCCACCACCCCTCTGGCCTTGGAGCGCCGCCACCAGCACCCGAGCGGGCCGCCGCTGCTCCCGATCTCCCCGGCGACACGCCTCTGCCCCGCCGCCGTGGTCCTCGTCCCCGCCCGGTGGCCTCTGCCACTTGACCCTGCCTCCTCCTCGAGCCAGAGTACCCCGTGCCAGGCTATTCCCCTACAAGAACTTCACCGAGCCACCGCCATCGTTCTCGTTCCCTCCGGCCAGCGACCTGCGCCGCCGCCTCGCGGGCGCCCTCTCCTACAGCTCAGCCTCCTCTACATCAGCTCCAGCAAGCCCCGCGAGGGGGCCTTGACGTTCCTCTCCTTGTAGTTTTCCTTCCCGCCTCTGGTAGCAATTCACGGCCGTCTCCATCGAGGTCCTCGTCGTCCGCGAGCTTGCCCTGCAGACCCGCCTCCGCGCGTCCGTCGCCGTCCCTCTACACCGTGGCTTACTGGCCCTGCCGTCGTTTTACTCTCTATTGCTTGTGTGTGGCGTTTTGTGGTGAGCTGGGAGCACATGGAGTGACGTGGTGCCATCTGGAGTACGCTACCGAGAACTGTCCCGATGACAAGTTGATCCCTACCAATTCCGACACAAGCGCTCAAGACAACACGCGGTGGAATCCAAGACCTTCATGGAACATCAAGTTCGACCAGCGCCAAGATCCGCCACGACCTCCACCGACAAGTTCCCCGAGCCCGATGCGACAAGTACTCCTTCCTGGATGCGAGACCCAGAACCGAAAACCGCCAAGATCGCCACCGGATACGCCAAGTACTTCCTCAAGGACGCCAAGTACTTCACCCCGGATGCCAAGACCGACCCGGTACGAGGACCCGACAAGACCTTCGCGACGGCAAGATCGACACCGACCAGGGCGAATCCGATGCGCCCCAACGCCAAACCAAGTCCTTCTTCCCGAACGCCAAGCTTTCCTTCCGATGTCCGAGAACGATCCCGCCGAGACCGAACCCTAGATCCGGACCCTGTCGAACCCCGGACCCCCCGGAACCCAAGATCTGCCGAACCCAGATGTGTGAACCTTTCTCGAGCCCCTATTTTACAAATGCTATATATAAAACTTGTTGCATATTAATTGTTCATCTCGCATGCATATCATGTGGGTTGGGGGCATTATGCCGATTCACCGCATGATTAAATATGGAGGCTATATGCGGGCTATTCTAGTCTTATATCGGCTCCATTTAAATTGGTGTAGTGAACAGATGCCATGATTTGCCTTGCTAACTCAACATTTAAATTGCGGGGTAGATAAATAACTCGAACCATCTAATTAATTGTCGGGACCCCGGTTCCACTTAATATGGCCTAATTGCACTGCATCTGTGCCATGCCATGCATCATATCATAATCATGCCGGATCTTTTGTCGCAGTATTAAATAATGCATCCGGTGTTTCTTCTAGTGTTTGCTTCTTCGCGGACTAGGCCAATGAGTTGTTGCGAGTACCGACAAGTTCTCCGGCTATGATCCTTCGACAGTGTTTCCCAGGCGAGCATCTCTTCCCCTTCTACCTATTTTGCATTTTTAGTCTTTATTTCCTCCTGTTGATCTATTGCTATCCGTGTCGCGATGCTTTAGTTTCCGTGCACCAGTTATATCCCGTGCAGCCTCTATATTGCCTTGGGCACCTCCTATTACCTGTGTTTGGTAGATAGCTAGCCTTGCGAGTCGTAGTTTCCTGCTCAGGTGTGATCTCGTGTTGTCAAGTACCACAGTTGTTGGAATGCTGGCAGATGTTTATTGGTGGAGATGCTTAATTGGTGGAGATGATCATGACTTTAAATATAACTATTAAAATGCTAGATATAATTAATGCAGAAGCATCGGTGGGCAATAGATGTTATTTGGTTCTTCCACGCTCACTTGTGTCCCGTAGGACCCCGAGTACTTGATACATGTTCCTTGATTTTTCGCACTATCCACATCCGAGAGGCCTTATGGACCCCCCTGAGCCAGAGCTGGATTCATTTCTATTTCTTGGGGCCACAAAGTAGTTTGGGGCTTTATTACTATTCTATACTTATGCCATGTTACTTCTTTATTTAAGATTGTGCGTGGAGCACCTGTACTGTTTTGGATCGCGCCACGTTTTCACTTTATCGACAAGCCCAGTCACATTTTTGGGTTCCCAGTCGTTTATAGCCGTCGTCGCAAACCCTGGGTCCGTTCTGGAGCCGGCCAACTTTGTTGCGGGTAGCTTAGTGGGGTGGCCCCCTGAAATATTTCTGAATCCTGTGATCGCTTTGTCGTGAATGCCTCGTTGGGTTTGAATTGGTTTTTCCGAGGTTGATCGAGTGTGTGTTGCTATTTGTGCACCCCTGCAGGGTAAAACTTTCTGAAAGTCGTGTCCGCGGTTATGGACGACTTGGAGCACAGTATCTCGATCATAGACAAGCATAACTAAAGTAGTGCTATAAATTTGACTTAATATGTGACTAGTAATCAGATGCAACTATAACGGAATGGATATTAAAAATGCCAACAACTGGTGGATCTAGGTTGTTTCGTGACATGCTATACCTGCCTAGTAAGTATTGCAACTCCAATGGAATGGGATAAAAGTGCCAACAACTGCTGGGTTTTGGGATTCCTCAGGACAATTATATCTGACTAGTAACTGTTCCAACTACAACGGAATGTTAACTGTAACTGCCCACTACTTATGCTTCAGGATGACTCATGCTATCTATATCTGACTAGTAAGTGCTTCAGTTATAATGGAATGATTAAAACTGCCAACTGTGAGAGTTCCTTGGTCCGACTTCCTTGTTTGGTCTCAAGGGGGAAATACCAGGATGGGTTTGTTTGGTGTTAGCTTCAGGTTGGATCCGAATAGGTCTTTCTTACCCCTCTCTAATAGCCGCCAGTGATACCGACTATCTATAGGTTGTTTAGTGCCGCTGCGCTGCCGCTTCAGCCCACCATACCTATGTAGGCGAGAGCCGCCGAATTCTAGCCTCGCTGTGTACTGGCCACAGTACTGACGCTCCTCTTTTTCCTGTGCCCTTTGTCGGCACCCCTTTTGTTTTAGCAGGTTTGATATCGACGTCGTTAGCAGGGTTACCCTTCCGGCTTGGCCTGGGCAGGCTTATGGACGCCATTGGTTATTCTTCAGAGCTCTTAGCCCATTTGCATCTTGTCCATAGTCGGACGCTCTATCGTTTCAAGGTGATTTGGATCTTTGTAGTGTATATCTGTATTCTTGACTCATGGAGTCGTTGATGTATATAAATCTGTCTGTGGGTCCCATCGAGGACTGATGTGTAATGGTATTACTTCGTTTTCCACCCGCACGAAAGTGCCTGGTAGGCACCCTTGAATCGTTTCTATGCGGGTTTGGCGGGAATCGCTAAAACTTTCATAGGGCCGATTTGAGGGTGTTACAGTATCTAAGCATTTGGGCCGTGCGATTAGAAGACAGATCAACGGCTAGGAGTCGTCATCGACGACGAACTGCTCTGGCAAGGAATCAACCCTAACGCGGCGGTGGGGGTCTCGCGGGGCTTACCTGGGCTCCAGCTAGGGTCAATGATGGGGGCGATCGATGTGGTAGACAACGGTGAGGCGAGGCAAGGCGCGGTCACGGCAGGGCTTGGGGTGGTCGAAATCGACGGCACCCTTCTCCTCTAACAGCGGCGGGCTCTGGCCAAATTCCGGCGAGGGAGAGCTCGCCTTGCTCCGGGAAGAAGTGCGAGAAGTTCAGTGAGAGGTGGTGAGTGTAATGGTGTGGAGAAATGAGGCAGGGGTGGCCTCCTTTTATACTGCGGCAAGGGGACCAAACAGTGCGGGCGCAAGATCGTCGGTGCCGACGCTACAGGCGGCTATCGGCATGACGGAGGCTAGTGGGCGGTGCGTGGTTCCCTGGAGGTTCTCATGGACTTAATGGCGAGGTATGTGGCAGTGTGGTTCAGTCGGGAGCGTGCAGCGCTCCGCGCAGACGTAGAGGTGTTTGCGGCGGCATGCGGTAGCTGCGGGTCGCGTGGCGGTGAACGGAGTTGTCTGCTGGGTTGCTGCGATCATGGCGGGTGTGAGCGTGCGCGGCGAAGCTAGGGTGGTCCAGGGCTCGGCTGGGGTCGAGGATGGGACAAGGGGTGGCGGTGGAGTGTGGTGTGCTTCCTGGACATCATGGTTGGCTACGGCGGTGTCTGCTGTGAGCTGGCCGTGGTCGGCCGGCGATGACCAAAATCGGGTGGCACTCCATTGTGCAAACAGCAAAGGGGGACTTGCTCTAGGTGCTAGCTATACTCAGGGGAGACAGTGGACTGAAGTGGAGACCAAATGGTCGACTAATTACTATGGAAACAGTGAAGTTAGGCAGGTGGTTAAATTAGTGTAAGCAAGGTGTTTGTGGAAATGGCCACATGAAAATTGCTTTGGAAATTTGGATTCAAATTTTTTGAGTGATCTTAAGTTAAGCTTGAGAGTCTATGTTTACTTGGAGAGGTCAAGGGGAATTGATTTGATAGGTTTTTGAAGAAGTGGAATCTGAACATATGAACTAGATTCAATTTTCAACTGTCCATTAAATTAATTTGAAAGATGTTTTTGTAAGTTTGTAAAGTGGGCCTTGATACACTTTTACTTGGTCTAGCAAGGGGTGAAAAGAAATAGAAATGTTTCTATTAGAATTCTTCTTCTAGGAACACACAAAGTGGCCTAGTGGTTAACTTTTGTCAAAATGACCATTTGCTTTCTTTATTCATATTTGATTTCTTTTTCTTTTGATTTTATTTGTAAATGGTCTAGATGATGTAGTATTCACCTTTAAACCATTTCGCATCATTGGCAACAATCAAGCATGGCATAAGCACTCAAATCCACACTAATGCAAACACACATGCATTGATATTCATATTATTAATAAAAGTTTTTGTTAACCCTAATTTGGGTGGTTTGAACTTGATAAACTTGATTAGAAGTTTTGGGGTGTTACATCCTTAGGCCTGGGCCACCCGAATCTTCATGGGCTTTATTGACGTCGCGGGCTTATCCTTGGGCCCAACCATATAGCCTGGTCTCGGGCACCCGTTGGGCATACCCATGTCACTCTTCCTCACAAATCCTTCATAACCACCTGTTTCGGTCTGGTTTCATGTTCGGCTATAATTGTTGGACCAAGCACTGAGAAAGAGGGGTTATGATGGAAGACAATGAAGAAGAAGAGAATGATGATAACTATCCTATGTTCCCTGAATATAGTGGTACTGCAATGGAAGACAATAAAGAAGAAGAAGCTAATTAAAGAACCGACATCAGATGAGCCCATTGATGATCTTGGTCGGGCCATTACTGATGCAAAGAGAGACTGCGAAAGTGAAAAGGAGAGGTTGAAGTTCGAGTTGATCTTAGAGGATCACAAAAAATGTTGTACCCAAATTGCGAAGATGGCCATAAAAATATGGGTAGCACATTGGAATTGCTGCAATGGAAGGCAGAGAACAGCATGTCTAACAAGGGATTTGAAAAGTTGCTGGAAACAATGAAGAAGTTGCTTCCAAAGGATAACGAATTGCCCGCCAGTACGTACGAAGCAAATAAGGTTGTCTACCTTCTAGGATTAGATGTGTAGAAGATACATGCATGCCCTAATGACTGCATCCTCTACCGCGACGGGGAGTAGGAGAATTCGGATGCATGCCCGGTATGCACTTCATTGCGGTATAATATGAGATGAGATGACCCTGGTGATGTTGAGGGTGAGCGCCCCAGGAAGAGGGTTTCTGCCAAGGTGATGTGGTATGCTCCTATAATACCACAATTGAAACGTTTATTCAGAAACAAAGAACATGCTAACTTGTTTTGATGGCACATGGAAGACCGTAAGAAAGACGGGATGTTGAGACACACCGATTGAAGGAAATATGCCCTGAGAGGAAATAATAAAGTTGTTATTATATATTCCTTATATATGATAGATGTTTATTTTACATGCTAGAATTGTATTGATCGGAAACATCAAGACATGTGTGTTTAATAAACAAAAAAAGGGTTCCTAGTTATGCCTCTGTTATAGACTAGCTTGTTGATTAACAAGATGATCAATGTTTCCTGATCATATACATTGGATGTTGTTAATAACAAGGTCACACCATTGGTGGAATGATGTGATGAACATTCATCCGAAGTATAGCATTACGATCAAGTCATTATGTTTATATTGCTATAACATCATACGAAGTAATCTTTATCCTTAGACCATGAGATCATGTTAATTGATAACACCGGAAGAGTATCTTGATAACATCAAACGTCACACCGTAACAGGGTGACTATAAAGATGGGTTCAGTACTACGAAGGTGTTATGTAGAGGCTCATGGATCAAGAGTGGAATTTGTCAATCCAGATGACGGATAGATATACTCTGGGCCCTCTCGGTGATATCACATTAAGATAGCTTGCAAGCAAGTGATGTGATCACTAGAATGTTATATCACGGGAACGAGAAAAGAGTGCATGTCGGTAACGAGATCAAACAAGGTATGGAGATACCGATGATCGAATCTCGGACATGTAATATATCGAGAGACAAAGGGATTTAGTTACAAGCGTTAAAGGTTCTCACGATCACAGAAGTCATCGTTGAATGTGTAGGAGTCGGTACGGATCTTCAGGTCCCGCTGCTGATTATTGATCGGAGAAGGGTCTCGATCATGTCTGCATTATTCGCGAACCGTAGGGAGGCACACTTAAGAGTTACCGGACACCATTTTGGAGCACATATGTTTCAGACGAAAGAATTGCAAAGCGCAGGAATTGTTTCAATAGAAACCGGAAATTGTTTCGGGTGAAATTGCAGAAAGTGGTTCTACATGTGATATTGAAATATTGCAAGGGGCTATATGTGAATGCTTGTTAATTAAAGTAAAGTAATTAACAAAATTCTGAATAAATTTAATAAAAAGAGTTTTATTAAATGAGAGAGCATTAAATTTGGCGAAATTTAATGCATTTAAAGTGGAGACTTTAAAAGGGAATGTGAAGAGGCATTTTAATGTGGAGGGGTTACCACCACATGAATGGGGGAGGTGAGGGGTCACCCCCCCCCCCATGCGCCGTCCATGGAGAGAGGGGGCACCCCCCCCCCTCCTCCTATAAAAGGCCACCCATTCCCTCCTTCATCCACACACCTCCTTGTGAAGGATCTCTCTCCCCCTCTAGGATTATTCCCCCATGGTCTCGGATTAGCGAGATACATGTTCCCGGTGGCATTTCGTCTGGAAGGAGTTGCTGCTTCCGCTGGATCGCTGGAGCGAGGAGGTAGAGGTTGTTCGGTGGCTTGAACGTGTGTGCGAGTGCGGATGCGCTGCTGAGTTGCGGCGCTCGGACTTCCTCACGATCTTGAGATCGGCAACTGTACGACTACATCAACCACGAGTTCCTACTTGTTAACAAAACTCGTTGTCTTCCAGGGTAAGTTCTCGTTGGATGTATGTCCACCCGTTGCTTTGTACCTAGTAGATAGATCTTGGCGTGTAGTTCACACCGTAGGAAAAATTTTGTTTTCTATGCTCTGGACCCAACACGGATGATGGGTCGTAGTGGAGAAAAATCGAGAGAGAGTTCCTGGACTTTGCAGGTGACGCAAGGAACTTATGGTTTGGTGTAATACAGATGGCATGAATCCTTTTGGGGACCAGAGTTGCAGTCATAGCACCTGGCATGTGACTCTATGCATCTATTACCTTCCTCCTTGGTTGCGCATGAAGTGGAAGTTCATTATGATGCCAGTGCTCATCCAAGGCCCGAAGTAACCCGGCAATGACATAGATGTGTACCTAAGGCCATTAGTTGAAGAACTTTTACAGTCGTGGCATGGACAAGGTGTACATGTGTGGATCATCACAAATAGGAGGAATTTGACCTACGAGCGGTGCTATTCGTAACCATCAATAATTGGCATGCTCTTAGTAACATTTTAGGATAGACAAACAAGGGATACAATGCATGCACACTATTTAGGTGAGATTGAAAGTATATATTTGGATAAATGTAAGAAGAATGTGTAACCGGGGAATCATCAATTTCTTCCGCCTAGGCATCCCTTAAGAAAGAAAAGGAAGCATTTCAATGGTGAGGAAGATCACTGGAGTAAGCCTATCAGCTGCACTCGTGATGATGTATTTGATATGGTGAAGGATTTAAAAATAATCTTTGGAAAGGGTCTAGGTAGATAATTTGTACCGAATGATGCTAGCGGACACACACCCATATGGAAGAAGAAATCTATATTTTGGGAGCTACCCTAGTGGAACGTCCTAGAGGTATGCTCTACAATTGACATGATGCTCTGCAAATCTATTTTTTGGGAGCTACCCTATTGGAACGTCCTGGTAGGCTTCTTGAGCATGTATGGGAAGAATAAAGATACACCAGAAGCATGGCAGGACTAGCAACATATGAAAGACCGAGACGACATGCAACCAGAGTAGTTTCAAGGTCCTTCCAGCTACTCTCTTACCAAAGAAGAGAAGGAAATATTTTTTGAATGCCTGAGCAGTATCAAGGTCCCGTCTGGCTTCTCATCGAATATAAACATAATAAATATGGCAGAGAAAAAATTCCAAAACCTAAAGTATCATGACTACCACGTGCGTATGACGCAATTGCTTCTGGTTGCATTGCGAGGGCTTCTACCGGATAATGTGCAAGTACCCATTGTGAAGCTATGTGCATTCCTCAATGCAATTTCTCAGAAGGTAATCAATCCAAAAAGTTTACCAAGGTTACAGAATGATGTGGTCCAATGTCTTGTCAGCTTCGAGTTGGTGTTCCTACCATCATTCTTCAATATTATGACGAACCTCCTACTTCACCTAGTCGAAGAGATTACCATCTCAGTCCTGTATTTCTACACAATATGTTCCCCTTTGAGAGGTTCATGGGAGTCTTAAATAAATATGTTCATAACTGTGCTAGGCCAGAAGGAAGCATCTCCAAGTGCTATGAAACAGAGGAGGTCATTGAGTTTTGTGTTGACTTTATTCCTGACCTTAAGCCGATTGGTGTTCCTGAATCGCGACATGAGGGGAGACTGATTGGAAAAGGCACGCTAGGAAAGAAAGCAACGATAAGTATGGACGGGCATTCTTTCACTCAAGCATACTACACAGTTCTACAAAATTCCACCTTGGTGGCTTTGTATATCGAGGAACACAAGAATATTGCATGCTCTAAAAACCCGGGGCAATCTGACTCCTGGATTAAACATACACACATAGCACCTTTCGTCGGTTGGTTGTAAACACATCTCATGAATAAAACCATGTTGGAGATCAATTGTACTTGTTGGCAAGGTCACCATCTTTCACTATATTGACTTTCCAAGGGTATGAGATAAATAAGAATACATTTTATACGATCGCCCAAGATAAATAGACCACCAACCAAAACAGTGGTTTCCGCTTTGATGCAACAAACGACAATGGGCAAATGGACACATATTATGGTTACATAGAGGAGATATGGGAACTTGACTATGGACCTTATTTTAAGGTCCCTTTTTTGTGTGCAAATGGGTCAAGATGAACGGAGGCAGGGTAAAGGTAGACTAGTAGTACGGAATGACAAGAGTAGATCTCAATAATGTTGCGTACAGAGATAAACTATTCGTCCTAGCCAATGATGTGGCTCAGGTTTTCTATGTGAAGGATATGTCTATCGAACCGAGAAAATAAAAGGTAAGTAAACGAATACATCATACGATGAGATAAAGCGCCACATAGTTCTTTCAGGGAAAAGAAACATCGTGGGAGTGAAGCACAAGACAGACATGTCAGAAGATTATAATAAGTTTGATGAAATTCCGCCTATCAGAGTGAACATTGACCCAAATATCCTGTTAAATAATGAAGATGCTCCATGGCTACGACACAAAAGAAAACCCCAACACTAGAAATGTATTAATGTATTAAATCTTTTATGTAACCCTATGTAATGTATATATTAAACCTTTATGTGAGGAGCATTCTGAATAGTTCCCAAGACAATCTCTGCATTTAACTGATCTGTCTATCTGGATATGAACTGACTCTCAATAGGCAGTTGTTGATTCATAAGGGAGAGGTAGAATAATTATTTTAGAAAATGGAAAATGGTTTTGGATTAGTTATTCAAATCCAAACACTCTTCATGTTGAAAGTTTTGTCAGATTCGGAAATATGAAGAAGTTATTCAAATTCATATTCAAACACTTCTCAAATATCCAAAAGTTGGAAGATTATAAAACAGAATATGAAGTATTATATTTTTAATAGGTAGATTATATTTTTGTGATCATTTTGGTATATTATATTATTTTACTGATTTTTAAATAATAAAATATGTTTTCCCAAGATTTATACTTAATAGAATATTTGTTAAAAAATAAATTATCTCATTTAAGTTGTATAAAGAGTATGATAATAGATTTAAATTATAGATCTTCTTTTTAAAAAAAATGAAATATAATATATAATTTTCTGAATTATAGTATAATAGATATTGATTTTATAATATTTACTTATTTTTTTGGATATTCTAAAGAAATATTACAAAAACCCATTTAGTCTTGGCTGGCAATGCGAACCGGGACTAAAGGTGGGCCTCGCGTGCAAACTCTAGCGGGAGGCCAGAAATACCTTTAGTCCCGGTTGCAACCACCAAGCGGGAATAGAGGGGTGGTCTTTAGTCCCGGTTGCAGCTACCAACCGGGAAAAAAGGACCTTTAGTCCCGGTTCGAAGATGCAACCGAACTAAAGGTCTGGTGGTATATGTACCGCGACCCCTTCCCTGGTTGTAGCTAGTAACCAGGACTTGGGGAAATCGTGCGATCCGCCATCGCTGAGAAGAGCTCGAACCGCCAGCAACTGCAAGGAGGAGGAGGGCGCCACCAGTTTTGTGCTCGCCGAGGTAGGAACCGCCGCATTGTTGTCTACAATGAGGAGGGCACCGCGCCATCATCCAGAAGGAGGAGGAGAGCGCCACCGTTCCGCAAGGAGGAGGAGGCGCGCGTCGCCTCTTCCCCATCTCTGGCCACAACTCATCGCCATCCTCGAACGCACTACAATCCTCAGGGTACCCTCTCCTCCCTTGATTTTGCTTCCCTGTCCTCTGTACCGCCTCACCATCGAGCATTGTCGCCCAAGCTCCACTATGGTCGTCGGCGTCAGACACCGTCCGCCGTGAGGTCAACCGGAGTTAGCCCCTAGCGGGCCCACGTTGTTTAGGTGGTTCGCTAACATGGCCCGAGCCTGCAGGTCAGCCACTAAGGCTAATATAATCCATGGTACAAAATGCTTTAGCACCTATGCTGACATCATCCCTGTGTCATAATTCAATTTAGTTAATTTTTAGAAATTACATAAAAGGGGATTAATACTAGAAAAATCATATCTTTTAATTTATAAGTCAGAAAAATGCAAATAATATATCAAAATGTTCAGAAAAAATAGATCTATCTTATAGCATCAAAATCATGCATTGTTCAACAATTATAATATCAAGTTTAATTAGAAGAACAAATGAATCCCCGTAGGTGATTTCAAGGTTTCCTGGTATTAGAGTTTAGACCCCTTGGACCCTGCTTAAAATGGACAAGCATGCGCTAGGGTTCCATTAAGTACTATTTAACTTGTAATATCATAATTATTGCTAGATTTAGGGTTTAGGGTAGAAAATAGAAATAGAAATAGGATTTATAGAAATGTTATGTTAATGCAAAAATTGATTTATCTTTCTTATGTATTAGTTAAGCTATGGGCAGTAGAGATGGTGAAAAGCTAGTGTTGGACATTATAAATAAGGGTGGAGCACATCACGGTAGAACATACGATGGTGGACCAGATGATGGCTCACAATACATGAACAAGTCTAGTGAGGGAATGGAGGTAGAACAAGGAGACGAATATTGTGATGACGTCTCACAAAATTTTGGACCCTTAACAAAGTACGGCAAGATATATTAATCCTCTAGCGATCACTAGTAGATGCATTGATTGATTTTTATATATATTAAAGAATGTTTCTTATCTTAGGCCTCTACATCGACCCAATCTTCTAAAAGGAAATGAGGCTCGGCCAGAAAGATGGATGATGATGTGCATCTCACAATTGAGTTAATCGCTAACGATGGCGAACCGTTGGAGCCCAAAGCACACGCAATTGTATTTTTATATCAGGCCAGAGTTGTTGTTAGGGACAAGATCCCGATCACCACTCAACAATGGAATAAGCCAGCAAAAGGAAAGGAAGTTGGAGTTAGTTCTGTTGACAAAAGATCCAAAAATTATCTTTAGGAAGATCTTATGTCACATTTCACCCTACCACTCTTGGACACTACTGAGCTCACAGAGGAAATAACATTGAAAGTCAAGGAGTGGACTCTTAATAAGATGGTCACACAATTCCAGAACTACAAGAAAAGATTATACCAAAACTATCTCAAGGATAAAAAAAGAATTCACTGGCCCACTATAGAAGCAATGGGATCACTAGGACACATTTGTGGAGTACAAGGAATCGGAAGTAGCTACGCAAAGGTCGACAAAGAATAAGAAAAATGCTGCAAAAAAGAAATATCACCATCACATGGGGACAGGTGGCTACAAGAGTTCCATGCCTAAATGGGATAAAACCAAGGCCGACCTGCTTGCTAAAGGGGTCACTCCAGCTAAACATGATTGCCCCTTGAGTTCAAGAAATTGGATACATGGGAATGGGGCATCGTATGACGCACGAATAGGGGACATTATTACAAAAGAAGAAATTGATGAACCCAAGGAAGCCCTTGTTAGAGTGATGAAAGAGGTTGAAGAGGGAAAGTTCCATCCTGAGAGAGAGAACGATAAGCTGACAAAGGCCCTCGAGAATCCTGAACACCATGGACAAACACGAGATCTTGGACCTTCTTATCCGTGGAAGACTAGGTTTCCCGATGACATTGACACTTACAGAAGCCAATCGAGAGAAAGGAAGCGACCGAAGGAGGAGGAGGCAAACCAGTTGGCAAAGGTACAAATAAAGAACGAGGAATTGCAAGCCACATTGGATTGGCGGCAGGAGAAGATTGACGAAATTAGAGGACTGGGCCGACAGTAAGATCCTGCATTCGATAATACCAGCCCATCTTAGTGGAAAAGCATCGTTGCTTCCATGGATGCACCGATGATGGATGGTGCACCGGTGATAGATTGTGCACTGATGGATCGCTACCCCATGGATGATGTCAAGGAGAAGACAAATTGTGAGCTACATCTATCACTGAAGAACATATCCATAAAGGTGGCAGTCGGCTTTGTTTTACCTTGTGCACCTAGAGCGACCTACCATGGCCATCAGATTCCAGCTGGCTATGCTCGTGTCAGTATGGATGAAGTTACACTAGTTTTTTCGTAACTGCAGCTTGACATCCCTGGAGGTGAAGGGAGACGACACTGGGATCAGTTGCCTTAGTCGGTTGAGCTGGTTTCTGTTGCATTGCTGGCGGGATAAGTTGTTGCTGCTCTGGTGGTTATTGTGGTTGTTGCTATTGAGATTGTTGTGGTTCTGGCTCTTGATGTTGTTGCTGAGATTGAGTTGGCTCTGGCACTTCTGGAGTCTCAGGAGTAATTGTCTCGGCGCCCATATTGTTGGTGCCGGAATCTCTTGCTTCTCTTTCAGGGGCCAAGGTACTATCTCTCGGCCCATGCATCACTTCATCTTCTGGGGAACCATTTACCCCTCCAATGTTAGCTCCTCCCTCTGGCCGGGACAGATTGGCATCTGGTGCCGGAGGAGTGTTCACTCGAGCCAAGCTAGGACCTCGAGTGTTAGTGGGAGGAGGAGATGGTGGCACATTAGGCAATGCTAGAGGCACCTCTGAGAGGCATCCAAGGCAGCCATGCAGTAAGATAGTGATAAGGTATACTCAGCTAAAGGGAAAGAAAGACAAAAATAAGAAATACAGAAATATAGAAATATGTCAGCAGAAAAAGCTTACTCGGAACCTACAAGTCTTTCTTTTCAATATTTCTTAACACCCACCCTACGCCTTTTTGGGGACCTAGATGGTTCAACTTGCTAGGCTGCGGGCGCGGCATGTTTCTTGATCTCGGCTTGACCTCCCACAGCAACAAGGGTCACTTCGTGCACCTGACCAGCTGGGTTAGCTGGTGTATATTGCAACGGATAGGTGAATGCAATTGGCATAGGATCTAGTACCTCTAGAATTTGACAATCATCATCATCCGGCCATTCCCTTAATGCATCAAAGACAGAAGTCTTACCTAGGGATGGACCAGCGCCAGCATCGGTGATCGGCATGAATTCCTCGGAATCCGGGTCTTCTGAATCCAAGATCTCGTGATCTTTGCCCTGATAGCTAGGGGGTTTCTCATCATCCTTGGCAACTTGTTGGGTAAATTTATGCATTAACATTGAAAGGAAAATCAAAGTTGAATGAGATAATAGGCCGACATAAAGGGTTTGACGGCTAGGGTATCTCGGCATTTACCTTCGGTGCAGGGTTTTCCCGGTCGTAAGGCAGTTTGCCCCACTCCCATTCCTCAGTCATCCCGGTCTTGAAAATAGCCTTAACCCGTTTCCAGACCTGGGGCTTGGTCAACTCGAAGGAGGTCCGGTTAGGGTCAAATTGACCACTCATCTGGCAGATCTTGTGGCTACGGAGTTGAAGGGGGCAAACTCTGTGACTGATGAACGCCATCAGGAGATCAACGGTCGACATTCCAGCTTGCACTAACTCCCCAATGACCGCATGAACTTCATTGATATCCTTAAGTTTAATCTTTGGGTCGAGTTTCCAGTTGAGTCTGGTGGGAATGCCGATGGAAAATGTCGGCAATCTAATCAGATCTACCCCGGTCATATTCTTCACATAGAAGAATGACCGTTTCCACTTATCGCCCGAGTCTAAACCATGGATCCGAGGAAAGATGGATTTCCTCCGGGGTACAATGGTAGAAGCCCCACATTGGGTCAGGGATTTCTCGCTGGCAGGAACGTCCAGGTCCGGGATAACCAGGGGCCAAAACTGGAAATACTTGGCCCACAGATTTATAGAGGGACAGAGGCCAAGGTATCCTTCACAGCAGGTAATGAAAACAGAGATGGAAGAAATGGCATTGGCAGGATGATGGTGAGGCTGGAGACCAAAGGTCTTGAAGATTTTTTTAGTGAAATCACTAATGGGGAGACCAAATCCGCGTGCGAAGTGCACGACGAAGACGATGTACTCACCAGGGAGAGCCTCTGGCATAAGCTCGTCACTAGGGAGGCGGCAATCCACCACCGGTGGAATTCGTCGGGTCCAGCGAAGCCAATCAATCTCTGCATTGGTCACATCGAAGCCCTCCTAGGAACCGCACTCATATGCGAGCTCCTGTTCTTCATGCTCAACAACGACGAGCTCGTGTGAATCCATCTCCTCGATGGTATCGTCTGTGGTGGCATTGTCTGCAGTAGGGCTAGGCCTATATTGACGCGGCCTTGTGGCGACAGCGGTGAGACGTGCTCGGGGCAAATCGATGGCATGCAGATGGTGAGCTTGTCGGCGGTGCAGGAGAAACAGAGGGGCAACATAGTGGCACGGTAGCGAGAAGCTACGAGCGACGGCGACGCTGCATGGAAGATGAGCGGGGGATGGGAAAGTGAAATAAGGGTTTCCCCCTGCTCCCCTATTTAAAGGCCAGGCGCATCGTGGGTCGTGGGATCAGTTGCGCTCACGACGACCATAGGGCGCACATGTATTTCGTTGGCGGTTGCTAAGACCATGTCACACAATCAGTCGCGGCACACGATGCCATAAATTGATCGTGCGGCCGCCGTGGTAAACGAGGAGTTGTGCGGCGATTTGATGGTTGCTAGGGATAATTGACCCCTTGTAATGTGGGAACAGTGTGACACATCGTGTCTAGGCACAAAGAATTAGGTGTAGTGTGGTGATTACATGACATGTAAGATAAAATAACATAAGGGAAAACCAAAGAAACTAGGCATCTCACAGGGAAAATAACTTAAGTACAGAGAGGTGATCTGGTAGCCAAGAGAAATGTCAGTTCTAACCAAGCAAAGTCAGTTTTGGTAAGAAATCGTCAATTAGAGAGACCGAGTTAAAATCAGGATGGACCGACGTATAGATATGTCGATTGTGCTGGAGATGTTCCATATGAGTTAAAGGAACCTGCCATGGCCTTTTCAGTTGGCACTCCTAAGACCGTGACATCTTCGGGGACTTCTTAAAGGAACCTGCCATGGCCTTTAGCCATCTTATGGCATCTGCCATGATACCACCATGACATGGTGTCGAGGTTAGGCACCTCGATCGGGTCGCCTTTCCTCTTTCTTGGAGGAATCATCTTCCTCTTCGGTGCGGCTAGCGGGAATCTTCACCACGATATCACGTTTAATATTCTTTGCCTGGCTCCTGCGAAGCCACGTTGTTCAGTGATCCGGAAAATTCCAATATGAACTGGATTAAAACAAATACGAGAGGAAATGTACTCACTTGGCAACTAGAAGGACTCGCAGGCCCGTGCTGACGTGCGCGGGTTTCTCCAATTCGGGGCCGAGCTGGCGTGTCAACCCCGTCTCAAGGAGACCCCCTTGACGTCGCGGTTTCGGTGGTACTTACGGCTTCTTCACAATGCCTCTGGCTCCCACGCCACCTTCGGTTTCATCGCCTCCTCCGACTTGGATACCATCTCCATCTTCACCGTCGGCTTCGCGTTCGTGACGTGCTTGGTCGGGGTTGGCACCCGCTTGGAGTTCATCAATGACCTCCAAGTCATTGTCGTACTCCTCCTGGAGGCTGCGATTGGCCTCCACTTCATGGCGCTTCTAGCCGCGAGTCTTCCAAGGCATGGAGGCAGGCTCCTTCTCCTCTTTGCTCTCGGAGGAGTCTCCCTCACCCTCCTCCAGAAGCTCCTCTGGCACCTCCTCGTCGAGTGGAGGTAGCCAATGCTCCAAAATTTGGAAGGTTTGTGACACAAAACAAGTTATGCAAGTCAATATCTGGACTCAGGACAATTAAACAAGGGAAGAGACTACGAGTGTGGAAACTTACGGTGGGACCGGTCGCGCTCTTGGCTTATACAGGCGAAGTCCCTCCGTCAGATCGGTGAACTTCGTGTCTGTAATCTTCTTCTGGGCCGCGATGTAATCTTACGCGGCCCACACTTCATGCGATTACTTCGTTGGGTTCGTCGACCCGGCGTACTCATACATCCAGTGGGCTCGGGTGGCGAGTGGAACGAGTCGCCTCCCGAGCCAACAGTTGTAGAGGTTGATTGTAATCAACCCCTCGTCCTCCAGCTCCGTTATACGGGAGCACATTTCCGCCATGACCATGGCCTGGTCCTTGGGAAGCTTCCCCGCCGAAAGCCGTCGTGGGTTACTCCGTGCCGCGGTGTACGTCGGGATTGCCACCTCGCCGGTGGGGCTAGATTACTTAACATAAAACCAATACTTCTTCCATTCGCTGCATGCTTTTTTTGGCAGCATCAGCTTCAGAAACTTGGCGTTGGGCATAACTTGGAAAGTGACGCTGCCCGTGGCCAGGATGGGCTTGTCCTTCCCCTCGCGGCTAACACGGCCATGGAATAGTTCCAGCCAAAGAGGGAAGTAGGGCATGCATCCGAGGTAGCTCTCGCAGAACGCGACGAAGATCCAAGCTGCTCGATGTTGTGCGGCCCCAGATCGAAGGGCTTGATCTGATAGTAGGCGCAAAAGCGCCGGAAGATGATTGAGGTGGGGAACCCCAACCCTCGCTCCAGGTGACCGAGGAATGGAATGAATTCCCTGGCCCGTGGCTTCGGCTCGACCTCGCTCGCCATGGGGATTCGCTAGTTCCCCTTCACGAGGACTTCAGCTTCCTGGAACGATTGCAGTTGCGCTGCTGTGCACGTGGACTTTCCCAGAGATCTTTGGGAGGCGCGATCAAGAGTGAGCTCGGTTGGTTTAGAGATCTGGATCGGGGACAGCTCGGTAAGAAGGAGAAGGAATGGAGAAATGCGGAGTAACATCCGTACGATGCTCCCGCACTCTCCCTTAAATAACGGCGTCAACGAGAAACTCCTGGGATAGCCGTTGCTTCGCGGTAATCCCGCCGAAGTTACTATTAGAAGTTACCTAACGGCTAGTTTGATTAGGATGATGGTCCAACTTCGATCAACACTCGCTTTACTCCTCTCGCTTCACTCCCATTCGCCTGGAAAGCCAGCGATTTCTCCTTTCATTGGACAAGTTCGTCACCGATACGGGCCTACGGCAGCACTGGTGCTATTATCAGGAATGATCATGGTTACTTCTTGGCGGCAAGCTGTTGTGGCACCTATTTATATCAGACCCATCGACAGCAGAGGCTCGTGCTCTTCGTGACGGCCTAATTCTTGCAGGCCAGGCAGGCTGCAACAAGATCGAAGTCAATTTCGACTGCATGGACGTGATTGAGGTGATGACAAATAGCGGGAATTCTCTTGGACCAGCTGATGCCATATATGAGGAGTGTACTATGCTATGTCGTAATTTTCCAGTAGTTTTCTCTCGTAGTCCTAGGGAAGCCAACAAAGCTGCACATGTTTTAGCTAGTCATTCAGAGGGTCCTTTGCCGATTGTTTGGCAAGAGGAGCCCCCTGATTTTCTTATTAGCATTTTGGCGGATGATGTATCTTTGATTCCTAAGTAATAAAACCCGCCATGACGGCTTTCCTGCAAAAAAAAACTAACAAAAAGCTCAGTAATGTTCATACTCCATAGCTATATGTATACGCGTGTTGGGTCGATAGCCTTAGTACATCTCTGTGGCGTACTACATCCGTGATGAATAAGTGTAGTATTAGTACTAGTAGGAGTAGTAATATTTTAGGGATCGAAAGATGGAACTTGAGCGTTGGCCCCGCGACCAGCTTTGTAGAGGAGCCTCGGAAAGATCTTCCTGTACTTGTCCTCCTCCCTCTTCTCCAGCAGGTAGGAGATTATGCCTTCCACCTCCGATTTAACATGCGTGTAAAGATTTGCTGCGGCCTGCCGATCGGTGAGGACGTCTTGTCTCCCTTTCGTGGGGATTGGTTTCCCAAAACGGTAGTAGAACCGGCCCGGGGTTTTCAGAAGTACGCCCGGAAAGATCACCTCGTGCTCAGCATCCCTGGCAGTCGGAAAACATATGCACGTTATGTCGGTCGATTTTTCAGAAAATGCCCTGGCTATAGAGAGCGACGGAGCCTGAAAAAAGAGTTACACTCTCACACAGTATGTGTGAAGAGAAATCTCAAGATACCTTAGCTTGAGGTGGTTACTGTACGCGCGCATGATTTCCTTGCCAAAGGGTGCGCTCCTGATGTCGTCGAATGTACAAAGTAGCTAGAGAAATATAAGGGCGTCTATTATATTAGCTACGGATGAAGGGATATATATACTAATTGAGTAGTAAAGCACCATGCTAGGCTACGGTTAATTAAGAGATCAAAGGGGGGCTTACATTTAAGAGATCATCCTCTCCAACGACTCCGAATGGTACAATTGTAGCATTGAACTGCGCTGCCATCCTAACAAATTCAGTCCGGTCTGGCCAAAAGATCCTGTGCTCTTCACCCTACCATCCACAAGTTTGTCCAAATTTCTGAGTATAATACAAGTATGTTTATAATTTAACCAAATGAACAAATTGTCCTGTTGTGTACCTTGCAGTGGATTGCCTCCCTGTAACCACCTGGGTACATTAGAACGAACTCCCCTGCTTCCAGCAACTCGTATACATACTTGTAGGTCATGGGCACGCCTCCCCACAGAATGAGGAAGTCAAAGAAGTCATGGCCCTCCGACCACGTCCTCGCCTTTTTCGGGAACAGCAGAGGGTGCGCGATGCCGCGGACGACCGCCTTCTTCTGCCGCAAGAACTCCGTGGCGATCGAGATGAGCTCAATCCCCATAAGCATATGGTTGCCTACCAGAAGTACCGGCCCATCATCAGGCACCCCGGCGAGGCCCCGGACCACCGTGCCATCCTCCATCGTCGAGAACATCGCTGGGGACGTTCTGAACGTCAGGTCGCTGCATTTACCCATGTGTAAGTAGCACATTATTAATGTGATGTGCGGTCAACTTGTTCAGGATTCAGCATGTACTATTATCCAAGCATTTTGCTGGTTGGTGTCCCATTTTGGTTACCTGCTAGCTTTGTCGACTTCCTTTAGCTCGGTCGTGGATGGCGGGATGTAGTCCAAAACCCGGTGATAGCGACTCGAATGGCGGTAGAGACCAGCACACTTGATGATGGATGAGACATGAACACCATGCTCCTGGATTTTGGATCAGTCTCATCAGCACTGTCTTTTGAGTTGTACCCACTTGTTTCCTTTCACTTCATAAGACATTATGGAATCGGATACAGTCTGCTAAAATTACAACTCACCAACAGTAAGCTGTGCCCATGGTTCGCAAAGAAGAAGACTTTGCATTTTGGTAATTTCTTCTGTAGCTTGTCGGCTTCAGATTTGCTTGGAAGTAACCTGTCAGCGCCGCTGAGTGCAAGCATACAGAAGAACTTCAGTCATGATCAAATTGTTAGAAATCTGATAAAAAATTATGCATTCAAGCAAGAAAATTGCCATGTCTCGCAGTGGAATTTATCATGTCAGCCTAAACAAGGTGTTTTTTTGGCTACTCCGGCATGACAGATTAAAGACTAGAAATCTTCTTCAAAGAAAAATATTTCAGCTTCCCCGTTATAATTATGCAATTTTGAGTTGCCACCAGGAGGAAAGACTAGTTCATCTTTTCTGGAATCGCCATTTTGCGCAAATTGTTGGGATTATACCTGCCCTCAGAGGACAAGGTAACTATCTCTTCTTCATGTTTTTGAAGACATCAAGCCGAAACAGATTTTTCCTTTCTTCATGGAGATCATTATTTTGGCATCATGGAGTATTGAATTGTCACGAACAACAAAATTTTCAGAAGCCATCTATTTGCAAGAGCTAGTCTTAGTTGGCACGGAATAAAGCAGAAATATGCAAAACAATAATGTCAAAGACTGGCTAGCTGAGCAATTTTAATTTATTCATTTTTTTCTAAAACCTTGTAATTTTCCTTGTACCCTTTGCAACATATTAGTATTAATTGCAGCAGAAATCTCTCCTACTGTTTTACATCAAAGAAAGATGTGATAATATTCTGCAAGCAAACTATAGAATTGGAAGTAGAGAACTGAGTTGCTTAAGGCCACAAACCTGGCTAGCAGTAGCACCTCGGATGTAACTGATTGTACACGGCAATTAGCATACGAAGCAGCCCGCTTGACCAGATTGATTTTCCATCTTAGCGTGTCTTCTGGTAGTTTGTCCAGTATGTTCTACAATTAAAGGATACACAATTTTCTTTGTAAACAAAAAAGGGAAACATAGGAAATATAGATTTGTAGCGAAGGAATTCATATCCAGACTATTTTCTCACTCGAACCCGGGGTGAAACCACCAAGCCAGCACTTGGTTCTCAGACACATAAAAACAAGATGCAAAGAAGACGATGGTACTCACCGAATGCTTCAGGGACGATGACATGCTATTTGTCAGTCTGCTGAGTGCTTCTAAAGGATGCTTCCCACTTTTCATTCTACTCAGTGCCATGTTCACTTCGTTATCTGGTGTCATGGTCAGGATCAACAGAAGTATAGCAAGTATAAAAATTAAAAGAAGAAATGTAGACTTATAACAAACCGCTATATCCTAATTACCAGGTAATTTTCAGTCAAACAATTTGTTCCCTTCTCAATTTTCTGCGCTGCAACCTCCAAGGTACTTACCGATGTTGTAGTTCAGTAGAGCTGTAATTGCAATGCAGGCGCGGTCCGACAACGGGCTGAAAACCGACATGAGGGTTTTTATGTCTGATCTCTCATATGATGTAGCTTTTCCCGGAAGTAAATAGGGACAAAATGAAGTTATATATATATATATATATCATAAATTTCATAAATAGGAAGGTCCACAAAACATAGCATCAGATTTTCTGGCATACCTGGATTGACTAGTACCAGTATCAAATCAATACGGGGGTGGCGGGCAGCAACTGCTAGAGCTAAGCATCCTCCAAATGAATTCCCCAATAGATAGATGGGCTTATTAGGAGAAATGGAATGTTCTGCTCTAACAACATCTTCTACCATTGTGACAAGTTCTGAAAAAAGGAAGCAGCTAAAACTATACAATTAATCTTTAGAACTTCAGAACTTGTTGTTTTTTTTCACTCTGAATCTTTAGGTTAGCTCAAAATTTCTGTTCAGATGAAAAATGCTTCAAAGAGAAATTAATTAGAGTAATACACAGGCATCTGATACCTTCGAATGGCGTGCGGTCGTGAAAAGGAATGTGCATGCATCTAAGTTCGAACATCCTACAGATGAAAAGAAAAGCAAGTGCATAATATTATTCGAAGTATCACAAGTACCCACCAGTTTTGTTTGGCCATATTAATTTGCTAATATTAATCTGTCCAAGGAAATAATTTTGGTATCTCACCTTCCAAGAGCCTTGTGGTGCATACAGAGCCCCATCCCCATTCCATCTACCCCTGAAAAGATTTAACCCCAACTCAGCAGCTGAAATTAGCCTAAGCATAAGGGCATGAACTCACTGGGAAGGTGCAAAGACACGGACAGTTGGACTTAAGCAGCTGTTTACATAATTACCCGGCAAATACAGCATGAGTGGAGCATCCTCGACCGTCGAGCCAGTGTCAACAGGGCAGAACCATCGGGGCGGCCCACTGTCATGCTCCACCAGATCCCCTAGTGCGTGGTAGTAGTAGTCCAGGTCCTTGACTGTCCCGTACCCATCATCATACATCGCCTCAAGCCCCCTGTAGCTCGCCTGCAGTCTCCCGGCATGCCTGAACTGGCAGTTGAAGGACGAGCCATGCCGCCATCGCTGCCCTTGTCGCCAAAGCGAGACCTGGGGGTGTACAGGAGGCAGAGAAAGAGTCGCCATTAATTGGTGCAGGGAGCTGCAAAGCTTTTCTCAGTATCTCACTTGTAGTTTCAAGAAAGACTTAGGAAGCAGCAGTCATGCACTCGTGCATCGGGTGCGTAACAGAAATAACTGAATTTGAGGAGGCACAAAGGGTGTGAGTGAGACCAGGGCATGACAGCTGCCAGCTAGGGTGGTTAAGTATTGCTAATCTCTTTCGTTTAAATGATCATAGTAATCGGGCACGTGCACATGCACGTATTGACAAATGAACATTTTTTATTATACATATGAAATAAAAATGTCTTTTATTCATTTTTAAAGCTAATAATAATGTGTAGAAATAATACTCCAGTGTCTCAAAATCATTCTTTTTAAGCTAATAGTAATAATGTGTAGAAATAATACGTCATGATCCCTTCCTCTCTCTAGTACAAGGAAATATTTTTTTAAATTATACCGACACCGTACCTCCACATACCAAACAGGGCTATAGGTCTGATAGATGCCGAATAAAAATAAGGTACTATAGGATCCCTTCCCATGTAGTAAAACGAAACAAATCCTAGTCAATTACTATTCATTACTCCAAAAAAAGTTTGAGAGTAAGAGATACTCTAAATAAATTTGTATTCGCTTACTTCATGATCTTATGATTTTACTTGTCATCCAAATTTACTTGTCATCCAAATTTTTTACTGAGAAACAAACAATTTACAGTAACATTTTAAATGAAAAATATATGACTTCCATTGTACATAAAAAAAATCTATGGTCTATACCTCTGTGATTAGCTTACTAAACAAATGCCACACGTGACTCGGTTCTATTAATTCATCGGTATAATCTTACATCTGTTCTACCAAAGTATTGGTTACTGTCTGGCAGCCGATCAAGTCCAGAATGGAACCAACAAAGTAGCTCCACTATGCTGATGGACAAAGTGAGTCCAACGGTGACGACACTGATGTATTGATCACCACTCCTCTGAGAAAGTTCATGCTTTGCTGAACAACAAAAGAGTCATGACTGCAGCAAATATTTGTCGTGCGTGTATGGGTAAAACATTCCCCTGACAAAGTATTTCGCAAAATTGCTTGAGCAACACCTTGTTCGGTTTCTGCATTACAAATAGGAAACAACAAACATATTATTCAGAAAGAACTGCCAATAGCACAAGATAAATATACTTTTCTCAACCACAGCCCAATCATCCCAAAGCCAAATTATGGAGAGAGAAAAAACTTCAATTTCAAACATGACACATGGCCTCTTTGCGTAGACAGATCACAACACAGTACACATTTACTATCTTAAATGTTCAATTTAGTTGACATATGCCACTTAATCAGTTGACAATTTTCAGGCACGGAACTAACCTACCCAGAACGGATGGACACCACAAAGAAGAATGTAAAGAATCACTGGTGCACTCGAAACATCAACCTATTCGCTGTAATTTTAGGGTAAGCATGTTAGGTAAACGATATGAAGTAAAAAAATAGGCATCATAACACAGGCTAGTCTATCAGGTATGTAAGAATTCAGGTGGGCATAATATAGACCTCCTTCACATAGTAACTACTAATATCAGAAATATGCGTAACAAATTCCGCTTGTGCCCATTAGCGTGTTGAGATGCAAAATACTCCTTTGCCAAATAATCCTAATTCGGTAGATTGATTCCATAGCTCCTTACCAGAACCTGTTACCACTTTGTGTTGTTGCAATGCTACATGGTCATACTTTTGGACTCCTTTCTTAATGACATAAGCCGCAGAGCTGTACAACTAAACAATCAAGTATCGCCAACATATTGTACTCAAAGCATAAGGTTGCCACATCGAAACATCTAATGGATTCATACCCACATGCGAACCAGACCAGGGTCCTAAGCACGAAAGACACAGTGAGAGAAGAATTTACCCAAAGTCCCAAATCATCAGGAGCATTCGCTTTTCCAGCAACCACCTGCATCTCTCCCCTCAGTGCCGTCACTGTCCAGTGTCCACCTCCCCCTCTGCATTTTTCTCCTTCTCTTCTCCCACTCAAGCATCGCCACCTTCTTCTCCCACTGCAACAGCACCACCACCTGCACCGACCAAGCACACCCCGCCCCCTCCTCCCCTGGCACCCGCAAGGAACGCCTCCTCGACCTGGATCAGCGCGTCCATGATGCCGTACACCTCGGCATTGAACTCCGCAGGAGCCCGGCCTTCCTCCTGGTCCTGGCCGGAACGCCCTTCCCCAGTACCTTACCCCGGCGCGCCGCGCCGCTCGAACTCACTCACGAGCGCCTCCCGCCTCTGCTTGCACTCTCCGACCACCCTTCCCCTCTGCCCCGATGAGGACCCGGAGGAGGCGAGGTTGTCGGAAAAGATGGCCCACTTCTCGAACGCGGAGACGGAACGGGCCCAGCCGTCGTCGTCGACGGCGGCGAGCGTGGCCACGAGCGCGAGGGTTTTGGCGGCGGTCCACTCGGGGGTGCCGCCAGAGCGCGTGCTGCCGGGGCCGGTTGCACTGGTCCTGGAGGAGTTAGGTACGGGCGGCGGGTGGCAGGCTATCGCGCGGACGGCGGCGGTGGCAGATACTCTGCCCTGGACTCCTCTACTGTCGTTAGAGCATCACTACGTGTGTTTGGTTGGTGTCAAGAAGTAGAATAGAATGGAATGGTTTCACACCCGAGAGCCGTTCTAGTGTGCACTTGAGAAATGGAATGGAACGAGGTTGTTCCTCAAAAGAGAATATTTCCTCTAGACCCAGAATGCACTCATTTCACCAAATTGGTAGAATCTCCCCGTTCCTCTATGCTAAAGCCACACAAACATTATCGCTCTCTCTATTCTATTATCATCTTTTTTGCTAAATGCACCTAAACATAGAACGGAACCATTTCGTTCCACTTTTTTGGCCCAACCGAACATAGGATGGAATCATTCCATTACACATTTTTTGTCCTAACCAAACACAAGAACGGAACCAACCCATTCCAGTGGAATGGAACCATGACATTCCATTCCACTTCATTCCCGAACTGAACACACCCTAACAGAACCCCTGCCAGCCAAAAACCATATTTTTTCGGCCAGATTAGGGGTTCTGGACCTAACGCGCGAGCTAACAGAACCCCTACTTGGGCCGCCCCGTAAAATATTTTAACGGGCCCCCATGAAATGGCCTCGGCGACCCGTACAAGTAGAGGCTGAACGAGCGTTCATGGGTCGGAACTCATACTCTCTCTACCGCGCAAACCCTACCTCGCCGTCGCCGCCGCCGCGCAAACCCTAGCATACTCCAGCAGGAGATTCCGCAACCACCCGTCGCCGATCTGCACCCCTGCCAATGGCATGGCCACCTTCCATGGTGGATGCGGCCAGGGAGGCGGTTGTAGCGGCGCCGGAGGAGGCGGTGGTCGAAGGCCGCCATCGTCATCTCCGCACCCTTGCGTCGACGAGCAGCGGAAGAAGCTCGCTCGCTCCGTCGGGGCAAAGCACCGTGCCGCGAGGCGCTGGACCAAATGGGGGCTACGCTAGCCTCCCTCGCTGGCAGCATACGCCTACTGGACGCCGGCGTCAGGGCCTCGTCAAGCTCTGCTTCCTCTCCCCTCCGTGAGCGAGCGCAGCCGGCGCCGCGGCGACAAAGAGGAGCAGGCGCAGTTGTAGGCGGCGCTCGCGGCCTCCAAGGCCGCGTACCACGAGCTGGTCCGCCGCGAGCAGGCGGTGCGCAGCAGGAGCAGGAGGAGATGCAGGCGGCCATCGCGGTCGTGCGCGACGAGGAGATGGTGGCCTCCTCCTCCGGCATCGTTGACAACGAGGAGATGGTGGCCTCCTCCTCACCTGTGTTATCCTCAGAAGACTATGTTACACCCATGTGCACACCTAATGACGTGCCTCTTCCTGATGGCGACAATGACGGCCCTGCCCCATCTATCTCTTGCCCATCTATTGCTTCCCCTGTAGGAACCCCGGAAATATTCTCGGCAACGTCATCAACCACTTGTTCATCAGAAGCCGGTTGGTTAATATCAACACCACCAAACCAATACTCAAAACCCCTCGGCATACCACAGATTTCTTTTTCGTGTATATACAGACAAATAGACATGAAAGATACTTTCTATATACAACATGTTTTTTCCTGTATGCAAAGTAATTTTTTATTACAGTAGATGGAACAACATCAGATAGGTATGGTACAAACATCAACTTTTTCTATAAGTTGAGCAATAACTTTGCATCTGAAGGTCTACTACAGTAGATGGAACAGCATTATACATACTTTTTCCTTAGAAGTAACTTGTTGCATTATTCTAGCAGTTACTTCTAGCGCCTGACAGCAATTTATTTTTGACTTTTTGCTTTTTTTTGAACTGGGTTAGGTCCCAAAGGACCTAGACACTGCGATTAAAAGCGGTGGGTACAATTACAGCAAGGATCAAAAGAAAACAAGAAATTACACCTAGGTCCTTAACAATTATAGTTAGCACCCTGCAGGTTGACGCTGAAACGAAATCCAATCCCTACAAACCGCAGCTCGCTCGCCTCAGAACGCAGCTGTCATCACCGGCGCCAGGGATGGCACCACTTGGGCCAGCAACAACGAGCTACGCTGAGGGAGAAGAAAGGCCGCCCATGGCGGTTGAAGAAGCTCGGGCTCCACAAGCACTCGAGCGCGGCGTGGCTATCGTCTTAGCCAGAGATAGCGGGTGGCGATGAGCTTCCGCTTGGAGAACGTCGCAGAAATTGCAGCATCGCCGCCCGGGGAGAGCTCTAGGCGGCCCCTTCCTTCACAAACAGCTCCGGCGACATGCCCTTACTCCTTCTTTCCCTCACCACCACGGCCGGCCAAGAGAAGGTCAAAGAACTAGTCGCCGTCGATGTCGCTAGGAAGCCCGCGAGCTTTATGGCTGAGCCGCCGTGATAGCTCCTCCACCTGCAGGCTCCAGCCACTGGAGCATGAAGGAGGAGGTCCAGCGACCTCCTGACGCCACAACTTAAATAACAATCTATTGAATCATTCTCAACGCAACTCCACTACTAACAACAAGACTTCTCCCATGTCCTCAAAAACAAAACGAACTACTCACAAGACATCATATGGATCATGATCAGAGATGGAATAATGATGTATAACAATCTGAACATAAACAATAATTCAATGGTTCACTCAATAGCATCAACTACAAAGAGTAATAAACACCGGGAAAGTTTCCCCTATGAACTATACAAGATTCAACGCAA
The DNA here is from genome assembly GCA_910589775.1 of Avena eriantha. NCBI lineage: Eukaryota > Viridiplantae > Streptophyta > Magnoliopsida > Poales > Poaceae > Avena > Avena eriantha. Next base: position 369,335,266 of record OU342745.1, on the reverse strand, counting down.
TTGTTACAGCAATATGGAGATGGTGATGAGGGTGCTGATGGTGATGATGGTGGTGATGATGGTGATGATGATCCCGATGAAGTCCAACTTGATGGTGGTGTTGATGGCGACGATCTTCCCTCTCCAGGAAGGAATTCCCCCGGTAGAAATCTGTCTGCCGGAGAGATCTTTCTCTCTCGGTGTTTTTCCGCCCCGCAGAGGCGGCGAAATCTTTCTATGGTCCCTCCCCGAGTCTTAGGGTTTCTTGGGGATGATATACGCTAGAGGAGAGAGGCTGGAGTGGGCCAAGGCGGACACACCACTCCCAGGCGCGGCCTAGGCCAGCCCGCGCCATGGGGTGGTGTGGGCCCCCTATGGCCCACCTCCACTCCATCTTATGGCATCCTGAGTCTTCTGGAAAAATAGAATTTTCCGTATATTTTCCCGGATTTTCTGATCTTCGCGAATTTCGCCTCCAAACAGCACCTTTTCCATCAGAATCCTGACTGCAGCGGTTCATGCTCCAAAAGTCGTCAACCATGCAAAAATAGATGAAATAACATAAGTATCACCTCTCAATACGAAATATATCAATGAATAATAGTGAATTAAGACATAGAATAGTGATGTAAAATGGACGTATCAACTCCCCCCAAGCTTAGACTTCGCTTATCCCCAAGCGAAACTGAGCTCAATAAACATGGCCTCAGGTTTATGGAGTGAAGAGTCGATAAAAGAATACGGACAAGAAGCATCACATTCATCAAATACATAGATCATAATAGAAGACAACTCACTATTATATAACTCAACTTGCAATGAGTAAAGGAAGCACAATAAGGATACATAAAGTGAATCATAATTGGTAATGGCAAACTTAGCTCTTGGTCGAAGAATAGTTGATAATTTGCTGGAGTTCACAAATAGCTGGTTTTCAAAGAAAGCTTTCAAAGTAGTAAACTTTCAAGATAAGAGCAATGTGCAAAACAAGGAACATAAGAAACATGAATGCATAAATCATCATATGAATGAATGAAACACATCAACTCAAAATACTTGCTGAGATAGAAGGGAATATGTTTACTGACTCAACTGCAAAAAAAAGAAAGGCCCCTCGCAGAGGGGAGCAGGGATTGCAAGTCCAATAAAGAGCTCCCAAAAATTATGATACTTACTAGCTTTTAGCTCTCATTGCCCCTACCATAGGCATCTTTTGGTGATTAAGGTTAAAGTGACACAACTAAAAGGATATGCTTGACAAGTTATAAATTGAAATCTCAAGCCCCTTACTTATGAGTACTGATCCTCATGCTACTCAACTTCAGTCACGAGCAAGCTCTTGTCATTGTAAATACATGTGTATCATTGAGAACCGCCAACGGGGTACCCCTTGCACATGACACAGGAGCTATCCCATAATCAAAATGACAAGGCAAGCAGACAGTGAGCATCTCAGCGATCTTTTTATTTGCTATTTGCATAGGTTTTATTGAGGATGCTTCATAGAATGCTCACTATAGTTATGCTGCAAGTTTCCACCATGATTAGGCATGGCTTAGGCTAGCGGCCCAGGCGTTTATCTAACACACATATAAACTCCATGATCTTACAAGTTCCACTTTTATTTCACACCGTCGGGATCCATAAGCAAAAGAACATGATACCAATGAAAGAAAAATATGCCCTCAGAGGCAATAATAAAGTTGTTATTATACATTCCTTATATATGATAGATGTTTATTTTACATGCTAGAATTGTATTGATCAGAAACATAAATACATGTGTGTTCAATAAACAAAAAGGGTTCCTAGTTATGCCTCTCTTATATACTAGCTTGTTGATTAACAAGATGATCAAGGTTTCCTCATCATGGACATTGGATGTTGTTAATAACAAGGTCACACCATTGGTGAAATGATGTGATGAACATTCATCCGAAGTATAGCATTACGATCAAGTCATTATGTTTAAATTGCTATAACATCATACGAAGTAATCTTTATCCTTAGACCATGATATCATGTTAATTGCTAACACCGGAAGAGTATCTTGATAACATCAAACGTCACACCGTAACAGGGTGACTATAAAGATGGGTTCAGTACTACGAAGGTGTTATGTTGAGGCTCATGGATCAAGAGTGGAATTTGTCAATCCAGATGACGGATAGATATACTCTGGGCCCTCTCGGTGATATCACATTAAGATAGCTTGCAAGAAAGTGATGTGATCACTAGAATGTTATATCACGGGAACGAGAAAAGAGTGCATGTCGGTAACGAGATCAAACTAGGTATGGAGATACCGATGATCGAATCTCGGACATGTAATATATCGAGAGACAAAGGAATTTAGTTACAAGCGTTAAAGGTTCTCACGATCACAGAAGTCATCGTTGAATGTGTAGGAGTCAGTACGGATCTTCAGGTCCCGCTGCTGATTATTGATCGGAGAAGGGTCTCGATCATGTCTGCATTATTCGCGAACCGTAGGGTGGCACACTTAAGAGTTACCGGACACCATTTTGGAGCACATATGTTTCAGACGAAAGAATTGCAAAGCGCAGGAATTGTCTCAATAGAAACCGGAAATTATTTCGGGTGAAATTGCAGAAAGTGGTTCTACATGTGATATTGAAATATTGCAAGGGGCTATATGTGGATGTTTGTTAATTAAAGTAATTAACAAAATTCTGAATAAATTTAATAAAAAGAGTTTTATTAAATGAGAGAGCATTAAATTTGGAGAAATTTAATGCATTTAAAGTGGAGACTTTAAAAGGGAATGTGAAGAGGCATTTTAATGTGGAGGGATTACCACCACATGAATGGGGGAGGTGAGGGGTCACCCCCCATGCGGCGGCCATGGAGAGAGGGGGCACCCCCCCTCCTCCTATAAAAGGTCACCCATTCCCTCCTTCATCCTCACACCTCCTTGTGAAGGATCTCTCTCCCCCTCTAGAATTATTACCCCATGGTCTCGGATTAGCGAGATACATGTTCTCGGTGGCATTTCGTCTGGAAGGAGTTGCTGCTTCCGCTGGATCGCTGGAGCGAGGAGGTGGAGGTTGTCCGGTGGCCTGAACGTGTGTGCGAGTGCGGATGCGCTGCTGAGTTGTGGCGCTCAGACTTCCTCACGATCTTGAGATCGGCAAGTGTACGACTACATCAACCACGAGTTCCTACTCATTAACAAAACTCGTTGTCTTCGAGGATAAGTTCTCGTTGGATGTATGTCCACCTGTTGCTTTGTACCTAGTAGATATATCTTGGCGTGTAGTTCACACCGTAGGAATTTTTTTGTTTTCTATGCTGCGGACCCAACAATGGTATCAGAGCCTGATCTATGCGTAGGTGATTTGCACGAGTAGTACACATATGTTTATATGTGGGCGATGATGATCATGTTATTGCATCTTCTATGTAGTTTGGATATTGGTGGCATAGTGGGATGAAGCGGCCCGGACCAACCTTACATGTCATCGTACATGAGACCGGTTCCACGACTGACATGCAACTTGTTTTGCATAAGTGGCTGGCGGGTGTCTGTCTCTCCTACTATAGTCAATATCTGATTTACAACGAGTTGCTAATAACTTAGTTATCCTCGTTGTGGTTCATGTTCGTAGGTGAGAACGGTTCTATCTCCGAAAGCCCTAAGCCACATAAAACTTGCAATTGATAAATTAGAGGCGTCTAGTTTAGATCGTTGTTGGGCTAGTGTATTGATGTGGTATTGTTGTAAGTAGATGTATGATAGATACTCTTACAACACACTCAACGTGTAAGTTCCATAGACCTTGGCCTTACACACAAAGGAATGATAGAGATCATACCACGATGCAAGTGATAGAGATCAAATGCATGGACCATATCATCTCACTTTACACATTAGATGTTAGCATCTTATACTGCTAGTTTGGCGCTTTTGGTAGCATTATAAGATGATCCCTCATTTAGATAGCAAGATAAAAATATGTTCTTCCTTAAGTATACACCGTTCTGTGGATCGTGTTTCGAGACATCACGTGATGATCGGGTGTACTCGAATCTACGCTTTCATAGGAACAGGTGTAAGACAGTTTTACACACGCGAATACTAAGGTTCTTACTTGGCGAGCCTAGCATGTACAGACATGGCCTCGGAACACGGACCGAAAGGTTAAGCATGAGTCATATAGTTGATATGATGCCCATATAGATGCTCGCCTTTGAAGCTACATCAACTCACGTGATGATCGGACTTTGTGTAGTGGATTTGGTTCATGTAATCACCAAAAAGACACGAGGGATGTCGTTTTTGAGTGGGAGTTCATTAGTAATTTGGATTAGTTGAACTCAATCTATCATAAACTTAGTCTAAATAAACTTTACAAATTCTGTTGTAGATGGCACCACCTGCTTTTAATTTCAATGTGTTCATGGAGAAAGAGAAACTTGCTGCGAATGGTAGCAACTTCACCAACTGGGCTATGAATTTGAGGATTCTCCTCACTGATGCACAAAAGCAATATGTGCTAGATGCACCGCTAGGCCCCCCACCAGCTCCTGATGCTCCTGACGAGGAAAAGAATGTCTATGTGACTCGTCAGGAGGACCACAACTTAGTTCATTGCGGCATACTGTATGGGCTAGAGCCAGAACTTCGAAAGCGTTTCGAAAATGGCAATGCCTTTGATACCATGGGAGAATTGAAAATGATTTTCGATACCCATGCTGCCGTAGAGAGTTATAATGCTACAGAAAAGTTCTTTAGCTGCATGATGGAGGAAAACGGCTTCGTTAGTGAGCACGTACTCAAAATGTCCGGGTACGCCGATAAGCTTGTGTCCTTGGGAATAACGATTCCCATTGACTTAGGCATACATCGTGTTCTCCAATCTCTGCCACCTAGCTACAAGAGCTTCGTGATGAACTATAATATGCAGGGCATGAAGAAGTCTCTTCCCGAGCTTCTATCAATGCTTAAGACTGCAGAAGTGGAGATTAGGAAAGAACATCAGGTGTTGATGATCAATAGGACCACCGGTTTCAAGAAAGACAAGAAAGGCAAGCACAAGGGAAAGAAGGGTGGCAAGTCTGTTGCCACGCCTAAAAAGAAACCCCGAGCTGGCCCTAAGTCTGACACCGAGTGCTACTATTGTAAGGGGGCTGGCCATTGGAAGCGCAACTGCCCCAAGTATTTGGCGGACAAGAAGTCCGGCAAGGCAAACATAGGTATATGTGATATACATGTTATTGATGTGTACTTGACTAGTACTCGCAGTAGCACCTGGGTATTTGATACGGGATCGGTTGCTAATATATGTAACTCGGTTCAGGGGCTACGGAACAAGCGACAACTAGCAAGGGATGAAGTCAGAATGCAGGTCGGCAATGGATCAAAAGTTGATGTGATCGCCGTCGGGACGCTACCCTCTCCATTTGCCATCGGGATTAGTTATAAACCTAAATAATTGTTATTTAGTGCCTGCACTGAGCATGAACATTGTATCTGGATCATGTTTGATGCAAAGTGGTCATTCCTTTAAATCTGAAAACAATGGTTGTTCGATTTATAAGAATGATATCTTTTATGGTCATGCACCTATGTTGAATGGTTTATTTCTATTGGATCTCGATAGTAATATTACACACATTCATAATGTTAATGCTAAAAAGATTAAACTTGATGATGATATGTCTACATATATGTGGCACTGCCGTCTAGGTCATATTGGCGTTAAACGCATGAAGAAACTCCATTCTGATGGACTTTTGGAATCACTTGATTTTGAATCATTTGATATATGTGAGCCATGCCTTATGGGCAAGATGCCTAGAACGCCGTTTTCCGGTTCAATGGAACGGGTGACAGATCTATTGGAAATCATACATACTGATGTGTGTGGACCAATGAGTGTGTCGGCGCGAGGTGGATATCGTTATTTTGTTACTTTCACGGATGATTTGAGTAGATATGGGTATATCTATTTGATGAAACACAAGTCTGAAACTTTTGAAAAGTTCAAGGAATTTCAGAATGAAGTGGAAAATCATCGTAATAGAAAGATCAAATTTCTACGGTCTGACCGTGGAGGAGAGTATCTAAGTTACGAGTTTAGCACACACATGAAAGAGTGTGGAATAGTTTCACAACTCACGCCTGCCGGAACACCACAACGTAATGGTGTGTCGGAACATCGTAATCGTAACTTATTGGATATGGTTCGATCTATGATGTCTCTGACTGACTTGCCACTGTCATTTTGGGGTTATGCACTGCAAACAGCTGCATTCACTTTAAATCGGGCACCATCTAAATCCGTTGAAACGACACCGTATGAATTATGGTTTGGAAACAAACCTAAGCTGTCATTTCTTAAAGTTTGGGGATACGATGTTTATGTGAAGAAACTTCAACTGGATAAACTCGAACCCAAAGCGGAAAAATGCGTCTTCATAGGATACCCTAAGGAAACAATTGGGTATACCTTCTATCACAGATCCGAGGGCAAGGTTTTTGTTGCCAAGAATGGATCCTTTTTTGAGAAGAAGTTTCTCGCGAAAGGTGTGAGTAGTTGGAAGGTAGAACTCGAAGAGGTTATTGAACCTTCTCTTCATGGAATGGCGAGTGGCGCAGCACCGGAAGTTGTTTCGGAGTTGACTTCACCTGATGAAGAGAGAGCTAATGATAATGATCATGAAACTCCAAAAGAGGACACTACCGAACCTCGCAGGTCAAGCAGGACACGTGCAGCTCATGAACTGTACGACAATCCTGTTGTGAATTTCATGGTTGATGAAATGGATGACCCTGCAACGTATGAAGAAGCGATGATGAGCCCGGATTCCAACAAATGGCTAGAAGCCATGAAATCCGAGATGGAATCCATGTACGAGAACCAAGTTTGGAACTTGGTGGACTTACCTCACGACCGAAAGGCCGTTGAGAATAAATGGATTTTCAAAAGAAGAACTGATGCTGATGGTAATGTGACCATCTATAAGGCTCGACTTGTCGCAAAGGGGTTTCGACAAATTCAAGGAGTTGACTACGATGAGACATTCTCTCCCGTAGCGATGCTTAAGTCGGTTAGGATTATGTTAGCAATTGCTGCATATTTCGATTATGAAATATGGCAGATGAATGTCAAAACTGCGTTCCTCAATGGTAATATTGAAGAAGAGTTGTATATGATACAACCTAAGGGTTTTGTCGATCCTAAGGATGCTAATAAGGTATGCAAACTTCAGCGATCCATCTATGGACTAAAGCAAGCATCCCGGAGTTGGAATCTTTGCTTTGATGAGGTGATCAAAGAGTTTGGATTTGTCCAAACTTATGGAGAGGCTTGTATTTAGAAGAAATTGAGTGGGAGCAATGTGGCATTTCTGATATTATATGTGGATGATATATTATTGATTGAAAATGATATAGATCTTTTAAACAGTGTTAAAAGTTATCTAAACAGCAAATTTTCGATGAAAGACCTTGGTGAAGCATCATATATATTAGGCATTAAAATCTATAGAGATAGATCAAGGCGCCTAATTGGGCTATCACAGAGTACATACCTTGATAAGATATTAAAGAAGTTAAATATGGACGAAAGTAAGAAGGGGTTCTTACCTATGTTGCAAGGAAAGACATTGAGTAAGACTCAAAGTCCGACTACAACGGAAGAAAGAGAGATGATGGATAAGATCCCCTATGCCTTGGCCATAGGCTCTATTATGTATGCCATGCTATGTACAAGACCGGATGTGGCACATGCTATTAGTTTGACTAGTAGGTACCAATCTGATCCAGGTTCGGAACACTGGATAGCGGTAAAGAACATCCTCAAGTACTTGAGAAGAACTAAGGATATGTTTCTTATATATGGAGGTGAAGAAGAGCTAGTCGCTAAGTGTTATGTCGATGCTAGCTTTGACACCGATCCGGATGACTCTAAGTCTCAATCCGGATACGTATTTCTCTTGAACGGAGCAGCGGTTAGTTGGAGGAGTTCCAAACAACCTGTGGTGGCTGGATCAACAACGGAGGCGGGATATGTTGTTGCTTCAGAAGCGGCGCAGGAGGCGGTTTGGATGAAAGAGTTCATTACAGAACTAGGTGTGGTTCCCAGTGCGTTGGATCCAATGGTGATCTATTGTCACAATAATGGAGCCATAGCCAACGCAAAGGAACCGAGGTCTCACAAGAATTCCAAGCATATTAAGCGCCGGTTTCACTCCATCCGCGAGCATTTCAAGGATGGAGATATAAAGATTTGTAAAGTACACACGGACCTAAATGTATCAGATCCATTGACTAAAGTTCTCCCTAGGGTAAAACATGATCAACACCAGAACTCCATGGGTGTTGGATTTATCACTATGTGAACTAGATTATTGTCTCTAGTGCAGGTGGGAGACTGAAGGAAATATTCCCTGAGAGGCAATAATAAAGTTGTTATTATATATTCCTTATATATGATAGATGTTTATTTTACATGCTAGAATTGTATTGATCGGAAACATCAATACATGTGTGTTTAATAAACAAAAAGGGTTCCTAGTTATGCCTCTCTTATAGACTAGCTTGTTGATTAACAAGATGATCAAGGTTTCCTCATCATGGACATTGGATGTTGTTAATAACAAGGTCACACCATTGGTGGAATGATGTGATGAACATTCATCTGAAGTATAGCATTACGATCAAGTCATTATGTTTATATTGCTATAACATCATATGAAGTAATCTTTATCCTTAGACCATGAGATCATGTTAATTGATAACACCGGAAGAGTATCTTGATAACATCAAACGTCACACCGTAACAGGGTGACTATAAATATGGGTTCAGTACTACGAATGTGTTATGTTGAGGCTCATGGATCAAGAGTGGAATTTGTCAATCCAGATGACGGATAGATATACTCTGGGCCCTCTCGGTGATATCACATTAAGATAGCTTGCAAGCAAGTGATGTGATCATTAGAATGTTATATCACGAGAACGAGAAAAGAGTGCATGTCAGTAACGAGATCAAACTAGGTATGGAGATACCGATGATCAAATCTCGGACATGTAATATATCGAGAGACAAAGGGATTTAGTTACAAGCGTTAAAGGTTCTCACGATCACAGAAGTCATCGTTGAATGTGTAGGAGTCAGTACGGGTCTCCAGGTCCCGCTGCTGATTATTGATCGGAGAAGGGTCTCGATCATGTCTGCATTATTCGCGAACCGTTGGATGGCACACTTAAGAGTTACCGGACACCATTTTGGAGCACATATGTTTCAGACGAAAGAATTGCAAAGCGCAGGAATTGTTTCAATAGAAACCGGAAATTGTTTCGGGTGAAATTGCAGAAAGTGGTTCTGCGTGTGATATTGAAATATTGCAAGGGGCTATATGTGAATGTTTGTTAATTAAAGTAATTAACAAAATTCTGAATAAATTTAATAAAAAGAGTTTTATTAAATGAGAGAGCATTAAATTTGGAGAAATTTAATGCATTTAAAGTGGAGACTTTAAAAGGGAATATGAAGAGGCATTTTAATGTGGAGGGGTTACCACCACATGAATGGGGGAGGTGAGGGGTCACCCCCCCATGCGCCGGCCATGGAGAGAGGGGGCACCCCCCTCCTCCTATAAAAGGCCACCCATTCTCTCCTTCATCCTCACACCTCCTTGTGAAGGATCTCTCTCCCCCTCTAGAATTACTCCCCCATGGTCTCGGATTAGCGAGATACATGTTCTCGGTGGCATTTCGTCTGGAAGGAGTTGCTGCTTCCGCTGGATCGCTGGAGCAAGGAGGTGGAGGTTGTCCGGTGGCTTGAACGTGTGTGCGAGTGCGGATGCGCTGCTGAGTTGCGGCGCTCGGACTTCCTCACGATCTTGAGATCGGCAAGTGTACGACTACATCAACCACGAGTTCCTACTCGTTAACAAAACTCGTTGTCTTCGAGGGTAAGTCCTCGTTGGATGTATGTCCACCCGTTGCTTTGTACCTAGTAGATAGATCTTGGCGTGTAGTTCACACCGTAGGAATTTTTTTGTTTTCTATGCTTCAGATCCAACAATCAACTTGGTACAAAGTACCAAATGAAGTGTTGAAAGCGGTCCCCATGATACATGGTTCGGCTAACTTCAACTCATAAAGCGCAAGCATATACGCAACAAAGAAGGACCCAATGGTTCAAGTTTATTAAATGCAAGAAAGTAAAGTGTGCCATCAAGTTCGTGAGAGCTTTAATCACTAATTTTCACATAACAAGTTTAATTTGGGAGGTAGATAAAACAAGAATTTACTTGGAATAGCAATAATGCTACTAGGTAGGTATGGTGGACACAAATGGCATGGGTTTTGGTTTAAAGGAGATGGATGCACGAGAAGAATACCCTCTCAGTACAGGTTTTTGGCTAGCAAGGCTGGGTAGCAAGTACAAGAGTTGAGGGAAACAACCAAACATACAAATGATAAAGACAAACATGCAATCTTCCTTGGAAGAACAAAAGATCTTAACTAGATAATACTAGACTTAGGAGCAAATCAAGAAAGAAAGATGATGAAATATTTTTTCTCTAGAGTACTACTATCTTTTTATTTTCAACTCTCAAAAAGGTGTTGCTACTGACCGAGCCAGGTTTTCCAAAACCAACTAAATTAACTCAATGATCCCATAGTGATACCAATACTAACAACAAGATCAATCATATAACCATGAATTGAAAACTAACATAAGCTATGCAAAAGAGTGAATGATAGAACTTCCCATTAATATTCCATAACGGAAACTCACACCAAGGGATACATATCTAACGAGAGAGGGGACACTTCCATAATGCAAACCATACTACATAATAACTCCTCTATTCATGATATGACTCTACTAAAAAGCTAAAGGATATAAGATAGCGATATGATACCGCGGCACTCCCCCAAGCTTGGAACAAACCAAGGGGATGCCAAACCTGATGACGAATTACTTCTTCGGTGGTGGTGGTATCCTCTCAATGAGCTCTTTGATCAGATTCCCCAAGTCCTCAATCTCGAAGGTGAGATTACGAATCAGCTGTGAATTTTGCTCAATGCAGCTCATGATCACGTCGTGTTGAGAATTCCAGCTCTTGCTATTCTTTTCCCACTCTTCCTCCTTGAAGTCATATTTTCCTGCATGGCTAGAACGAGGCATATCCCAACTGGAGGGTAATTTCTCCTTGGGCATATTCTGGTATTGATGCTCATGGATAAGGGTATGGAAAGGATTCTTGGTGCGTGGAGAAGTTGTTCATGGTGCCAAACAGTGACGCGGAGGCTTCCCTCCAGTTGACATCCGTGTAGTCCTTCTGATCCTGGCAGGGTTTGCCACCACTCCAATGCTTGCAACTGTAGTGCCGGTGTGCGGGTGTTGGCCTTGCTCCTCTTCATCTTCACTCTTGATCTCCTTCTCCTTCCCGGGGTCTTGGAGGTCTTCCTCCATAGGTTCCTTCCCTTTATCCTTGGCGGACACCATTGTGCTTCTAAGCCTTCAAAGAGTGTGTCCTGGCAGAAACAGGTCGAAACAAAAAATGACGAAAACACGATATACGGACCTCGGGGGATCCGGGGGGTTATATATTACGAAGTTTCATATCAAGAGGAAGGTATTGGGAGAAAACGAGTCGAAGGCGGAGTCCTGGGTGGCCTCACCACCTGGTGGCGCGGCCAGGGATGGGCCCGCGCCATGGGGTGGTGTGAGCCACCCCGGCTCCGGTTCCGTCCCTTTTTCGCTTCGTAGCTTTCCATATTGGCTAAAAACTGCAAAAATATAGTTGTATTGTATTTTCGTGGAACTTTTCTTACCAGAACTGTTACCTAGTTGGAAACGGACTCTGCAGGTCTCTGAATTTGGTATCTAGTAGATTCTTCCAGAGTCACCACTTGAATCATCAATATCATCTTCATACACTTATTACTTGAGTCATAAAACCTTTCTCTTCCTTATTACACCATTGTCTCCACTTCCTGGAAATTTCTTTCACATAAAACTTCACACAGTTCTTATTAGCAACATTAGTATAAGTGAAGTGATAAAACCTTTTGAGTCCAACTTTAACTGAAAACCATCAAAACAAAAGCTACTGTATCAAATCCTTCCGAAAACCCAAAAATAATTCAAAAAGGAAATCGAATAAAGAAGCAAATGCAAGAGTGGCAAAATCTGTCAAAACAGACCAGCAGGTAAAGATCAATTTTTTCGAAAATCTTCTGTTGGTCAAATCAAAAAGTTCAAAACTAACGAAAGTTAAATAACAACCTGGGGCAGAATCAGAAAAAATTACAGCTCAATCCGACAGACAGAGATCCCTCACGAATTTTTACGGTGAAGCACAAAAATCTGTTTCGGGACAACAACTTCCCCAAATCTTACTTCTCTCTCATTAGAGGTTGATCTTGACACAAAAACCAAACAAAACGGATAAGGAGCGGTTATTACCAAAGTAATAACTTCCAAGACTCAAGGAAACAAAAACAAACTAAAAGCAAAAACAAATTGGGTTGTCTCCCATAAAGCTCTTTCTTTATAGCCATTAAGATGGGCATGATAATTTTGAAGAAGCTCTTATAGGGATATGAATTGAAGTGAAAGAGAGCATTAAGAAGCAAAAACACACACACACATTTAAGTCTAACCCACTTCCTATGCAAGGGGATTTTGTAAACAAACAAGTTATTGAAACCAAAGGCAACTTGCATAAGAAAGCAAAAGAAGTGCAACATAAAAACTTTCAGCATAAAACGAGGAAACTTGATATTATTGAGATAAATAAAAACACTTTTCCCTCTCTCATAGTAGCTTTCAGTATCATGCATAAACTTAACAATATATCTATCGCAAGGACCATCATAGCAATGATCACTTATTCTAACAGAAAACACAGGAATACTAGCTCTCATAACACTACTTTGTGAAACAATATTAGAGGTATCCTTACAAAGGATAGGGTGTCCCTCTTTTTCATATTTAGTAACAAAGTCTTTCACATTTGCTATTATAGGTTCATCAACCATTTGTTTATCAGGTTCAACAGTTTTATTTGTACTTTCATTAACCATACTAGCTATCATAGAATGTTCCTTTACCTTAACTGGGAAAGGCATTTTCTCAATGTAAGGTTTGGGTAAGACATGATTAGCAGTATAAACTTCAGTATTTCTTGCAGGAACACTCTTAGCAACATCTTTATAAGGTTCATGATACTTATTCCACTTCTTTTTAGGCACTTCAATGTAGGAAGCAAAGGCCTTAAAATAATAAGCAATAGCTTGAGAGTCTAGACCGTAAGCATTTTTAATATTTTGAAAGTCATCAGTTCCCATAAAAGATTCAATGCATTCATAATCATAATTTATACCTGACTTTCTACCTTTGTCATTCTCCCAAGCTTCAGCATTGTCTTGAATACGATCTAGAAGGTCCCATTTAGCTTCTTCTTCCATGCGAGTGAATGATCCAGCACAAGAAGCATCCAATAAATCCTTGTCATGTAGAGGGAGCCTTGCATAAAAGTTGTTGATAATAATATTGCCGGGGAGCTCATGAATGGGACATTTGAGCATTAATAACTTCAATCTCCCCCAAGCTTGAGCTGTACTCTCTCCATCAAGAGGCCAAAAGTTGTATATTTGATTCCAATCTTTATGAATCTCACTAGGAGGATAAAACTTTGAATAAAAAAGAGGCACTATTTCCTCCCATTCCAGAGCTTGACCATTCTTCAGCAGCTTATACCATTCCTCAGCTCTTCCTTTCAGTGATAATGAGAATAAATTCTTCTTAACTTGATCTGTAGTAATACCTGCACACTTGAACAACCCGCATAATTAGTGTATAAAGAGTAAATGATCACCGGGTTGGACAGTTCCATCCCCAACATAGTAGTTATCCATAACACGATCAATAATTCTTGTAGGTATTTTGAAAACATCTTTCTCAGCAGGTGGTGGCTTATCTACTACCTTAGCAGTGGTAGTAGCATTACCAAATAAGCAACTCGGCAAATTATCCATAACGAAAATAAAGCAACTACCAGAAGTAAACAATACTCACAGTAGAAGTTTCCTTTACCAGTTCCACTCTCCAATAGCGCTTCACTCCCCGACAACGGCGCCAGAAAATAGTCTTGATGACCCACAAGTATAGGGGGTGTATCGCAGTATTTTCGATAAGTAAGAGTGTCGAACCCAACGAGGAGCAGAAGGTGCTGGCTAGTGGTATGGATCAGGAATTCTCTACAAATACTTAGCAAACGGATTTTTAGGGATTTTCGATAAAGCAAGTAAACAAAGTACAAGTAAATAAAAGATAGTAGGAATAAATACAGCAAGTGGCCCAATCCTTTATGCAGCAAAGGACAAGCCGCTTGTATTACTTAAGATGACCAAACGTTCTCGAGGACACATGGGAAGACTGTCAAGTGCTTTCGCTTCATATAGCTGATTAATCTTCTTTAGCTTGCTAAGTGTTGTGTGGGTGAACCTGTGATAATGTACCGCCCCATCCAAGACTAAATACATACTTGTGATTAAACCTGCAAACATCCGTAAGTACAAGAAAGTAATTAAGGTAGAAACCTAACCACAACTTTAAACTCTAAGACCCTTACATCCCTTGTGCAATGGTTTCCTAACGGGGGTTCTGGTTTGTGTCACTCCGGCAACCCCTACGATTAGTAGCCAAATACACAATGCATTCCCCTAGGCCCAATATAGGTGAAGTGTCATGTAGTCGACGTTCACATGACACCACTAGAAGAAGTACACCACAACTTAAATAACAATCTATTGAATCGTTCTCAACGCAACTCCACTACTAACAACAAGACTTCTCCCATGTCCTCAAGAACAAAACGAACTACTCACAAGACATCATATGGATCATGATCAGAGATGGAATAATGATGTATAACAATCTGAACATAAACAATAATTCAATGGTTCACTCAATAGCATCAACTACAAAGAGTAATAAACATCAGGAAAGTTTCCCCTATGAACTATGCAAGATTCAACGCAGTTGTTACAGCAATATGGAGATGGTGATGAGGGTGCTGATGGTGATGATGGTGGTGATGATGGTGATGATGATCCCGATGAAGTCCAGCTTGATGGTGGTGTTGATGGCGACGATCTTCCCTCTTCGGAAAGGAATTCCCCCGGCAGAAATCTATCTGCCGGAGAGATCTTTCTCTCTCGGTGTTTTTCCGCCTCGCAGAGGCGGCAAAATCTTTCTGTGGTCCCTCCCCGAGTCTTAGCGTTTCGTGGGGATGATATACGCCAGAGGAGAGAGGCTGGAGTGGGCCAGGGCGGCCACACCACTCCCAGGCGCGGCCTAGGCTTGCCTGCGCCATGGGGTGGTGTGGGCCCCCTATGGCCCACCTCCACTCCATCTTCTGGCATCCTGAGTCTTCTAGAAAAATAGAATTTTCCGTATATTTTCCTGGATTTTCTGATCTTCGAAAATTTTGCCTCCAAACAGCACCTTTTCCATCAGAATCCTGACTGCAGCGGTCCATGTTCCAAAAGTCATCAACCATGCAAAAATAGATGAAATAACATGAGTATCACATCTCAATACGAAATATATCAATGAATAATAGTGAATTAAGACATAGAATAATGATGCAAAATGGACGTATCAACTCCCCCAAGCTTAGACTTCGCTTGTCCCCAAGCGAAACTGAGCTCAATAAACATGGCCTCAGGTTTATAGAGTGAAGAGTCGATAAAAGAATACGGACAAGAAGCATCACATTCATCAAATACATAGATCATAATAGAAGACAACTCACTATTATATAACTCAACTTGCAATGAGTAAAGGAAGCACAATAAGGATACATAAAGTGAATCATAATTGGTAATGGCAAACTTAGCTCTTGGTCGAAGAATAGTTGATAATTTGCTGGAGTTCACAAATAGCTGGTTTTCAAAGAAAGCTTTCAAAGTAGTAAACTTTCAAGATAAGCGCAATGTGCAAAACAAGGAACATAAGAAACATGAATGCATAAATCATCATATGAATGAATGAAACACATCAACTCAAAATACTTGCTAAGATAGAAGAGAATAGGTTTACTGACTCAACTGCAAAGTAAAAGAAAGGCCCTTCGCAGAGGGAAGCAGGGATTGCAAGTCTCATAAAGAGCTCCCAAAAATTATGATACTTACTAGCTTTCATCTCTCATTGCCCCTATCATAGGCATCTTTTGGTGATTAAGGTTAAAGTGACACAACTAAGAGGATATGCTTGACAAGTTATAAATTGAAATCTCAAGCCCCTTACTTATGAGTACCGATCCGCATGCTACTCAACTTTAGTCATGAGCAAGCTCTTGTCAATGTAAATACATGCGTATCATTGAGAACCGCCAACGGGGTACCCCTTGCACATGACACAGGAGCTATCCCATAATCAAAATGACAAGGCAAGCAGACAGTGAGTATCTCAGCGATCTTTTTATTTGCTATTTGCATAGGTTTTTATTGAGGATACTTCATAGAATGCTCACTATAGTTATGCTGCAAGTTTTCACCATGATTAGGTATGGCTTAGGCTAGCGGCCCAGGCGTTTCTCTAACACACATATAAACTCCATGATCTTACAAGTTCCACTTTTATTTCACACCGCCAGGATCCATAAGCAAAAGTTCATGCTCTAAAAGTCATCAACCATGCAAAAATAGATGAAATAACATAAGTATCACCTCTCAATACGAAATATATCAATGAATAATAGTGAATTAAGACATAGAATAGTGATGCAAAATGGACGTATCAAGGGGAGGGGGAGGGGGAGAGAGTTAGTAGTAGTGAGAAGAAGTAATATTTTTGACTTTTTGCTAGCAGTAACTTTGCAACTTATAACCACTAAGGCCTTGTTTGGTACAAGCGTTTTAACCAGTTTTATGGTGTATTATACTTGCCGGTTTTGAATACACGTGAAAACGCGAGCGGGCCGTTTGGCAGGCCGGTATTGCCGGGCTCATACCTAGGAAAACTCCCTGATACACGTCAGGTCGAGGAGTTTTCAAGACGCTCGACCCCCCGCCCCTCGCGTTTTGGGAATTTTCGTTAGCACACAAGCGAACGCTGGGAAACTGTTCGTTTCTCTCATCTGATTTTCGTTGAAATTGCAATCGAATGAACTGCCTGTGTGCTAAACACCCAAACTTGATTGATGAGGACAGATTTGACGAGTATCCAGGTGGAAGAAGGGGATCAGGTGAAGGAAGTGTTTTCACCCAATACACTTGGGATAATACTTAGCGAAACACTCAAAATCTCTTCTACCAAACAAGGCCTAAGGGGGTAGAAGATCCTGGAGATGCATGTTAACTTGTATATTACTTCTAGTATAGAATATTTTTGTTCCCACATGTCCATGGTAGTTACATGTTTTTACAAGATGGAGTTTGAAAGTACACGCCAAAACTAACCTGGAGGAACTAGTTTCCTCAATGGAAGTTTTTTCATCAAGCACAATGTTTTTGTTTTTATGCCTGATGCAAACTTCTTTCCTTTTTTCTCCAGATGTTTAAAAGTGGATGATTTAGAAGCAAACTACCAATAAGATGCTACAGGAGGTGGGGATGCGAGATACTAAAAGGGAAGAAGGCTCCAAGAACCCTGTGTTTTCAGAAGCAAAAAACTACCCTGTTTGTTTTGGGACGTAAAAAATATGCTCTAGCCCCTAGATCTGTAATAGATGATGGGATCTTTTCTCACCCTCTTTTTGCCTAGAATGTAATGGTTTCCCAAACTGTTAGATTTGTCTATCACAAATTGTAAGATCAACTGGAGAGGGGAAGGGAAAAGAGAGAGGGATGGGTTGCATGAAGAACTGGAAGGAGGAGGGGATGGTAGCTCATCGCGATTGATTTCTTCTGTCTTGCTGGGATTATCAGATCTGAGGGAAGGGGTGGATGAAAAGCGTGAGGGAAGGGGTGAATGGTGTGAGGCCATGGCTGCGCAGCGCGCGAGAGTTTTCGACGGTTCCTGGTCCGTGCATAAACAAGTGTACTTCTATCTTTCGCCTAAGTCAAACTCAACTTTATTAAATTTGATCAACCTTATTGATAAATATAGCAACATATATTAAATGAATTTTTATATTATAAAACTAAATTTGAAAATAAATCTAGTGGTGTCAATTTAATGACATAAGTATATTGCTATATTTTTCTAAAAAGTTAGTCAAAGTTTACTAAATTTGACTTAGGACAAAAGTACACTTATTTACGAACGGGAGTACGCGCGAGTGGGCTTGATCTCTTTCGCCAAAACCGGAAAGTACAGATCGTGTCCGAACTAACCTCGCTACACCTTAAATCGAGGCTGATCTCGATGTAGTCCAGCCCAATTAATAAAGGAAAATGTTGCCGGTCCCCGGAGGCTGGCAACCTCCGGGTAACAACACGCGGAGACAGCCACAGGTGCGGGTCCCACCACCTTGGCCTTATCTCTTCCCCACCACGCGACAAGAGAACCAGAGGAAAATACATCTCGCCGTGCGCTGCCTGTACCGTGTCATTGCGCCGCCGAGGGCCGCCGGCCGCACCAGCTCACCGCGCCACCGCCTGACGCAGTGCCCTCCACGCCTCCGTAGAGGGCTGCCGCCGCCCGCACCCGCACCCGCTCAACGCGTCGCCGCCCTCCAGAGCACCTTCCTCGCCGTCGGTCACCGCGATGCCGATGGCCGCCGTCGGCCTCGAGCATGCTCGACGAGGCTCCTCTCTCTCCAACTTCCGGCGAGGACTAGTGGGAGGTGACGCCCTCTAGCACTCACTGCCGACGACCCTGCACAGGTGCTCGCCGATGAAGGTGGGGACGGTGGTGCTGCAATTGTTGGGCACCGTTGCTACCAACGGTTGTTGTGTTCGCTAAATACTACTTTGCAAATTCCGGTGTTACTACCACAGTTTGCAAATTTTGTGCTACAATAGTTCTTTGATTTTGCATAATATGAAGAAATTTGTTGCTACAATCAACTGTTGTTTTTGCACCATAGGCTTTTGTGGATTTGCACCATACGAATAACAGTTTTGCTACAATCGTTGTGCGATTTTGTTATGTTAGTACAATACTTTTGGTAATGAGGTCGATTTTGGTACAATAAACAATTTTTTTGCTACAAGATGTCTGGTGAGTGGTGAGTCCTCTCGCGAGCAATGTCGGTTTTGCTACAATTGCATAAATATTTTGCTCATAAAGTTATGTGAATTTGTATCATTAGAAGTTTTTTTTCTCCATACATTATGTGAATTTGCATCATTAGAATTTTTTTTGCTACGATGTCTCCGGCGATATCTCCGACGAGGTTGATTTTGCTACAATAACATAAATCTTTTGCACAATTTTTTTGCTACATAGGTTATGTGAATTTGCATCATTAGGAGAAATGTTTTGCTACGAGGTCTCCAACAAATTTGGTTTTTTTTTCAACGGTTTTTTTTTGCTACGAGGTCTTCGGCGAGTTTTCCGGCAAGGTGTACCTTTTCCTTTTTATTTTTTGGTGAATATTTTTTTGCTACATGTAGCAAATACGGTATATTTTTATGCTATGATGCAGCGGGATTGGGGGACCAAAATGGACACGTGTCAGCAAGGCAAGCCGGAGGTTGGAAAGACTAGCAACCTCCGGAGGACGCTTAGCAGTTCCCATTAATAAAGAGGCGTACTACGCCATGTGTTCCAAAAAACGGACTAAATCCTGATCTTGTATAAAATGTCCGCTTTTACTACAAATAGTCTCGTTTTGCTACATGTAGCAAAACAAGTTCGTGTCAGAAAATAGAAAAAAAGTTGTTTCGCCGGAGGCTTTTTTAGCAAAAAGTTGTGCTAATATAGCAAACTCGACCTTGCCGAGACTCGCCGGAGACTTTAGCCGGGAGACCTCGTCGAACACCTTGTAGAAAAAATTTGCGCTAGTGTAGCAAAACCACTACATGGTTGTAGCAAAAAATGTTCTATTGTAGCAAATTCAACTTCGCAGGAGATCTTGTAGCAAAACATTTATACTATTGTAGCACCACCATCGGGGTCTTAAGATCCATACGAGGTCTTAAGATCTTGATTCATTTGAAGATTCATATAAGATACATACTAGAATCCCAACATACAAGATTTTTCAACTATATTCTCTTTCAAGAATCATACATAATTCCTACTTTTTTGTAAAAAATATCTTGATTTATCAAAATTTTCATAAAATACAACAATAAATCGTACAAACAGATCAAGAAGATTTCCACAATAATCGTACAAACAAAAATAATTTCCACACCATTTTACTAGATCTGTACATTTTCTGTTGAAACAATAGCAACGAAATATGGACAATTCATGCAAGATCCATTAAATTCTACATGATTCAACACCGGTTCCATACTAGAATAATTTGGGACTGACAGATTCCTAGAAGTTCCAAATACAATTTAAAGAACCTGGATGGATATCTACAATATAAACATAAAAAAATACATACTCTACAAAAATCAACCCATTAATAGAGAGATTCAATCAAGATTCAACCACAAACTGGTCCAAACCAATGAAGATTAACTAAAAATGAATTATCATGTATATTTCTTCAGTATCATTGCAGATCCAATAAAGATTCATAGATGAACTAAATAAAAAAATCAAATCAAATTAGTAAAGAAAGGAAGAACATAGAAGGGGGAGATGGATCGGGGAACTCCAGGTCCAGATCGGGTCACTCAGCCCCGACCCCGACTTGATCTGCTCGCATGGCACCGCGAGGAGGATGCGGGCAAGGTGGTTGGGCGGAGGCCGCCGGCGCCGGCGGTGATGCAGAGGAGGAGGCGGCGCTGGGGATGGATACCCAGGCGGCGGTTGGGCGGGGCGACGAGGCAGGGGAGGCGGAGGTCGGCGACGGCGACGAGGTCGACGAGGGTTGAGGTCGGGGAGGCGGAGGTCGCCCGCGCCGGCGAGCTCGACGAGGGGAGGCCGGTCATGGAGGGTCGCCGCACGTGGAGGGTGTGGCCGCCGCTGCTCCATGGCGCCTCCCCATCGGGGGCATGGAGGGGGAGGAGGTGGTGGGCGGTGGGCTACACGAGGGTTGGGTCGGGGTCGGGGTCTGGGTGCTGTGGAATGTGGATATGCTCTTCCCTGGACAGCCCACTAAATCCGAAAAAGTGGGAGGGCTAAAATGCAAAAGTACAGCGGCAATGACTGTGTTGAATTTGCACGAATCTCCAACTAATCCTGTGATAGAGATGATGCCGAGGGGCCCTCTTACGTGTGGTAAATCCTCTCTGAACACGACGCCACTTATAGCACCACCGCCACACGCAGCACGAGCGGGGCACGCATGGCAGGGCTGGCCATGGCGGGAAGACGGTGGGTGCCTAGTCCGGCGGCGACGGTTGCTGCCTGCTCGGTCGGCCGGATCCGGCGGCGGCGGCCTTGTCCGGCGGCTGCACGGGTGCGTGCTGTGCTCTGGTCTCCCGATCCATCGTGCGGACTGCGGAAGAGCGTGGACCCACCCAACTTACACAGCGAGAGCGAGAGCGTGGATCCTTTTCTATTAATAAAGCCTAAACCTTCGCGCATTATGCCTCGAAGCCCCAAAACACACCATGTTTAGACCGTAATAACGTGTAAGGCCGGAACTCTTTCGATCTTCTTAACGTCGTATGCTCAGCGGTCAGACCTACCCTTCCACATGGCATTAAATCCATCGCTCCTACTACGGCCGCCGCTTGCTGCCGCTACGCTAGTCGCAAGCCGCCAGGAGACGAGACCGCTCTTTCGGTGCCGCCATGCTAGCCAGGGCCGGTCTGCTTCCATTGATCTATCCACCACGGCGCGGGCAAAATTTAACCGATCAAAAGTATGCTATTTTATTGCCAAACATATGCTACTACACTTTAAAAAAATCACATTGCTATGCAACATTTACATTAGCTTACGACTTGTTGAAATTTAAGAAACTCTGATGTTTAGTCTCTTGTGCAATTATCATTCTCTTTGTCTCCCTTATGATCATATCCTCCTGGCTCCGCCTTCTTTCTCGGTGCCATGGTAGCCGGCGGCCGCTATAAATAGCACGACATCAACTTGGTGCATCCTTTATTTCGAGAAGGATCAAGATCAATTGTAAAAGTTCACAAGAAGTACGCAGCACCCCAACCATAATAAAAATTATATGGAGATCCTTGGACAACCTAACGACCATTACAGTCGCCAGAGTGCGTCCCCAATGTGTCATTGTCACTGCTCCCCTACCTGACGTTGTTGATGGCATCCAAGAAGACCTTCTGCACACGCCCTTAAGGACCAACGCAGTCACTGCCATTAAAATCTGAATTGATCTTAATCTTCTGACACCAAACATTTGACACACATAGACTGGACCACATCAACCACTCCATGAGAGCAGCGACGAGACGCTTCTCCACCCTCCTCAATGCTACAGGCGACATCGCCGTCGATGAGGTGGACGAGGAGGCGGGCACACCTTTTCTTGTCCCATATAGCGCCACCATACTCTAACTTTAGGCTTTACACCACGTCGAGAGCAAGTCTGAGGTTACCCGTCGATTACCGGTCAAAGAAAACAAAGTTGGGCAGGTGATGGCGGCTAGGGTGGAACCCTAGATTGAAAACACGTGTATGTGATAATTTTGCGGTGCTGAGAAGACTTGGATAGTACAATTTCTCTCTTTCTCAAAGTGTAAATTGGATCCGGGATCTTAAAAAATGCTGTCAATTTTTTTTGAACAAGGGGAAGGACCCAAAAGGATCCAGCGCTGCATTAATTGGTGGGTATAATTACAAACAGGGCTTCCAGAATAAGGGAAAGTACAAACAAGCCCTGGTATTTTACAAAAACGACCTTAGAAATGGAGTGAAGCTCGCCATCCAGTCCTTCTCCACCAAGGACGATTGCGCTCTCGACGCCACGACCGGCCACGCCGACGCCGGGGACAACACCACTTGGTGAGGGAGAGCCAAGGGATGCCGTGATGGAGAAGCGAAGGGGCCTCCACACATCTGGGAGGTTGATGATGAAGCGGCTCATCCAGAAACGCCACACGGAGTGGTTGCCATAACCTAGGATAGCGGTGGCACCAGCTTGCCGTCGCTTGGGTGCTCCGCCAGAAGAAGCAGCATATCCCCACCGATGAGGAAGCCAGTAGTACACCACCGCCCTTTCGCCATGGCCATCTCCTTGATGGCTGCAGGGAAAGGCAAGGGGAGAACAAACCGTTCGCTCACTAGCAAAGCCGGACTTCAACTGCCGTTGCTTGAGACACAGGCCGCGAG
Organism: Avena eriantha; assembly: GCA_910589775.1. Lineage (NCBI taxonomy): Eukaryota > Viridiplantae > Streptophyta > Magnoliopsida > Poales > Poaceae > Avena > Avena eriantha. The sequence continues at coordinate 369,311,975 of OU342745.1, read as the reverse complement.
CAATCTCCGGGCATCTACCACTTGCCGGAGAGGGGAGGCGAAGAAGAAGGCAGAAGAAGGCTCGCAGTACCTAGATCTTATTAGGAGGGCGATTGGTGGTCTTCACCTGCACGGGATTTGGCTCTCCCCATGAGAGCACCTCCGCCGAGGAAAGAGGGACCAAATCGAGGAGTGGGAGATCCATCCCCACCGGCTCGAAACACCCGAGGCAGACCTTATTTCGAGGGATGTACGCCATGGACTGGGTCCTCCGCGCCGCCGCTTGCCACCAGTGGGACACGTCGAAGCAGTTCAGGAGCGCAGCGCGGCAAATCTGGTCGTCGGAGATCGTCGACCGACCCTCACTCGCCACTAGGGCAGACACCATAAAGGACAAACCTACAACTACTATACTACAAGGGAGCGGGACCCTCACCCGATCTCGACGCCGGCCATCGCCGGAGAAGAGAGGGGGAGGGGCCGGATGGCCTTGGGAGGGAGGAGCTCTGGGAGGTGGGATGCTAGGGGAGAACAGAGGAAGAGGAGGTCAGCCGTAGACTTGTCAGTTGTTTTCAGAAGTAGTACTACTAGTACATCCTTGCTCTTTGTGGATGCCATCATGCGTGAAGGTGGGAGCAGAAGATACGCACTCATGTTCTCACCATACAAATCATATCGCGCAAAAGTAGGGGCTGCTATCTTGAGAACAGCCAAAAGTCTAAGCCCGACTCGAGGATACAGAATTTGACAGTGCGCACCGACGGGCGTGGGTCCAAATATCAAAGAACCTTTTTTTTTACAAACATTCCACCGATCGCATTAATAATTATCAACGGTAGTATAAAGAGGTATAAAAGTAATAAAAATTACAAATAGGTCAAAGGACCACCTAGCGACGACTATAAACATTAGCACGAGCCGAAGGCGCGCCGTCGTCCTCGCGCCTCCAACACTGGAGCCGAGCAAAGCTTGTCGAAGTAGAGCTTGTTGTAGTAGACCGACGAGAAGTCGTCGTGCTAATGCCCCAAAGGACCAACGCACTAGAGCATCAACCATCGCCAATAATGACATCGATAGATCGGAAGAGACTGACCTGAAAACACACCAACGAACACGAAAGACGAACAGCCGGACACACGACTCCACGCACCCTCCGTCAGCGCTAGATGCACCACCGGAGCGAGGATAGAGCGAGGAGGACCTTATTCTGACTTCAGGATGTAGCCATCGCCTCACCATTCCAAAAAAGATACGAAAAACAGTCTAACCAACAAACAAAAACCTCCCGCCGGCAAGAGGCCGCGGTCCACCACACCTCCAAGGCCGCAAAGCCACCGAAGGCGGAGCGGACCAGTGACGTCACCGGCGAGGGGAACGAAACCCTAGATGGGGTTTTCTCCCCAGCCGCCGCCGCCTCTGAAGTCACATACCGGTACGGTATATGTTTTTTAACTTGTTATCAAAGAACCTTTGATCACGAAGACACCAAACCACTATTCCTAACTTTTTTTTGTACTCCCTCTGTTCAGAAATATCAGACGTTTTAAATTTGTAAAATAAATATATTTAGACGCTTTTTAGTGTATATGTTCACTCCGGACCTTTACGAATATATACACTAAAAGATGTCTAGATATATTCGATTCATAAAACTAAAACGTTTTATATTTCTGAACTGAGGGAGTACGTACTATTTGTGTTTATGATTTTGGTTGGACAATAGGATGATAACATAGTGTTAAGGGAAAATAATTTAATTTATCACAAAAGTTGTGAATTCGTCCCTCAACCACTGCTGGTGTCTTCAACTCCCGTATCAAAAAAAAAGTGTTAAAACTGTCTAGATTCACTTGCTTCACTATATGCTGGTAATGGTTCCAATGTTTGAAAGAAATAGAGAACATTATCAAAAATAAATAAATCGCTGAGCATATTAGGAAATTTGTGATGCACAATACTTCTCGTTATTATTTCTTCACTTTTCATATTTTCTCTTGTCAGCATTATTCTTTCAAAAATGCATGTTCTTTCATTTTATTTTTTCCTGCTCGTTTTCCCTTCAAATATTTTTCTGCGGATTACGTGAGATATAAACTTTACTTTTCTGATAATTTTTAACGATCTTTTATCTATTTTTCTGGATATTATGTGCGTAGCTGCCAACTAGTTGAGAATCGATCTGGACCCCACAAAAAATACGAATGGATATCGTGCTACATTAAACTAAAATATCGTTACGTGATCGATCTGGCTGGGGCCCCCAAAAAAATGAACGGGGTGACCTCATGGACAGACCCACCTGCATGCCATACGTGCTTGCAAATCCCCATTTTTAACATTTTCGGGAAAGCAACAGAGCAGGGTTTGGTGGAGTTGTTAGCCGGGTCAAAGATGAGAGAGGAAGCAGCCGAGGCGAGTGAGTCCGCGCGCGGGTACATAAGCGGCGGCAAGAAAAAGGGCAGTGCGGTCCATATAATTTCCACACCAAGGGGAGCGAAAATATTCCCATCTCAAGTCAAACCCTGCCCTTCGCTCGCTCGCTGGTTAGTCGTCATTCTTCTCATCCTCCTCTCGATCGATCGCACAGCTGCCCACCGCGACGATACTTCCCTTGTTGGGAATCATTGCTCCGATCGGCCAGCCGTGTCCGCGGCCGCGGCTATCGATTCCCGTCCCCAAGCAAGTCCTCTGTTTCTACTATAGATTATTATGTGTTCGCGTGCTCTCTTCTTGGTTTCCTGATGGCCTCTAGATGTTCATGCCGGTAGGAAGGTAAGAGATTTAGAGTTGATGCACGAACCGAAAGGGGATGGTGCCGCCGTCCGCAGCCGAATGGCGGTCGCCGGAGTGCCGGACGGCGCGAATGCGCGATGCGGAGCACTCTGTACCACAAGCTCTTCCCTCATGTGGAGCCCTCTGTACCACAAGAAGTCGCTCCAGATAGTATAACTGTCATGTTTGCCTTATCCATTTCTCCCTCGCAACTACTATAATCTTCATCACACGTCCGAGGGTGCCATGTCCAGTGCAGTTATTTGCACATACAGCAACTTTATTTTGTTTCTGAAGCACACATCCCTGGTTTAGTCACTGGAACAACAAACTTTCTCTCTAATTGTGTTTCAGTTTAGCAACTGATGGGCAACGACCAAAGGCTGAACAGTAAAGTTATTTCGCAGTGGCCTTCGTAAACCCGACTTTTTAATTCCTTGACCCTCTTCCTTGTTGTAAACGTTCGTTTTGGACCTGTTATTCAGTAATAATAACTTGGCGTTGATCAAGCGGTTCAGCTTAGCATTGGTCAAAGTTATGCACACGTCGAACTTAACACTGTACCTTTCCGTTCTCAGGCTATCTCGAAAGGACAGAGGAACCCGTACCGTTTATCATGTCAGGAGGATCGGTTGGATCCTCCCCGCCATCGGAGCGAATCAGCTCCAGTTCTTTGTCAGATCTGAAGGACCTGGAGATTCCTTCAGAGTCTGGCTGCTTGTCCATTGTGGTGCTAGGTGCTTCTGGGGACCTTGCTAAGAAGAAAACTTTCCCAGCACTCTTTAACCTTTTTCAACAGGTAATTCTATTTCCTTCAGAACTGTCAAAATTATGCTAGAGTTGCGACTCAAATTAGGGGAAAAACTAGTGTGCACAAAGTTTGTGCATCTGTGCTGAGTTCATTAGCTTGCACCCAAGTGTGCACTGCACAGAACTACAGATAAAGAAATAACTGAATGCCATTGTATAATATACAGCATGCCATGTACATAATGTCTTCTCAGGTCGGCACGCCTTGTCAAATACATATTTCTGAATATTATACTCCCTGATATTGGTAGGGATTTCTACAATCTGGAGAGGTCCATATATTTGGGTATGCGAGGTCAAATATTTCTGATGACGGGTTAAGAGAACGCATTCGTGGGTAAGATCCACATTTTCGTAGAGCTTATATAATGATTCCGTGCACAAAAGAAATGCTATGTTTTTTATGATGATGGTGTTTCCTCCATTTTTTTTGAATCATGGAAGTGATGATCCCGTGAAAAATCTCTGCATCTTAATATCATTCTTGTGTTGTTACAGATATCTCAAAGGAGGTTCAGAGGAACATCTTTCACAATTTCTGCAATTAGTGAGTTGGTGATATTATGGATAGCTCCCCTGATATTTTAACTTATATATAACCATGTGGGTTTTTCCTTGCAGATTAAATATGTTAGTGGTTCGTATGATAGTGGGGAAGGATTTGAATTGCTAAACAAGGCAATCTCTGAGAATGAGACATCACAGGACAACGAACCAGCAAACTCCCGTAGACTATTTTATTTGGCATTGCCTCCTTCAGTCTACCCCTCAGTATGCAAAATGATAAGATCATACTGCATGACTCCATGTGAGTTACTTCTCGAAATAAAATAAAAAACTGCCCCCCTCGATGTCAACTTTGTAGAGTGTTGCGCTTCTTTCGAATTACTGAGAATATATGTATATAAACTATCTCGCTGTGTTAAATATTTTACATGCATGCTCTTTACTTGTTCTACTTTCAGCCTCTCATACTGGTTGGACAAGGGTTATTGTTGAAAAGCCCTTCGGAAAGGATTTAGACTCTGCAGAGCAATTGAGTGCCCAGCTTGGAGAGCTTTTTGATGAACAACAACTATATAGAATTGACCACTATTTAGGAAAAGAGTTGGTCCAAAACTTGGTAATTTGTGTGTTACTGGTTGGCTGTTCATATTTTCTGCTTGAAAACTTGGTAATTTGTGTGTTACTTGGTAATTTGCAGCTCGTGCTTCGCTTTGCAAATCGCTTATTTCTGCCCCTCTGGAATCGTGATAACATTGATAACGTGCAGGTATGTGTTCTTAGGTTTTTAGCAAACTTCCGTTTGTCATTCTTCTTCTTCTGTTCTGTATAAAGTTCATTTATATCTCTAATCTTACACCTCTTCTGTTGATGTTTACTAAAAATAAATAAGTTGATCTTAGAATAGTTGGAGAATTTCATTTTTCATAATGGTCACAACAGCACGTGCTTGCATGTAATAAAACTATTGTGCAGATTGTATTCAGGGAGGACTTTGGAACTGATGGACGTGGAGGATATTTTGATCAATATGGGTATGTTGGAAATAACAACTCTTGCAACCAAGTTCTGATGTTGAGTGCATTTTGTTTCAAGCACATATGCATTAAGTGGAACTATGGTGTAAAATATCAGTTCTGTATTTTATTTTGGGAAAATAAATTTTAATGGTTCCAATAAGTATTTTGTTCATGTATAGTTGTGCATTTCAGAATGCTTGAGTTCCACATATCTTTTACAGAACACACTTTTCATTCCACTATATGGTAACCAATTATATTCTGAACTCAAAGTCCACATGTGCATTAGTCCCTCCTATTTCTTAACAGATGTAAGATAGAAATTTGCTGGACCTGGTGTTTATATTATGTGTCGTTATTCCTCTAGTAGCAATTTGAATATCTGACCTCACTTTGTTGCTACAGTATCATACGGGATATCATTCAGAACCATTTGCTGCAGGTACATATAGTCCTTATATGAGTCTATATTAGCAATTATTTACTGTGTGAATTTCCCAGTATTTTACTTGCAATTATTCAGAACTATTAGCGCTTTTTAGCATTACAGTTCTTCTGTTAAATCTTCTGAGCAGGAAAAGCAGCTACTGACAATGCATTAGAGTTCCTCGAAAGAGAATACTGTTTTTCCTTTTCAGGAATTCAGAGCTCTGGTTATTGAATATCATCTTATCTGCAGGTCTTCTGTTTGGTAGCCATGGAAAAGCCAGTCACTCTTAGTCCTGAGCACATAAGAGATGAAAAAGTCAAGGTTTTTGCATCTCGTTAAATCATATTATGCTCCAGATTATATTCGTACTTAATAGAAAATAACCTTTGGACGTAAATTCTTTTTACACTTCCACTTTACACTATCAGGTTCTGCAATCAGTGGACTCTATAAAGCATGACGAGGTAGTCCTTGGGCAATATGATGGCTACAAGGATGATCCCACAGTGCCAAATGAATCCAACACGCCTACATTTGCATCCGTTGTACTGAGGGTACACAATGAGAGATGGGAAGGTATATTTTACTTCTTCCAAGATTAATTATTTAATTAAAAAGCTCAAAAAGTCACAGCATCAAGTATTTTTAATCCAATATCCACATTTGTTTACCATCTGAACTGCCTCTCTTTTTCCGTTAAAAGAGTTTTACAGACTTTTTTTGTCCTGCATCTGCATTCATGAAATATTTGTGACACGGTTTCTTGCTTCGATAGGAAAATTTCCATTCTACATCTGTCAGCCTTGTACTAAAAGAATGAATCTGCATTGTATGCTACTTTTGGAAACTTCAGATCCCTGTATTTTATCTTCAGGTACTGACATTTGAATCATTGTGATGCAGGAGTTCCTTTCATCCTTAAGGCTGGTAAAGCACTTGGCTCTAGGAAAGCAGAGATACGTGTGCAGTTCAAGGATGCTCCGGGTGATATTTTTAGATGTATGTACTGATGCTTCCCATATATGCTGCCTGTCACCGAATTTATTCTTGCAAAAGTCGCGCCTAAATATGAGAAAATATATTTGTGCAAATGCCGTGATACCTTAGTATGAGAAAATATATTTGTGCAAATGTCGAAATTACTACTCCCTCCGTCCAGAAATAACTGACTTGGGTTTGAATAGATTCGAATGTATCTAGATGTGTTTTAGTGTATAGATACATTCGAATATAGACAAACCGGAGTCAGTTATTTCTGGACGGAGGGAGTACAAAATATAGAATGGGAGGATTTTGTAGGACACTAAAATATATGTGTCCACTTCTCTCTTCTTTTTTTGAGTCATCAGTAGAAGAACTCAAGAAATGCTTCACACTGCTAAATTCTGTTTCCTTAGAACTCTTAGGGATTTTCATCATGAGTAATAGAATCAAGGCTGGCGCAAATGGTAAAATTAAAACCCCATGGTAATCTTAGCCTTTACTAAATGGGTGCCAAATCATGTTGGTTGCAGTTAATTTCTGCGAACCTGCTTGCATCAAAAGATTATCTTATTTTTGTTATTATGCTGAAGTAGATTTTTCTTCTGTTTGAGTCGGTGCAATTTCTTCCACTCTTTTTTGTTTCTGCTGCTGTTATGCAAAGCTCTTTATTTTACGTTTTACCCTTGTACAGGCAAGAAACAAGGAAGGAATGAATTTGTTATACGCCTGCAGCCATTGGAATCCATGTATATGAAATTAACTGTACGTACAAAAAAAATCTACTTATGTAAACTCTTGAAATTTTTATTTTGGTCAAATATAGCAGTAGAACTGCAGAGTGATATTTGTCTAAACAAGCTTCATGACTTTCGGCAGGTAAAGAAACCAGGGCTAGAAATGGCAACAGAACAAAGTGAACTGGATCTATCCTACGGGCAACGGTACCAACATACGAAGATCCCAGAAGCATATGAGCGCCTGATCTTGGACACGTATGTGCTGGTCCATCCTTCATCTTCTGTTAAATTTGTTTGTAACATGTTCAAATTTCTCTGCACATTTCACGATTTTTACCCGTCAATTCGCACCATATATATATAACCTGGAAACTTCTCACCTTTTGTCCGAAAGAACAAACCACCTTCCTTCATCTCAATGTACTCACCGATACCGATATATATTTTTGGCAGGATAAGAGGTGACCAGCAGCATTTCGTTCGCCGAGATGAGCTGAAGGTTTGTGCCTTGTGGCGTTTGCATTCAAGCTTCTTTTGGCACAGTGAATTCCATTGTGAACCTGACATTCTGTTTCCTCAGGCTGCCTGGGAGATCTTCACCCCTTTGTTGCACGACATCGATGCAGGCAAGCTGAAGGCCCTGCCATACCAACCGGGCACCCGGGGTCCTCCGGAGGCCGATGAGCTGAGCAAGAGGATGGGGTATATGCAGACTCTTGGCTATGTTTGGGTACCACCAACCCTAGCAAAAATTTAGCCGTTTAAGCACAAGCATTCTGGGTATACAGACAAATACTTGGGGGGAAATCATTTGGGCATGTGTGTGTAATATGGAAGAGCATTTCTAACAAGCAGTTTCTGCTTCTTGTGAAAACAGTGTACCATATTCATTTACGATTATAAATAAAGGATACCATGTTGTTAAGTTCACCCATTCCCGCTCCGCACGACTGACAAAAAAAACTGATTCGCCATCAAAGAGCATTCTGAAGTGAAGGTTGGCGCCTAAATGGTGTACACAACACATCAGTTTTGAGTATCTCATGAAATATGCATCTCTGCTGTTGAGTATCTCATGAAATTTGCATCTGCTCTATCGCTATAGATTGCAAATGCATATTAGGTTCATTGCTCTCGGACTGTCAGCATATTGCGTACATGATCGTCTCAATTCTCAATCCCAAGATTACACTCAATCAGGACGTGCTTTGTTTAGAGCCAACTCTTTGCTTTGCCAACAATATCGATAATTGTTGAAGGTTTAGAGCCTTCAATTGGTTTGACAACAATATTTTGTTGCCCACAAACAGAGCCAAGTACAGGAAGCTCGCCAAAGGTGTTCCTGTTGCAAAAAAAAGTATCAACAGCTCTAGCTTACTGCTCCTAACCTTTATTCGATGTACATAGCAAGCCAGATTTTTTAAGTACATGGAGAACTTAGCAACATGCAAAGATTTAAACCCAGCAAGCATTGCAAGGAACATATATCAATTCCAAATGCGCAATGTTCTGATAGATACTCATGATAAATATAGAATATCTGATTTAGACAATCTGACGTTTCAGTCATGGCCAGAGATATATCCTCAATAGTCAATGCTACAACAGGTTATATCCAAAACCAAATAGGTAACATTTTTTCACAAATTAAACGAAATGCAGAATAAATAAAATCCATCTGCAATTTTCAGCAACCGCGGGACCCCAGCATTGCCACCAGCGGTTGGACCGAGCCTAGATCTTCAAGAGAGCACAGCCTGCGACACTCCCTCGACAACGCGTCATTGGTGATCCAGATCGCCAAGTCGGCCTCTCGCTTGTGACATTCAAGATATCGACATCGGACAGTGGCTTAATGCACTGATTTCTCGGCCCAGGCCCAATCACTCCCCCAAACAAGCATATGCTGTCTCCTAAACCAATCATCCCAAAACCGATCCTGCTTTGGAACCCGGATGCACATGGAACCATCTTGTCAGAGATATTCTCCCCATGCTGCTTCCTAATGCAGCTGTTGCTCAGCACATACAGCTCCCCACAAACCATTGTCATTGGGCCCTGCAGCCAATGGTAGTCCTCAACAGCCCAATAATTGCCACCATCTTCCAGAATCTGAACTGTCGATATCCCTTTATGCAATACATGCATCTTATCCTTGATGACAAGACCAGAGCAAGCAGAGGGGTGTGCCTGACGGAGATCAGGAAGGGACTCCCAAGTGTCAGCTTCAGGATCGTAAATCTCAGCCTCCGATATCGATTTGCGGCAGTTTGTGAAGCCCCCTGCAACAATTATCTTCCCATCCAATGCACAAGCAGCAAACATTGCTCGAGCTACAAGCATTGGAGTCCTCTGGGACCACAGACGGTGGAGAGGATCATAAGACCAGACCTCATTGCTCGCGAAGATTGTATCATGGTCTCCAGTAAGCGGGTCAACTCTATCACTGCCACCACCGATCACATAGAGTTTTCCAGCAACAGAGGCAACTCCAAAACGGGCAATGTTCCTAATCTGAGATGGCATGACAGGGAGAGTAATCCACTTGTCTCGGCGAGGGTCATAAAGTTGCCAAATGTTTTCAGGTTCAAATGCTAACACACATAGCAATTCTTCTGTCACACCAATCTGATTCCTCACATTGAGAAGCTCACCACTGCATACAGATGCTCTCCAAGAGCGGCAAACTAGCTGAAGAACGGGATGGGATATAAATGGGACACGTGCAAGGCACTGGAGAGCAACTTCATTAGGAAGACCATCAAGTAAGGTTGACACCATTGTGCACTCAACCATGTTGTCTCATTACACAGCACAAAAGCAACAACAGCTATGAAGCCTGAAAATAGTCAAATATACAAAGTTCAGATTATACTGTACACAGAATCAAAATAAATGACAAGACATTCATCTTAAAAGTATCATTCAGACAGAAACTTACTGGAACATGGCATGATGAAAAAACAAACTTAAAACTAACAATAAAGAAAAATTTAAATGTACAATGTGAGGCTGAAGGTGAGCCTGCAGGGCACATCACATCATAGAGCCATATATGATGTCTCTTTTTACTGGGAGTAGCATGTAACAAAGCACATGAATAGATCCAAACTTGCTGGGAGCCGTTCTAGGGCAGAGCAACAGTAGCCCATATTTATTGAGAGTTCTTACTTGACACTCGCTTTGGTACAAAGCTGAAAGATATTTGTGTGTCATAATACAGAAGGGCATAGGCAGTAATCATGATTGTTTACATCAACCAGGAAGGAAACAGCAGCTGCAGCAATAATTAAGGAATACGTTGATCTTGCATTCTTTAACCTTCCGGCTACACAGATTTGTAAATTGTGATAGGAAATATAGCATGAAAACAAAGTGATCAATTAACTCGTTCAAATTTTGACAAGGCTAGTGTCTAACAGATGACTCTGAGTATTCCAGAGAAGCTACACATAAGAAGTTCCACCAACAACTCTAAATTAATGGGCTTGTAAGTTGACAGGGTTCTATATTCATCCTCTAGTCCTCTATATAACCCGTAAGACAAATGATGTTTGTGTTCCTAGTTTTAAGACAAACGAAAGCACCTATATAGTTGTTTCAAAACTGGCTGGGCAACCTCAGCAGAGAGCTAGACAAGGAGATCGCTTAGTCAGCCAAAGTGCCTGAGGTGGTATTCAGCGCAGCCAACTTGGCAAGCAGGCAGGTGCACAGATGGCTTCAGGTGTGCTGGTAGCACAACTGATGAAAGGAGTTGGGTCCGGAGTGGGGACAGCGGTGTGGGAGGAGATGAGGCGGTGGTGAAGACAAGGGGAAGGGTGGTCTGGCAAAACAGAGGCGGCAGCAACTGTGGATCCAGAATAAAATTATGAGGTTAGTTCCGCAAAATACAACATGCATAAATTTAGCATCTGATTTTGGACAAAGGTAAGTAGGACGAAAGGTACAAATAACAATATGTCATCATCCCTGGCATGAACCAACTGCATCAGGAAATGAAGCTACCGCTTAGGCAAGAAGACATTTCAGTACACTGAAAAGGACTGAGCGGGTGGCAGGATGGGTTCCAGATTCTATTCAGGGTTAGGCAGACAACTAGACAGGAAAGTGGCACTGGCACCTAGCACCTAAGCAGGGTAGTGTCCACCTTCTAGAGAACTGGTGCCTCTTAGCTGATCGTACATATCTCTTGGTATGAAACTGCTGCTGTTCTAGATCAGTATCTTGGTATTCTCCCTATCCGATACTGGGTAGTGGCAGTAGACTAGCGAACAACTCAACACAACTTCACAATTGAATAAGTATAATAGAATTATAGATAGCGCTATCACTATGCAACAAGGATTCGCAATTGTTAGCTCAAACATCGACAGTGATCCATTGCGCACGAACATAAATTCGTAAAGCATGCAGCAGCGAGAATACTGAACTCGATGCAACAGCATGCCTGAACCTCCAGGCCTACGTGGAGCAATATACATATATCTGGGAGTAGACGAAGGGGAATCCAAAACCTAGGACGGAAATCACGGGCTAAACCCAATTCCATCAGCGATTACGCATCCGAGCCATCCAGATCTACCAACAGCCAGCACGAATCCGACGTCGAACCAATCAATTCGCGGTACCATCGCGTGATTTGGATGTTGGTGGTACCATACCTCGGGTTGGAGCTGAGACCCACACCCGAGGCGAGGGATATGGTGAAGGCCGGAGAGAGAAGTGAGGCCCGATTCCGTCCACGCCTACGGGCGTCCACCGGACTCGTCTCCGGAGAGTGGGAATGGGTCTGGAGAGAGGCGTCGCCCGGTGCGGTGGTGCGGTGCAGAGAAAGAGGGGGAGGGAGAGGAACGGGTAAGGGAGGAGAGGAGTGAGGCGTCAGGGGCGACGGGATTTTCTTCGCCTTTTGCTCCGTCCTCTATTTTTGGGGCGGGTTCAGGCTCACGCTGTCACGCTCACGCAACGTATCCAGCGGAATATGCTCCTGAGCGAAATGGCATTGTCGATTTGCTTCTTCTGAAGAGAAAAAAACGTTAACATCGCTACTCGTTCCGTGTTGACTAGAGGAACAAAATGAGTCTGAGTATCCCAAGGGTGTAAAGCTATAGTCCCACTTGTTTGTCAAGGGACATGGCGTGTAGCCGTCAGTCGTCTGAAATCTTCTCAGCCGCGTTTCAAAAGCATTTGGATATAACCTCAACCATCTCATGTTACTTTCGTTTATAAAGTACGGAGTATATAGACGAAAGGTTACATTAAGGTCTTCTTTTGAGCAAAGACAAAAGTGCATTAGCATTGCACTCAAATTGCACAACTATGGCGTTCAAGTTTCGGTACTTGGGATTTACGGAAATTCGGGCAATTGGGACCAGGGTTGCAAACGAGTCTAAGTCCAAGGGATTTATAGATGTAATATTTATATGTTTGAGTTAAAATGAACAGACTAGTGTTGGCTCAACATCAACTGTTTTTTCAATCGAGCTACACAAGACACACATACTCGGCTCATTTTTATTTTCGAGCCGACCTAGAAAACGAGTCAATCTTGAGCCGCTCACGGAGTCTCGAGCTTTTCTTGCAGCCCAAAAACATGGCAATGTCTGATGTGTTCTAGCTAGCTGACGGGTTCTACGCATTATTACCGTACAAGATAGCATTCCCAAAAGCAGACAACAACCCCAGTTAGCAAGCCAGAATGATTTTAATCTGCAAATTATAATTCCGTAATTTCTGCCACTGTCTCATCACCTCTAGGTATTGCTGAAACGACAACCTGACACACAACTGAAAATGAAAACTGATAATTACATGATATGAAAACTATAGTGAAGCAAAGAAGGGAGCTAAAAACACTGAAAACGTTCTTCCCTGTTTTGCGTTTAAACTGCTCAGTTATAAGATATAAAGACACGCAAAGCAGACAACAATTGCAATCTCCAATCTAAATATTAATCTGCGGACTGTAATTCTGTAATTTCTGCCTCTATGCATTACCCCTCGGTATTGCTGAAACAAAACCTCATACATAAGCGAATAACATTTGCAAAACAAAGGACAGAGTTAAACCACACAGGCGTGTGACAAACAGTATTAGTACAATGAGAGTTGACAGACATCACTGTAACATCGTTTACTGGTTCACCAACAGGTCAAACACCGTCTCCTTGATTGGTTTTGATCAGCTTCATTATTATGCTTTTAAGAGCCGGTGCACTGACAGTTACTACACACCACTCATTTCGTAAGCACCTCGATTGTTTTTGAGCAGCTTGTCAATTATGCTTCTAAGAGCCGGTGCACTGGCGCTGCACCTCTGATCAGCGAAGCATGACCTCCCTTCCTCGGCTGCCTTGCACAGCTGCGGATCCATCGGCACCTTACCGAGGAAAGGAACCCCCATTTCATGGCACATCTTCTCCGCGCCACCCCTGCTGCTGTCAAACACCTCACTGCACGCGACGACTGACAAAAGCTCAGGGGCGTTCTCCTTGATGTAGTTCATCGCCCATTCTGTGGCATCTGTCTCCCCTGCAGCACCTGGCTTCATGAATTTGAGATCTGAGAATGGCTGCCTCAAGCCACTCATGTTCTCCACAACACCCAACACTGGCACGCCAACCTTCTTGCAGAAGTTGATTTCCTTCCTCACGTCAATCAGGGACACTTGCTGCGGAGTTGTGACAATTATCGCACCATCAACTTCTGTGGCTTGTAGATACTGGACAATTGAGATGTGCTCATCCGATGTTCCAGGAGGAGCATCCACTACAAGATAGTCGATCTCCCCCCAGTCAACATCCTTAAGAAACTGTTTGATCAATCCATTCTTGCGAGGACCCCTCCATATAACAGCATCATCAGGGTTAGGCAGCATGAAACCAATTGACATGACACCAAGGTTTGACTCAACGTAGATTGGCGACCAGCCAAGGTTGCTCTGATGAATATCCTGGCCTTCAAGGCCTAACATTTTTGGGATGCTAGGGCCACATATATCTATGTCAAGAAGGCCAACCTGATGGTCTTTTTCAGCCAGGGCAAATGAGAGCTGGGCAGAAAACGTGCTCTTGCCGACACCTCCCTTTCCTGACAAAACCAGTATCTTGTGCTTCACAGTAGCCATCCGCTCAGCAATAGCAACCAAGTCTGAAAAACAAATACAGTCAACAGTTAGGCCATTTAAAATTGAAGAAATAGAAGCACAGTTAAATATTATCTGAACATGCATTACCGCCAACAATAACAATATGAACATAGTGAAACAAATGCCAAAATGGGTAAATCAAGAACAAAAACTAAGCCATGGCAATCTTAAGCAAGAGCTTATATAATGTACTAGTTCCGAGCCTTTGGTCCAATGCACATGTATCCTGAATAAGGTATGTCTTGTATGTCATAAACATAATCATCTACCAGTTGACAATTACAGGCTGAGACACACAGCAAACCTAGTCTGAACATGTCAACTTTATACCCATTCGCTTGGGCTTGAGCCGACAATTGGATATTAAGATAGGCAAGGGAGAATGGAAGGAAATGAGTATGATTAGTGCTGTAATCAGGATCTACTGGCTCCATAACAATGCAACACATTAAGAACACAAGATATATGCCATGCCAGCCAAAACAGTGTTGTTCGGAGCGAGGGGTAATTTGCACTGCTTTTGATAGTTGGGTAGTGTAAAGTGGATGATTTGGAGTTATTAAGGATAATTTCTGGGCTACTCAAGAGTTAAAGGGGAATGAACTTATTCCATAAACATATAAACATGAAGAAATATATGCTGAGCACACCAGGCTTCCTTATGAATATGGAAAAAAATTGCTCCATGTGCAAAACTGGAGCAGGTGCTGCAGGAGATTGATGGGGTAACCCTTTCATTGCTACTCCCCCTGATTAGTTGATATCTCAGATTTTCTAGGGAATTATGAGGTGAAATTAAAAGGGAGTAATATAACTTTCTTTTTGCAAACTGTGGCAGCATTGCCGTTTGGAACTTTTTTTTATCGGAGAGATCTGCCTTGCAAGACCATTTTCATAATTATGATATATAAATTGCTAATGCTTCGTGTGGGCACTATATCCACATGATTTTTGGCATTGTATTTCAGTACTCAGACATTATAGTCTTTGATAGCTTTATTTCTGTTACAATTTTTCTATTTTAGAAATGGAAAGAATTTTCTTTGTATGCTCTACGGTTACTCTAACCTGTGTAGGCTTTTCATTGACTTTGCAGATAAGGAATGGGTGAAGCAGTTAACTAGTCAGAAAGGGTATTTCGAGCAAATGATTGAAAAGAAAAATGCAGTCCTTTTCGCTTTTGGATCTTACCGATTGGGGTAACTCCTTATTTTTCTGCCCTTTTTTTATTCCATACAACTTCCCTTATGGTAATATTGGTTATCTTTTTTATTATCTTATATTCTTATTAATGTGAATCAAAAGCCGCCAAATCATAATCACCTAAAAGTTCTCATAGTCTAAGAAGTTAACACACTTTAGTTTGAAGTGTTAGAAACTTGGCTTGTTTATCTCACATAGAGATGCTTTTGGGTTTTCTAGGCAATTTCATCTAAATCCCCCTACTAAAAGCCAGTTAGCAGTATATAAATTCCATAACTACCAAACTGCTGTTGCCTGTTTGGCACTTGCTCTGCCGTCAACTTCGCACCGTATTCCTCTGATATTGCATAGTTTAGGTCAGGGTAGCATTTCTAGTCTTCTAAACGGTGGGTAACAAATGAAAAGTCAAGATCAAGTGCTACAATTGTTTATGAGAAGGTTGCTACAGCTAATTCTTGTAATCTATAATTAATCACAACCGTTCCCCTTTAGTCCAATCAGTGAAACAAGTAATTTCAGATGTCACTGTAACATTGCTGCACATTACATCACAGGATAAAAAAAATCACTGTGATTGGATGAATATGGTGGACCTGTGGAGTCATTTCTGTGCCATTATTGTTATCAAGAGAGAGAAACAGGTCACACAGTAAACATCAAATACCATCTGTTCAGTGTGATATGGGCTAAAACGAAAACCAATAAAAAACAGTGCTCACACATTTAACTTCTACACTTCTTCCATAATCAAGCAATAACTGTGATCGAGATAAGAATTGAGTTAGAAGGAATTTGGAGTTATAAATTGTTTAGTACATTCCGCAATCTGGTACTGGAACAGATGCTGCTTGGTTTGTGTTGGTGGTATGTCCCTCGTTGCAAGAAAACCTGACAGATGATTAATCTGGGTATGTGGGAAAGATAGACGGTTGAATAGTTTCTGAGATTTGAGGTTTTTGCATCTTTTCAAACAATGTTCTTAAACGTTACTGCGAGCAATAACAATAATAGCATAACTAGATAAGGATATCATTTCTAACCGTGTGTGGCCCTGGCACATACGCGATGCATATTTCGTCTAGCCTTCTGATGTATGAAGTGAACTCACAGGAGCAAGGGATTCTACCATGTAGTGGTTTAATCGTCAGTTCGTGTGCAGCATCTGTCCATGCACCTTTCAGCATAACACGTATAAATACATAACTTTGCTTAGTTTTATGTTCTTTTACGTACTTGTGTATGTTTCTGTAAGCCCAATTACAGTATGATTTCTTTCGGCCTTCAGGAGTAAATACTTCCTGTGCCAGCAAATTTAACGGAATGTACAGTAATAAATCTTAATCTAGTCATCTATGGTCATCCAACCCTGAATATCTCAAGATTGGCTCGCTCACTACGTCTGCCACCACTGCAGCAAAAGTCAAAAGCCTACCTACACCGGAGGAACAGAAATTACGAGGCAAGGGTTACCAGATGATCTGGTTACCAGGATCGGGGCCCTTGGGGGCGGTGGCGCAAATCTGCTGGTTGGGACATCCGGCGCAGGAATCCGCCTTCCCCGCCTCCTCCGACTGCGTTCCGGGGCAATCTGCACAGCAAAATCAAGCTTACAAAATATCCCATCGCGAGACGACCTAGCAAAAAGAGGAGAACGTGGCGGCCAAATCCAAAGGAAAGGGGAACATGAGGTAGCAATCGAGGGACACGGGAGGAAGCGGATTCTTACGCGCGTTGGCGTCCTCCGGGACGTCGCCTTTGCTGCCGCCGTTCTCCATCTCTTCCGCTCCCTGTTCGCCGCCTCCTTCTCGAGGCTCCTCTCTTTTTTTCTCTCTCGCTGAAGAGCTTTCTCGAAGCTGGAGAGGAGGCTGGGACTGTGTTAAAACCCTGGAGAAGGATGAAGGATGTCAAGCGTCCGATTGTGGACGGACGGGTGGGGACTTTTTTCCGCCGTCGTGCGGCTGGTCGTGCTTGGGACAGGTGTACCGTCAAGCACAATTTTGCATCTTCTTGCTTGTTCAATTTCGTCTCGGTCTCCTTTTTTTCTCTTTGAAACTGGACTTTTCATTGATAATTAATTAACAAAAAATACTACTAGAAGAATGACGTTCAGCGATTATGCATCTGAGCCGTCCAGATCTACTAACAACCAACACGAATCGGACATCAAATCAATCAATATGGGCTACCATCGCGTGATTTAGGGGTACCGTACCTCAGGTTGGAGCTGAGCTGAGACCCACACCCGAGGCGAGGGATACGATGAAGGGCGGAGAGAGAAGTGAGGCCCGGTTCCACCGGTAGTTTCTAAATATCCCCGACTTCTCATGGTAGATCCGTAACAATAGATGTGCTTGCATATAAGACTAGTTGAATACCCGTGCGTTGACACGGCTCACACGTAAACATAATACACCTAAAGCTTCAGCATGTGCAAAAAGAGATACCGAAATAATATTTTGAAAAAATATAATTACACTTCGTTTAATACGAACTCCGTTTCTTCCGAAATATAAGATGTTTTAGCTTTTAGTAACGATATGTATCTAGATATCATTTAGTGTGTAGGTTTGAAGAAAAATGAGAGAACCTACACATATCTAAAGTTCCCAAGGGGAAAACGCCCCGCTCCTCGGTCGCTCCCGAGCGACCTGGGGCAGAAACCCTAGGTCTAGTGCCCCCTCTTCCCTTCCTACCTCTCCCTGGCCGCCACCGGCATGAGCCACC
This sequence comes from Avena eriantha, assembly GCA_910589775.1. Taxonomy (NCBI): domain Eukaryota; kingdom Viridiplantae; phylum Streptophyta; class Magnoliopsida; order Poales; family Poaceae; genus Avena; species Avena eriantha. Next base: position 369,293,669 of record OU342745.1, on the reverse strand, counting down.
GGGCAAAGCCCGTGCGGTGTCGGCGGCGGCTGGCTCTTCTTCACCCGGCACGCGGAGGTTCGAGCGAGACGGAGCCCTCCCTGGAGGAGGTGTGTCTCGGCGGGGGCGGCCATGTACTGGCGCGGCGACGACCAGCGGACGGCGCCAGGGGCGGCCCCCTACAAGTGGAGGCGGCGGCGACCCTTCCTCGCGGTGGCTACACTCTCTCGCCCCGTATGCCTCTCCTGGAGCTCCCAGTGGTGGTGCGGCGGTTCGTGGTGACAAGGTGGCGCGGGGATAACGCTGAAGCGGTGGGGCGACGCGGTGCTGACGGCCGGCCAGTATGTCGATGTCCTAGATCTAGGACCTATGGGCCATATCTGGGCCTAGGTGCGCCTGCCTGTGCATGGCGATGTCGCCCTCTGGAGGTGGGGGCATGGAGGGGCTCGAGCAGGAGGGTAACGGTGACGTGGGCTGCGTGCTGCAGCATGGCTGCGGGGCCTTTACGGGTCTGATCTAGGCATGTCCAGGCCCGGTGTTGCCCTGCCGTCGTGTCTGGCCGGCAATCACCTACGGCGGTGGAGGACGGTTATCCTCCAGGTGGTCGTGCCTATGATGCCCTCCGGTTTCTACCTAGATCCTTCCTCCGCCTTGCAGGTCACACGTCACTCCTTGGTACACGGACGCGAGTTCCTAGACGCCGGGGCAGCGGCCCCGGAAGGTGGATTGCGCAGGCGTCTCGACGGCGGGGCGACATGGCGGTGGTGATGGCTCTTCTCTTTGGACCATGAGGGTGGCAAGGAGTAGGCACCGGGCGCTCCCGGCGATGGCAGCGCCGAGATCGCGTTTGGAAGCTTGGCTCGAGGATTGGTGCCGGTCCGAGATACCAAACGTGGCGAGAGTTTTTCCGGACGAAAGCCCAACGTGGCTACTCTCACCATATTAGGGCTCTGGGTGAAAACCCTAGACCCCTGTGGTCTCGGCGAAGGCGGCGCTTGTGGCATCGTTACCTTCTTGGAGGCGTTGTCGTGGAGCTCCGGTCATCTTAGTCTAGTCGTCTTCGGTGGCAAGTTAGATTCTTCCTATGCTTCACAGTGTATCTTTGATCTACTTGTAAGAGGAACTCTTTATCACTATGTATCAATTTGGCCATTTGGCTTTATTTATAAAGCGAGGCAAAAGCCCAGTTCAAGGATCTTACATTTTGGAACGAAGAGAGTAACTTGTTAATAAAGGTATTATTTAACAACATGTGCTTAGAGAAATAAACAACCTATCTAATAATCTCATTCTCAAGTTAGCCAACCATTGCTATAGAATAGAACAACAAATCGTATGGGAAAAAGAGGAAATGATTGTAATACTCCTTTTTGTAGCCGAAACTATAAGCTAGTATCATGGCGAAATTCTCTTTGTCTGAAGATAATGTTGCACTTTGTGAACTGAAAGGTAGTACCGGTAGCACTATTTTTCCGCCGAGATCTTAAAGTTGACATGTAGTTTCTATATTAATGAATTCAAAAGAATGGACATGGTATTTTTGCAAGCTGAAAACTAATCACAAGCATGTAAAATTTAAATTGTAGAAAAAAAAGCATTTATATTCATTAGCTATTTAAAGCTTTTAATTCCACCTAGGATCAAAACCTAAAACGTATCCACGGATGTACATTCCCAGGATTTGCTGCACTTGGATCCTAGGTAAACCAATATTATTGTCTGTGGTAAACCAATATCAAAACCTACAAAAGTGCTAAAATTGGTACTACTCCAAAGTTAAACCAATACCATTGCTTGCAGTTGTTCGACAGTCCATATGCTTAGAAACCAATATCATGAATACATCAGAACTGATATGGGTACTCTGGAGCAGTTTTTTTAGAAATTAATCTACAAGGCTCTAAAAAGGCCCATTTAAATCGTGGTTAATTTCGGTAATTTCTGCACCCCGGAGTAAACACCAAATCCGACAGTATTGTAGATATATCTTCCAAATATATGTGACAGTATTCCCTTGCCAACTTGAATGACGACAGAAGTACACCTTAAGCACGAAATAAGATGTCAAGGAAATGCAACTCTGAACCAAGGTAGCTACAACCAAACTTAACACCGAACAAGAAATGTCTCCAAGTTAAGATCGTACAGCTAAGGCTTAGAACCTGATAAGATAAAGAAAAAAAATCAGGAAATGCATAGTCACATGAGCAAAAAATATTTCTCCAAGCATATATAGGCAACGGATAATTATATCGCAATACTTCATATTTTTCAATTATTCACCTGGTTCTCCTTTCCTACAGCCCCCAACGTACGCATAGACTTGTGGTGTCCATATCCTCTCTCCGTCACTTGTAGTTTAAAGAAATGCAGTGTCTAACTAAGACATTCGCTCATTGGTTTTCTTTACAGTGTAGGCTCATTGCTGTGATAAAACGCCAAAGGTATTTTTAAGTAACTTTTGTCTACATTGGCCGCACATTGTCGCAAAATGCCAACAATAGCATCTCATTTAGTTTCATTTTTTAATGGTCTAGTAATCTGAAAAGGAAAGTGTCTACACGGAATCATATCAGATTGCTAGTACAAATCATATCACATTGAGAAAAACAGATAAGCTTTATACATGTGTGCATGCATACAGAAAGGAGACCGCAAGGAGAGAAACAACTTTGCTGAAAAAGAGAGGTGAAAGAAGATGGCATACCAAGCTTGAGCGTCGTTGTACACTGGAGCGTCAGCATGCCAAGCTGGTTTGTCTTTCATCCAATGTTTCAATGCATGAGATGTCCAGCTCATCTGCAGGTCAAATACCAGATCTGAATATAACTGAAGTCACCCGCTGTATAAAGAATTTTCAGTCTGTCTGCAGAAGCATAAAAACAGAGTCTCTGTTATGTAGCTTTTCTTGGGCATGCAGTAAAGATGAGTTGATAAATTTTGAATAATTTCCAGTGCAATATAAGCACGAGGTTGTATCAGCATCTAGACTAAGCAAAGGATGGACACCTTAATAGCTGAAATTTCCTACAGCACCATAATTCACAAGTTGAGAAACTTATCCAGAAGAGCTGCCCACTGTCCTACTCACTGTTTCAATTGTCATTATTATGACATCTGACAAGGTACACATGAAAGCATCATCTTGCGGAGAAGAGGAGGAGTCATCAGGCAATGCAGTGCTCCTTTCTGTTGGCCGTGACAACAGTCTCCTTATCGACATGGCCATCCTGATTGAGGATGATGAGCCCGGACCGTCCATTCTTCCTCTTGTAAAATATGGTCACCTCCCCTGCATATACAGTTCAGTTCAGAGATGTACATTGCACCAGTCAAGTTCAGTTGCAAACTTGCTACCAATTAAAAAAACTATTTCATGGAGCAAAGCAAATGCAACAAAGTACCTACCTGTCTGCACTTTGCTCGTTCCTGAAGGTGTAGAAGTCGTGGTCGACGTTCTCGAGCTGCTCCAGCGCCTTGTCATCGTCCTACACACCTCTTCTTCAGATTTCCAAGATGGACCAATTTTGTCCGGGGCAAGTAAACATAGAATGTACTTGCAGTGGTGGGACAATTAAGCGGCACATGGTTCATACATGGTGAAAAAGTGCACAAACATGAGTTAATATACATTAATACATACACAATAAACATCAATTGGGAATCCTAAATGGCCCTATCTTAGTTTCTCTACCATTGAGTCAGCTATGTCGACTGAATGTATACCATAAGATTTTGGGGCTCATATATCGATTAGAAAGAATGACAACGATATTCTAGTGATGTGCATCAGCGACAAGATAGGGGATGATCTTGTTGTCGCGGAAAAGAAAAGAAAAGGTAAGCAGCCGACGAATGAGATCTCATCTCATGAAAGTTCTGCCTTGTCGCCCCTCTATCATTCGCCTGAAGCTATGGTGACTTGTGCTTGGTCACCTGTTTCGTCGGCTTGTGCGAAAAACATCATTTGTAAGATTGTGAGATGACAAAACTATGCCCAGGTTTGTTGATGGAGCAGTTTTGGAAAGGGCCATGCTTGTGGCACCAAGGTCCTCAACTAATTCAGTGCCTTCTCTTACTCAATCACAAGAGATTACATACACAGTGGTTAATCGGTAGGACAAAAGAAAAAGATGTGCTTGCACTTGCACCACTTCAACATTGAGGAACACGTAAGGGCAAGAAGTAACTCCATATTAAAATATTCCTCAAATTTCTAACGGCTGAAGAATGCAAGCATATGGATCAACATTCCTCAATACTACACGAAATTGTAGCTGGCATATACATGCTCTGTTCCACGATCAACCTATGGGCGCATCAAGTCCACCTCAAGAGATGCATCAGAGCTACCTTCTTCTAAAGGACATATCAAGGATAAAGGGGACATATATGAAAGACATGGGATTCAACATCCTACCTTCAGCTCGTTCGGGCAGGCAACAATCAGCAGAAGGTAGAGGAGGACGCCGACAACAGCAGGCAGTCAACCATCAGCAGCAGCAGGGATTGGGGACCGGTCGGGGAGCAACTGCTGGAAGTAGGGAGTAGGGGATCCGGTGGCGTGCGGAGTGCTCTTGGAGGTCGACGAACTGTTTGGGAACAGAAACACCGGTGTTGGGTGCAGCTTCAGCGGGGTCGGACTCTGTCAAGCACAATGACAAGGCTGATGATCCGTACCTGTAGAGAGGAGAGGCAATCCAGGAAAAGAGGTGAGGGCGGCCAGCAGCGTCGTGCCTGCACCGGAAGGTAGATGGTTGCCATCTCGTTAACCTCGTCTCCGCAAGGTTCTAGGCGCCCTGTACCTGCAGAGTACAGACAAATCAGTGCCGCGGCGGGGTGGCGGCACCATGCCTAGCAGGAGAGGAAGCGAGGGGGAGGGCGGTCGTGGTATACATGCGCCGCAACGTTGCTGGTTCGGTTGTGAGGGGAAGAGTGGAAATCAACCGATGTTCCTAGGCGGCGCCGTGGGGGAAGAACGTGGCTAGCCAACTAGTATGGACGGGACAAGGGCAGCGCCACAGCGGGCAGCCAGCGAGGGATCTCAATGGTGGCACTGCCTGTAAATTGTTTCCAGTTGAGGGGCAAATTCAGAACGACGTACCACCGATCACGTCGTCTTCTCCTTTAATAGTAAAGATTAAGAGAATTAGTTTGTACTCGGGAAGGGGGTGACGCGCAGCTGCTGGCGGCGCACTGGGGATGAAAGGATCGGGGTGGGGGTGTGTGTGGGGTGGTGTTGGTAGTGGTTCGGAGTGCAAAGGTGCGTACCACAAACGTGTTTCGTGCGTTCACGGTAAATTGCAGATCACGTTTGTAGTATGAAATTTTTCACGCCAAAACAGATACACTAAACTGAACCGTATATTTTAAAATCAAACGGTGGCGCCAGATCATACATACGGAGAAGTTTTTATCATATATACAACAAAATATTTGGATGTCGCGCCCTACATCCAATCTAGCCTAGCAGCTGTCGGCGGTACCTACTCACCGGAGTGTCTACGGCGTCGTCGTCGATCACCTACTCCTCATAGGAGTCGGAGTAGTCGATGACGAAGACCCCGAGCCAGGCCTGGTGCTCGCGGGCGAAGCGGCGACAGACGCGGCGGAGCTCGCATAGCTTGGCCTTGCGCTCGTCGCGGCGGCGCTTCGCGTGCTCCCACACGTCGGAGACGAGGGTCCCCAGGGAATTGAACTTCGCCTCGCGGACCGCGTCGTCCTCCTCCGAGCCGGACTCCGCCTCCTCGTCGTCGCTTGAATTGTCGGAGATGTGGCCCCACCGAGCCGGAGCGGGAGTGGGAGGCAGCACGCGCACCACTGGCGCCGGTGCGCGGAGGCGCGGGCCCGAGAGCTACCCGCCTCTGCATCGTGCGTGGCGAGCGCGAACCTGAACCCGGCCCACGCCCGGGATGTCAAGCGGGAGTGCGCGAGGGCGCCGCGCACGCACACCTACTCGGAGCGGCGTCGGCGCACCTCCTCCTCGCTTAGCGGCGGCACAGGAGCTCGGGCGCCGGAGCTCCCTTCGCGTCATGGTGAATGGCCGCCACGTCCGGCCAAATTCCGGCACGATTGGCCGGCCATGGCACGAAGAGGTGGTTGGGAGGTGGTGGGTGGCTGTGATTTGAAGGTCGACGAGGGACGCGGCCGGAATCAGAGCGGGCAGCGGCGGTAGTAAGGGTTTCTACAAGGGGAAGAAGGGGAAAAATGAAATGCGATTTACCGCATCCGACCCCTCCCATCCTGAATATATACGGGACGTATGGACCGTTTTGCGGGAAACTGCAAAAAAATCGGTTCGGCCCCGTTTGCGGTTCAGCCTCGGTATCGCATATCGGCCCAAAATTTTACGGGTCGGACGATAAGCGGTATCAGCTAGAGATGCTCTAAGGATGGGATTTACAGAAGGCACCATGTCCCCGGTCTTAAGTTAATAAAGGCTCACAAACGGCAGAGTACATGAGGATTACTGCTGACCAAGCCAGCGTAAGTTTTGGCGCATACAACGAATGCTAAAACATAAAGTCTGGTAAGCCGCTACACTAGCAAACTTACAAACGCCAAAACACAAACGGCAGGCAAGCACGACAAGATATGAAACAGAAACTAAAGGGTAGTAGTGGTGGTTATGCTTGCAGAAGCCTCCCTGGAAGAAGCAGCTGCAGGAGTGAACGTCTCCACGAACACCTTCTTAAGCTGCGCGATCATCTCGTCCAGACGTCGTAACGCCTCGTCCTTTTGGAGTGGACGCTAGAGCTGCAGGGTGATAATACTTTCAAAAACCATGTCAGTTGGTTGACGGGGAAGGTGGATTCGATGGTAAATTTGTTACGAGTTGTCCAAATGGACCAGCACTGGGTAGCAAAAAATGCCCAAATGATGTTCCTAGCCTTTCCTGAAATCCCTCGATAATAGCACACCATTCCAACTAAGAACTCGAATTCCAGGAAAAGGCAAACACCTCTTTGCACCGACTCCAGGCAAACCTCGCAAGGATGTACTCGAAGAAAATATGGTCGACATCCTCATCCCCACCATATAGAGAACCCTTCCCCGTAGAAGGGCCCCCTCTCTTGAGGATTTGGTCATTGGAAGGTAGTCTTCCTCGGAGCAACTGCCAAAGGAAGGTTTTAAATTTCAGCGGCACGCTCAACTTCCAGATATGCTCACGGACGTTAACAGCTGGGCCCTTGGGCCCTTGGATAATTCCTTGTACATGGACTTTGTTGAGTAAATCCCAGAGTTCTCCAGCTTCCAGAGCACTCTGTTAGGGCTCTCAGTTGGGACCACCACTAGGTCTTGGCAACTATTAACTTTGGCCTCCAACTCAAGGAGGAAAGCCGCAGATTTAGAGTGCTCGACAGGGCCATAAACCCCAATGAATTCAAACTTGAATTTAGTTTCCTGGTGTAGCAGAAGAGCGCTGAGGAAGTGATCACCCGGATCAATACCTCCAGTCTCAAATGTCTCATCTCTACAACCCAGCAGCATTCCTCCGGAGAGGTCGTTGGCAGATCTCCACTGCCAATGGAACACCTCTTCGTTCACCACATTACACAGCTCACGATCTTTGAAGTCCCGCCTCATAGTTTCATGAAGGAAATAATGTACAACTTCACCTTTTTACCATAGTCTTTGATCTGGGAGCATCTCCCTTTGCCCCCAAATCCCCTCGTGTTCCATCCTAAGGCAGTCAACATTGTGGTCTGGCAGAGGCCCGTGCTTATCAGCCCGAAGTGTTCCGCAGATTGGTCCTAAGGTTCCATGAGCTGCACTCTTTTTTCTGTCTTTTATGTTTGTGAAGCGGGTCAGCAATGGTGATCCACTCTGGATCGCCAACATCCTCATCAGGCTGGACTGCCACTGCTGTCCTGGTCTTGGGCTTCCACTGAGGCTTGGGTATCAAGGGCCTCCTCTCGCTACTTGGCTTGCTTGGAAAGTGACGCTTTGGCATTAGCTTCCGCAATGGTGGCATGTGCCAATTCCTTAGCGCAGACCAGAGAGGGAAGGGAAAGCGGAGAGGAAACCAAGGGATCAACCACCAACCCGCAATCTTGAGAAATTCCCAGAAAATGCAAATTGGGAAAAGAGGGAAAAGCCAAAAAAAGCAGGTGAAACCTTGAGGGAGGTACCTGGTGAGAGGAAGTCGCAGCCCGACGCGCCGCCTTGAGCGGGACCGCTTCTGTGTCCTTCCCCCTGTTTCTTGCACTACGCCTAGAGCTCGAAAGAGGAGAAACCAGGTGTAACACCCCGTCCACTGGGCCTCGGGGGTGTCACTCTTGGCAGCTTAATAGGTTATCTAGACCCTACAGACCAACACTAGTCTTTTCTGCGCACTTTGTCCTCACTCGTGCGCACCCGGTACCCACTTCCTGGTCGGTCACCCATCCTAGAATTGCTCTAGGCCAAGCACGCTTAACCTTATAGTTCTTTTCGAATGAGCTTCCGGAAAAGAAGTTACAACTTGTTGATATGGGTATCCTATTAATCCTATTAAGCCATGTGATAGATCTCACACCAGGGGAACTAAACGCTTGGCCTTGGACACCTTAGCCACCAATGCAATTTCTTTCACTAGGTTAGAGAGAGTCAGCTTGGTCTTCACGGGTGAGTTTTCCACCTCCCATTCTTGCTTTTTCTTCAGCTTGATCACCTTCTAGGCGAGAGTCTCGGTATCGAACTCTCAATCCTTGGGACTAGACCAGCCAACCTCAGCATGATCTTCCTTTTTCATCTTGTTGCGCTTGAGAACACCAGGCGAGGCGGGTGATCCAATGGGAGACAACTCCCACGACAATTCAGGCAGCACTTCCACTTTAATCGGTAGAGGGGCAATGTGATCATTCTTTTTAGAGGCAGTAGGAGTAGGGGACACCATGTCAAAGACGGCAGAAGCTTCTAAGTTTGAACCGTACTGGTTGAAGGCCACATGCAACACAAAAGATCGAGGAGGTGCGAACGCAGGTTTAGAAGCAGGCTGGTCTTTCAGATAGGAAAGCGACACACTCTAGAGGCTCCTCTTCGACCCAAATTAGCTTGGATGAGTATGTAACGTGATAATCTTCAATAAATGCTCCTGATTTTGCCATAAAAGTGTGATTTCCTACTGACATGGGTATACCCTACAGGTACTCGAGTTTGGTATATACGGCCTGAATATGGCGGAAGCCCACGACGTTGCCAAGGCCCAAATGGAGAATTCAAGTAACATACGGACTCTCGATTGCTTGCGGAACAAGAAGAAGCTAAAGATAGAAAGTTTAAAGGGGAAACCCTAACCTGTAACTGACTCGACCTGCTACCTGAGACCTAGCCTATCTATATAAAGGCTAGGAGGGGTGGCGAGGAGGACACACGCAACCCTAGTTTCCACAACCCTCGCCAGATTGCATCTACGCACCATTGTAATCTTCGATTCCTCTGTTAATTCCACGAGCAGACAAGCAGGAGTAGGGACCTCTATGAGGCCTAAACCTGGGTAAATCTTCGAGTCCCATGTGTGCTTGTTTGCTAGCCGATTGATGCTTCCAGCGCTCCCTCCTTCTCCAAAACCCAAGTCCATAACAATGGGCATTGATGAGTTAAACCCTTGTCAATTGGCGTCGTCTGTGGGAAGTGGGAGTGCTGATGTTGCGGCTTCTTCGGCCCCATCAACTGCGATCTACAAATCCGTAACAACGGAGATTCGCTAGCTCTTCGGCGCGTTCGACTTCACCATCCATACGCCGGCCACTCGCCCGGCTTTCAAGTCCGTGGGCGACGGAGTTAGCCTGGCGATCGGGAGCTTCCGCTTCCAAGTTGGTCAGATGGGCACGCTTCGCATGCCTGACTAGCCGACAACACCATCGATTGCTCCAACATCGTGGTTCCCTCCGCCAATCGGCACCCTCAGTGAGCTCAATGCCACGACAACTGTCGAGAATACAGACAGCGACAACAGTCGTGAATCCGATCTGGGCGATCTAGAAACTGAAGATGGAGTCTATGGCTCCGGATCTGAAAGTTGCGGGAGCAGCAGCTTCCCCAACCACTTCATGTGCACCGTCATCAACACGGGCGATTCCTCCGCCAATCACGACAACACGGGCAACGGTGGCAATGGAACCAACCCGCCAAACGGTGGCATACCTAATGGCAGACCACCCAATGGCGGCCCCACTAACGGCGCCCTCGTCAACAATAGAGGGGCAGCCGAACTCCCTACCATGGTGAATGAACAAACTGGCGAACACGTCGTGATCAGGATCAACGATCTCGAGTGGGCTCGTTTCCGTGAAGCCCTACGAGGCCACCCTCTACCCTTCGGCTCCCCGCAAGAATTGCTGATGGGATACCATTGGCTCCTGAAGGAGGAATATAAACGCCAACTGTTGGGGATATACTTTCCGGGTATCCTCACAGGTCCTCACTGACCAGGGTGGCCCACTTCGGGTTAGAGCTTTGCTTCACGGGCGGCCCAGTAAGGGAGAAATACGGAGTCCAATCCAGCTACGAGAAGGCCCAGAAGACTTACCGACTTAGGCCCATAATGTTACTTGTAGTTCAAGATGTACTCTGTAACCAACTCTTAGTCGTAGCCGGATAGATCTCTCCTGTAAACCCTAGGCCGGATATCTATATAAGCCGTCCTAGGGAGAGCCTTTAGGGCACACCTCAATAGTCTACAATCTCAACTCGCACAGGCGAAACCCTTATAACTCATACTCCGGCTCTGCCGTATTACTGGATTGCTAGCAGGAGTAGGATCCGTCCAAAGCCGGCGGATTCGAACCTGGGTAAACTTGTGTGCTCACCGTCCCGGAATACCATACATCTCACACCCCTCTGTTCCGCACGCCTCGAGGACCCTCTCATGGCGTACTTGTCATCAATCCGACGACAGTTGGCGCCCACCGTGGGGCAAGTGAGCTTCGGATCTGCGTTCCGGGCGGGATCTGCAAGAATCGGAATCGGCGAGACTATCACCGTCGGTCGCATCCTATACGTCAGCGACGTCCCTCTCATCGTTCTCGACGAGACTTGGATTCCGGCTAGGGAGGCCGTGATTGCCTACACAATCATGTCTTTTGGCGAGATCGATGTTTACATCGGTTTCGCTGAACCTGCCCAACCCACCCCAGTGGTGATGATAGAGGCAGAAAAATCTTCTGGGTCCCCTTTGTCCACGGAGGCGGCAGAATTCCGGATCTCAGAAAACCCTAATCCCACCCAGCCCGCACCAGTTGCGGAGATAGTGGAGAAATCTGAGCCTGAAGAAGACCTAGCGGTCCAAGTTGAATCTGGAGTGGATCTCCCTAGAGAAGCCGGATCCCAGATCGACCCACCCGTGGAAGTCGAAGTTCAGGAGGAACTAGTCAACAACACTGATTCCGGCTCTGACGACGCCGGGACAGACATGCCTTTCCTGAGGTATACACTGACACGCATGATACTGCAAGGCGAAAGCGCATATGCAATCCTCGAGACCATCAAAAGTTTCGACATGGCTGATCGCGAAAGCCGCAGGTACCTCAGGAAGCACGCGTCGCACTTCGTCGGATACGTGGGATCCGGATCCGTCTCTGCTAATGCTGGAGAAAACACCGACTCTGTGCTGGAGGCAATTGGAACAAACGCCGACATTCCCGCATCCTCGGATGAATCGATGACGTTAGCAGATTTCCGAATGTTCTCCACGGAATATGAAGAGGAGTATAACTCCAAAGCTGCAGAAGAAGGAGAAGCCATGGATGAAGGATCCGGGGAACACTCTCCCAAAGCGCGGGATGATATGGACGTCGGAGATAATCCCGAAGGCCAGATGTCCGAAAGTATCGATCAGAGCTTGACTCCGGGAAACGGACCCAAAGCCGTCTTTGCTACTGGCGCTGCCAAGAAGGCAAAGAAGAAGAACAAGACCCGGGCAAAAGACCCTCTGATAGAGGAGGTGATTGTCGAGCAATACGAAGAAAACTCAGATGGAGCACTTATCCCAGAAGAGCCGAAAAAAGAAGAATCGGTGGATGGACACATGATCACCGAAGGTGCGCGTAAACTCATCGATGCTGCATTAACCATACCTATCCCTACAGCTGTAGAACTTACTACTGAAGAGCTGGACGAAAGGGCCCAATCCCTAGAAGCGTGTCGTCAACAACTCCTCGATGAAGCCAAAAACATTGAGGTGGAGAAGAAACGCATGGCAAATAAGGACTACATGTCTCGGTTGCATCAGAAGACACGGAAGCGTCACACCAATGACGACCAATTCCCACATGTCTGTGCCGTCCTTTTTGGAGATGAGATGGGGAAGCCACGGAAAGATAGCAAAGGATATTGGGTATACCCAACCCTAGTACAGAATACCGTGGCGGCCCGAGAAATTCTATCGGCTAATCCAGGACCAGAAGAGATTCGTTTGGGTATCAAACTACTCAACAAGGGACTGGAGCAGCAAAAGGTCGCCCTGTCCGGAAGTCAAAAACTGGTCTCGGATTCCGACCAATGTCGCACAGATCCGGCATGGGCTGACGTAAGACCCCATCATGTCCGGGAGCAGTATCATCATCCCGAACACCGGGAAGACAATTATTCAAGAACTGGATCGTCAGGACAGCATTACAGAACTACGCGTAACTGGAGCAATGTCGCTCCAGCGGCCGAAAAAGAGGCCATTGCTGTACTGAATCCAAGAAACCCTCCCCGACGAGAGTCTAACGATCGAATGGGAGAAGATAAAGAGAAACGTCGGGAGGAGGATCGTCAAAAAATGCCACCTCCTAGACATACAAGCCGTCCGGCCAAACCACACCATGATGGGAATGACAGACGAAGGAACGACAGAAACCATGCTGGTACAAGCTGGCAGGGGGCTCGTTGTAGTGAAGATCCTCCCTGGAACCGGAATAATGACACTCCAGACGGAGGCCGGCGATCAGCCGAAAACAATTCAGCTGCTCCACCCTCTCCACCAAGCAGTCATCACAACGGCTCCCAAGGGGGACATAGAGGACGACATGGCGGAGGAGGTGGCGGCAGGAGCCGGAGTCTGGCTCCAAGGCACCGCAGCCACAGCCGGCATTCGGGACGATCTCTATCCCCGAACGACGCAAGGAACATGATCAATTCCAACATAGAGGCGCGGCGCTACGAAAACGATGATATCTACATGGGCCCAAAGTGCTTCAGATGACGCATCAGAGCTACAAGATTCCCGGAAGGATTTGCTATCTCAAGGCATATCCAAGCCTACGACGGCATTGCTCGGCCAGATACTTGGCTACAGGATTTTTTCCAAGTTTGCTGCATCGCCAAAGGCGGAAACAACCTAGTTGCAACCCGATATCTCCCACTTATGTTGCGGAGACGGCGTGATCATGGCTCAATGAACTTCCGGAGAACACCATCCATAACTGGTATGACATGCAAAGTGTGTTCTTTCAGAATTTCGAAGGCACATATCGGAGGCCCTGTTCGGTCGGACACCTGCAGCGTTGCACCCAGAAAGCCGGAGAAACTTGCCGGGATTACCTCGGACGATGGATCGACACCAAGAACTCCTGTGAAAGAGTAAACGATCAAACCACGATTGAAGCTTTCATCGCAGGACTCCCAATTGGTCTACTACGTCACCGCTTGAAGTGTGACAAGGTCACTGATTTGGGAGAGATGATAGAAACAGCGGGCAAGTATGTAGATGCTGACGACGATGCATAGGGATTACTCAACATCCTGGTTGTGCCTCAGTCGGCAAGACAACCAAAGAAACAAGCTCAAAAGCGCAAAAATACCTCGGAAGAAAAACCCAATGCGGAAACAGCGGTGGTTACTACTGTTTCCGGGTCTGGAGGACGAGGAGGACGTGGTGGAGGCCGCGGGCATGGCCGTGGGACTTCAAGGGTCCAAGGTAGAGGAGAACAGCAACCAGGCAAGACCTACTCTTGGGCCGACATCGCCAATAATCCATGTGTGCATGACCTAGACGCCAATGGGGGCTCATCCCACACCAACGCCGAATGTCGTTTCAATGACGACATCAAAAGGGATGACACCGCGGGCTACAAAGCTAAGCGGAAGAAGGGAAAGAAAAATCCCGAAAAAGACAAAGAGACCAAGGAAGATTCCGACATGGAGGAAGCTGATGCTTCAAATCCCAAGCCGGAAGGGAAGAAGACTTTTCCCACCAAGAAGGCAATTACATCACCTTCCTCGGATCTCAACCAGCAAAGGTCAAGAAAGCAGTTCTACACGAGCTCAACGCAACAGTTTCGGCTGTCCCTGAATATCTGGACTGGTCGGAAGTGGCAATCACATTTGACCGTGCTGATCATCCGCCTAAGTTGCACATGCGAGGAAAATACGCCTAAATCGTCAACCCACTTATTGACGGTTATGGTTTCTCCAAGACCCTCATGGATGGTGGTAGCAGCATCAATATCCTCTATGTCAAAACGCTACGTCGGATGAAGATCTCGGAAACCCAGCTGAACCATAGCTCTGTGATCTTTCACAGAGTTGTACCAGGAAGACAAGCTAATTCCCTGGGAGAGATTACTTTGGATGTTGCCTTTGGAACTCCAAAGAATTATCGGACGGAGGCACTTTCCTTCGAAGTGGTCCCGTTCAAGAGCGCATACCACGCTATATTCGGACGTCTAGCTTACTGGGCTTTTATGGCTCGTCCGTGTTACATTTACAATATGATGAAAATTCTAGGTCCCAACGGCGTGATCACCATCAGGGGAGACCCGAAGAAAGCGCGAGAGTGCGAGGATGGAAATGTCGCCTTTGCTGAAGCCGTGCTGCACGCCCAGGAGTACCAGGAGATCAAGAAGAGCATAGATCCGTCCGAGATGCCCGCAACGAAGAAGGAGGTGACAAAGCCAAATCCGGAGTTCAAGGCATCAGAAGAGACGAAGAAAGCGCCGTTGAAGGATGATGACCCCTCCAAGGTGACCCAGATAGGCGTAGGCCTAGGTAGCGCATAGGAAAGCACGCTCGTCAAGTTCCTCCAAGCAATCTTCGCATGGAAGCCATCTGACATGACCGGAGTACCTAGGGGACTCGTCGAGCACTCTCTAAATGTAAACCCGAACGCTAAACCCATCAAACAGTCCCTACGACGGTTTGGCGACGAAAAGCGTAAGGAAATAGCTAAGGAACTAGCACGGCTCGAGTTAGCCGGATTCATAGAAGAGGTCATCCACACTGAGTGGTCGGCCAATCCTATAATGGTCCCTAAAAAGGACACCACCGATTTAAGGATGTGTGTTGATTATACTGCCTTGAACAAGGCTTGTCCAAAAGATCCGTTCGCTCTGCCTAGAATTGATCAAGTTATCGATTCTACGGTAGGCTCAGAACTCCTCTGTTTTCTCGACGCATATTCCGGCTATCACCAAATCCGGATGAAGGAATCTGACAAAGTCAAAACTTCATTCATAACCCCTTTTGGAACCTTCTGTTTTGTTGCGATGCCCTTTGGGCTGAAGAACGCAGGAGCTACGTACCAGCGCACGATGTAGCGTTGCCTCCATGATCAACTCAGACGCAATGTACATGCATACGTGGATGATATCGCGGTAATGTCCAAAAAGAAGGAAACACTGATTTCCGACTTGGAGGAAACATTTGCCAATCTACGAAAATACAACATCATGCTTAACCCGAAAAAATGCTTCTTTGGAATACCAGCCAGAAAATTGTTAGGTTTCATCGTGTCTCAAAGAGGCATAGAGGTGAACCGGGACAAAATCAAGGCTATACTCAATATTTCCAGGCCAACTCGCCTGAAGGACGTACAAAGATTAACTGGTTGTATCGCTGCGGTCAGTCGATTTGTAAGCCGGCTTGGTGAAAGAGCCGCACCATTATACAAACTCCTAAAAAAGACCAAGGATTTTGTTTGGACTGACGAGGCTGAAGCTGCACTACAAGACCTAAAGAAAGTACTCTCATCTGCTCCTATCCTTGCAGTGCCGGAACCTAAGGAACCGATGTTGCTCTATCTTGCTGTGACAAATAAAGTCGTTAGTATCGTCATGGTGGTGGAGAGACCAGAGGAAAATCAGGAACACCTGGTGCAACGTCCGACTTACTTTGTCAGCGAGGTCGTGACAGAATCAAAACAGCGGTATCCGCACTATCAAAAGTTGGCTTACAGTGTTTTTCTAGCATCCCGTAAGTTACGACACTACTTTCAGGAGCATCCAATTACCGTGGTGAGCACAGATCCCATGAGAGATATAATCAACAACAGTGACGCCACAGGACGCGTCGCCAAATGGGCCATAGAGCTTTCTGCTTTCGATATTTAGTATAAACCCCGGACATCAATCAAATCCTAGATCCTTGCTGACTTTATCGCTGATTGGACAGAGACGAAGGAGAACATGATCCTCCCTGAGTCGGAATATTGGACCCTCTATTTTGATGGGTCTAAGGCTCGAGGGGGCTCGGGGGCTGGCGTGGTGCTCAAATCACCCCAAGGAGATAAACTTCTATACGTGTTGCAGATCCACTTCACAGCGACAAACAACATTGCCGAGTATGAAGCACTGCTACATGGAATCCTGATTGCTAAGGATATTGGCATCCGACGTTTGATGTGTTACGGAGATTCGGATCTTGTTGCTCAACAAGTGTCGGATATTTGTAATGCAAATAAACACATGGCAGTATATAAAGCTGTCATGGATGATCTATCAAGATCGTTCGAAGGGTTTAAAGTTCAACACATCCCTCGAGCACAAAATGAGGAAGCAGACGCACTATCTCGAATAGGTTCTGCGTGGAAAGAGGTCCCGGATGGCGCTTTTCTAGAGCACCTCAAAGTTCCCTCAATAAAGGGAGTAGATGAGGAATATCTGACCAAATCCCACTCACCTTTGATAGCAGTTATGGCTGTAATTCCCAGCTGGACTCAACCCTACCTAGATTATCTGAAAGATGGCAAATTACCCGAAGACGAGGTTCTGAGCCGGCAGATTATCCGACGAGCAAAAGCCTATACTATTGTTAAAGGTGAGCTCCATAAACGGAGTATTTCCAGGGGGTTTCAGCGCTGTGTATCTCCGGAAGGAGTGGAAATCTTAAGGGAAATCCACGAAGGCGAGTGTGGTCACCACGCTGCAGCCAAATCTTTAGTGGCAAAAGCTTTTAGACACGGATTTTTCTGGCTTACAGCTCAGGCAGATGTCGAACGATTAGTCAAGACGTGCAAAGGCTGCCAAAAGTATGCCAAGCAAGCTCATGTTCCGGCTGATCAGCTGCAAACAATACCTATTACATGGCCCTTTGCGGTCTGGGGGCTTGATATGGTAGGACCATTTAAACGAGCTCCAAGTGAATTTACTCACCTCTTAGTGATGGTGGATAAATTCACAAAATGGATTGAGGCTAAACCTATCACTAGTTGTGATGGAGGAATAGCCAAAAGATTTGTCGAGGATGTTATACTCCGGTATGGTTATCCACATAGCATTATCACGGACAACGGGAGTAACTTATCTATGGGAGAATTGGCTGAATTCTGCAACGAGCAAAATATCCGGCTTGACATTGCGTCAGTCGCACATCCATAGGCTCACGGACAAGTCGAAAGAGCAAATGGTTTAATCCTACAAGGGCTAAAGCCGAGACTCGAAGCACCACTACGACGTGCTGCGGGGGGCTTGGGCAGAGGAACTACCCTCTGTAATTTGGAGTTTACGAACAACTCCAAACAGGTCAACATGATACACACCTTTCTTCTTGGTCTATGGCGTAGACGTAGTTCTTCCTAGTGATTTGATTCATACTTCTCCTAGAGTGGCCGCGTATATTGAAGAGGATGCCGAGATTTCTCGATAAAATGATCTCGACTTAGTCGAAGAAGTTCGCGTCGTTGCTGAAATGAGATCTACAACCTATCAGTAGAAGTTACGCAAGTATCATAGCCAGAGAGTCCGAAATAGATCTTTCAATAAAGGTGATTTGATTCTCCGGCTTGTGCAACAAAGAAAGCACAAACTTTCCCTAGTATGGGAAGGGCCCTTTTTAGTTAGTCGAGTATTGCACTATGGATCGTACTACTTAACTGACATGAGGCCAGGCAAAGAAAGACCTGCTACTAAGAAGAGAAAGAGAGCTAGAGGCAGTACAAATCCGGATGAGTTAGACAGACCGTGGGATATTGCTCAGCTACGTCCCTTTTATTCTTAGTTTATCCTTGTTTGTAATCATATATATGTACATGTTCTGTGAGAAATAAAAGTTTTGGTTGCCTCAAGTTTTACTGAGGAGTTTTTACCATCTTATTTCCGAATGATCATGTCATAGTCAAAAATCCCAGAATGCTTGAAAGTACTTTATGCTCATGCTCGTTCTGGTTTAGATTTCCTATTCTAAAATTGCTACCTTCGGGTATAACTCTAAAATTTCTAGTCTTTACTTTGGTTATTTGTCTGATTGCTGGATGCGGGCATTTTCCGAGTAGTGAGTTGTTGGTACTAGAAGCCGGCTTTGTTTTCGAGTTTAAACTGGTTTAGCAATTGATCTCTGTTGCTCGGCAAAGTTTCTGGTAGAAGGTTTAGCCGGCTCATGAAAGGGACGAGGCGGAAAGCCAGATAAACGATAAGTATAGACGAAAAATACAAGTGCTTATGTAAACTTTTCAGGCACACAAAATTTTTATAGCCAAAAGTGCTGAACAGATCAAAAGCTTAGCACTAGCAAAATAATAGCACTTCATATTTACAAACGCATCATGTTTTTTCAGATAATACAAAATGTTTCTAGTAATCTATGATGCAGGAGTTGATGAAGGACATGTCGGCTCGCTGGAGACGCCACCTTGGTATCGTTCCGAGATGTCCGCATCCGAGTTGGTGCAATCATCGTCGGAAACTTCTGCTGATTCTTCTGGAGGAGGAGGCGGAGTATCCACGCGGGTGAAGAAAGGGGTCTCGTAGCTGGTCAGGTCAGCCACATGACACCCATATCCGGCGCAGGAGTGCATGATGGCTTGAAGGTCCTGCTCCTGGCCGTCTTCATCTACTTTACAGTACCCTCTGGTCACTTGCCATATTTCCATGTTTCCATGGTGGCTCATGACCATGGTGAGAGCGTTCAGCGCCGCAGTCCGCGCGTAGGACATGTTCCAATCCTGAACAAGTTGCGGCATCTCCTTTGCCTTGTCCCGCACCTGAAAATCCGACATGCTGTGCATGTTCGGAATCTTGAGAGCTTCGCCGATGTCCTCAAGGGATTGGCGGAAGTCATGTAGCAGGTCACCGACTTGGGTAAGCCGGTGGGTGCGGGGCTCGGTGGAAGAAGAGTCCGTCAAGTTTAGAGGACCTATACACAAAACAAGTTAAGAAAAATCTGACATTGATAGAAGTCGAAGAAAAAGATAAGTCAGACAGATGGAACGTATCGAAAATGACGTCGTCAATTTTGGTCCTCTCCTTCCGGACACTCTGGAGTTCAGCCCGGAGTGCTTGGGAAAGGTCCCTCTCTCTGTTTAGCTCATTCTTGAGGTCCGAGATTATTTTATCTTGAGCAGCGATCTTGCAATCACGCTCTTCAGTAGCCATGGAGGAGGATTCAAGGACTTGAGCTATGCTCTTTTCATGATCCACCTTGAGCTTATCCAACTCTTGGCGAAGCTCCTTGTTCTCCACCACCAAGGCCTTGAGGTTCTCGGCCTCTTCGATCATGGTGCAGGATTGTTTCACCAGCGCTATAAGTCAAAAAGAACAACAGTTCAGAAAAATTCGACATTGAAAAAACAAAGACAAGGTTTGAATCTCTGAATGTTTACCTTCGGCCTCATCCTTGGCAACTTTAAGTTCGGCATTTTTAAGCCGGAGAGCTTTGATCTCTCTCTGCTTATTGCAGACATTCTTCAGTAAATCCTGGTTATAGGAACATACTTTCTGTAACTCAAAATACCCAAAGTCAGAAAGCTACTTAAGACTCGGGCTAATAGTTTTGCTAATATCAGCACGAGCCTTGGGGGCTACACTAGTTCGTTAGTTGGCATCCTAATGAAGCATAAACCCGGATTATATATCCTACTTCATGCTTGGAGGCTAGATGATATGATATAAAATAAAGGAAAAAACATGAGTTGGAATTCCGACTTACATATTGTTCGCGAGTGAGTTTATCCAAACCCGCGTTCACTTCAGCGGCCACCTTTTCGGCGAGAGTCAGAGGAATCACTGGGGCTGTTGGAAGCTCACCAGTCCTAATCCTCTCGTCGCGAAGGCGCACCTGGGCGAGAAGGTCGAAGAACTTGACGTCCTCTGCTTCTTGCGCTTCTTCTTCGTCGGATAAAGTACTTTTCTCCAGGCATTGCCTGGCGAGCCGCTGGATTTCTTCAGCAGATTTCCGAGACAGGCCAAACTTGGCAAGTCTCGGATTGCTGATGAGGTTTTCGGCGAAGGTTTCTGCCGAGGGATCATTACCCAAAGAGGGTTCACCCTTATCTAGATCTAAATCACCCATGGTGACGTCAGTTTGCGATTCAAGGATCATAGGCTCCGTCGAAGGAGCCGGATCTTCTATGACGACCGGAGAAGGAATGGTCACCGGTGTTGCAGAAGGTTGAGGGGCAGGAGTCGGAGGAGCCACGGCAGGGGAAGCTATGGTAAGCTTCGTCTGTCGCAAGGGCTTTGAAGAAATCCCTTTCCCCTTGCCCTTGAGAAGCGGTTTGCTCTGAGAATGTAGTAAAGTCGGAAACATTACATCTCGGAAGGAAATTCGAGGAAAGTACAAAGGCGGAAGTTGTGATTGAAAGTTACCTCTTCACGACGGGCACCTCCTTTGTGCCATCAGCCACTGTCGGAGCTTTACGCTTCTTGAGCGCAAGGTCCGGCAATGGGACCACCTCTGTCTCCTGAGAAAACTCAGGAGGATATCCTTCGAGCGGAGCAAGTTCCGACTCGGGGAGGTCAGCAAGCTGAAAATAAGAAAACATATCAGCATTGTAGTGTAACTAAAAGATTGAAACACATAAAAGGTGTACTGATGGAAGCCTACCAGCACTATGGGGTTTTCCGCCGTATGCATATCCAGAGAAACCTCCGGGATCCTCCTCTCGATATGCTCCCTGATCAGCCACTTGATCTGGCTTATGTAGCCTTGAGTGGTGTAGGATTTGGGGCTGATGCGGAGGGAGTCATTCTTGGACGACGTGATGGAGTGCATCAGTCAATCCCCGTGGTACTGAAGGGGATGGATCCGGCGTGAAACCCAGCATTGGACCAAATCGGATCCCTTCAGTCCCTTGTGTTTGATCAAGTATTCGATCCGCCTCTTAGCAAGGATCAGATCGTCGGTGAGAGCCGGAGCAGCCTCGTCCCAAGAAGGTTGGGCCGTGGCAGCTCCGTCAACAAAAGCCGGCAAAGCAGTAGCTTTGCCGGGAGCCGGAATATCCCTATGATAGAAAAACATGGCTGGCCATTGTTTGACCGAGTCACTAGCTAGAATTTTGGGATACGCGCGCTCACGTCTAAGCAAAAAGCTAATAGTACCGGTGATGTAAGGAACACCGGCGGTAATGGAGTTTCTCCGGACATGAAAATAGTACCGGAAAAGAGTCAAACTCGGCCTAATACCGAGAAAGCCCTCACACAACAAAGCGTACGCGCTCATCTCTAAGAGAGAGTTGGGAGGAAGATGATGGAGTTGAACTCCGTAGTGATCAATCACCTCGGAGAAGAACTCCAAGGGAGGAAACAACAAACCTCTGTCGAGGTGGGTGCCGAAGTGGACCCGCTCGCCATCGCGCGGGTTGGGGACGGTTTCCTCGAAGCCGCTCCGCCAGTCACCGGCGGCAAGGAGCCCTTGCTTCTCCACATTCTTGAGACCCTCGTCGTTGAGCGTGCAGGGAATCCAGATCCCGCGAAAGCTCTCTTTCTCTGCCACTGCTTCCGCCGTCGCCCCCACCGCCGCTGCCACCAAGCCGGAGGAGGAAGATGAAGCCATTTCTCCGGCGAGCAGTTGACCTAGAATGGGCGGCGCTGGGAGTTCTATGGGGGAGGAACGGGGAGCTCTGTGCGCGCAGGGAGATTGGGAGGAGAGGAAAAGGCAAAGGACTGGTGAAAGGAGAAGGAGAGAATCCTAACCCCTTATATCCACCTAACTGCGCCAAGATTCGTGCAAATGCTACAGTGTAACCGCCACACGTCGTGGAAGGAACTGGGAAGGACCCACACGATGATTACGTCGCCTCGATCTCCGCACACGCATTCAAACGGCGCCTCGGTTCCACGAACCGCGGACCCACCAAAGGTCGTGCTGAAGGAATGCCTGTCAGATGACGTGATTTGACCATGACTTGTGTCAGGTGGCGTTAGGAACCAAGTTCCGGCTTAGTTTGAAATCAAGCTGGAAAATCCGAGTAACCTGTTGATAGGTCCGACTTGTTTTTTAAGACCCGGATCGTATTTTTTGTGAAGTTTCAGGAACCCTTCAAGATTCTGCAAGCCGAAGATCAAGCTAGATGATAAATCCGACTTTGGATCTTGGAGGCCTCCGGGGGCTACTGTTGGGGATATACTTTCCGGGTATCCTCACAGTTCCTCACTGACCAGGGTTGCCCACTTCGGGTTAGAGCTTTATTCACGGGAGGCCCAGTCAGGGAGAAAGACAGAGTCCAATCCGACTACGGGAAGGCCCAGAAGACTTACCAACTTAGGCCCATAATGTTACTTGTAGTTCAAGATGTACTCTGTAACCAACTCTTAGTCGTAGCTGGATAGATCTCTCCTGTAAACCCTAGGCCGGATATCTATATAAGCCGTCTTAGGGAGAGACTTTAGGGCACACCTCAATAGTTTAAAATCTCAACTCGCATAGGCGAAACCCTTGTAACTCATATTCCGGCTCTGCCGTATTACTGGATTGCTAGCAGGAGTAGGATCCGTCCAAAGCCGGCGGATTCGAACCTGGGTAAACTTGTGTGCTCACCGTCCCGGAATACCGTACGTCTCACACCCCTCTCTTCCGCACGCCTCGAGGACCCCCTCATGGCATACTTGTCATCAATCCGACGACACCAACTGAAATCGTGCAACTCGAGTTGCGTAAAAGGCGGCAGACGAGTCGAGCCTCCGACGAGCTGGGCTCTCCTCCCACGGAGGATCCTCCTCCAAGTGCAACGAGTACATCGCTAACAAGAGGCGATCTCGACTGGCCTACCTCACTGAACAAGAGCGTGTAGAAGACACAAAGGTCCTCGACTTTGGCTCCATGACGGTGGATACGCGTGGCAACGTGCTCCCAAAAACACCGCAAGCTGTAGTAACGGCAGCCACCATGTACCTCCTCAACAACCAGGCGCCAGCTGGAGATCCTCGAGCTACCATGCACTGATCTACGATCGCAGGCTTGGGGTTAATCGAGGCCACTCTCGACAAAGAGCCGACACCAGAGCCGAAGAAAGGCAAGGCTCTGGCAAAACGCTATTCCTCATCCTCATCCAGCGATGACAGTCACGATCTTTCTCGACGCCCCCGCTCCCGGCGACACGACCACGACTACGACGCGCGTGATGACATCACGCAGCGCAAGATCGACAAGTTAAGGGCGCGACGTGCCCGATCGACTGACTCAGAAGACGAAGATGTGGAGCTTTGTGGCGCTAGATGCTTCAGTAGGGCCATCAGGAAAAAGCGAATGCCCAAGGAGTTTAAGCTCCCATCAGAGAACCCAAAGTTTGATGGTCTACAGGACCCGAAAATCTGGTTAGAGGACCATATCTCCTTCGTCAGGCTCCACGGCGGGAGTCGAAGCACGGCTATGCAATGCCTGCAGCTACAGCTACAAGGCGCCGCCCGAGCATCGCTCAACAACCTCCCACGCGGATCCATTCGCAGTTTGGAAGGGCTGGTCTACAGCTTTGTGCGCAACTTCAAGGGCACCTACAAAAGGCCCGCGTCAATCGAAGAGCTGAGGTGCTGCCAGCAAAGGTCGGGCGAATCGCTACGCTTGTACATCCAGAGGTGGTCCATCATCAAGAACTCCGCAGAAAATATCTCGGAGGATCGAGCAATCGATGCATTCAACACCGGCGTTCGCCGCATAGAGCTCAGGGAAGAGCTGGGTCACTCGAAGCCCAAAACCATTGACCACCTGATGGAAATTGCGAATCGGTGGGCAGATGGAGAAGATTTGGTGAAGAATCACGTTCACTCTGACGATGAAGCAGAACTCGAACGCAGATGCGATCGCCGAAGGAAACGTCGAATGCGCATCTACGATGACCGCGATGACGTCAACATGGTCGCAGCCGGCTACGCCAACAGACGCGACGACAACTGCAATAGCGGCTACCGCAGCGGTAGACACCGCGACTCCGGGAAAACCACGCAAGTATGTCAGCGCCGCACTCGCGATGAAGGCACCCGCAGCATCCATTGAAGACAAGCTATTCATGCCATGCACCGTGCACTTCTACATCGACAAGCATGACGGCAAAAAGAAATCCATCCACCTCCTCAAAGATTGCCGCGAGTTCCTCAAACTCCATGAGGGTCTGGCTCGGATGAATCGCGATGCGGTCAACAGGGGCTACGGAGCCGCCCTAGGCGCTGTGGCACATGGAGCTACAACACCACCACCCGGACCACCGCCAAAGGCAGCTGCGCCTGACCAGCATCACGGAGGCGAGCCGTACCCACGGGTCATGGGCACCATGATGATCCAAAAGGGTCGCCCCTCCAACCGGGTGCAAAAGGCCATCACTCGCCAAGTCAATTTGGCGACAAACTCACCACCATCCACCACTGAGTACCTCAGTGGAAGCGACTCCTGCATCACCTTCGACAAGCGTGACCATCCGCGCCAAGTACCTCGTCTAGGCCACTGTCCCCTTGTACTCGAGGCACAAATTGGAGGTTTCCACATGAGCCGCGTCTTCATGGACGGCGGAAGCGGCATGAACCTTATGTTCGCGAGTACCTTGCGAGCAATGAGGATCCCTCTGACCTGCCTAGAGGCCTCGGACACAACATTCCATGGCATTGTCCCAGGCAAGGGCGTATATCCCCTTGGCAAAATCAACCTCGACGTCATCTTTGGCATGCCGAAAAACTTTCGACGCAAGCGCATCGAATTTGAAGTCGTCGACTGGCCCTCACAGTACCACTGCATCCTTGGACGTGTCGCGTTCGCTAGGTTTATGCAGTGCCGCACTACGCCTATCTGCAGATGAAAATGCTAGGCCCTAATGGCGTCATCACAATCAACGGGAGCTTCGAGATGTACGATAGTTGCGACAAGGAGTTCAACAGAATTTCCCAGTCCTTTGGCATGCAGGAAGAACTCGCGAGACTGAAGGAGTCGACAGACAACAGTCTGCCTCCCCTGAGCCGTCCAAGTTCACCCGACCTATCCTCTGACTCATCGGTGCACACGAAGAAAGTTCAGGTCCACCCATCGGACCCCGCCAAGACGGCCCTCATCACCAACAACTTGAGTCCCACATAGGAACTCGCGCTCGTCGAATTCCTCCTTAAGCACTGGGAAATCTTTGCCTGGTGTCTAGCGGACATGCCAGGAGTTCCCAGGGAATTCGCCGAGCACGCACTCAATGTCAACCCAGACGGAAGGCCAGTCAAACAAAAAATTTGGCGATTGTCTGAGCCAAGAGCAAAAGCAGTCGGAATGGAGATCAACAGGCTCCTCGACGCCAAATTCATACGCGAGATCAAGGAAAGCACTTGGCTCGCCAACACAGTGCTAGTACCAAAAAAAGACACGGATATCCTGCGGATGTGCGTGGACTTCACCTCTTTGAATAAGCACTGCCCGAAGGATCACTTCCCGTTGCCATGAATCGACCAGATCATCGACTCCACCGCGGGATGTGAGCGCCTATGCTTCCTCGATGCCTACTCAGGCTATAATCAGATTCGAATGAAGGAGGAGGATCAAGAGAAAACGGCGTTTACAACGCCTTTTTGTGTGTTCTGCTATAACACAATGCCCTTCGGGCTAAAAATGCAGGAGCCACCTACCAGCGGTGCATGCAGGCTTGCCTCAAGAACCAACTTGGTCGCAACATCCAAGTCTATGTTGACGACATTGTAATCAAGACCAAAGAGGAAGCTTCACTAATCGATGATTTACGCGAAACCTTCGCCAACCTCGACTGCTACCGGATCTAGCTCAATTCAGACAAGTGTGTCTTCGGCGTACCATCTGGGCAACTACTCGGGTACCTCATCTCCACGAGAGGGATCGAGGCGAACTCGAAGAAAATAAAAGCCATACTGGCCATGGAGAAGCCGAAAAACATAAGAGGTGTCCAGCACCTAGTTGGGCGAATCGCGGCGCTCAGTCGATTCATCAACCGAATGGGCGAAAAGGCACTACCCTTGTACCAACTTCTTCGCAAAGCTGACAAGTTTGAGTGGACCAACGAGGCACATGAAGCATTCGAAGACGTCAAGCGTCTACTATCCACCTCGCTAGTACTTGTGACCCCACGCGAAAGGGAACCACTGTTGCTATACATCTCCGCCACCAACAGGTGGTCAGCATGGTGCTCGTGGTAGAACGAGCCGAGGAAAACATGGTCCATGGGGTACAACGCCTAGTCTACTACCTCAGCGAGGTACACACGCCAACAAAGCAGCGGTGCCCGCACTACTAGAAGCTGGCGTACGGCGTCTTCATGACAGCCCGACGACTGCGCCACTACTTCCAGGAACACCCAATCATGGTAGTCACCGATGCCCCGCTTGGACATATCCTCAACAATCCCGACGACATCGAACGAGTCGCGCTGTGGGGGATCGAACTGTCTCCACGAGACATTACATATGAAAAATGTGATGCAATCAAGTCATAAGTCCTCCCTGACTTTTTCGTGCACTAGATGGAGAACCAGCTCCCTGAAAAACCAGATATGTCCTACCTCTGGACAATGCACTTTGACGGATCCAAGCGAAAGGATGGAGCCGGCGCAGGTGTCATACTGACATCGCCCCAAGGAGACAAGCTAAAATATATTCTGCGAATGCAGTTCACCGCCTCCAACAATGAAGCTGAATATGAGGCCCTGCTACACGGGATGAGGATGGCAAAAGCCTGCGGCGCCAAAAGACTCATAATATACGTCGACTCCAAGCTGGTCGTCAACCAGACAATGCACGAGTGCGACGCACTGAACGACAATATGATCGCCTACCGCGACCTCTACGACACACTCGAAGGGGACTTCGACGGTTGCGAGCTGCGGCATATAGGCCGCGAAAGCAATGAAGAGGCGGACACACTCGCCAACATTGGCTCTACCTGCGCCCCCATACCACCTGGGGTATTTCTCGAGCGCATCTGCGAACGCTCTATCAAGCCAAAGGCCGCAGAGAAGAAAACAAGCGCAACAACAGACTCGGGGGCTGCGCCGCCCATTGAGCCAATGGCACTCGACGACCTGGAGCTTGACACAGGACTCGAAGGACCAATGAGCGTCATGATGATCGAGCTATCTTGGACTCAACCGTACATCACGTACCTTCTCAGCAAAAGGCTACCGGGCGACCGGACTGACGCAGGGCATATTGCACGGTGATCCAAGGCATTCGTTGTTATCAACGGCGAACTGTACAAGCGCAGCATCACAGGAGTACTCCAACGATGCGTCTCCAATGCCGATGGAAGAGCTGTTCTACTCGACATCCATGAGGGGACTTGCGGGCACCACTCTGGCAGTCAAGACCTCGTCGCCAAAGATCTACGAGCTGGATTCTACTGGCCTATGGACATGCGTGACGCCAAGGACATCGTCCAAAAATGCAACGCTTGCCAGCGATTTGCGGACAAGCCACACGCACCTAGCGCGGAGCTCTGGCCAATTCCATTGGCCTGGCCCTTCGTGTAATGGGGACTCGACATGGTCGGCAAGCTGCCAAAGTCCTCACGAGGAGGCTACGTCTACCTCCTGGTCGCATTCGACAAATTCACCAAGTGGATAGAGGCCATGCCAGTGACTAACCAGTCAGGATACAACGCAGTCAAGTTCTTCGAGTCCATCGCCTATCGCTTCGGAGTACCACACAGCATCATCACGGACAATGGGACGAACTTCACATCCAAGGAGTTCCAAGAATTCTGTGAGAATCTGGGAATCAACATAAGCTATGCCTCCGTTGCACATCCATAGACCAACGGTCAGGTCGAAAAAGCCAACGGGCTCGTCTGCGGCAGCATCAAGAAGAGACTCCTCAGGCCACTCGAACAAGTCGCAGGCTGCTGGCTAGATGAGCTGCAATTGGTACTTTGGATCCTACGCACAACTCCAAACAGTGCCACGGGATACACCCCATTCTTCATGGTGCATGGTGCTGAAGCGGTACTACCCGCAGAGGTACGATACAAAGCACCGCGAGTGGTCGCTTACAGCGAGCAGGAATCAACTCTCGCACTCGAAGACTCCGTCGACCTCCTTGACGTGGCTTGGGAAATTGCCGCGGAAAGATCAATGATCTACCAGCAGAACCTGCAGAATTACCACAGCAAAAGGCTACGCCCCAGATCCTTCGTCGAAGGAGACCTGGTCCTACGACTGAAACAACAAGGGCATCTCAAACTCGAGTCCCCCTGGGAGGGACCATACGTGATTAGAAGTAATCCCAGGTGGTGCCTATCGCCTTAAAGATTTCGAGACAGGAGTCGCGTACTCCAACCCCTGGAACGTCGAGCAGTTGCGACACTTCTACCCTTAGTTGTCTATTATTTTTACATTGCAAATAAAGGCTACTCAGCCAAGGCTACTTATCCACACATTGTACCCCGTACTATCCTGCGAATAAACAAAGCTAAGTGCCCCAAAACTCTGTGTTCCTTTATTTTTTGCAAATTATCCACTCGGGGGATGCGCCACCCTATACACATCTGTTCCACAAACCAACGCGATATCCTGAGTAGCTGACGCACTAATCGAACCCTTGACAAACACCAACCTAGTTGCAACGCACCTGACAAGTTGGCAAGGTGCTGAGATAAACACAAGTCAGGCTAACGAAAAGGAATCGCATAGTGCAACACACTTGCAAAACATACACGCTAACAAGCTCTTTATATACATCAATGTCAATCAATTATACACAGCATATATATACAAACTTTACAACACTGGTGCAACTATGTGCAGGATACAAACTAAACTATTGTTGCAACAAAGGAACGTTGGTCTGCTCCTCGAAGAAGTCCACGATTTCCTCCGCTGGGCGATCCACCGCCTAGTAGTGAGGAACCATGTTCCAAGTCGAACCTGCTGGCGGTCCGGCAGCAACTGCTGCAACATCCACATCAGGCCTGTGCAGTCGCACCAGCGACAGAGCAACCTTGACACCAGCCACTAACTGTTGCCTTACACACTCGCGGACTGCATTCAACTCTTGAAATTTGGCAAGAAGGGCTAGCAGGCTCGATGGACAACGTCCAGCAGGAACATCGTCTGAAAAATATTCCTCAAGCACGATTGCGACTTCTTCAGGAAGTGAAGCACTCGCGAAGCACGATCCTGCAGGGTCGTAAGTGCGATCACACGATCATGGTCCACCCAGAAATACCCACTCGCCTGAAGCTGCTCTTGGGTCAGATCATTCATGCAAATGGCAATCATGTCCTTCTCATCCTGCGGATTGCGTGCACTAACAACTATACCAAGCAAAGGCAGAAGTATGAAGACAACGAACTACTGCGAGTGACTACAAGGAAAAGATAAGGAAGAAGAAAGCTAACACTTGAATTGGTCGCCGAACTGCGTCACCTCCCCTAGCAGATATTGCTCTCGGGCGACGGCCTTCTCTGCCCTCGACTTCCATACATCCGCGTTACCACGGAGCACAGGCAGTTCGCGCTCCAATTGCTTCACGCGATCACAAAGTCGCGAGAGCAGAGATAGCTCATCCACCAAAGTATCATCTGTGGAAGGCATATTCCGAGGTTCACTCGAAGGACCACTCGATGTGCCCTATCACAAGGAAAGCAAGAGATAATAAGAAGACTAAGGCGATGCATGGACAAAAGACTCGAGTGCATTCAAGCATAATAAAGTATCAATGTATACACTCGTCAAAGGCATGTTCCAGACAAAAGAGACAGGTTATTTAACTATTACAGACACGACTACTGAGGAGCAACTGGCTTCTTCGACTTGGACTTCGGCTTTGGGGGACTCATAGAGTATGTGGCAGTATCAGACACCACAGACTTCCTGCCGGCCCCTGACGCCGCAGCCTTCGTCGCCTTCTTGCTCGCTGTAGTTCCTTAGAGTACTTCGCAACTGTATTGATCAGCTGTGGCCCGTACTTGCCACGGGTAGCTGCGAAAGGAGCAAAGACTACATGTTCGCCATCCGTGTTGACAGGCATCGCCTTGGAGACTGCAGCAGGATCAACCTCGACTCCATGGGCTTGAACCATCGCAAGTGACATCGAAGCACCGGCCGCACGGAGGGAGTTCTTGAAGCCTGAAGGAATGCCTCTAGCAAGGGACTCCACTAGATCATCTACATTTTCGATTAGCTCAGCTTGGGCGCCAGCTCCTCATGGAGGCGACCGAGCATGTCCTTGGCCTTGGTAAGTGTCCCCTGAACGGCAGCACTGCGATCTTCGACTGCCGAGCTGGCACCTGCCAAGGCATCATCACGACGGAGTGCCTGGGCGTTGAAGCTCAGACCGCTGGCATCTACACATGAATCAAGCATTGGCACAAAAGTCAGCACAACGACAAATTCAAAAGAAGAGACACGGCAAAACTCCAGACGAGGAAATACCTGAAAGAGTCTTGGCAATTGAGAGAAGCTGTTATTCGAACAACTTCTCCCTAGCCACGATGGAGGCACGCAAGTCCTCTTCGTGTTTCCGCGACTCGTCATGTGCTACGATTGCCTCATCGCGACTCTTCACCGCCACGGCGAGTGCCTTTTCAAGGGAAGCGGTGTCGCGAAGTAGTGCATTATGCTCAGTTGCGAAACAAACAAAGATAGACCGTCAGTCGAATATATCACAAGGATGTAGAAGAAGAAGCTAAAACACTCACTTTCAACCACGCGATGGCGATTGTCCAGCATTGCGTGCTGGCGACCCATCGCAAGCACCTGCTCCGCCAGGCGAGCGGCTTCCTTCACAATGAGCTACGACAAGAGAAATAGTAAAGCATCAGCAGATGGTATGGATGAAAAAATTCGACTGCAAAAATCAGAAGAAGCAACGCTACACATACATGATCCTCCAATGACTCCGAAGTTGATTGACGCGCAGTCGTCCGGATAACCATCTGGTGCTCCACATCGTGTGGAGAACTTGATGAATTATACCCGGAGTGGGCCGCTAATCGAGGAGAAGGAGTGCGCTCAGCCACTTTCTTGGCCTTGGAGGTCGCGACTCCAGATTCCTTCAAAAATTGGACGTCACCAGAAGATGACGATGCTGGCTGACTGCAGAACAAAACCAACATCAAGAGAATGCAACTCCAAAGAAGAACCAAAAGGAAGACTCGTATACTTACCAATCAAACTTGTCAAAATCGAAGGTTTGATCCCCCGACTCTGACGACGACTCCTTCGGCAGACGCATCTTCTTGCGGGAAGACGACGCCATAGGACTCATAGGAACGGCAGGTATCGGCGACTCTGCACCAATAGCTGCACCTTACGGAGTCGAAGGAGATGATGCATATGAATCCTTGCTGCGCGAATGCTTGCGAGTGTCCGGACTACTCGACTCGGGGGCTTCCTCCTCCCCCTCAGATGGGACGGTCGACTCCGACTCGTCCTCTTCCAAGGCCTCATGAGGGATAACCCCTTAGGAAGAGGGGGCATACAGGGTGAAACCCTCCAATCCTGCATACAGGAAACAAGTTAGCACAAATCAAGGAAAAAGAAGCATTTGACAAACAAAGCTACTTCGTAGCACAACCGTACCTTAGGAGGAGGATTAGCAGCATCGAATGGAGGTACGACTGGTTCACTGGGGAGCACATCCTTAGCGGTGTACTTGGTGACCAGTCGCACCCTTTTATCTACCTCACTCGCGGAAATGCCATCGGCAGATATGCGAGTGACATCGTCCGCGCCACCCCACTAGAACATAGGGTGGACTCTGGCCTGCAGGGGCTGGACGCAACGGTGCAGCCACGTGCGAATGAGGGTGCACCCTCCCTCTTCTTTGCCCATGCGACTCTCGAGGTCACAGACACGCTCGTATAGCACATCTGTCTCCGCGGACTCGCCAGGCATCACTACGTTCTTCCAGGAGCGCCTCCTCTTGCATGGCATCACAGGATCGAAGGGCGCGAGTCCGTAGTGGTCTCCGTCGGCCTTCTGGTCACAGATGTAGAACCATTTGTCCCTCCACCCTTGGAAGGACGCCATGAGTTTAATGTCAAAGTACGTGACGGAGGAGTCGACGTGGATACTGCAGCCGCCTACATCGTAGACTACGGAGCCAGACGCTGACTGGCGCTTCAGCTTGAAGAGACGTTTGAAGAGACCGAAGTGTGGCTCGATTCCGAGCCAGGACTCGCAAAGTGTAATGTAGCAAGCTACATGGAGGATGGAGTTGCGGGACAGCTGGTGCAGCTGGAGCCCATAGAAACAAAGAAGGCCCCTAAAGAAAGGATGCAGGGGCAGCGAGAGACCACGGATGATGAATGCTAGGAACATCACCCGGAAACCGGCAGGATGACAAGGGGTTACCTCACCACCTGGTATTCGCGAGTCAGCAACCGCAGGAGACAGAACTCCGCCTTGGCGCAGGAGACGAAGCTCAGATGACTTGATCACGGACGCGCGCCACGCGCCAATTGTGACGAGAGTGCCCACGCCCTTCTTCTTCCCGGCGACGGCGACGCTGGTGCCCGTAGCGGTGGAGCCGCCCTTCTTCTTGGCAGCAATAGTGGCGGCGGCGGATTCAGCCGCAGCACCTCCCTTCTTCTTCCCCATCCTGCGGTGGCGATGCGACCGAAGGAAGTAACTAGGAAATACGCGGCGCTGGTCCAGTGCCGCAAGGAGGATGAACTCTAGGAAGCAGAGGAGCAGGAGCAATGGTGACGGAGGCAAAGGCAGAGAAAAGAGCAGATGGGAAAAATTACCGCCGCAGCACTGCTACTTAACCCCTTGGAAGATGTAATCCAACGACCAGTAAAAACACTATCAGACGCGTGGCGTTTATCATGATCGGCGCGTGGAGGACCCGAAGCACGAACCAGATATGTCCTACCTTTCTTTTGCTGCCTCACTACAGATAAAGTGAATTCATGTGCTATAATTATCTTGTGACAGCTAGATAATCTTGTTTGGTCAAGATAGCATATTTGAGATTCAAACATCATGTCAAATTACTTAAGGCTATACTCTGTTGATTCCTAATTAAAGATTGTTTGGAGTTTTCCCGTTCTTGAGGAGTATAAAAGAGATGTGTTGCATCATCTCTATGTTAGAATGTGATGCCCATATGAATATTTATCAAACACATGTTGAAGTTCCGCCAATATTATATCTTTGATGAATTGTTTGTGTCCATTACAACCCAAAAAGAGAGTAGACAAGTGAACCCATAAACCCTGGTCCATTTTAAACCATTAGAAACACCTTTCTAATAAAACTATCACACTTTAAATTTTCCACAATTTATTATTTTGAAAACACAAAAATACTTTCTTCACTTGAAAACACACACAAAACCCCAAAACAACTATCTTTTATTGCTTTTATCTTACTTGCCTAGTTTTAATTGGTTTACTTACTTTATTTGTATTATTATTTCATATTACAAATATGAAAAACTTGTGCTTGACAACCACATAGTGGAGTTGGGGGCACAAGACAATAATTTTGCTTTGCAGGTTGCTTGAAGAGGAGAAGAAGAACCTTTGAGCCAATTCCCCAAGAGTTCGATATTAACCCTCGATTCATCCTTATGGGAAAAAGATGCTTGCTACAACACTTCGTACTTGGAGTCCCAACAAGTTGGTACACACGAAGTTGTAGCCATCATGCACACTACTGGGAGAACACAATTATTGAAATTATGTTTGAGGGATCATCTCATTATGCTTCCTTCGTAAGTCTAATACTAGCACAACAAGATGCACAACAATTAACATCAAATGGAAATAGCTTATGTGATATGCAGTGGTCACCCGCCTTGATCTCCATCGAGTGTGCCGACGTTGCACTAGGTTCACGGTGCCACCTTGCCTTCGGCTATTCATCACATAAACACTTACCTTGACCACTGTAACACCCAAAAATGTTAATAAAGTTTATCAAGTTTTAAGCACCCAAATTTAGAGTTAACAAAAACTTTTATTCCAAAAATCTATATGAATGCATGTGTGTTTTGCATTAGTGTAGAATTGAGTGAATTTGCCATGCTTGATTGTTACAACTGATGAGAAATGGTTTAAAGATGAATGCTACATCATCTAGGCCAATTACAAACAAAATACAAAGAAAAATAAATCAAATATGAATTAAATAAGCAAATGGTCATTTTGACCAAAGTTAACCACTAGGCCACTTTGAGTGTTCCTAGAAGAGAATTTCTAACAGAAACATTTCTACTTCCTTTCACCCCTTGCTAGACCAAGTAAAAGTGAATCCAAGCCCACTTTACAAACTCATAAAAACTATTTTCAAATCTATTTAAAGGACAGTTCAAATTTGAATCTAGTTCATATGGTAAGATCACCATTTTGCAAAAACCTATCAAATCAATTCCACTTGACTTTCCCAAGCAAACATAGACTCTCAAGCATAAGTTTAGCTCACTCACCAAAATTCACTCAAAAATTCCAAATTCAAATTCTTGCGGCCATTAAGACAAACACCTTGCAGACACTAATTAACTCTGGCCTAACTTCACTGTTTTGAGCAGTGATCCTCGACCAATTGGTTCCCTCTTCACTCCCCTGTCTCCCCCAGTGTCGAGCAGCACCAGACCACTCTCCCCCTTAGCTATTTTGCACCAGTGCACCGCCGCCCGAAGTCACACTCGATGGCCAACCGTGGACAGAGTGATAGAGGCCACACCGCCCTCTCCCATGACGCGCACCAGACATGCCACCGTCCACCGCCACCCCCTGTCCAAGCCTCAACCACAGCCAGGCCCTGGACCACCCTAGTGACACCGCGCCTAGTCTCTCTGCGCAGTGCCGAGAACACGCTAGAGCACCACACCCGACCGGTTCGCACAGACCGCGCCTCGCTCTCTCCACGCATGCGCACACTCGCCATGATCACCACCACCTCCCAGACACCCCCGTTCCATGACCCATAGCACCCGTGCGCCAACGCAAACACCGCCGCTCCCGTGTAGAGCATCACACGCACCAGACCAACCTAGACCGCCTTGTGCCTCGCCATTAAGCCAGTGACGATCACCAGGGAACACCACACCACCCCCTACCCTCAGCCGTGCCGCTAGCCGCATGTATCATCGTCACCGATGAGCCCGAGCCCATCCCGCTTAGTCCCCTTGCCGTTGTATAAATAGAGACCCCCTCCGCCTGCATTCTCCACAACTACACACTCCCCACTCCTCACTGAGCCTCCCACACTTCTTCCCGGAGCAAGGCGAGCTCTTCCTCGCTGGAATTTGGCCGGAGCCCGCCGCTGCAGAAGGAGAAGGGCGCCGTCGATTGGAGCCACCCCAGGAGCTATCGCGACCACCGTTCGAACCGTCGTCATCGACCATGTCGTTCGCCCCCATCGCCGACCCTAGCTAGAGCTAAGGTGAGCCTCACCAGACCCCCACCACCACGTTAGGTTTAATTCCTCGCCGGAGCTGTTCATCGTCGACGATGAACTGCCACCGTTGGATCGTCTTTTAATCGCACGACCTAGATTTAACGATACCGTTTCGGTTATTTTAAGTCGCTAACTAGTGGACCACCCCTGTCAGTAGCCCACTGCGCTATGCTGTGCAGATTGGACCGACCCGTTTAGTTTCCCGCACATGCATGTAGATTCAAATTAGTATTTTCCAATTTAGTTCAAACCACATCCTGTCAGTAGATTCAAAAATCCATTTAGAGAGATTCACTAAACCAAATTGCATGATTCCAATATTGTTAGAAAGGTATTTAAATTATCTATCCAAGCCCGTTGGATTTAAATCATTTGGATTTAGAGATCACCTATACCAAAAATAACAAGACAAAGACTGACATGGGTATACCCTACAGGTACTCGAGCTTGGTATATATGGCCTGAATACGTAGAGGCCCACGGTGTCGCCAAGGCCCAAATGAAGAACTCGAGTAACCTACGGACTCTCGATTGCTTGAAGAACAAGAAGAAGCTAAAGATAGAAAGTTCAAAGGGGAAAACGCTAACATGTAACCGACTCAACCTGCTACACGAGACCTAGCCTATCTATATAAAGGCTAGGAGGGGGCGGCGAGGAGAACACACACAACCCTAGTTTCCACAACCCCCGCCAGATTGCATCTGTGCACCATTGTAATCCTCGATTCCTTCGATAATTCCACGAGCAGACAAGCAGGAGTAGGGACCTCTACGAGGCCTGAACCTGGGTAAATCTTTGAGTCCCCTGTGTGCTTGTTTGCTAACTGATAGATGTCTCCAGCGCTCCCTCCTTCTCCAAAACCCAAGACCATAACAATGGGCATTGATGAGTTAAACCCTCGTCAATTGGCGCCGTTTGTGGGAATTGGGAGTGTTGATGTTGCGGCTTCTTCGGCCCCATCAAACGCGATCTACAACTCCGCAACAGCAGAGATTCGCTAGCTCTTCGGCACGTTCGACTTGACTGTCCACACGCCGGCCACTCGCCTGGCTTTCGAGTCCGTGGGCGACGGAATCAGCCTGGAAATCGGAAGCTTCCGCTTCCAAGTTGGTCAGATGGGCACGCTTCGCATGCCTGACCAGCCGACGGTGCCATCGATTACCCCAGCATCATGGTTCCCTCCATCGATCGGCACCCTCAGTGAGCTCAACGCCCCGGCAACAGACGAGAACACAGTCAGCGACAGTAGTCGCGACTATGATCTGAGTGATCTGGCAACTGAAGATGGAGCCTACGGCTCCGGATCTGAGAGCTGTGGGAGCAGCAGCTTCCCCAGTCACTTCATGTGCGCTGTCATCAACGCAGGTGACACCTCCGCCAACCGCGACAACACGGGCAACCGTGGCAACGAAACCGACCTGCCCAACCGCGGCAACAGCGGCAATGGTGGCAATCGCGTCCCCGTTAACAATGGAGGAGCAATCGAACCGCCAACCATGGTGAATGAAAATACGAGAGAGCGCGTTGTCATCAAGCTCAACGACAACGAGTGGGCCCGCTGCCAAGAAGCCTTATGAGGCAATCCCCTGCCTTTCGACTCCTCGCAGAACATGATGATGGGCAACCATTGGCTCCTGAAGGAGGATTACAGGCGCCAAGTGCATACACTCGCGCAACTCGAAGCGCGCAAAAAGGCGACAGACGAGTCGAGTCTTCGACGTGCTAGGCTCTCCTCCCACGGAGGATCCTCTTCAAAGGGCAATGAGCACATTGCCAACAAAAGGCGATCTCAGATGGCCCATCTTACCGAGCAAGAACGCATAGAAGCTGCAAAAGTCCTCGACTTCGGCTCTATGATAGTCGATACACGGGGCAACGTGGTCCCCAAGACGCTGCAAGCCGCGGTGACAGCAGCCACCATGTACCTCTTGAACAACCAGCCGCCAATTGGAGATCCCCGAGCCGCCATGCACCGATCTACGATCGCGGGCTTGGGATTAGTTGAGGCTGCCCTTGACAAGGAACCAACAACAGAGCCGAAAAAAGGCAAGCGCTAGCAAAGCGCTACTCCTGGCCCTCATCCAGCGACGACAGTCACGACCTCTCTCGACGCCGCCGCTCACGGCAACACGACCACGACTATGATGCGCGTGATGACCTCACGCAGAGCAAGATCGACAAATCAAGGGCACAACGCGCTCGGTTGACTGACTCGGAAGAGGAAGATGTAGAGCTCTGCGGCGCCAGATGCTTCAGCAGGTCCATCAGGGAAAAGCGAATGCCCAAGGGGTTTAAACTCCCGTCGGAGAACCCGAAGTTTGACGGCCTACAGGACCCGAAGATCTGGTTGGAGGATCACATCTCCTCCGTCAGGCTCCACGGCGGCAGTCGAAGCACGACCATGCAATGTCTGCAGCTATAGCTGCAAGACGTCGCTCGAGCATGGCTCAACAACCTCCCACGCAAATCCATTCGCAGTTGGGATGAGCTGGTTTATAGCTTCGTGCGTAACTTCAAGGGCACATACAAGCGGCCTGCATCAATCGAAGAGCTGAGATGCTGCCAGCAAAGATCAGGCGAATCGCTACGCTCCTACATCCAAAGGTGGTCCATCATCAAGAACTCCGCAGAGTACATCTCGGAGGACCGCGCGATTGACGCATTCAACGGCGACGTCCGCCGCATGGAGCTCGGAGAGGAGCTGGGCCGCTCAAAGCCCAAGACCATCGACCACCTAATGGAAATCGCGAATCGGTGGGCTGATGGAGAAGATTCGGTGAAAAATCGTGTTCACTCTGACGAGGAGGCAGAACTCGAGCGCAGACGCGACCGCTGAGGCAAACGCCGCATGCGCATCTACGATGACCGCGACGACGTCAATATGGTCGCAGCTGGCTACGCCGACAGACGCGATGATAACCGCAACAGTGGATACCGCAGTGGTGGATACCGTGACTCCGGGAAAACAACGCAAGTGTGGCAATGCCGCAATCGTGATGAGGCACCCGCGACATCCATTGAAGATAAACTGTCTGGGCCATTGACGGTACACTTCTACATCGACAAACATGATGGAAAGAAGAAGTCCATCCACCTCCTCAAGGACTGCCAGGAGTTCCGCAAATTACATGAGGGATTGTTTCAGATGAATCGCAACGCAGTCGAAAGAGGCTACGGAGTGGCTCTAGGCGCCGTGGCACATGGCGCTCTGCCACCGCCACCTGGAATACTCCCAAATGCAGCTGTGCCGGACCAGCACCAGGGAGGCAAACCATACCCACGAGCCATGGGCACCATGATGATCCAAAAAGGACGCCCCTCTAACAGGGTGTAGAAGGCCATCACTCGCCAACTCAACTTGGCCACAAACTTGCCACCATCTACCACTTAGTACCTCGGCGGAAGCGAGTCCTGCATCACCTTCGACAAACACGATCACCCGCCTCAAGTACCTCGTCCGGGCCATTGTCCCCTTGTACTCGAGGCGCAAATCGGAGATTTCGACATGAGCCGTGTCTTCATGGACGGCGGAAGCGGCATCAACCTTATATTCGCGAGTACCTTGCGAGCAATAAGGATCCCTCTGACTTGCCTAGAAGCCTCGGACACAACATTCCACGGCATCGTCCCAGGAAAAGGCGTATATCCCCTAGGCAAAATCAACATCGACGTCATCTTCGGCACGCCGAAAAACTTTCGGCGCGAGCACATTGACTTTGAGGTCGTCGACTGGCCCTCACAGTACCACTGCATCCTCGGATGTGTCGTGTTCGCTAGGTTCATGGTAGTACCACACTACGCCTACCTACAGATGAAAATGCGAGGTCCCAATGGCGTCATCACAATCAATGGGAGCTTCGAGAGATCCGATAGCTGCGACAGGGAATTCAACAGAATTTCCCAGTCCTTCGGCATGCAGGAAGAACTCGCGAGACTAAAGGAGTCGACAGACAACAGTCTGCCTCCCCTGAGCCGGCCAAGTTCACCCGATCTATCTTTCAACTCATCGGTGCACACAAAGAAAGTGCAGGTCCACCCATCGGATCCCGCCAAAACGGCCCTCATCGCCAACAATTTGAGTCCCGCATAGGAACTCGCGCTCGTCGAATTCCTCCGTGAGCACTGGGAAATCTTCGCCTGGTGTCTAGCGGACATGCCAGGAGTTCCCAGGGAATTCTCCGA
Source organism: Avena eriantha (assembly GCA_910589775.1). Classification (NCBI taxonomy): domain Eukaryota; kingdom Viridiplantae; phylum Streptophyta; class Magnoliopsida; order Poales; family Poaceae; genus Avena; species Avena eriantha. Next base: position 369,253,776 of record OU342745.1, on the reverse strand, counting down.
CCACGCACTCAACGTCAACCCAGATGCAAGGCCAGTCAAGCAAACAATCCGGCGATTATCTGAGCCACGAGCAAAGGCAGTCGGAATGGAGATCAACAGACTCCTCGACGCCAAATTCATACGCGAGATCAAGCAAAGCACTTGGCTCGCCAACATGGTGCTAGTACCAAAAAAGGACACGGATATCCTGCGGATGTGCGTGGACTTCACCTCTCTGAATAAGCACTATCCAAAGGATCACTTCCCGCTACCACGAATCGACCAGATCATCGACTCCACCACGGGATGCGAGCGCCTCTGCTTCCTCAACGCCTACTCAGGCTATAATCAAATTCGAATGAAGGAGGAAGATCAAGAAAAAACAGCGTTTACAACGCCCTTCGGTGTGTTCTGCTACAACACAATGCCTTTCGGGCTAAAAAACGCAGGAGCCACCTACCAACGGTGCATGCAGGCTTGCCTCAAAGAGCAACTTGGTCGCAACATCCAAGTCTATGTCGACGACATAGTAATCAAGACCAAGGAGGAAGCCTCTCTAATTGACGATTTACGCAAAACCTTCGCCAACCTCGACCGCTACCGGATCAAGCTCAACCTGGACAAATGCGCCTTTGGCGTACCATCTGGGCAATTACTCGGGTATCTCATCTCCGCGAGAGGAATCGAAACAAACCCGAAGAAAATAAAAGCCATACTGGCCATAGAGAAGCCAAAAAACATAAGGGGCGTCCAGCAGGTGGCTGGGCGAATCGTGGCCCTCAGTCGATTCATCAGTCGGATGGGTGAAAAGGCACTGCCCTTCTACCAACTCCTCCGCAAAGCTGAAAAGTTCGAGTGGACCAACGAAGCACAGGAAGCATTCGAAGACCTCAAGCGCCTGATATCCACTTCGTCAGTATTGGTGACCCCACGAGAAAGGGAACCGATGTTGCTGTATATCTTCGCCACCAACCAGGTGGTCAGCATAGTGCTCGTCGTTGAACGAGCCGAGGAAAACAAGGTCCACGGAGTACAGCGCATAGTCTACTACCTCAGCGAGGTCCTCACGCCAACAAAACAGCGGTACCCGCACTACCAGAAGCTGGCGTACGGCGTCTTCATGACCGCCTGACGACTGCGCCACTACTTCCAGGGACACCCAATCGTGGTGGTCAATGACGCCCCACTGGGGCATATCCTCAACAACCCCGACGCCACGGGACGAGTCCCGCTCTGGGGAATAGAATTGTCTCCACGAGACATTACATACGAAAAGCGCGACGCAATCAAGTCGCAAGTTCTTCCTGACTTCCTCGTGCACTGGATGGAGAACCAGCTCCCCGAAAAACCAGATATGTCCTACCTCTGGACAATGCACTTCGACGGATCCAAGCGGAAGGACGGAGCAGGTGCAGGTGTCATACTGACATCACCCCAAGGGGACAAGCTGAAGTACATCCTGCGAATGCAGTTCACCGCCTCCAACAACGAAGCTGAATACGAGGCCCTGTTACATGGGATGAGGATGGGAAAAGCCTGCGGCGCTAAGAGGCTCATTATCTATGGCGACTCCAAATTGGTTGTCAACCAAACAATGCATGAGTGCGATGCACTGAACGACAACATGATCGCCTAACGCGACGTCTACGACACTCTCGAAGGGGACTTCGACGGCTGTGAGCTGTGACACGTAGGCCACGAAAGCAATGAAGAAGTGGATGCACTCGCCAACATAGGCTCTACCCGCACCTCCATACCACCTGGGGTATTTCTCGAGTGCATCTGCGAACACTCCATCAAGCCAAAGGTAGCAGAGAAGAAAACAAGCGCATCAACGGACTCGGGGGCTATGCCACCCAATGAGCCAATGGCACTCGACGACCTGGAGCTGGATACAGGACTCGAAGGACCAATGAGCATCATGATGATCGAGTCATCCTGGACTCAGTCGTACATCACATACCTCCTCAGCAAAAGGCTATCGGACAATCCGACTGATGCACGGCACATCGCGCAGCGATCCAAGGCATTTGCTGTTATAAACGGTGAACTATACAAGCGCAGCATCACAGGAGTACTCTAGCGATGCGTCTCCACGGCCGATGGAAGAGCTTATCTCCTTGACATCCATGAGGGAACCTGCGGACACCACGCTGGCAGTTGTGCCCTCGTGGCCAAAGCTCTACGAGTTGGGTTCTACTGGCGTACGACCATGCGTGACGCCAAGGACATCGTCCAGAAATGCAACGCGTGCCAGCGATTCACGGACAAGCCGCACGCACCTGGCGCAAAACTCCAGCCAATTCCATTGGCCTGGCCCTTCGCGCAATAGGGACTCGACATGGTCGGCAAACTCCCCAAGTCCTCATGAGGAGGCTACGTCTACCTCCTGGTCGAAGTCGACAAGTTCACCAAGTGGATAGAGGCCATGCTAGTGACCAATCAATCAGGGCACAACGCAGTAAAGTTCTTCGAGTCCATCGTCTTCCGCTTCGGAGTGCCACACAGCATCATCACAGACAATGGAACAAACTTCACATCCAAGGAGTTCCAAGAGTTCTGCGAGAATCTGGGGATCAACATCAGCTACGCCTCGGTAGCATATCCACAGACCAATAGTCAGGTCGAAAAGGCGATCGGGATCGTCTGTGGCGGCATCAAGAAGCGACTCCTCTGGCCACTCGAACAAGCCGCGGGCTGCTGGCCAGACGAACTACAATCAGTACTCTGGAGCCTACGCACAACTCCAAACAGTGCTACAGGCTAAACCCCGTTCTTTATGGTGCACGGGGCTAAAGCGGTGCTACCCGTTGAGGTACGATACAAAGCGTCGCGCGTGGTCGCTTACAGCGAGCAGGAGTCAACCCTGGCACTCGAAGACTCCGTCGACCTCCTTGACGAGGCAAGGGAAATCACCGCGGAAAGATCAACGATCTACCAGCAGAACCTGTGCAACTACCACAGTAGGAGATTACGCCCTAGATCCTACGTCGAAGGCTACCTGGTCCTGCGACTGAAGCAGCAAGGACATCTCAAGCTTGAGTCCCTCTAGGAGGGACCATACGTGATTACAGAAGTAATCCCAGGTGGTGCCTATCGCCTTCAAGATTTAGAGACAGGAGTCGCATACTCCAAACCCTAGAACATCGCGTAGCTGCGATGCTTCTACCCTTAGTCGTTTTTACTTTTACATTGCAAATAAGGCTACTCAGCCAAGGCTACTTAGCCACACATTGTACTTCGTACTGTCTCGCGAATAAATAAAGCTAAGTGCCCCAAAACTCCGTGTTCTCCTTTATTTTTTCGGAACTTATCCACTCAGGGGCTGCGCCACCCTATACACATATGTTCTACGAACTAAAACGCGGTATCCTGAGTAGCTGGTACACAAATTGAAACCCTTGACACAGACCAACCCAGTTGCAACGCACCTGACAGGTTGACAAGGGACTGCGATAAGCGTATGGCCAGGCTAACGAAAAGGAGTCGCATAGTGTAACACAGTCACAAAAACATACACGCTAACAAGCTCTTTATACATCATCGACAATCAATTATGCACAGCATATATACGAACTTTACAACATTGGTACACTTATGTGTAGGATACAAACTAAACTACTATTGCAACAAAAGAACGTTGGTCTGCTCCTCGAAGAAGTCGACGATCTCCTCTGCTGGGCGATCCACCGCCTGATTGTGCGGCACCATATTCCAAGCAGAACTCGCTGGTGGCGCAGGTGGACCAGCCGCAACGTCTACATCAGGCCTATGCAATCGCACCAGCGACAGAGCGGCCTTGGCACCAGCCACCAACTACTGCCTTACGCACTAGCGAACCGCAGCCAGATCTTGGCTCGATGGAGTAACATCCAACGGAAACATCGTCTGATAAATGTAATTCAAGCATGACTGCGACTTCTTCAGAAAGTGCAGCACTCGCAACGCACGATCCTACAGGGTCGCCAGCGTGATCGCACGATCATGATCCACCCAGAAGTATCCACTCTCCTGAAGTTGCTCTTGGGTCAGATCATGCATGCTGAAAGAACATTTCATGGTTTCCTTTGTTTTGCGTGTTAGATAACAATACTATGGAGACTTTTCATGTGTGCTAAGTGTGTAGGAAGTTTTGAGGGGGGGCGGATAATCCGGCCTACCTCATCTCTCAAGGAAGCCAAGGCGCGTCGCTTTGTGTCCAGTCGGATTTTCTCCCAGAAAATCCGAACTAGGGCGGTTTTTTCCTCCCCAGTCCGGATAATCCGGGTTTCACAAGGGCCGGATAATCCGGCCCCCAGTTTTCGTGCAAAAGGAGCCAAGGCGCGTCGCTCGGTATCCGGTCGGATTTTCTCCCGGAAAATCCGAACTGGGGCGGTTTTTCTTCCCTAGGCCGGATAATCTGGCCCCTAGAAGATGATCAAGGGCAAGCTCGGCGCGTCTCACTGTGAGGGGGCAGATTTTCTGTCGGAGATTCCGAGTCTGGGGCGGAGTTTCCCTAGACCGGATAATTCGGCCCCCACTTGGGCCAGATAATCCGGCCCCCAAAGTGTGCAACGGCTGGTTTTTGGAAGGGGGTATAAGTACCCCTTCTTCCCCAATGTCCATAACTCTTGATTCACTCGAATTTGACCAGACCTTGTGCAAGAGCTCTAAATCTCGATCTCCCACTTCAACCACCCGAAGGTCTTGATCTTTGGTGGAATTGAAGGAGGAGAAGTTCATCATCAACATCAAGAATCAAGCGCTTCAACTCCTCTCCATTCACTTGGAGAAATCCCTGATCTAGTATTCTTGTTAATACCTAGATCTTGTTATTGTATTTGACAACTTTGTTCTTGTGGCAGCTTGTTGTCATTTCGGGAGCCTCCAAGTTGTTGTGGAGTTGTTGCCCCGCTAGTTGTGTAAAGGCGCCGGTGCCCGCCTCGAAGGGTACCTATAGTGGAAGGTGGATCAGGCATGTTGTGGCGAGATCCATCGGAGAACAGGGTGAGGCCTTTTGTGGCGTGGTGGTCTTAGTACCGCCCACCCCTCCAACGCAGACGTACTTCCCTTAACAAGCAAGGAACTGCGGTCAAACAAATCATGTGTCTCCGCGTGCTTCACTTCGGTTCACTCGTTCCTCTTCCACTGGCTCTTTACTCGCTAGTAGATAGGTTTGCATATAGGGAAATTCCACGCATTAGTTTATCTAGAGAATTTACCTTTGTGCTAAGCCTAAATTTGAAAAGGAATTAAAAATTGGTGTAGCACCTATTCACCCCCCCTCTAGGTGCCCATACGATCCATTTCAATTGGTATCAGAGCCCCGGCTCTTAATTCGGGCTTAACCGCCTAAGAGTAGTATGGGTACCAGGGATGATGGAAATGAGGCTGTGGATAAGGTCACAATGGATGATCTCAAGTCGTTGGAAACAACCTTGTTGAAATCCTTTGAGGCCAAGATGGAGGAGATGAATCAAATGCTTGCTCGCCTTACATCATCCATAGCCCCATCTCCATCCTCCTCTGAGGCTCCCACACCATCATCTAAGGAAAAGGGTAACACCGGATCCAGGGATGATGATGTGGAAGGTGAAAAACTAAATGGCTCCACCTCCAAAAAGGGAAATGGTGAGGAGGAATATAGTGAGGTTCGCCACGTATATTCCCCCGACCCACCTATCCCTCATCCTCATATAAACAATAGGGGTGATCCCTAAGCTCATTGCATCTTCTTTTAACCAATGGCAGTTTCTAATGAAATCTCATGTTTGCAGCTCCTCTATTGAATTGTGGAGGATTATTGAAGAAGGTCTTCATATTGGAGATCAAACCAATCTAACAAGGGAAGTTGTGGATAGCTAGTTGAATGCCACTTCTCTCCACATGATACAACTAGGTGTGGGTCCCAAGGACATGCCACACATTGAACATCTCAACACAGCTAAAGAGGCGTGGGATGCTCTTATGAACCTTTTTGTTGGAAATGAAAGCATGAGAAGAAACCGGTATGATGCCCTTAGTAACGAAACTGAGGGATTCTACATGTTGGATGGTGAAAACCATGAGGACATGTATAGAAGACTCAAGGGCATCGCAACAACATTCGGAAGCATGGGGCCACTCACATTGATGATGCATGGATAAAAAGAAAGTATGTGAGTGCCTTAATGCCTTTCGAACCGACGAATTTGAAGAGCTTGCAAGGTAGACACAACTATCATCAAATGACATGCAATGAAGTCATGCAAAAAATGGCGTCATTCAAAGTGGTGGCAAAGAATGTTGAAGATGCCCGTGCTCAGGCCATTGGAATGCAAAAGGGTGTAAATATGTGTAACACCCTCAAATCGGCCCTATGCAAGTTTTAGCGCTTTCCGCCAAACCCGCATAGAAACGATTCAAGGACGCCCACCAGGCACTTTCGTGCGGGTGGAAAACAAAGTAATAACATTACACAACAGTCCTCGATGGGACCCACAGAACAGATATATATACAACACGACTCCACGAGTCAAGAATACAGATATACAATACAAAGATCCAAATCACCTTGAAATCGATAGGGCGTCCGACTACGGACAAGATGCAAATGGGGCTAAGAGCCCTAAAGAGTAACCAATGGCATCCATAACCCTGCCCAGGCCAAGCCGGAAGGGTAACCCTGCTAACGACGTCAACCTCAAACCTGCTAAAACAAAAGGGGTGCCGACAAAGGGCTAAGGAAAAAGAGGAGCGTCAGTACTGAGGCCAATACACGACGAGGCTAGAATTCAGCGGCTCTCGCCTACATAGGTATGGTGGGCTGGAGCGGCAGCGCAGCGGCACTAAACAACCTATAGAGACTCAATACAACTGGTGGTTATCAGAGAGGGATAAGAAAGACCTATTCGGATCCAACCTGAAGCTAACACCAAACAAACCCGTCCTGGTATTTCCCCCTCGAGACCAAACGAGGAAGTCGGACCACGGAACTCACACAGTTGGCAGTTTTATTCATTCCATTATAATTGGAGCACTTACTAATCAGATATAGATAGCGGGGGCCGTCCTGATAGCATAAGTAGTGGGCAGTTTAATTACCATTCTGTTGTAGTAGGGTCATTTACTAGTCAGATATAATTGTCCTGAGGAATCCCAAAACCCAGCAGTTGTTGGCACTTTTATCACATTCCATTGGAGTTGTAATACTTACTAGGCATATATAACAAGACGCAAGGAACCTCAGCTTCACCAGTTGTTGGCATTTTTAATATCCATTCCGTTATACTTGAGCTGATTACTAGTCACATATTAAGTCAAATTTATAGCACTACTTTAGTTATGCTTGTCTATGATCGAGATACTGTGCTCCAAGTCGTCCATAACCACGGACACGGCTTTCAGAAAGTTTTACCCTGCAGGGGTGCACAAATAGCAACACACACTCGATCAACCTCGGAAAAACCAACTCAAAACCCAACGAGGCATTCACGACACTCAAAACCCAACGAGGCATTCATGATAAAGTGATCACAGGATTCAGAAATATTTCAGGGGGCCACCCCACTAAGCTACCTGCAACGAAGTTGGCCGGCTCCGGAACGGACCCAGGGTTTGTGTCAATTGCTGTAAACGACTGGGAACCCGAAAGTGTGACTGGGCTTGTCGATACCGCGAAAACATTCCACAATCCAAAACAGTACAGGTGCTCCACGCACAATCTTAAATAAAGCAGTAAAGCATGGCATAAGTACATGATAGTAATAAAGCCCCAAACTACTTGTGGCCCCAAGAAATAGAAATGAATCAAGCTCTGGCTCAGGGGGGTCCATAAGGCCTCCCGGATGTGGATAGTGCAAAAAATCAAGGAACAGGTATCAAGTACTCGGGGTCCTACGGGACACAAGTGAGCGTGGAAGAACCAAATAACATATATTGCCCACCGATGCCTCTGCATTAGTTATGTCTAGCATTTTATTAGTTGTTTTTAAAGTCATGATCAACTCCACCATTAAGCAACTCCAGCATTCCAACAACTGTGGTACTTGACAACACCAGATCGCACCTGAGCAAGCAACTACGACTCGCAAGACCAGCTATCTACCAAACACAGGTAATAGGAGGTGTCCAAGGCAATATAGAGGCTGCACGGGATATAACTGGTGCATGGAAACTAAAGCATCACGACACGGATAGCAATAGATCAACAGGAGGAAGTAAAGACTAGAAATGCAAAATAGGTAGAAGGAGGAGAGATGCTCGCCTGGGAAAACACTGCCGAAGGTTCAAAACCGGAGAACTTGTCGATACTCGCATCCACTCATCGGTCTACTTCGCAAGGAAGCAAACACTAGCAGAAACACCAGATGCAATATTTAATACCACGGCAGAAGATCCGACATGATTATGATATGCATGCGATATGAACAATTATTATGCAACAGGTTTTATATATAGCATTTATAAAATAGGGCTCGGAAAAGGTTCACACATCTAGGGTCGAAGGTCTTGGGTTCCGGGGGTTTGGGGTTCGACGGGGATCGATCTCGGCGGGAATGTGCTCGGACAACGGAGTAGATCTTGGCGTTCCGGGAAGAAGGACTTGGTTCAGCGTCGGGGGCACATTGGAGTCGCCCTGGTCGGTGTCGATCTTGTCGTCGATGGCGAACTTGAGTGGATCAGGTACCGGTGGTCTTCAGGTTCGGGCCTTGGCGTCCGAGAGGAAGTACTTGGGGGCCCATGGCAAAAAGCTTGACGTATCAGTGGCGATCTTGGTGGTCATCGGGTCCGGGAGCGGTTCTCGGTGAATTGGTCGGTTCCATGTCGGCGTACTTGGCGTTCTTGTCGAAGTACTAGGGCGACGGTGTCCGTCTTGTTTGCCGTGTTCAATTGCGGTCTTGTCGGTCTTGGTGAGGTACTCGGCTAACTTGTCAAACTTGTATAACGGAGCATAGCCACTGATCCATCTTCACACTATCGCCCTAACAAACATCACACTCCATCTTCTTGCGATCAGAAACAAAACGCAACACGTGGAACAACCCTACTGGTACTAGAGGGAAAAATTACCACGGTGACACCAAACACAACACGAAAGCAGTCACGTGCACGAGGATGAGGAAAAGGCAGGAGAGGGCGGTGCTCATGGCGATGTAGGGGCACGGCGAGGCGACGGCAAGCGCCAGGTGACGAGCCCGCGGCGGTGCGCGGCGCACGCGGCCGGTTCCCTTGGCAGGTGGGCCTAAAGCAGGGCCGCGGGGAAGAGGCGCGGGACATGGACTCCGGCGGCAACCGGAGCGGTGCGAGGAGGGGCAAGGTGAGGCGGCGACCGACGCAGGGTGACGGGGTCGTGGCCAACTCGGGGCCCGGACGGAGGAGGCGGGTTCGAGGCCGACGGAGGAGCGGCCGGAGCTGAGCATGGTGGCGAGGAAGAGGCCGCCGGTGGGGGCGCCATGGCGAGAAGAGTGGGGAAGAGGTGAGGTCGGTTGCCCTTTCGGAGGAGAAGACATCGGGCTCCCGTTGGTGGCTGCCCGGAGGAGGGAGGAGGCGGTGACCGGCGAGAGGCGCTCGGCGGCGGGGTCACGGACAGGGCCGAGCCAGCCGGAATCGGGGCGGCGCTCGCGACGGCGCCGGAGGGTGGGTTCGGTAGGCAGCGGCGGAGATCGAGCCGAGGGGAGGGAGGAGGAAGGCCGGGAGAGGCGCGGCCGGCGGGGAGAGGACGGCGGGGACGACGGTGGTCGATGGCGGCGCTCGGCGGCCGGTGGCGAGCAAGGAGGGGGCGGCAGCGAGGGAGGAAGACGTGGGGCGAGCGAGAGGAGGTTGCAGGCGGGAAAGGAGGCGAGAGAGAGCGGGGTCGGCGAGCGAGCGGGGGTTGGTGGGGAAGAAGAGAGAGAGGGAGGGAGAGAGAGAAGCGGTGGGTGGTGGGGACGCGTGGGCCACGCGGTCACGTGCGGGAGAGGCGAGTGGGTGGGGCTGGGGCGCGTGGGTTTGCGTGCGATCGAGGCCAGGGGTTGTCCACTGCGGGGTGGGCGGGAGAAAGGGCGGCGCGGGGTGGTGTCTGCGGGTGAGGCCAGCTCACACGGGGGGTTGGTGGCGTGCGCGTGCTGCTGTGTGTGTGGAGGGGAGGTGGGGCCAGGAGAGGAGGTGGCGTGCACTGATTGGGTGGGGTGAGGTGGAGGGGCTGGGTAGGATAGGCTGGTTAGGTTATTTGGTGGGAAAAGGTTTTGGGTGGTTCTAGGGTAGGTAGGATTTTTATCTGGAGGTGGCCGGCTAGGCTTTCGGGCCTGGCTGGCTGCCTCCCAAAAATGATTTGAATATTTTATTTATTAAAAACGAGGTTTTTGTAAACCGTATTTAGACAAACCAAAATATTCGGGAGACCCGGGTTTTGATTTGAAATAAAGGCGGGGACTATTTAGAAAACAAAGTAGGCTTTTCGAAAATAGTTTTAGATAAACAAATGCATGATGATGACGATGCTCAAATGCAATGTGGCATGATGACATGAGCATGCGGTCATGATGATGCAATGCACAAAAACAACGCGATTTTCTAGTAGTGGTTTTAGCGGGATGCCACAATATGGCTCTCAAAGCCAATGTTGTTGAGCAAGAGGACGGTGAAGGAGTTTTTGAGAGGGTATCCATGGACTGCCCCGATGAGGTCAAACGTGCTCATGGTGAGTACATGGCATTCTATGCAAGGAACTTTTGGAAGGACCCTACCAAAGCCAAGTCTGAACTTGAGCATAAGAATGGGTCAAATGGAAGAAGAGAAAGTGGCCCAAGATTGAGAACTTGCTTCAACTGTGGAGATAGACTGCACTTTGTAGCCGAGTGTCCGTATCAAAATAGAGAAGACAATGGTGGGAGGCTCATCCTCAAAGAGAAATCCAAAGCTCCGAAGAAGAAGCCGTTTGCTAAGAAGAATGGCCATTTCAAGAAGCAACCCAAGATGGCCCTTGTAGCTCAAGAGGAATACTCCTCCGCAAGTGAAGATGAAGAGGATGATGATAGTTCTCGCGAAGTGGCTACTATAGCCACCACATCGACTCCCTCCTCTCTCTTCAACTCGCTGAACGAGAACGCCATCAACAACAACGCCACTTGTCTAATGGCAAGAGGATCCGAGGTATCAACTTCTAACTCCTCATTTCCTAAGACTAACATAATTTTGGATATGGATGATCATGACAATCTTGAAATGAAAGAAGAAGTTATTGCCTTGGATACTTTTATCACTAACCTACAAGGTGAGCACAAACTCCATTTTGATGCTCTTATGAGTCAACTTGCTCAAGCCGAAGATCTCCTTGAAGAAAAGGGCAGAATTGAAAGAGAAGATGCCTTGGAGATAGCCTCTTTGAAGAATGACTTGGAAGAGGAAGAGGAAACTCGAGTTTCTTTGGAAGAAAGACTCGAATCCCTAGAGGAGTCACAAGAAGAAGCTGTACCTCAACTCATTAAAGAACGTGACCATGCTCTTGCTAAGGTAAAGAAACTAAAGAAAGAAAAGATTGATTTTGGGGCTGTTCATGCTAGACTTTTGGAGAAGTTTGATGATGTTGAAAGTGCTCACAAGGCATTGAAGAGTGATCATTCTACTCTAAATGAGTCTCATGACCAGCTCCAAACTCAATTGAAACGGTATGATGTGCCAAGTACCTCCTCTTCATCCTTTGGGAAAGAAGATCTTGCAAGGAGTTCTCAACACAAAGGTAAAGGGGTTGTTGATGAGATACTGAGCAGGCAAAGGACAAACAACAGTAAAGAAGGTCCTGGTTACATACCCAAGATAAAGAGCAAGAAAAACAAGAAGAAGAAGAAGAAGAAGAAGACGACTCAATCGAAGACTAGCAACATTACCAATGACAAGACTAATTACGATGGTTTTGCAGGGATCAACAATCCTAACTTCGAACTATATTGTGATTCTTATGGTGATGTTTATGCTAGTTATGTAGGGCCTTATGATTGTTACATTCCTTGGTCTATTTGGGTTCCCAAGACCCTTGTTACTAACATGAGAGGACCCATTGAAAAATGGGTACCTAAAACCAAGAAGTAATTTTCTTGCAGGGCTATGCTTCCGTGGGTCTAAATGGGTACTCGATAGCGGTTGTATGAGTCATATGACCGGAAGCAAGGAGATCATCATGGAGATGCGGCCAAACCTTGATCACAGTACCGTCTCCTATGGTGACAAGTCAAAATCTGAGGTATTGGGTCTCGCCAAAGTTGTGGTGGCTCACGATATCTCTCTCGTGGACGTCATGCTTGTTGAGACCCTCGGGTATAACTTGCTTTCAGTTCGTGCCCTTGGTAAGATGGGCTTTGCAGTTTACATTGATGCCGATTTGGTGGTACTCTTGTGGAGCAAGTCTCTAAAAGTCGCTTTCGTGGGATATGTCGAAAACGACCTGTACGTGGTGGACTTTTCGGGGAAAACCACTACAGGTCCGATGTGTCTTTTCGGAAAGGCTGATGCAGGTTGGCTATGGCATCGCCTACTAGCCCACGTCAATATGAGAACTTTGCAAAGTCTCCACAAGGGTGGCCACATTCTTGGACTAAAAGAAAATGTCTCTTTTGCCAAAGATCGTGTTTGCAGGGCATGTGTTGAAGGGAAAATGCATGATTCTCCTCATCGAAGGAAAACTATTATCTCTTCAAAAAGGATTTTGGAGCTCCTTCATGTGGATCTTTTCGGACCTCCATCTCATGCAAGCCTCGGTGGAAAGAAGTATTGTCTTGTGATTGTTGATGATTACTCAAGATACACTTGGGTTTATTTATTCAAGTTGAAGAGTGAAACTCAATAAACTGTCATCGACTTCGCCAACGAGGTTCAACGTCAACACAACGTCCCCATTCTAGCTATAAGGAGTGATAACGGCTCGGAGTTCAAGAACTACACCTAAAATGAGTTCCTAAGTGAAGAGGGAATAAGACATCAATATTCCGCTGCGTACACCCCTCAACAAAATGGTGTAGCCGAGAGGAAGAATCGAACTCTAATGGACATGGCAAGATCAATGTTTGCCGAATTCAAATCTCCATATAATTTCTAGGCTAAAGCAATCTCTACTGCTTGTCATTCATCCAACCGTTTATACCTCCGCAAGATTTTGGACAAGACTCCGTATGAAATACTTACCGGTAACAAGCCAAACATCTCATACTTTCGGGTATTCGGGTGTAAGTGTTTCTTTCTTATTAAAGGAGTTTGTTTATCTAAGTTTGAATCTAAGGCTCTAGAAGGTATTTTTGTTGGTTATTGTGCCGAATCCCACACTTATAGAGTCTACAATAAGCTCTCCGGAACTGTTGTAGAATCTTGTAGTGTGGTGTTCGAGGAAAATGATGGTTCCCGTGCGGAGCAAGTTGGTGTTTGTGATGCAGATGTTGAAATACCCCAAGATGCCATAAGAAGAATGGGCGTGGGATTCTTCCGCCCCATTGAGGAACCCCTTGTGGCGGACCGAGAAGGAAAATGCTCTACTCATATAGAGCCCTCATCTACACATACGCAACATGCTTCAACCACGGGGGAAACGTCTACACCATCTCCATCAACTGCTGAAGGTCAAAATGCTCCAAAAAGCTCCAGGCCGGATTTTTCGGTGGATACCGGATTATCCGGCCACCCTGCTCCAGCTGACCATGCAGCTCCTGGTGGTGAAGATATCAATACAAGCTCCAGGCCGGATTTTCCGCCTGACCCTGGATTATCCGGCCCCTCGCCAGTTCAAGCAAGTCCTAGGCTTCCTGATGAAGCTACTGCAAGTTCTCCCAGGCCGGTTTATCCGGTCTCTTCATCGGCCGGATTATCCGGCCCTGACTCTCTAGTTCTGCAGCCTCCTGTTATGGCTTCGGATTCACCTCAAGGGCATGCATCTCCACCACCTGCTACTGACGTTCCAGCTACTGATAAAGGCGGAGAAAATGCTTCCAATGAAGACTTAAGTGATGAATCTCCTCCACCAAGAGACAACAAACTTATTGAACTTCGTCGCAAGGCTCGGGCGGATCGTAACCTTGAGTTGGGGGGTCACACTCTCGACAAGGTTGTTGGTGATCTTCGACGAAGGGTGTCAACAAGAAGAGAATTGGCCAGTTTTGGTGAGCATCAAGCTCATATCTCCATGGTGGAACCTAAGAAGGTCTTTGAAGCTCTTGAAGACCCAGACTGGGTTGTTGCTATGCATGAAGAATTGAATAATTTCGAGCGCAACAAAGTCTGGAAACTAGTGGACAAAACCCAAAGAGTACCGCAAGGTTATCGGCACCAAGTGGATTTTCAAGAACAAGCAAGATGAGAATGGCATTGTTGTGAGGAAGAAGGCTAGACTTGTGGCACAAGGTTACTCCCAAGTTGAGGGCATCGACTTCGGCGAGGCATATGCTCCTGTGGCTCGCCTTGAGTCCATCCGTATCCTACTTGCTTATGCTGCTCATAACAATTTCAAGTTGCAGCGAATGGACGTCAAGAGTGCCTTCCTTAACGGTCCTCTACATGAGTTGGTATACGTAAAGCAACCCCCGGGGTTTGAGGATCCTAACTTCCTGAACCATGTCTACAAACTCGATAAGGCACTCTATGGCCTTAAACAAGCCCCACGTGCGTGGTATGAGCACCTTAAAGAGCTTTTGTTAGATCATGGCTTCGAAGTTGGGCAAATCAACCCCACTCTTTTTACTAAGAAGGTTAAGGGGGAGCTCTTCGTATGCCAACTATATGTAGACGATATCATTTTTTGTTCTACTAACAAAGCTTTTAACGATGAATTTTCAAAGCTTATGACTGACAGGTTTGAGATGTCTATGATGGGGGAATTACGATTCTTTCTTGGATTCGAGATCAAGCAACTTAGAGAATGAACCTTTATTAATCAAGCAAAGTACATCCAAGACATGCTCCAGAGATTCAAGATGACGGATCTAAATGGTGTCGCTACTCCGATGCAAACAAAGTGTCATCTCGAACTCAACCCTCATGGTAAAGATGTGGACCAAAAGGTATACCGGTCCATGATCAACTCTCTTATTTACCTCTGCGCATCTAGACCCGATATTGTGTTGAGTGTGGGAGTGTGTGCAAGGTATCAAGCAGCTCCTAAAGAAAGCCACTTAGTGGCGGTCAAGAGGATCTTTCGATATTTGGTTCATTCCCCCAACTTTGGTCTCTGGTATCCCAAGGGCTCCAATTTCTCTTTATGTGGTTATACTGACTTAGATTGGGCTGGTGATAAGGATGATCGGAAATCCACTTCTGGAACTTGTCAATTCTTGGGAAGATCTCTTGTATGTTGGTCCTCCAAAAAGCAGAATTGTATATCTCTCTCCCCCATCAAAGCTGAATATGTTGTTGCTGCCAGCGCTTGTACTCAATTATTGTGGATGAGGCAAACTTTAAAGGAATACGGTGTCAATTGTGACAAAGTGCCTCTTTTATGTGATAATGAAAGTGCTATCAAAATTGCGTACAATCCAGTTCAACACACAAGGACGAAGCATATTGAGATTCGGAATCATTTTTCGTGACCATGTTGCTCGAGGCGATATTGATCTATCTTTTGTGAGCACGAAGAACAAACTGGCGGATATCTTTACAAAGCCACTTGATGAAGCAAGATTCTGCTATTTGAGGAATGAGCTAAATATCATTGACTCTGGGAGTTTGTCTTGATTACCCATGCACTCACTCGTACGTCTCAATGCTTGTTTGGTCTAGGTGTGGGAATGGATATAGGGGGAGTGCAGTCCTAACTTATTGGGCTAACCCTCCCCCCATAATGCCAATAGCAAGTTATATCATTTCTCTTAATATCATGTTGTGATATGTGAGCTTATTGATGAGTATTGGTCGTGAACCCAAGATATATCTTCGCGGTGTCACACCATACACTCCAACAAGGTGGCTTCGGCCACCGCCGTCTCCCTTGTGGAGAATTGGATCTTTTTGGATGTTATTTGCTCTCTCATGTTCTTATGGGAATCACACTCAATCTTGGCTTTTATTTGATTTGGATTTTGCAATTTTGAGTGTCTAGTACCATCTCAGTTTGGCTTTCTCAATCCTAATCCTTCCCTACCCTAAGCCATCTATTCTTGCACACAAGTCCCTTGTACACCTTGTGGGGGTGTTGTTTGGTGACGCGCGGGCCTGGTTCTGTGTATAACAGAATCCCAGAATTTTGACCGGATAATCCGGCCCAAGTGTTGGCCAGATAATCCGGCCCTGGCGGATTCAATCTTAAAGGGCAGGACTCGGGGGGAAGGGCTCATATCGAGCAGCACTTCTCCCCCAGCCCTCTCCTTCTTCCCAGCCGCCGCCTGCCGCCCCTCACCCTCCCCGGAGCCTCTCTGGCCACCGGATTTTTCGGGCCTCCCTGGATCTTCTTCTCCGCGCCTCCGGGTACCTTCTCCTCTGCGTTCTTCCTCCAATGAGTGAGGGTAACTCCCTATCTCCCCATCTTTGGCTAGATGTGTATCTTGTTGGGTGGAACGTTGTCTAGAAGGATGTGTTTTCGCATAGAACTCGTAGTCTTACAGTTTCTAGGCCCGATCTACTTTTTTTGCATGCATTCTTGGTGAAATCGAAAATTTCTGCCAGGGCCGGATTATCTGCCCCTGGACAGGCGGGATAATCCGGCCTGACAGATTCAATTCTGCTTCAGTTTCAATATGTGTATGCATTGAGTAGTTTTGTCCTATGAACTTTTTGACTACCTTTTCCATGCTCTCTCCTGGACTTGTGTGTATGCTTATCCCCTTGCTATCGCCCTTATTCTCCTCACAGGTGGTTCCGGTGTTTCCAAGACCTACAAGCGTCGTCCTCGCGCCAAGTACTTTCGGGACGACGGTCAAGGTAACCTAGTGGACGAAGTTGAATTGAGGAGAAGGAAGAACGAAGAGAGGCAAATGGTTGAACAATCCAAGAGGACTAGGAAGGGGGTGTCCAAGAGGAAGGGCAAGGAGCCCAAGATCAACTACATGGCTTTGGATGCAGTCTCCTTCTCTGCCATCCGTCACCGTGACTTGTTTGCTGAGCTGCCTCGTGATGATGAGCTGGGGGATACCCGCTTTTGGTGTGCCGAACAGAAGGGGATTTATGAAGACATCTATGCCAGGCTGAACATTAGGCCTATGCACCCTCTGGTACTTGTTGATGCCTTGGAGAAGGCGCATCTTGTGGATGCGATGTATGTGGCGGAGAGGATGGGGTTGCACCATCTCATGTCTCTCCAGTGCTCCTTTGACTCTGAGGTGGTGAAGCAGTTCTTCTCCACTTTGGTGATTTGTGGGGATGAGCGTCGCACTATGAAGTGGATGACTCATGATAGGCCAATGACTGCTGATTTTCACGTGTTTGCTGAGGTTCTGGGGTACTCCTTCCGCATCAGGGATAGAGCTAGTGGCCACCGCATCATCACTCAGTTGAAGCCCAACAAGGATGCAGCTCTCTCTCCGTGCACTGTGGACAATGGAATTGTTGGTACTGTGGCTGGTCTTGCCCCCATCTATGCTGCCTTGGTGGGTCTCTTCCGTGACTCTATTACACCGAGTGGGGGCAACAATGACAGCATCCATGGTCACCTTGTTCAGCTACTTCAATTTTCTCATGAGGTTGCCTCCTGCGAGGACGAGTCAGTGCAGTACAGGCTGGATGTCATGGACTTCATCTACCATGAGCTATGTGATGCTATGTTCAACAGTCTGTCCATTCCCTATGCGCCATACATTATGATGCTCATCCGCCACCTGCTTCCTGCCGAGGAGTTCCATATTGACTCGGTGCACAAGGCCAAGAAGATATACAACAAGGTTTGGAAGACTGCTCACCCCTCCTCTGCTCCTGAGGGCCTCATGAGGGACGCTCGCCGGCCCCCAGTGCCTCCCGTGGCCCATGAGATCAAGCAGCTAAACTGGTTCAAGCGTCACATTCTTTGCATGGGCGTGGACACGCGCAAGGGTCAGTACGAGGCATACAGGCAGCGCCATGAGTTGGCTCACTCCCAGCAGCTAATTCTCCACCACGTGTCTGGCGCTTCGGGTGCTCCTCCGGCTCCTACACTTCCCACTCCATATGCTCGGTGGAACTCTTCCTCCGGGCTAAACTATGGTGCGCTGGAGCGTCACTTGTTCCCCTCTACGCCTGCTGATGATGCTGATGATGAGGAAGGTGACACTGAGGAACTTGAGGATGAGGATGAGGAAGAGCATGTAGAAGAGGACAAGGACGAGGACTATGATGAGTGATCCCATGGGGCGCTAGCATCGCTCTTCTCCCTTTTTGGTGTCTCGCTGCCAAAGGGGGAGAAGTAGTTCTATTAGGTTGTCCGTGGATTTGCATGGGTTGGGCATAAGCACTTGCACTTTTTATTCATTATTTCTTGCTTATGCCCATTTAGAACTTTTAAATTCGTGGTATGTGATTTGTGGTTTTATGTGGTTGTCTGGATGGTACCTATGGACTTCATATCATGGATTATGCTCATGGCTATATCTATTCATATCCTATTGCTGGAGGTTTATCACGGAAGGTGCGCGCTCATAATGGTTATCCAATAATAATTGTGATTTTTGTCAAGGATGCCTATTCTCTACTTCGGTGGTATGTGCTTTTGCCCTTATGTCTATGGAATAAATTCACCTATTTGTGTGCATTTGTATTCCAATGCAAAACTCTATTATGCACACATTGAGGGGGAGTCCCTTTCATAGTTATCGCTGTTTGTCTTGTGTCTTTCTCCTGCAAATCCTGGTATTGTCATCTAACACCAAAAAGGGGGAGATTGAAAGAACATTTCATGTTTTCCTTTGTTTTGCGTGTTAGATAACAATACTATGGAGACTTTTCATGTGTGCTAAGTGTGCAGGAAGTTTTGAGGGGGGCCCGGATAATCCGCCCCTCCAAGGGCCGGATAATCTGGTCTACCTCATCTCTCAAGGAAGCCAAGGCGCGTCGCTCTGTGTCCAGTCGGATTTTCTCCCGGAAAATCCGAACTGGGGCGGTTTTCCTCCCCAGTCCGGATAATCCGGGTTTCGCAAGGGCCGGATAATCCGGCCCCCAGTTTTCGTGCAAAAGGAGCCAAGGCGCGTCGCTCGGTATCCGGTCGGATTTTCTCCCGGAAAATCCGAACTGGGGCGGTTTTTCTTCCCTAGGCCGGATAATCTGGCCCCCAGAAGATGATCAAGGGCAAGCTCGGCGCATCTCACTATGAGGGGGCAGATTTTCTGTCGGAGATTCCGAGTCTGGGGCGGAGTTTCCCTAGACCAGATAATCCAGCCCCCAGTTTTCGTGCAAAAGGAGCCAAGGCGCGTCGCTCGGTATCCGGTCGGATTTTCTCTCGGAAAATCCGAACTGGGGCGGTTTTTCTTCCCTAGGCCGGATAATCCAGCCTTCGCATAGGACCAGATAATCCGGCCCCTAGAAGATGATCAAGGGCAAGCTCGGCGCGTCTCACTGTGAGGGGGCGGATTTTCTGCCGGAGATTCCGAGTCTGGGGCGGAGTTTCCCCAGACCGGATAATCTGGCCCCCAAAGTGTGCAACGGCTGGTTTTTTGAAGGGGGTATAAGTACCCCTTCTTCCCCAACGTCCAGAACTCTTGATTCACTCGAATTTGACCAGACCTTGTGCAAGAGCTCTAAATCTCGATCTCCCACTTCAACCACCCGAAGGTCTTGATCTTTGGTGGAATTGAAGGAGGAGAAGTTCATCATCAACATCAAGAATCAAGCGCTTCAACTCCTCTCCATTCACTTGGAGAAATCCTTGATCTAGTATTCTTGTTAATACCTAGATCTTGTTATTGTATTTGACAACTTTGTTCTTGTGGCAGCTTGTTGTCATTTCGGGAGCCTCCAAGTTGTTGTGGAGTTGTTGCCCCGCTAGTTGTGTAAAGGCGCCGGTGCCCGCCTCGAAGGGTACCTATAGTGGAAGGTGGATCAGGCCTGTTGTGGCGAGATCCATCGGAGAACAGAGTGAGGCCTTTTGTGGCGTGGTGGTCTTAGTACCGCCCACCCCTCCAACGTAGACGTACTTCCCTTAACAAGGAAGGAACTGCGGTCAAACAAATCCTGTGTCTCCGCGTGCTTCACTTCGGTTCACTCGTTCCTCTTCCACTCGCTCGTTACTCGCTAGTAGATAGGTTTGCATATAGGGAAATTCCACACATTAGTTTATCTAGAGAATTTACCTTTGTGCTAAGCCTAAATTTGAAAAAGAATTAAAAATTGGTGTAGCACCTATTCACTACCCCCTCTAGGTGCCCATACGATCCATTTCACATGCGAATAGCAACTCTATCTTTCTCATCCTGCGGATGGCGAGCGTTGACAACTATACAAAACAGCAACAAAAGTGTGAGGATAGCACACCATGGTGAGTGACTACAAGGAAAAGATAGGAGCAAGCAAACTAACACTTAAATTGGCCGCCCAGTGATACATTGCAAATGTATCTATAATTTTTGATGTTCCATGCTTAGTTTTATCCACTTTCTTGTGTTCTGTTCCAACTTTGGAGTATTTTTCTTATGATTTCTTGGACTAACCTATTAACAAGAGCCACCATGCCAGCTGCCTGTTTTCTGCTGTTTTTGGTTCCAGGAAAGTCAGAAAATGAATATTCTCGCAATTGGACGGGACAAAAGCTAAAGTGCCTATTTTTCCGGAAGTCATTAGATGCCAGAATACGAGACGGGGAAGGGCCAGAGGCCGGCCACACCACCTGGCCGCGCGGCCAGGTTGGGCCCGCACCAGGGGGTGGTGTGGTGGCCCCTAGCACCCCCTCGGCCTCCCCTTCCGACTATGCCCTCGGGACGTAAAACCTAAGTACCCGATCAAAAATCCACGAAAGAGTATGTAGCCGCCGTCATCTCCATCCCTAGATCGAGAGGGATCTGAAGCTCTTCCCGGCACCCTGCCACGGAGGGGAATTCACCCTGGAGGCCTTCTTCATCACCATGCAAGCCTCCGGTGTGATGCGTGAGTAGTTCATCCTTGGACTACAGATCCATGTAGTAGCTAGATGGCTGGTTCTCCTCCTTTGTGCTTTCATGTCTAGATCTTGTGAGCTCCGTTCATGATCAAGATCATCTATTTGTAATTCTGCATGTTGTGATTGCGGGGATCCGATGGATATTGAGATGCTATTTCAGATTGATTATTGATTCTATCATGTATTTCTTATTTGTGATCTTGCATGCTTTCCGTTGTTAGTAGCTATCTTGGCCAAGTAGATGCTAGCAACTCCAAGAGTTAGTATTTATGCTTGATAGTGGGTTCATGCCTCTTCTAATCTGGGGAAGTGACAGAAATCTCTAAGGTACTAGATGTGATGTTGCTACTAGGGAGAAAACAACAATCCTTTGTTCATAGAACAATCGTATTGTTTACTTTACACGCAGTTCGTAAAGCAATAATCTGTTGCTTGCAACTTAATACTGGAGGGGGTTCGCATGATAACCTGAAGGTGGATTATTAGTCATAGATGCAGTTGGATGGCGGTCTATGTATAATGTTGTAATGCCCAATCAAGTCTCAAAGGAGTCAAGATGATTAGTATATGCATGTAATGCTTTCTCGATGTTTGTCAATTGCCCCGCTGTAATTTGTTCACCCAGCATGTTATCTATCTTAAGGAGAGCCACCTCTAGTGAACTATGGATCCCGGTCCTTGTCTTTTATATTCAATCTACAATCTTTTACTGTTTTGTGTTTACTTTCTGCAAACTTTTACTTCTTTCCATTCGATACGTTTAATCCTTTGTTTTCCGCAAAACATGGTGAGATTGACAACCTCATCGCAAGTTGGGGACAAAGTTCTGTGGTTGTGTTGTGGAGGTCTCCACGTTGCTACTAGCACCGGTAGTGCGCCCTGCCAAAGCTCAGCTAGTAACACCTTTGGGGTGTTTCCTTGCTCCTACTGGTTCGATTAAACTTTGGTTTCATAACTGAGGGAAACTTGATGCTGTGCTCATCATACCTTCCTCTTGGGGTTCCCAACGAGCTCTACATCATCATTGCTCCAGCATTTTCCTGGGCACCGTGCATTGAGCCATCACCCAGCTGATTCATCTCCCCCAACAGATACTGTTCTCAGGCGGCGGCCTTCTCTGCCTTTGACTTCCATACATCCGCGTTACCGCGGAGCACAGGCAATTCACGCTGCAACTGCTTTACACGATCACGCAGTCGCGAGAGCAGAGACAACTCATCCACCCTCGAGTGCGGCGGTGCCAAAGTATCATCAAGGGGCGGCGAATCCTGAGGTTCCCTCAAAGGATCACTTGATGTGCCCTACCACAAACCAAGCAAGAAGCAATAAGAATACCAAATCGACACACAGACAAAAAGATTCGAGTGCATTCAAGATCAGCAAAAGTATTAGCAGATACACTCGCCAAAAGGCATGTTCTTGACAAAAGACATGAGCTAATCAACTATTACAAAGCTACTGAGGAGCCACTGGCTTCTTCGACTTTGATGGCTTCGGGGGCCTCATCGAGTCCGTGGCGGTATCAGACGCCACTGACTTTTCGCCGGCCCCTGATGCCGCAACCTTCGCCGCCTTCTTGGCTCGCTGCAGCTCCTCAGAGTACTTCGCAACTGTGTTAATCAGCTGCGGCCCATACTTGCCACAGGCAGTCGCGAAGGGAGCAAAGACTACCTGTTGGCCATCCCCGCTAACGGGCATCGCCCTCGAGACCGTTGCAGGATCAACTTCGACTTTGTGGGCCTGCACCATGGCGAGTGACATTGACGCGCCAGCCGCACGAAGCGAGTTCTTGAAGCTTGCAGGGACACCCCCGACGAGAGACTCCACCAGCTCGTCCATGTTCTCAATCAGCTCAGCCTTGGGCATCAGCTCCTCCCGGAGGCGACTGAGCACGCCCTTGGCATTGGAGAGCATATGTTGAACGGCGGCGCTGCGGTCTTCGACTGCTGAAAGCGCACCCGCCAAGGGATCGTCACGACGGAGGGCTTGAGGATCAAAGCTCAAATCGCCAGCATCTGTACACAAACCCACACATGGGCACGACAGTCAGCACCAACGACAAAATCGAACAAAGAATGATAATAATATCCAAGCAAGGTACCTGAGAGGGCCTTGGTAATAGAGAAAAGTTGTTCTTCGAACAACTTCTCCCCAGCTGCAGTGGAGGCACGCAGGTCCTCTTCACGCTTATGTGCCTCGTTACGCGCTGCGATTGCCTCATCGCGGCTCTTCACAGCCGCAACGAGTATCTTTTCTAGGGTGGCGGCGTCACGTAGAAGAGCATTATGTTTAGCTACAAGAACAAAACAGAAGGGATTGACTATCAGCCGACCACATGAAAACGATGCAGAAGAAGGAGCAGTGAAGAGCACTTACTTTCTACCACGCGATGGCGTGTATCCAGCATTGCATGCTGGCGACCCATCGCAAGCACCTGCTCTGCCAAGTGAGCGGCTTCTTTCACAAGGAGCTATCGCAAAGGGAAAAATAACAAAGGATCAGCAGAAGCCATAGATAACATCGACTGCAACATCAAAAGACGAAATACTACACTTACATGATCCTCCAATGACTCCAAAGTCGATTGGTGAGCAGTCATCCGGGAAACCATCCGATGGTCCCCATCATGCGGAGAGCTGGAAGAGTTATGCTCGGAGTGGGACGCCAATGGAGGGGAAGGAGCACGCTCGACCTCTTTCTTGGCCCTTGAAGTTGCGACTCCCGATTCTTTCAAAAATTGGACGTCGCCAGAAGATGACGACGCCTGCTGACAGCAAGACAAAACAAACATCAAGAAAGGACACATCCAAAAGAGAAACTAAAAAGGACAACTCGAGTACTTACCAATCAAAGTTATCGAAGTCGAAGGTTTGCTCCTCCGACTCTGACGACGACTCCTTTGGCAATCGCATATTCTTGTGAGAAGATGGCGCCATAGCACTCACAGGAATGGCGGGGATTGGCGACTCTGCACTAACGCCCGCACCTTCTGGAGTCGAAGGAGACAACGCATCAGAATCCTTGCTGCGCGAATGCTTGCGAGTATCTGGACTACCCGACTCGGGGGCTTCTTCCTCCACATCAGATGGGACGGTCGACTCCGACTCGTCCTCTTCCAAGGCTTCACGAGGGATAACCCCCTCAAGAAGAGGGGGCATACAGGGTGACACCGCCCAATCCTCCATACAAATCACAATTTAGCACAAAGTTAAGAAACAACAAAGAAGCAATCAACAAACTAAGCTACTGCGTAGCACAACTATACCTCGGGGGAGGATTAGCAGCATCGAATGAAGGAACGACTGGTTCACTGGGGAACACATCCTTGACGGTGTACTTGGTGACCAGTCGAAGCCTTTTATCTACCTCACTCGCGGACATGCCATCGGCAGACACGAGAGTGACATCATCAGCGCTAACCCACTGAAACATGGGATGGACTCTGGCCTGCAGGGGCTGGACGCGACGGAGCAACCACGTGCGAATGAGGGTGCAACCTCCCTCCTCTTTGCCTATGCGACTCTCGAGGTCGCGGACGCGCTCGTACAGCACATCTGTCTCCACGGACTCGCCGGGCATGATGACATTCTTCCAGGAGCGCCTCCTATGGCACGGCGTTGCAGGGTCGAAGGGCGCGAGTCCGAAGTGGTCTCCGTCGGCCTTCTGGTCGCGAACGTAGAACCACTTGTCCCTCCACCCTTGCTCGGACATCGCCAGCTTGATGTCGAAGTATGTGGTGGATGGATCGACGTGGATTCCGCAGCCGCCTACATCGTAGACTACGGAGCCCGACACCGATTGACGTTTCAACTTAAAGAGGCGCTTGAAGAGGCCGAAATGCGGCTTGATTCCGAGCCAACATTCGCAAAGGGTGATGTAGCAAGCTACGTGGAGGATGGAATTGGGAGACAATTGATGGAGATGGAGCCCGTAAAAACAAAGAAGGCCCCTGAAGAAAGGATGCAAGGGCAAAGAGAGGCCGCGAATGATGAACTCGAGGAACATCACTTGAAATCCGGCAGGAGGAGAGGATATTACCTCGCCGCCGTGGACGCGCGCGTCGGTGACTGCGGCAGATAACACTCCGTCTTGGCGAAGAAGACGAAGATCCGATGACTTGATCACCGATGGACACCACGCGCCATTCGTCACGCGAGTACCCACGCCCTTCTTCTTCCCACCGGTGGCGGTGCTGGCGCCTGCAGCGGCGGAACCACCCTTCTTCTTCATCGCAGTAGTAGCAACAGCGGAATCGCCCGCAACACCTCATTTCTTCTTCCCCATTACGCGGCGGCGATGCGATCGGAGGAAGTAGCTAGGAAACGTGTGGAGCTGGTCCAGCGCCGCGGAGGGAAAAGAGCGTAGAGAAAGCAAAGGAATAGCGGCAATGGCGATGAAGGCAAAGGATGAATGAAAAGTAGATGTGAATTTTACCATCGCAACGTCACTACTTAACCCCTGGAAGATGCAATCCAACCGGTCAGAAAAACCCTACTAGACGTGTGGCACTCATCACGCTCGACACGTGGAGGAACCGAAGCGCGAAGCGTCCCCCCACTACTCCCATTACACGCGGAAATCGAGGAGGCGCAGTTAAAATAAAGATTACGCACGCCTAGTCAAATCAAAGTCAGGAAATGGGACCCACCGCTCATCACGTCCCGTCAAACTCGCTCACGCGGGCAACTGAGGTCACGAAATCATCAGCACTGACGTCATCAACACTATGCAGCAGAAGACTTCGACTACTTTAGTCCTTGCTCGAGTCTTCGACTTAACTAGGCACTCGGGGGCTACTCCCATAGGGAGCATTGGTCGCGCACCCTATGATTATTTGTACAAATTATTGTGTGTTGATAACATCCACACTCGAAGCTTATGGCGACACCACCTCATAATTTTTCCCTACAAAGAGACTGCGTCTCCTGGGTCACCCGAATCGTCTCCGCGATGATAAAATCCAGATGCCACGCTTACAGTGTGAAGATAAGACCTAAATAAGGCCTGGCAACGCATTAGTTGTGCACTACCAGAAATATATCTGTGCCTATAGGTACGATGAACATGCCTTGACGGACGCGTCGAGTGCTCACACCCATATACTAGAATTCGACTCCTGTAAGACCTCCGCGGCTTGAGTCGAATTACACCAGCACTTTTCTGGATTCGAGTCCGGGGACTCGAGTTCAAGTAGATGGTGTTGTTTTACCCTAAGGTAGTTAACTAATACCGGTACGTCGGTTAAATCAGGCACGCACATCAACAATCCCTATGACATAAACAGAGCAATCAAAAAACATACTCAGTCATGCACTCGAAAGGCTTCATAAAAGTCTCCAGTCGAATATGTGATTCCACTGGACACTCGGGGGCTACTGACATGGGTATACCCTACAGGTACTCGAGCTTGGTATATACGGCCTGAATACGTAGAGGCCCACGGTGTCGCCAAGGCCCAAATGAAGAACTCG
This sequence comes from Avena eriantha, assembly GCA_910589775.1. NCBI lineage: Eukaryota > Viridiplantae > Streptophyta > Magnoliopsida > Poales > Poaceae > Avena > Avena eriantha. The sequence goes on along the minus strand of OU342745.1, from coordinate 369,227,361 downwards.
AGTAACCTACGGACTCTCGATTGCTTGCAGAACAAGAAGAATCTAAAGATAGAAAGTTCAAAGGGGAAAAGCCTAACATGTAACCGACTCAACCTGCTACTTGAGACATATCCTATCTATATAAAGGCTAGGAGCGGGCGGCGAGGATAACACACGCAACCCTAGTTTCCACAACCCCCGCCAGATTGCATTTGCGCACCATTGTAATCCTCAATTCCTTTGATAATTCCACGAGCAGACAAGCAGGAGTAGGGACCTCTACGAGGCCTGAACTTGGGTAAATCTTCGAGTCCCCTGTGTGCTTGTTTGATAACCGATAGATGTCTCCAGCGCTCCCTCCTTCTCCAAAACCATGGTCCATAACAATGGGCATTGATGAGTTAAACCCTCGTTAGAGACTTTTGCACATTCAAACATTTTTCACAAATCAACCATAAATGCTTTTGAGTTGATTCCAACTCTAAAAAATCACATTTCATAAGATCTATCTGAATATGTAAAAATATTTAGGTTTGCATGCAATGACATTGGACTAGTACCAAAATAATGCTATATATGCATTTCTAGTCACTTTAATTCTATTAAATGATAATCTTAAACTTTATAAAATATGACCAACACTTTAAATCACATTCCCATGTACTAGAATATGTGGTGATGACATGTGTCAACATGATCTCATATTTTAATTGGAGAATATTAAATCTTAAGTATTTTCAATGAGTAGAAATTACTTTTCTAAACTAAGATAAATAAGATTAAGCCTTTAATTCATGTGATGATTGTGATGATGCTAGATCATCAAGTGTAAGCCTTAGTGTGCTAAATAGAAATAGTTAAGTATTGTTTGGTGATTGTGTACCATGTATTCATTTATAGACGATAGTACCGACCCAAGCTACGAGGAGGAGGAGTACTACCAAGAAGAAGAAGAAGAAGAAGAAGAAGAAGAAGAAGAAGAAGAAGAAAACTTCAACCACTACACTACTCAAGGCAAGCCTAACACTACAAGTTAACTATGCAAGACATCACTAATTGCAAGATAACTTAAGCAAGATGCATTAGGCATGCTTTGGATATACAACTTTGATTATACCAATCCCAAGGTTTACTTGCAAGCTTTATCCTTTTACTTTACTAAAGCCTTTACTTTTAGTTAGTGATTTGTGAGTATTGGAAAAGTAGTATAGATAGCATAAAGAGTATAAAACTAGGCCTAACTAGTTATATTTAGATGTCATTCCATGGCATGAGATTGGAGATTAGCACCCCTCATTAGTGAACACTCTTAACTTTAGTGGCTAGTGCTAAGCATAAAAGTTGATCACTTTAGATGGGAATACTTGGTGAAAAAGGATTATGAAAACCTTGGAATGATGCTTCATTCTATTGAAATGTTTTGACATGTGTTATGGACACAAAAGGATTTGATGATGAAAATGTTGAGGCATGAGCCTTAGCCCTTTATAAAAATTGATGGTTGGGTTCGGATGCGATACCATTCCAATTTTACCGTACAACCACAATACCTGAATTGGATAGGGCTTAACTGGAAGCTTATATGCCTTAGTATGGGTTCCCTCGTGGAAGAGGTTTGAGCTGAGGCTACCTCGTGAGTGTGTATGTCCACCTATGCAGTGCCTAGGATGGCAGATGGCCATGGCTGGGAGGCCAAGATCATAGGGGAGGTGCCTATACTAGAGTGTGTAATTGAAAGGTTATGATTGATTATCCGCATACTAAGTATGATGATTCAGGGTTATCCCTAACGGATGTATCGAATTTTGTGGTGAAAGTGTACCACCTCTGCAGAATGTCAAACTATTCGAATAGCCGCATCCACGATCATGGACAGTTGGAGTGGCCATACTGTTCCGTCATCAGATGTTTTCAAAATGACTTGTGAAGTGAACTATGATTTTGACTTGACCACCACAAGGTTGTGGATATGAAAACTAGGTTCCCACTTAAAATGATTTAGAACATTAACTTAGTTTTATTTACTTCTAAACTCAGTTTTAGATAAATCTGGTTTTTTGCAAATAAACCTAGAGCTTAAGATTCCTACTAGAACTACCTTACTTGTTAGTGATAGCTTGCGAGTACTTAAAGAGTACTCATGGCTTTGTCCCTGGCTATTCCCGTGGACAGACTATGAGGAGGACTATCAGGATGATGGACAACAGGACGTCTACGACAACTAGGATCATCTCCCATCGTCAGCATTGCCTGTGACTTTGAAGATGGAGCCCCTACTACGTTTCTTTTTCGCAGCTTCATTTGTATTAAGACAGGATCATGAGATCCTTTATTTGTGTAAGACCTTATTATGGTTTGTAATGGATGATGTACTGTATCCAATCTGTTATGTCTCACAAAAATGGTAATACTGGGATTGCGAGGTATGGCATAACAGACATCTTGGATTAAAAATCCGGGTGTTGACAAGTTGGTATTAGAGCCATCCTGACCATAGGAGACCCTAGTTAGAATGGACGTCCGAACAAAAACTTAGTTTCAAAACAAAAGAAGTGAGTATTTATGAAAACCTATTCCCATTCTTATCCTCGATTCTTTCAAAAAAAATCATGTTCCTCCAAAATTCTTACATTCCTACATAAACTTTGACACACTTGATCACCTCACTAACTTACTTATCCTAAATTCTTATAGATGGAAGTCACCTATAGAAGTTCTACCAGCTAGGCAACGGAGGCCAACTGGTCTTTGAGAGGGATCTCGATGCACTATCAGAGTATCTTGAGCGCCCACATCCGGAATTCTTCGGGGCACAACTCAATGATCAACAAGGAGGAGAGCTATCATGGCTGATAATTGTATATCTCAGAGGCAAGATGGAAGCACCCACTTCAGAGAAGATCCAATTCAGCATTTGGGAGAATAACTGGCTAGATGGATTAGCCAGGGCTATGCAAGAAGCTCTTGCCCGTCTGCGTGGGCAAAACATCAACCAGATCCAGGGAACTTGCTTTGCTCACTATGCAAGGCGTGATTCTATGGGGATGCCCTTGGAGATGCCAAGCCATCTGGAGCTGAAGCACCAGGTGGATTATCTTGACTTCATATTGTACGATAGGCAGAAGGAGTTGGACAATGCTCGCGCCTACGCCAACCACAACCATGCCATTACAGTCAATAAGGTCCAGACCCTCGCCATCCTTGCTAGGGAGCGCCAATCACTTCGTCGTCAACGCGACAAGAAGGATCGCACCATCGATCATCTTTGCAAGAAGGTGGCCGCTCTCGAGAAGACCATTTGTGAACAAGAAGTCCAACTTGAAGCAAAGGAGGAGGAGGAAGGTGAAGATATCCAGGGAGATCTTTACTCTTACCTCAGTGATGACAATGACTACTTGGAGGATGATGCCATGGAGTTCCACACTAATGATTATGATTCCGACTTCATTGATGATGATTAGATGCACTTGATCACTACCGTAGGAATGAGTTATAACGGTCCCACTGTATCGTAGTTTGAAGAATGGTTCTTAAAACCATCTGTTTTCTATTTGTGTGTGGTGTGTGTTTGTATGGTGTGCTTTGTATCAATGAATGTAAAGAAGTGGTTAGTTTGAAAAACCTGAGTCATACTCAAAGTTTAAAGCTTGTGAAAAAAAACCATGAACCTTAGAAATTTCCCTCTTATCTCATTATCTATCTCAATCTTTAGATGACTCGTGGAAACCCTAGAGGAAGCAGTTCATATCACGACCCGATGTTGCAGATTCTGCAAAAGCTAGTTTCCGATCGTGAAGCTAGTATAGCCGAATGCCAAGCCAAACTAGTCACTCTTCAACAGATAGCTCAGATGGCCCACAAAAACCAAGGTCACGGAAATCAGGATCACCATGGATCCAAGCTCAAGAACTTTCAGAATACCAACCCACCTATATTTAATAAGTCTGAGGATCCCCTAGATGCTGATGACTGGCTGCAAACCATGGAGAACAACCTGAAGGTCGCAGGAGTTGAAGCCAATGAGAAAGTACTTTTTTCCACCCATTATCTGGTAGGAGATGCACGAGACTGGTGGAATAGCACCTGTACCATGAACGACGGTTAGATGATGACTTGGGAAGCATTCAAGATCAAGTTCAGCCGCACCCATGTGCCACAAGGTTTGGTCACCAGGATGAGAGATGAGTTCAGGGAACTGAAGCAAGGAAGGATGACGGTAGTCGAGTACCGTGACAAATTTCTGTCCCTAGCTAGATATGCCCCTGATGAGATTAACACTGAAGCCAAGAAGAAGGAAAGGTTCCTGAATGGATTGCATGATGAGATGCAGACTATGTTAGTCAACATCCGTTTTGGAGATCTAGAAGAGCTAGTAGACTCTACCATTCAGATGGAAGGGAAGATCAACCAAGCCAATGACAATCACAAGCGTCGCATGATGCACCCGGCTGGATCCCACAATACTCAGAAGTATCGCCCCAACCCGTCTGCAGGATATGCCCCAAGAAACAACAGACCCCCTATGTCCCGTCCCAGCTACCCCAATTGTAGCGGAGGAAACTTGACGTCTGGAGGAAACCACAACAATAACCCCAGCAACTCCAACAACTTCAACCGTGCACCGCCCAAGTCCAAGAACAACAACAACAATACTGCCCCAAGGACTGGAAGCAATGTTGTGCCTATTGCAGCCAAAGACAAGTCCCAGATTACTTGCTTTGAATGTGGATTCAATGGTCACTAATCCAACGAGTGCCCCAAGAAGCTTGCAGCCACCACCAATGTGAATGCACCTGCTTAGCAGCAACGCCGTGTTCAGCTTGGAAGGAGATTTGCCCCAGGGAATTCGCTCAACCGTAATGGCCGTCTGTTCCACATGAATGCTGAAGAAGCTCAGGAAGCACTCAATGTCGTACTGGGTATGTTTTCTGTTAACTCAGTACTTGCAAGAGTGTTGTTTGATTCTGGAGCATCGCACTCGTTTGTTACAGAAGAATTTGCATGCACTAGTAAGATTCAACCAACAAAATGAAGCATGTTATGATAGTTCAAATACCTGGTTCAACCACCAAAGCTAGAAAATTTTGCAAGGTTGTACCTATCAGAATCCATGGAATAGATTTTTATGCCGATCTAATAGTACTTGGAACCAAAGGTTTGGAAGTAGTACTAGTAATGGATTGGATGTCGAAACATAAAGGATTGATCGACTGTGCCAAGAAAGCCATAACCATGACCAGTAGCTCTGGAGTATCAGTAGAGATGTATTTGAAACCATGCCCTGTCAATTCAAATGCAACAAGAGTCTAGCCCAACCAACCATAGACCAAGTCAGAGTAGTCTGTGAATACCCCGACGTATTCCTAGCTGAATTGCCCGGTATGCCCCCAGACCGGGATATCGAGTTCATCATTGAACTAATTCCTGGAACTAGACCCATAGCTCAGAGACCTTATGGTATGAACCCATCTGAATTAGTGGAGCTGAAGAAGCAACTTGATGCTATGTTGGAGAAAGGTCTGATTCAACCAAGCGCATCGCCATGGAGGTCGCCTGTTTTGTTTGTGGATAAGAAAGATGGAGGTAACCGTTTATGTACGGATTACTGGAAGCTAAATGATGTCACCATCAAGAACAAGTACCCACTGCCAAAGATTGAGGATCTGTTTGATCAGTTGATTGGTGCTAGAGTGTTTTCTAAGATAGATCTTAGAACTGGTTATCACCAACTCAAGATTCGTGCAACAGATATTCCAAAGACCGCCTTTACCACCAGATATGGATTGTATGAGTATACTGTCATGTCTTTTGGATTAACCAATGCCCCTGCTTATTTCATGAATCTCATGAATAAGATTTTTATGAACTTCCTGGATAAGTTTGTTGTTGTGTTTATCAACGATATTCTGATCTATTCCAAGTCAGAAGAAGACCATGAGCTACACCTGAGAACCATCCTTGAAACCCTCAGAGAGCACCAGTTGTATGCCAAGTTTAGCAAATGTGAGTTCTGGTTGAAGGAAGTAGGATTCTTGGGACATATTGTGTCGGCAGGAGGAGTTGCTGTCGATCCCACCAAGATCAAAGATGTTGAAGAATGGGAAGCCCCAACCACTCAAACCCAAGTCCGTGCATTTCTCGGATTAGCAGGATATTACCGCAAGTTTGTTGAAGGATTTTCGAGCATCGCAAGACCGATGACCCAATTGTTGAAGAAAGATAAGAAGTTTGAATGGATGGACAAATGTGAAGCAAGTTTTCAAGAGCTCAAGAAGAGACTGATTTCAGCCCCAATTCTGATTATGCCAGATATCAAGAAGCCTTTTGATGTGTATTGTGATGCATCTAAGATTGGTCTCGGATGTGTGTTGATGCAAGAAGGCAAAGTCATAGCATATCTGTCCAGAAAACTGAAGCAGCATGAGCAAAACTACCCTACCCATGATCTTGAACTAGCAGCTATAGTTTTAGCCTTGAAGACATGGCGTCATTACCTGATGGGTAACCGCTGTGATATTTATTCAGATCACAAGAGTCTAAAGTATATCTTCACCCAGAAGGAGTTGAATATGAGGCAAAGGAGATGGATAGAGTTAATCAAGGATTATGACCTTGACATTCACTATCACGCTGGCAAAGCCAATGTGGTAGCGGAAGCTCTTAGCAGATTGCCGTGTAGGTTAAACACCATGATCAAAGAGAACCATCCAAGTTTGAATGAAGAGTTGGAGCAGTTTAGAACAGAGCTAGTTAGCAAAGGATTTTTAGCTAGTATTGAACTTCAACCCACTTTGATCAGTCAGATCAAGGAGGCGCAAAAATGAAATGCAAGTATCGACAGAATCAAACATCGTATTGGTACAGGGAAGGTACCCGGATTCACTGAAGATGAATAAGGAGTTTTGTGGTACAAAGGACCTATCTGTGTGCCAGCAGATTCGGAGATGAAGCAAGTTATCATGCAGGAAGCTCATGATACTCTTCATTCTATCCACCCCGGAGGAACAAAGATGTATCAGGATTTGAAGGAGCAATTTTGGTGGCACAAGATGAAGAGAGAAATCGGAAGCTACATAGCTAAGTGTGATATATGTGAGAGAGTCAAAGCGGAACATCAGAGACCCACAGGACTTTTGCAACCATTGCAGATTCCGGAATGGAAATGGGATTCTGTCGGAATGGACTTTATCGCCGGTTTGCCTACTTCTAGTAGGGGAAATGACTCTATTTGGATTATAGTTTATAGACTGTCCAAGGTAGCCCATTTTATACCTGTCAAGGCTACCTACTAGAGTTCGAAGCTAGCAGAGTTATACATTGCTAGAATCGTCAGTTTGCATGGAACCCCTGAGACCATAGTGTCAGATCGAGGAACCCAGTTTACCTCAAGATTTTGGCAGAAAGTCCAGGAAGGATTAGGAACCAAGCTGAATTTCAGCACAACTTATCACCTGTAAACCGATGGACAAACTGAAAGAGTCAACCAAATCTTAGAAAATATGTTGAGAGCTTGTGTGCTAGAATATGGATCAAAATGGGAAGATTGTCTGCCTTTCGTAGAATTCTCGTACAACAACAGTTATCAAGCCAGTTTGCAAATGGCCCCATTTGAATTTTTGTATGGAAGGAAGTGCCGTACCCCCTTGAATTGGTCGCAAGTAGGAGAGAGTCAGATTTTCGAACCTGACATCCTACGAGAAGCCGAAGAGAAGGTTCACAAAGTCCGTGAGCACCTCAAGACCGCCCAATCCAGACAGAAGAGTTATGCTGACAAGAGACGTCGAGACCTGACCTTCAATGTCAGAGATTTCATGTATCTCAAAGTATCACCCTTGAAGGGAATGCAGCGTTTTCAACTGAAAGGGAAGTTAGCCCCTAGATATATTGGACCCTTCAAGATTTTGAATCACCGAGGAAAAGTATCCTATCAACTGGAACTACCAAAGGAGATGTCATCCATCCATGATGTGTTCCATATCTCGTTACTTCGCAAATTCCTAGAAGTTCCGGAGAAGACCGAAGTGTTCAAGAACATCGATCACCTAGCCATTGATATAAACAAGAATCTGACATATCGGGAAGTACCCATTCTTATTTTGTAAGAAGCCTTCAGAACCACCAGGACCCGGAGTATCAAGTTTCTCAAGATCTAGTGGAGCAACCATACCGAAGAAGAAGCTACTTGGGAGCGAGAAGATTACATTAAGACTGAGTTTCTAGATCTCTTTAGTTCCTAGTTTTTCTTAAATCTCAGGACAAAATTTTGTTTAAGGAGGAAAGGTTTGTAACACCCCAAAAATGTTAATCAAGTTTATCAAGTTTTAAGCACCCAAATTTAGGGTTAACAAAAACTTTTATTCCAAAAATCTATATGAATGCATGTGTGTTTTGCATTGGTGTAGAATTGAGTGAATTTGCCATGCTTGATTGTTACAAATGATGAGAAATGGTTTAAAGGTGAATGCTACATCATCTAGGCCAATTACAAACAAAATCCAAAGAAAAAGAAATCAAATATGTATTAAATAAGCAAATGGTAATTTTGACCAAAGTTAACCACTAGGCCACTTTGAGTGTTCCTAGAAGAGAATTTATAATAGAAACATTTCTACTTCTTTTCACCCCTTGCTAGACCAAGTAAAAGTGAATCCAATCCCACTTTACAAACTCATAAAAACTATTTTCAAATATATTTAAAGGACAATTCAAATTTGAATAAAGTTCATATGGTAAGATCACCATTTTGCAAAAACCTATTAATACGTTGCTAACGTATCCATAATTTTTGATGTTCCATGCTTGGTTTTATTTGCTTTCTTATGTTTTGTCCACACTTTGGAGTACTTTCTATACACTTTCTTGGACTAACCTATTAACAAGAGCCACGGTGCCAGCTACCTGTTTTTTGCTATTTTTGGTTCCAGGAAAGTCAGAAAATGAATATTCTCCGAATTGGACGGGACAAAAGCCAAAGTCAGTTTTTCACCGAGGGACACCCGGAGCCAGAATACGAAACGGAGAGGGGCCAGGGGGCCGCCACACCGCCTGGCTGCATGGCCTAGCCTGGCCCATGCCCGGGGGTGGTCTGGCCGCCTCCGGCACCCCCTCGGCCTCCCCTTTCGCCTATATATTGCCTCTGATACAGAAACCCTAAGGACCGACCAAAATTCCATGAAAGAGTCTGTAGCCCCTGCCATCTCCATCGCTAGATCGCGAGGGATCTAAAGCTCTTCCCGGCACCCTGCCGGAGAGGGGAATTCACCCTGGAGGCCTTCCTCATCACCATGCAAGCCTCCGGTGTGATGCATGAGTAGTTCATCTCTAGACTACGGGTCCATGTAGTAGCTAGATGGTTGGTTCTTATCCTTTGTGCTATCATGTTTAGATCTCGTGAGCTCCGTTCATGATCAAGATCATCTATTTGTAATTCTACATGTTGTGTTTGCGGGGATCCGATGGATATTGAGATGCTATTTCAGATTGATTATTGATTCTATCAAGTCTTTCTTATTTGTGATCTTGCATGCTTTCCGTTGTTAGTAGCTATCTTGGCCAAGTAGATGCAAGCAACTCCAAGAGTTAGTATTTATGCTCGATAGTGGGTTCATGCCTCTAGTAATCTAGGGAAGTGACAGAAATCTCCAAGGTACTAGATGTGTTGTTACTACTAGGGAGAAAACAACAATCCTTTGTTCATAGAACAATCGTATTTTTTTACCTTACACGTAATGCGTAATGCATTATTTGTTGCTTGCAACTTAATAGTGGAGGGGGTTCGGATGATAACCTGAAGGTGGATTATTAGTCATAGATGCAATTGGATTATGGTCTATGTATAATATTTTAATGCCCAATCGAATCTCAAAGGAGTCAAGATGAGTAGTATATGCATGATTGCTTTCTCGATGTTTGTCAATTGCCCCGCTGTAATTTGTTCACCCAGCGTGTCATCTATCTTAAGGAGAGCCACCACTAGTGAACTATGGACACAGGTCCTTTCTTTTATCATCAATCTACAATCAACTGTTTACTACTTTATGTTTACTTTCTACAAACTATTACTTTATTCGACTCGATACGTTTAATCCTTTATTTTTAGCAAAACTGGTGAGATTGACAACCTCATCGCAAGTTGGGGGCAAAGTTCTGTGGTTGTGTTGTGCAGGTCTCCACGTTGCTGCTGGCACTGGTAGTGCGCCCTACCAAAGTTCAGCTAGCAACACCTTTGGGGTGTTTCCTTGCTCCTACTGGATTGATAACCTTGGTTTCATAACTAAGGGAAAACTTGTTACTATGCTCATCATACCTTCTTCTTGGGGTTCCCCAACGGGCTCGATATATGTTGGGCTAAGCAACTGATTTTCTGGCGCCGTTGCCGGGGAGTCAAGGACATCTTCACAAGGGGAGTCTCTCATAACCAATCTCTTTACTTTGTTATTTTTGTTTTGCTTAGTTTACTTTTTTGCTTTGTTTGCTTGTTTCTTTATCAAAAAAACACACAAAAAATAGTTTTACTAGTTTGGTTTTTTTTTTAAAAACACACAAAAAATTAGTTCCTATCTTAAGTTGCCATTATGTCTAGCTTTTCTCCAATCACTATGTCACCTGAGGAACACTTTCAAACAAGGAATTGAAGAAAGTTTCAAAGAAGTTTGGTCTAGAATCTCTGATCTACATGAAAAAACTGAATCTAAAATGACTCAAAGCTTGTTCCTTAGTTGTTTTTACGTTGGAATCGCTCTTTGCTATAGGTATACTTTGGATGCTGTAGTGGGAGGAGATTTCCTCCAATGCAATAAGTATGATGCTATTAATGCCATAAAGAAGTTGGTCTTTACTTACAACTTGCCTAGCAAATCTGATTCTTCCTTCATAAACATATTTGCTAGATTGAATACTCTTGAGACCAGCACTGCTAGTTTGAAAGATTGCTATAATACACTTAGAGAGCATCATAACTATGTTCTAATAAATTTTGAACCCTCAAAATGGCTTCCCACAGTAAAGATTGCTATAAATAATGAAACTTTTCATGCTCGATGTGATATCATGTCCTGAATTTTGTCTTATGCCCAAAGATATCTATGAATCTTTGAATCTTTGGGGGCTTTCTGAAGGAGGAGAAGAAATATTTCTTGCTAATAATGTCACAATATTACCCATTGGAATAGCTGAAGGAGTGTTTACAAAGATCCTAGGGAAAATGGTTTCTACTGATTATATTGTTATTGAATGTGTAGGAAAAGGACAAATCACACTTGGAAGATCCCTATTGAAACTCCTTGGAGCAATAATAGATGTGGAAACAAGCACCATGCACTTTGATTCCCCACCAAGCAATCATATATTCCCCAAGGTTAAGAATAAAAGTAAGAGAGGTAAGGGCAAGAAATTTGGTTTTAATGCTTCTTCATTTGAGAACACTTGATTCTTTTTCTTGCTTTCTATGCCTAACTTAAAGTCGTTAAAGAAAAGTACTTATTGGGAGATAACCCAAAAGTTTTAGACGAGTCTTGGAAGTTATTACTTCTGTAATAACCGCTACTTATCCTTTTTATTTGCTTTTTGTGCCAAGAGTAACATCTAATGAGAGAGAAGTAATGATTGCGAAAGTTGTTGTCCCGAAACAGATTTCTGTGTTTCACCATAAAAATTCGTGTAAAATATATGTACGTCCTTTTGAAGCGTGAATTTTTGTGCTTCTTCCCCAGGTTGTTATCGAACTTTCGTTAGGTTAACACTTTTCGATTTGAGCAACAGAAGGTCTTCGAAAAAATTCATCTTTACCTTCTGGTCTGTTTTGACAGATTTCTCCCTTTATTTGTATTTGCTTCTTGTTGGTTCCTTTTTGAGTTCTTTTGGGAGAATTGAGCTTTTTGAGGGAACTGCTACAGTAGCTTCTGTTTTAGTGGAAGTTTTATTGGTGTTGGAACTGAACCTAAAGACCTATTATCTTGAGTGCACTAATGTTGCTAATAAAGATTGTGTGAAGTTTTGTATGAAGAAAAAAAATCAGGTGTATGGAAGGAATGAGTAATGAGATGAAGGATGGACTAAAGCTCAAGCTTGGGGATGATACGCGTGTCACTCCAAGAAATATCCAAAAAGTACAAGCGTCAAAGCTTGGGGATGTCCAAGGCATCCCCTTCTTTATCAATAAAAATTCTAGGTTCCTTCCAAACACTTCATTTTTATTGTTTCATGCACATTTGTGTTGTTCTTGGAGCATCTTCTTTTTCTTTTTCGTTTTGGTTTTTGTTTGCTTGGTTTGCTTAGTTTCCTGAATAAATTGGTTGTACCCCCTCTTTCATGCATTGGTTTTCGAATAGTTTGGTTTGGATTGAAAAAGAGTAGGAAAGTTCATGCTTAAGTGGTAAATAGAGCTTGTTTTTGACTGTGGCCTATTCTTTGTCATGCCATGCTTGATATTGTTTTGGCTTTATGTTAGTATTCTTTGCTGTAGCATGACATGTTATAAACAATTGAGATTGCTTAATGTGCCTTGGAAGAATCATGCGTTGTTTTAGCATATTAAAGCATAGTATTGTGGTATTCTCCTTTGATGCTTTATTTGGGTTGACTTGGCGCATGCTCACACCATGTTATGACTATCCCAAGTCACCATAGCCTTTATGATCCTTTAGTATTCAACTGGTAGTATCACTTTATGCTTTGATTAATGATGTTTTGTCGCTCTGCATGATTATGGCCATTATTGCTTTGTTAGTTGGTCGCTCCCAGTCTCTTGCTAGCCTCCATAACCAAGTGTGAGTTCCACTCATGCATCCAACTCCTAAAACCAAGTTATTCCAAAGAGTCCACCATACCTACCTATTAGCATATGCTATTCCAAGTATATTCATGTTTTTTTCTACCTTCTGAATTAAGCTTGTTATGAGAAAACTAGTGATTAAATCTCTCACAAACTTGATGACACACTTGACTTTTCTTGCATTTAATAAACTTGAACCATTGCATCCATATTTGTTGCGTATATGCTTGCGCTTTATAAGTTGAAGTTAGCAGAACCATGTATCATGGGGAACGCTTTCAACATTGCACTTGTACTTTGTACCCCGTTGATATCATGTTCTTTTGCTTACAGATCCCGGCGGTGTGAAATAAAAGTGGAACTTGTACGATCATGGAGTTTGTATGTATGTTAGAGAAATGCTTGGGCCGCTAGCCTAAGCCATGCCTAATCATGGTGGAAACTTGCAGCATAACCGTAATGAGTACTCTATGAAGCATCCTCAATAAAAACCTATGCAAATAGCAAATAAAAAGATCGCTTAGATGCTCATTGTCTGCTTGCCTTGTCATTTTAATTATGGGATAGCTCCTGTATCATGTGCAAGGGGTACCCTGTTGGCGGTTCTCTATGATACATATGTACTTACAATGACAAGAGCTTACTTGTGACTAAAGCTGAGTAGCATGAGGTTCGGTCTTCGTAAGTAAGGGGCATGAGATTTCAGCTTATAACTTGTCAAGCATATCTTCTTAGTTGTGTCACTTTAACCTTAATCACCTTCAAGATGCTTATGATAGGGGCAATGAGAGCTGAAAGCTAATAAGTACCATAATTTTTGGAAGCTCTTTATGAAACTTGAATCCCTACTTCATTCTATGAAGGCCTTTATTTTACTTTTATGTTGAGTCTCCACCTTCTATCTTTATGCACCTACTTTGAGAGCATAGTGGCCATTCTTAGTTATATGTGCATTGTCCCAAGACTTGTTAATTGATGCATAGCTTTGATATTACTTGTTTTAAACTATTTGTATCTAGTCACTCTTATGAACTTTGAAGGTGTCCAATGCATTTATGTTTGCTACTCTATGAGGGACAAGCTGAATGCTACTATGCTATGTTTTCTTTATGTGAAACAAACAAAAGTCTTGCAAAGCATTGTTATTCATGAATCTTTTGTTTGTGCCTTTTCATGTTGCAACATAGTTGCTATGTTTTATTGTTAGAACTTTGTCTTTCATGCTATGTTGAAGTACTATGATCCCAGCTATCAATGTTTTACAAATACTTTGATCAAGTTTATGATGGTGCATGTCACCTCAAAAATTATTCTTTCTTTTTATCACTTACCTACTCGAGGACGAGCATGAGTTAAGCTTGGGGATGTTGATATGTTGCTAACGTATCCATAATTTTGGATGTTCCATGCTTGGTTTTATCTACTTTCGTATGTTTTGTCCACACTTTGGAGTACTTTCTATACACTTTCTTGGACTAACCTATTAACAAGAGCCACAGTGCCAGCTGCCTGTTTTCTGCTGTTTTTGGTTCCAGGAAAATCATAAAATGAATATTATCGGAATTGGGCGGGACAAAAGCCAAAGTCAGTTTTTCACCGAGGGACACCCGAAACCAGAATACGAGACAGAGAGGGGCCAGGGGGCTACCACACCGCCTGGCTGCGTGGCCCAGCCTGGCCCATGCCCGGGGGTGGTCTGGCCGCCTCCGGCACCCCCTCGGCCTCCCCTTTCGCCTATATATTGCCTCTGATACAGAAACCCTAAGGACCGACCAAAATTCCATGAAAGAGTCTGTAGCCCCTGCCATCTCCATCCCTAGATCGCGAGGGATCTGAAACTCTTCCCGGCACCCTGCCGGAGAGGGGAATTCACCCTGGAGGCCTTCCTCATCACCATGCAAGCCTCCGGTGTGATGCATGAGTAGTTCATCTCTAGACTACGGGTCCATGTAGTAGCTAGATGGTTGGTTCTTATCCTTTGTGCTATCATGTTTAGATCTTGTGAGCTCCGTTCATGATCAAGATCATCTATTTGTAATTCTACATGTTGTGTTTGCGGGGATCCGATGGATATTGAGATGCTATTTCAGATTGATTATTGATTCTATCATGTCTTTCTTATTTGTGATCTTGCATGCTTTCCGTTGTTAGTAGCTATCTTGGCCAAGTAGATGCAAGCAACTCCAAGAGTTAGTATTTATGCTCGATAGTGGGTTCATGCCTCTAGTAATCTAGGGAAGTGACAGAAATCTCCAAGGTACTAGATGTGTTGTTACTACTAGGGAGAAAACAACAATCCTTTGTTCATAGAACAATCGTATTTTTTTACTTTACACGCAATGCGTAATGCAATTATTTGTTGCTTGCAACTTAATACTGGAGGGGGTTCGGATGATAACCTGAAGGTGGATTATTAGTCATAGATGCAGTTGGATTACGATCTATGTATAATATTGTAATGCCCAATCGAATCTCAAAAGAGTCAAGATGAGTAGTATATGCATGATTGCTTTCTCGATGTTTGTCAATTGCCCCGCTGTAATTTGTTCACCCAACATGTCATCTATCTTAAGGAGAGCCACCACTAGTGAACTATGGACCCCGGTCCTTTCTTAGATCATCAATCTACAATCACTGTTTACTGCTTTCTGTTTACTTTTTGCAAACTATTACTTTCTTCCACTCGATACGTTTAATCCTTTGTTTTCAGCAAAACCGGTGAGATTGACAACCTCATCGCAAGTTGGGGGCAAAGTTCCGTGGTTGTGTTGTGCATGTCTCCACGTTGCTGCTAGCACCGGTAGTGCGCCCTGCCAAAGTTCAGCTAGCAACACCTTTGGGGTGTTTCCTTGCTCCTACTGGATTGATAACCTTGGTTTCATAACTGAGGGAAAACTTGTTACTGTGCTCATCATACCTTGCTCTTGGGGTTCCCCAACGGGCTCGATATATGTTGGGATAAGCACCTATCAAATCAATTCCACTTGACTTTTCCAAGCAAACATAGACACTTAAGCATAAGTTTAGCTCACTCACCAAAATTCACTCAAAAATTCCAAATTCAAATCCTTGCGGCCATTAAGACAAACACCTTGCAGACACTAACTAACTCTGGCCTAACTTCACTGTTTTGAGTAGTGATCCTCGACCAATTGGTTCCATCTTCACTCCCCTATCTCCCCAGTGTCGAGCAGCAGTAGACTACTCTCCCCCTTAGCCGTTTTGCACCAGTGCGCCGCCACCCGATGCCACACTCGCCGACTGACCGTGGACAGAGCGATAGAGGCCACACCACCCTCTCCCACGCTGCGCACCAAACACGCCACCATCCACCACCACCCCCTGTCCAAGCCTCGACCACAGCCAGGCCCTGAACCACCCTAGCGACGCAGTGCCCAGTCTCACTACGCCGTGCTAAGAACACGCCAGAGCGCCGCACCCGACCGGCTCACACAAACTGCGCCTTGCTCTCTCCACGCACACGCACACTCGCCATGATCACCACCACCTCCCAGACACCCCTGTTCGCCGCTGCGCGACCCGTAAAACCTCGTGCGCCATCGCAAACACCGCCGCTCCCGCGCAGAGCATCGCACGCGCCCGACCAACCTAGACCGCCCCGTGCCTCGCCATTAAGCCAGTGGCGATCTCCAAGGAACACCGCACCGCCCCATACCATCATCCACGCCACTAGCCGCCTGTATTGTCGTCATCGACGAGCTAAAGCCCATCCCGCTCAGTCCCCTCACCGTTGTATAAATAGAGACCCCCTCCGTCTCCATTCTCCACACCAACACACTCCCCACTCCTCACTGAGCCTCCCACACTTCTTCCTAGAACAAGGCAAGCTCTTCCTCACCGGAATTTGGCCGGAGCCCGTCGCTGCAGAAGGAGAAGGGCGCCGTCAATTGGAGTCGCCCTAGGAGCTGTCGCGACCACCGTTCGAACCGCCATCGTCGACCACGTCGTTCGCCCCCATCGCCGACCCTAGCTGGAGCCCAGGTGAGCCTCACCATACCCCACCACCGCATTAGGTTTAATTCCTCGTTGGAGTTGTTCGTCGTCGACGATGAACTACCGTTGTTGGATCGTCTTTTAATTGCACGACCTAGATTTAACGATATTGTTTCGGTTAGTTTAAGTCGCTGACTAGTGGACCACCCCTGTCAGTAGCCCACTGCGTTGTACTATGCAGATTGGGCCAGTCCGTTTAGTTTCCCGCGTAGGCTTGTAGATTCAAATTAGTATTTTCCAATTTAGTTAAAATCACATTCTGTTAGTAGATTCAAAAATCCATTCAGAGAGATTCACTAAACCAAATTGCATGATTCCAATTTTGTTAGAAAGGTATTTAAATTATCTATCCAAGCCTGTTGGATTTAAATCATTTGGAGTTAGAGATCACCTATACCAAAAATAACAAGACAGAGACTTTTGCACATTCAAACATTTTTCAAAAATCAACTATAAATGCTTTTGAGTTGATTCAAACTCTCAAAAATCACATTTGATAAGATCTATCGGAATATGTAAAAATATTTTGGTTTGCATGTAGTGACATTGGACTAGTACCAAAATAATGTTATATAGGCATTTCTAGTCACTTTAATTCTATTAAATGATAATCTTAAACTTTATAAAACATGACCAACACTTTAAATCACATTCCCATGTATTAGAATATGTGGTGATGACATGTGTCAACATGATCCCATATTTTAATTGGAGAATATTAAATCTTAAGTATTTTCAATGAGTAGAAATTACTTTTCTAAACTAAGATAAATAAGATTAAGCCTTTAATTCATGTGATGATTGTGATGATGCTAGATCATCAAGTGTGAGCCTTAGTGTGCTAAATACAAATAGTTAAGTATTGTTTGGTGATTGTGTATCCCCATATTCATTTATAGACGATAGTACCGACCCAAGCTACGAGGAGGAGGAGTATTACTAAGAAGAAGAAGAAGAAGAAGAAGAAGACTTCAACCACTGCACTACTCAAGGCAAGCCTAATACTACAAGTTAACTATGCAAGGCATCACTAATCGCAAGACAACTTAAGCAAGATGCATTAGGCATGCTTTGGTTATACAACTTTGATTATACCAATCCCAAGTTTTACTTGCAAGCTTTATCCTTTTACATTACTAAAGTTTTTACTTTTAGTTAGTGTTTTGTGAGTATTGGAAAAGTAGTATAGATAGCATAAATAGTATAAAACAAGGCCTAACTAGTTATACTTAGATGTCATTCCATAGCATGAGATTGGATATTAGCACCCCTCATTAGGAACACTCTTAACTTTAGTGGCTCGTACTAAGCATAACAGTTGATCACTTTAGATGGGAATACTTGGTGAAAAAGGATTATGAAAACCTTGGAATGATGCTTCATTCTATTGAAATGTTTTGACATGTGTTTGATACGTCCAAAACGTATCTACTTTCCCGAACACTTTTGCTATTGTTTCTCCTCTAAACTTGTGTGATTTGGATACAACTAACGCGGACTGACGCTGTTTTCAGCAAAATTACCTTGGTGTCTACTTTTTGTACAGAAAATCAACTATCAGGAAAAATCCCGGAAAATATGCCAAAAATCCTATTTCACCCGAAGACTCCAGGAGCCAGAATACGAGACGAAGAAGAGCCAGGGGGTGGCCACACCACCTGGTGGCGCGGGTCAGGCTAGGCTGCGCCAGGGGGTGGTGTGGGCCCCCCAAGCACCCCCTCGGCCTCTCTCTTCACCTATAAGGAGCCTTCTGGCCTAAAGACTTCGGGGGGTTTGACGTTTTTCCAGAAGGAGTTCTGCTCCGCCGCCACCACGAGATTCCACAAAACAGCACCAGAAACTCCGTTCTAGCACCCTGCCGGCACGGGGAATTGGAGGAGATCATCGCCATCATCATCACCATCGCTTCTCCATCGACCATCCATGTTTCCCCCATCTATGAGTGAGTAATCCCCCGCTGTAGGCTATGGGGATGGTAGGGATTGGATGAGATCGTTCATGTAATGGCATTAGATTGTTAGGGCATGATGCCTACTATCTTTTATTAGTGCTTTATGACTTTGTTGCAACTTGTTGTGCTTAATGCTTGTCACTAGGGCCCGAGTGCCATGATTTCAGATCTGAACATGTTATTGATTCACTATGATAGTATTGTTTTTGGTCTTATCTAAAAGTTGTATATACACGTTGTTTTCCGGAACCAATGGCCCCGAAGTGATAGAAATCGGGATAACCGGAGGGAATGGCTTTGATGTGAGGATCACATGTGTTCATGGAGTGTTAATGCTTTGCTCCGGTGCTCTATTAAAAGGAGCACCTTAATTGCCAGTAGTTCCCTTGAGGCCCCGCTGCAAACGGGCTGGCAGGATAAAAGATGTTGTGCAAGTTCTCATTGCGAGCACGTATGACTATACATGGAACACATGCCTAGGATTATCGAGTACTTGGATGCTTTATCTTATTTATCTGCAATTGCCCTATGTTCTGATTGCCATGTGAATTGTCTTGTCCATGCAACGCCCGTCCATCCATCCCTATGCCTACCACACTCGAATCCCACTGTTTACTGCTATTGTTACTGCTGTCTTTACTTTGCTACTACTGTTACTTTACTATTCCTACTACAAAATTGTTGCTACTGATAAACCGTTGTGAGCAAGATTGTTTCCAGGTGGAGCTGAATTGACAACTCAGCTGTTAAGGCTTATAAATATTCTTTGGCTCCCCTTGTGTCGAATCAATAAATTGGGTTTCATTTCCCTCGAAAATACTACGATACACCCCCTATACTTGTGGGTCATCAAGACTATTTTCTGGCGCCGTTGCCGGGGAGCATAACTTTATTTATCAAGTTCACTTGGATTCTCTATTGTTCGCTGCTATCCATCCATCATGGGTAAGTCTCGTGATGGCAAGTTTCCTATTTTACCATCCACTACAAGAAGAGGTACGGTTCTGAACACCTATGTTGCTCTTGATTCACCATCTGTTATAAGTAAGCTCGTTACACCACCGAATACACATGCTACACACACTACTACTACTGCTGAATCTGAAACTTCTGATGCTTATGATGTTGCTTCTATTGTGCTTGATAACAGTGGTTCATTAGGTCCTTTCCTAGATGCTACAATTGCTAGAACTATAGTTGGAAATACTGAAACTCCTAATGAAGATACTACTACACCTGTTAGTTCACCCGAGTCTAGTGAAAGTTATGATATAGAAGATGGTTATGTTGAGATGACCGATGAATTTATTAAAGAATGTAAAAACACCCATGATAGGAGCACTGTTAAGAGTCTCCTTGAGAGGCGTACTATTAGACCCAAATTGCCTCCTATTGCTAAGTTTGCTGCTTGATACGTCCATTTTGCATCACTATTCTATGTCTTAATTCAGTATTATTCATTGATATATTTCATATTGAGAGGTGATACTTATGTTATTTCATCTATTTTTGCATGGTTGATGACTTTTGGAGCATGGACCGCTGCAGTCGAGATTCTGATGGAAAAGGTGCTGTTTGGAGGCAAAATTTGCGAAGATCAGAAAATCCGGAAAAATATACGGAAAATCCTATTTTTCCAAAAGACTAAGGATGCCAGAAGATGGAGTGGAGGTGGGCCACAGGGGGCCCACACCACCCCATGGCGCGGGCAGGCCTAGGCCGCGCCTGGAGGTGGTGTGGCCGCCCTGGCCCACTCCAGCTTCTCCCCTCTGGCGTATATCATCCCCACGAAACCCTAAGACTCGGAGAGCGCCACAGAAAGATTCCGCCGCCTCTGCGGGGCGGAAAACACCGAGAGAGAAAGATCTCTCCGGCAGACAGATTTCTGCCAAGGGAATTCCTTCCCGGAGAGGGGAGATCGTCGCCATAAAAACCACCATCAAGCTGGACTTCATTGGGATCATCATCATCATCACCACCACCATCATCACCATCAGCACCCTCATCACCATCTCCATATTGCTGTAACAATCGGTTCAATCTTGCTATAGTTCATAGGGGAAACTTTCCCAGTGTTGATTACTCTTTGTAGTTGATGCTATTGAGTGAACCATTGAATTATTGTTTATGTTCAGATTGTTATACATCATTATTCCATCTCTGATCATGATCCATATGATGTCTTGTGAGTAGTTCGTTTTGTTCTTGAGGACATGGGAGAAGTCTTGTTGTTAGTAGTGGAGTTGTGTTGAGAAAGATTCAATAGATTGTTATTGAAGTTGTGGTGTACTGCTTCTAGTGGTGTCATGTGAACATCGACTACATGACACTTCACCTATATGGGCCTAGGGGAATGCATTGTGTATTTGGCTACTAATCGTAGGGGTTGCCGGAGTGACAGAAACCTGAACCCCAGTTAGGAAACCATTGCACAAGGGACGTAAGGGTCTTAAAGTTTAAAGTTGTGGTTAGGTTTTGCCTTAATTACTTTCTTGTACTTACGGATGTTTGCAAGGGGTATAATCACAAGTATGTATTAGTCTTGGATGGGGCGGTACATTAGCACAGGTTCACCCACACAACACTTAGCAAGCTAAAAAAGATTAATCGACTATATGAAGCGAAAGCACTTGACAGTCTTCCCATGTGTCCTCGAGAACGTTTGGTCATCTATAGAAATACAACCGGCTTGTCCTTTGCTGTATAAAGGATTGGGCCACTTGCTGCATTTATTCACTCGTACTTTGTTTACTTGCTTTATCGAAAACCCCTAAAAATCCGTTTGCCAAGTATTTGCAGAGAATTCCTGATCCATACCACTAGCCAGCACCTTCTGCTCCTCGTTGGGTTCGACACTCTTACTTATCGAAAATACTGCGATACACCCCCTATACTTGTGGGTCATCAAGACTATTTTCTGGCACCGTTACCGGGGAGTGAAGCGCTATTGGATTGTGGAACTGGTAAAGGAAACTTCTACTATGAGTATTGTTTACTTCTGCTAGTTGCTTTATTTTCGTTATGGATAATTCGCTGAGTTTCTTATTTGGTAATGCTACTACCACTGCTAAGGTAGTAGATAAGCCACCACCTGCTGAGAGAGATGTTTTCAAAATACCTACAAGAATTATTGATCGTGTTATGGATAACTACTATGTTGGGGATGGAACTGTCCATCCCGGTGATCAGTTACTCTTTATACACGAATTATGCGGGTTGTTCAATTGTGCAGGTATTACTACAGATCAAGTTAAGAAGAAGTTATTCTCATTATCACTGAAAGGAAGAGCTGAGGAATGGTATAAGCTGCTGAAGAATGGTCAAGCTCTGGAATGGGAGGAAATAGTGCCTCTCTTTTATTCAAAGTTTTATCCTCCTAGTGAGATTCATAAAGATCGAAATCAAATATACAACTTTTGGCCTCTTGATGGAGAGAGTACAGCCCAAGCTTGGGGGAGATTGAAGTTACTAATGCTCAAATGTCTCATTCATGAGCTCTCCAACAATATTATTATCAATAACTTTTATGCAAGGCTCCCTCTACATGATAAAGATTTATTGGATGCTTCTTGTGCTGGATCATTCACTCGTATGGAAGAAGCTAAATGGGACCTTTTAGATCGTATTCAAGACAATGCTGAAGCTTGGGAGAATGAAAAAGGTAGAAAGTCAGGTATAAATTATGATTATGAATGCATTGAATCTTTTATGGGAACTGATGACTTTCAAAATATTAAAAATGCTTATGGTCTAGACTCTCAAGCTATTGCTTCTTATTTTAAGGCTTTTGCTTCCTACATTGAAGTGCCTAAAAAGAAGTGGAATAAGTATCATGAACCTTATAAAGATGTTGCTAAGAGTGTTCCTGCAAGAGATACTTAAGTTTATACTGCTAATCATGTTTTACCTGAACCTTATATTGAGAAAATGTCTTTTCCAGTTAAGGTAAAGGAACATTCTATGATAGCTAGTATGGTTAATGAAAGTACAAGTAAAGCTGTTGAACCTGATAAAAAAATGGTTGATGAACCTATAATAGCAAATGTGAAAGACTTTGTCACTAAGTATGAGGAAGAGGGACACACTATCCTTTGTAAGGATACCTCTAAAATTGTTTCACATAGTAGTGCTATGAGAGCTAGTATTCCTGTGTTTTCTATTAGAATAAGTGATCATTGTTATGATGGTCCTTGTGATAGCTATATTGTTAAGTTTATGCATGATACTGAAAGTTATTATGAGAGAGGGAAAAGTGTTCTTATGCATCTCAATAATATCAAGTTTCCTCGTTTTATGCTGAAAGTTTTTATGTTGCAGTTCTTTTGCCTTCTTATGCAAGTTGCCTCTGGTTTCAATAACTTGTTTGTTTACAAAATCCCCTTGCATAGGAAGTGGGTTAGACTTAAATGTGTGTGTGTTTTTTCTTCTTAATGCTCTCTTTCACTTTAATTCATATCCCTATGAGATCTTCTTTAAAATTATCATGCCCATCTTAATGGCTATAAAGAAAGAGCTTTATGGGAGACAACCCAATTTGTTTTTGATTTCAGTTTGTTTTTGTTTCTTTGAGTCTTGGAAGTTATTACTTCGGTAATAACCGCTCCTTATCCGTTTTGTTTGGTTTTTGAGTCAATATCAACCTCTAATGAGAGAGAAGTAAGATTTGGGAAAGTTGTTGTCCCGAAACAGATTTTTGTGCTTCACCGTAAAAATTCGTGAGAGATCTCTGTATGTCGGATTGAGCTGTAATTTTTTGTGCTTCTGCCCCATGTTGTTATTTAACTTTCTTTAGTTTTGAACTTTTTTATTTGAGCAACATAAGATTTTAGAAAAAATTGATATTTACCTGCTGGTCTGTTTTGACAGATTTTGCCACTCTTGCATTTGCCTCTTTATTCGATTCCTTCTTGAATTCTTTTTGGGTTTTCGGAAGGATTTGCTACAGTAGCTTTTGTTTTGATGGTTTTCAGTTGAAGTTGGACTCAAAAG
Organism: Avena eriantha; assembly: GCA_910589775.1. Lineage (NCBI taxonomy): Eukaryota > Viridiplantae > Streptophyta > Magnoliopsida > Poales > Poaceae > Avena > Avena eriantha. The sequence goes on along the minus strand of OU342745.1, from coordinate 369,203,656 downwards.
GTTTTATCGCTTCACTTATACTAATGTTGCCAATAAGAACTGTGTGAAGTTTTGTGCGAAAGAAATTTCCAGGTAGTGGAGATAATGGTGCAATAAGGAAGAAGAAGGGTTTTATGACTCAAGTAATAAGTGTATGAAGATGAAGATATTGATGATTCAAGTGATGACTCCGAGAGGATCCACTAAATACCAATTCAGAGACCTGCAGAGTCCGTTTCCAACTAGGTAACAGTTCTGGTAAGAAAAGTTCCGCGAAAATACAATCCAACTATATATTTGCAGTTTTCAGTCAATAAGGAAAGCTACGAAGCGAAAAAGAGATGGAAACGGAGCCAGGGTGGCTCACACCACCCTGTGGCGCGGGCCCTCCCCTGGCCGCGCCACCATGTGGTGTGGCCACTTCGGACTCCGCCTCCGACTCGTTTTCTCCCAGTACCTTCTTTTTGATATGAAACTTCGTAATATATAACCCCCCCAGATCCCCCGAGGTTCGTATATCGTGTTTTCGTCATGTTTTTGTTTCGATCTGTTTCTGTCAGGACATACTCTTTGAAGGTTTAGAAGCACAATGGTGTCTGCCAAGGATAGAGGGAAGGAGCCCATGGAGGAAGACCTCCAAGACCCCGGGAAGGAGAAGGAGATCAAGAGTGAAGGTGAAGAGGAGGCAAAGCATACCGGCACCACCATTGCAAGCATTGGAGTGGTGGAAAATCCAGCCATTGGAGGGAAGCCTCCTCATCACCGTCCAGATCCCTGGTCACTTCCTCCACGCACCAAGAATCCTTTCCATACCCTTATCCATGAGCATCAATACGAGAATATGCCCAAGGGGAAATTACCCTCCAATTGGGATTTGCCTCGTTCTAGCCATGCAGGAAAAGAAGACTTCAAAGAGGTAGAGTGGGGAAAGAATAGCGAGAGCTGGAATTCTCAACACGACATGATCATGAGCCGCATTGAGCAAAACTCACAGCTGATTCGTAATCTCACCTTCAAGATTGAGGACTTGGGGAAACTAATCAAAGAGCTCATTGAGAGGATACCACCACCACCGAAGGAGTAATTCGTCATCAGGTTTGGCATCCCCTTGGTTTGTTCCAAGCTTGGGGGAGTGTCGTGGTATCACATCACTATCTTCTATCTTTTTACCTTATTAATAAAGTCATATCATGAATAGAGGAGTTATTATGTACTATGGTTTGCATTATGGAAGTGTCCCCTCTCTCGTTAGATATGTATCCCTTGGTGTGAGTTTCTGTTATGGAATATTAATGAGAAGTTCTATCATTCACTCTTTTGCATAGCTTATTTTAGTTTTCAATTCGTGGTTATATGATTTATCTTGTTGTTAGTATTGGTATCGCTCTAGGATCATTGAGTTTATTTAGTTGGTTTCGGCAAACCTGGCTCGGTCAGTAGCAACACCTTTTTGAGAGTTGAAAATAAAAAGATAGAAGTACTCTAGAGAAAAATAATTTCATCATCTTTCTTTCTTGGTTTGCTCATAAGTTTAGTATTCTCTAGTTAAGATCTTTTGTGCTTCCAAGGAAGATTGCATGTTTGTCTTTATCACTTGTATGTTTGTTTATTTCCTTCAACTCTTATACTTGCTACCCAGCCTTGCTAGCCAAAAACCAGTACTAAGAGGGAATTCTTCTCGTGCATCCCCTCCTTTAAACCAAAACCTTTGCCATTTGTGTCCACCATACCTACCTAGTAGCATTATTGCTATTCCAAGTAAATTCTTGTTTTATCTACCTCCCAAATTAAACTTGTTATGTGAAAATTAGTGATTAAAGCTCTCACGAACTTCATGGCACACTTTACTTTCCTGCATTTAATAAACTTGAACCATTGGGTCCTTCTTTGTTGCGTATATGCTTGCGCTTTATGAGTTGAAGTTAGCCGAACCATGTATCATGGGGACCTCTTTCAACACTCCATTGGTACTTGTACCTAGTTGATATCATGTTCTTTTGCTTATGGATCCCGACGGTGTGAAATAAAAGTGGAACTTGTAAGATCATGGAGTTTATATGTGTGTTAGAGAAACTCCTGGGCCGCTAGCCTAAGCCATGCCTAATCATGGTGGAAACTTGCAGCATAACTATAGTGAGCATTCTATGAAGCATCCTCAATAAAAACCTATGCAAATAGCAAATAAAACGACCGCTGAGATGCTTACTGTCTGGTTGCCTTGTCATTTTGATTATGGGATAGCTCCTGTGTCATGTGCAAGGGGTACCCCGTTGGCGGTTCTTAATGATACACATGTATTTACAATGACAAGAGCTTGCTCGTGACTGAAGTTGAGTAGCATGAGGTTCGGTACTCATAAGTAAGGGGAATGGGACTCCAATTTATAACTTGTCAAGCATATCCTCTTAGTTGTGTCACTTTAACCTTAACCACCAAAAGATGCCTATGATAGGGGCAATGAGAGCTGAAAGCTAGTAAGTATCATAATTTTTGGGAGCTCTTTATGAGACTGGCAAGCCCTGCTTCCCTCTGCGAAGGGCCTTTCTTTTACTTTGTAGTTGAGTCAGTAAACCTATTCTCTTCTATCTCAGCAAGTATTTTGAGTTGATGTGTTTCATTCATTCATATGATGATTTATGCAATCATGTCTTTTATTCCTTCTTTTGCACATTGCTCTTATCTTGATGTTTACTACTTTGTAAGCTATTATCAAAAACAACTATTTGTGAACTCCAACAAATTATCAACTATTCTTCGACCAAGAGGTAAGTTTGCCATTACTAATTATGATTTACTCTATGTATCTTTATTGTGTTTCCTTTACTCATTGCAAGTTGAGTTATATAATAGTGAGTTGTCTTCTATTATGATCTATGTATTTGATGAATGTGATGCTTCTTGTCCGTATTCTTTTATCGACTCTTCACTCCATAAACCTGAGGTCATGTTTATTGAGCTCAGTTTCGCTTGGGGACAAGCGAAGTCTAATCTTGGGGGGGAGTTGATACGTCCATCTTGCATCACTATTCTATGTCTTAATTCACTATTATTCATTGATATATTTCGTATTGAGAGGTAATACTTATGTTATTTCATCTATTTTTGCATGGTTGATGACTTTTGGAGCATGGACCGCTGCAGTCAGGATTCTGATGGAAAAGGTGTTGTTTGGAGGCAAAATTCGCGAAGATCGGAAAATCCGGGAAAATATACGGAAAATCCTATTTTTCCAGAAGACTAAGGATGCCAGAAGATGGAGTGGAGGTGGGCCACAGGGGGCCCACACCACCCCATGGCGCGGGCAGGCCTAGGCCACGCCTGGAGGTGGTGTGGCCGCCCTGGCCCACTCCAGCTTCTCCCCTCTGGCGTATATCATCCCCACGAAACCCTAAGACTCAGAGAGCGACCACAGAAAGATTCCGCCGCCTCTGCGGGGCGGAAAACACCGAGAGAGAAAGATCTCTCCGGCAGACAGATTTCTGCCCGGGGAATTCCTTCCCGGGGAGAGGAGATCGTCGCCATCAACACCACCATCAAGCCGGACTTCATCGGGATCATCATCATCATCATCACCACCATCATCACCATCAGCACCCTCATCACCATCTCCATACTGCTGTAACAATTGGTTGAATCTTGCTATAGTTCATAGGGGAAACTTTCCCGGTGTTGATTACTCTTTGTAGTTGATGCTATTGAGTGAACTATTGAATTATTGTTTATGTTCAGATTGTTATACATCATTATTCCATCTCTGATCATGATCCATATGATGTCTTGGGAGTAGTTCGTTTTGTTCTTGAGGACATGGGAGAAGTCTTGTTGTTAGTAGTGGAGTTGTGTTGAGAAAGATTCAATAGATTGTTATTTAAGTTGTGGTGTACTGCTTCTAGTGGTGTCATGTGAACATCGACTACATGACACTTCACCTATATGGGCCTAGGGGAATGCATTGTGTATTTGGCTACTAATCGTAGGGGTTGCCGGAGTGACAGAAACCTGAACCCTAGTTAGGAAACCATTGCACAAGGGACGTAAGGGTCTTAAAGTTTAAAGTTGTGGTTAGGTTTTACCTTAATTACTTTCTTGTACTTACGGATGTTTGCAAGTGGTATAATCACAAGTATGTATTAGTCTTGGATGAGGCGGTACATTAGCACAGGTTCACCCACACAACACTTGGCAAGCTAAAGAAGATTAATCGACTATATGAAGCGAAAGCACTTGACAGTCTTCCCATGTGTCCTCGAGAACGTTTGGTCATCTATAGAAATACAACCGGCTTGTCCTTTGTTGTATAAAGGATTGGGCCACTTGCTGCATTTATTCCTACTGTCTTTTATTTACTCATACTTTGTTTACATGCTTTATCGAAAACCCCTAAAAATCGGTTTGCTAAGTATTTGCAGAGAATTCATGATCCATACCACTAGCCAGCACCTTCTGCTCCTTGTTGGGTTCGACACTCTTACTTATCGAAAATACTGCGATACACCCCCTATACTTGTGGGTCATCACTACTTCTCCCATAAACATTATAGATACAGATTATGATTTCTCTCTCGATCTATCTTACATAGCTATTGTCGAGAAAGAACCTTTTTGTGGGACTAAGAATGAAAGTACGGTAGCACATATGAATGAACTTTCTACCATGAGTGGCTTGTTTTCTGATGATATTAAGATGCGTACTTACTTTGTTGCCAAGATCTTCCCCTTTTCACTGAAAGGAGAAGCTAAAACTTGGTTTAGTAATTTACCTCCTAGATCTATTGATAGCCCTGAGTGCTTGATTAATACTTTCCTGCAGAAATATTTTCCTCCTAGTGCTAGACATGCTATTTTGCAGGAACTTTTTGATTTTAAACAGGGAGAAAAAGAGGTATTGCCTGAATCTTGGGCAAGGTTTTGTGCTTTGATTCATGCACATGCTGGAAGTCCATTACCTAAGAATGAGCTTCTTGATATATTTTATAATGGACTAACCAAAGAATCTAGGACATACCTAGATAGTTGTGCTGATTGTGTTTTTAGGAATAGGACTCCTAAGGAAGATGAGGAATTAATGGCTAAAATAAGCAAGAATTATGAAGACTGGACTCCTCCTAAACAAGCTATACCTGAAGTAATTGTACCTGAACCATCTATTCTGGTGCCTATTCCAACATCAAAGAAGAGGGGAGTTATTGAATTAAATGATGAAGTGATGAAGGAAGCTAAGAAATGTCTTAAGGAGAAGGGAATTAAAGCTGCAGATGTCAAGAATTTACCTCCTATAGAAGAATTATGTAAGCCTATTCCCTACTCACCCACTATTGAGGTACACTCTCTCCAACACTTTGATGAAGGTGATATCCCTTACTCTAAACCTCCTGATCAATGCTTAGAAGAATTCGATATCTTTATTGTTAAGCAAGATAATTTTAATAAAAGGGTGCAAAATCATCTAATGGAAAACACTAGAGCTATTGTTGAGTTGAAAGATATTGTGGAAAGAACCTCTAATGATGTTAAAATGATTGTTAAACACTTTCAAATGGTTCAAACTCAAATAGATCAACTCGTTAAAGTGCAAAACGACTTGCTAGTTAATGCTACTAAAGAAAAACATCCTTATGAAATTAGAACTAGAAGTGGAGCTGCTACCCAGGATCCTCTATATCCTGAGGGGCATCCCAAAAGAATTGAGCAGGATTCTCAACAAGCTGAAAATAGTAGTTCTACTCGTAAGAAAAGGAAAATGAAACAAAAAACTATTGTAGAACCGTCTGAACCTGCTATAGATCCTAATAGTATATCTATCTCTGATGCTGAAACTAAAAGTGGTAATGAAGAAAATGAAGTTCCTAATGAAGAAAAAAATTAAGAAGAACCTGAAAACCACACTAAGAATACTAAATACACCAAAGAAGATTTTATTGCTAAGAAACATGGTAGTGAAAGAGAGCCTTGGGTCCAAAAACCTATGCCTTTCCCTGATAAGAAACACAAGTCAAAGGACGATGAACACTATAATAAGTTTTATGAGTGGATGAAACCTTTATTCCTGCAAATTCCTTTGACTGATGCTATTAAATTGCCTCCTTACTCAAAGTATATGAAGGATATTGTCTCGAATAAAAGGAAGATCCCTAATGAAGAAATTTCGACTTTGCTTGCTAATTATTCCTTCAATGGTAAGGTTCCTAAGAAACTTGGAGACCTAGGGATTCCAACTATCCCTTGCTCTATTAAGAACGGTTATGTTAGAACTGCTTTGTGTGATTTGGGAGCTAGAGTTAGTGTTATGCCTTTCTCTCTCTATAAGAGGCTTCAACTTGAAAAATTAATACCAACTGATATATCTTTGCAAATGGCTGATAAATCTACCACTATTCCTGTGGGTATATGTGAGGATGTACCTGTTTAGGTGGCTCATAATTGCTTGATATTGACTGATTTTGTTGTGCTTGAAATGCCTGAAGATGATAATATGTTTATTATTCTTGGGAGACCTTTTCTTAATACTGCAGGAGTTGTTATCAATTGTAATCAAGGAAAGGTGACCTTCAATGTTAATGACAAGGAACATATTGTCTATTTCCCCAAGAAAGATTGAAAAGACTTATGGTTTGAATTCAATTGAACATGTTGAGGGCATTCAAGTTGGAGAAATATATTGTCCCATACCAAGAGAAAAATTTGAAACTATTATGATTGGGACCATTGCTGTCAAGGTTGAGGTAACATAATCATTAGTGGAATACAAAGTTTTGTCTCATATGGAATTGTTTTGGTAACAAGACCTGATCAACCTTGTTAACAAAAGGATTTCATTGAACAAAACAATGTTTTCATTATGACTATCTCCGTTTACTTCTATCCTATGCATTTTAGTTTTGTTTTCGTTTAGTTTTCTTTTTGTTGTTAGTTGATTGCATGTTAGAGTGTCTTAGAACTTCTGTAGTTCTAGCTTTATTTTGTCCTTGCATCATTTCCAAAAAAAATTGTCTGTCAGAAAATCATTCTTCTATGCCTGAAAATGCCCAAAAATAAAGTGTCTCGAAAAATTTCAGAAAATTCATATTAAATTTTTACGTGAAAAAAGGGGCAGAGGAGTACCTGGGAGGTACCAGGGGGCCCCACCAGGCAGGCACACCACATGGTGGCGCGGCCAGCCCTGGGTGGCGCCATGCCCTGGTGTGGGCCACCCCTGGCCCCCCACTAACTCTCTCACCTGCCACTTTCTTCTCTCTCCCGAGCAAGCTTTAGTTCATTGCTCAAAATCGTGTTCTTGTTTTGCTTGCTCTCGATTTTTTTCGATCTCCTTGCTCAACCCATCTTTCTTGCTGAAATTTGGAGCATTTGTTCCCTGGTATGTGACTCCTCCCCTTGTCCAAGTAGATTTGTGTTTAGTGGATTATATATTGAGTATTTTGCTGCTGTAGGTGACTGGTTATGAGAGCGTGTAAGCTTGTTTGATGCTTATAGATATAGTTTTGATGCATGTTTAGGCCTCTTACAAGTCCCTATGAGTAGAATCCTTCATTATATTTACTTTACAATCACTTGTTTAATAGGTGTTTAAATTTCAGAATAGAAGATGAGTGAGCACCACCTAAACCAACATGAACTATGGGTGCCTGAGATCATGAAGGTCCACCGGGAGGAGGAAGTCTTTTCCTCCATTTATCCATGCTCTGAGTTCATGAGAGCTGCAGGAATTCTACAAGATTTCCACACTTTGGTTTCTAATGCAGGGTTAGAGCACTTTTTGGAAGATGAACCTTGTCAATTTGTGAAGCTAACCATGTATGTGGTGCGGGATTTCCAATTTAGTCACTCTTTGCCTAACCCCATGGTTCATTACAAAATTTACAATATCGCTGTCGACCTTTCTCTTGATGATTTTTGTGCAGCTATTAAGGTATCTCAATGGGGATCATGTAGGAAGATTAAGGAGAGACCTGAACCACTCATGGATTTATACGCAGAAATTTGCCAAGGGAGTAGCTCTCGAAGGAGAGTGGAAAAATCCGTAACATTCATCTTCCCTCCATTCACTACTTTGCCTACTTTATTGCCAAGTGTGTTCTTGCTAGGAAAACTGCCAACAAGTTATCTTCCTTTGATCTAGCATTTATCTCTGTTGCTCTTAAATGAGATAGGTTTTACAACTTAGGTGCTTTGATAGCTTTCCGTCTTGCTGCTAACCGTGAGAAAGGTGGAATTTGTGGAGGCCTCATTGCTTCTCGTTTACTAGCTTTGCATGGTTTAGTGCCTCATCATCTAGACCTACAGTTTCCTATAGAAAGGCTTGATCTTAATTCCATGATACAACACAAATTCCTTTCCTCGTGGGTTAGTATGAGTGAGTTATCTTATGAAATAACCTTTCTCAAAGCTGGTTGGAGAAAGAGCAAGTCCGAGCGTGTTGTTCTTTTGCCTGCACTTGTTTTGTTTAACCTTGATAACAGGGAAGGATGGTCCCTCACTGAGGAGGAGCTTGACACGTACTTGGGAGAGCTCTCCCAACAGGAGCAGGACACTAGAAGGGAGGTCAAGTATGATTCGGTCTAGCCCTCGAATGAGGGAGAGTCTTCATATCAGCAGCCTGCTTATGATTGGGGAGCTTCTTCTTCTTCCCATGGGCCCAACTACGATCATTCTTATCAAGATCCGCCTTCTTGAAACCCCTATTCGTACATGGATTGATACCCACTTAGGCCAAAAGTCTAAGCTTGGGGAGAGGTACGCCGACACCGCACTCGTCTCCATATCATGTTGCGTCGGTACTTTGTATATTCATGTTTTCGTTCTCTTTTTAGTTTTCGTTCTTCTTTGCTTTTGCTTTCTAAAACACAAAAAGACCAAAAATATTTCTGTTGTTTCTCTTTGGTTTGCTTTTTATTTTTTCCTTGGTTTGTTTTTCCCTTTTTGCTTTGTTTGAACTATTTGAAAAACCCAAAAATATTTTGCTTTGCTTGTTTTTCTTTTGGTTCTTGTTTAAAAAAACAAAAACAACAAAAATATTTGTCGTTCTTCTTTGGTTTTTGTGAGTTTGCTATAGGGTTCGGCAGTCCTCAGTGGATTATTGGTCTCATATTATTATTCAAGCCACACAAGTGAAAAGCAATAATGAGGATTAATGACAACTTGAGGCGTGATAAGAGTAAAGAGCTCTATTTGTTTTCATTTTTGTACATATACTCATCACTGTGGGCACGCTTAGTCCGTTCATGTAGAGTGTATGTTTTCTTTGGATGCTTAGTAGTTCTTGCTTTCTTATGATTAGATCCAGCTCGTTAATAGTTTGTAGCATGTCTTATAAATGTTTGCTTGCATTGCTCTATTCATAAATTGGTATGACATCGTGGTATCCTCCTCTGAATGTTTCATTTGAATTGACTTGGCACATGCTCACGCATGCACATGACTGTGATAATCAGCTAAGCCTTGATGAATTATTTTGCCTTGAGGATCTTGAATCACTTTCATGCCAGGAGTAGTCCTATTTTGTTGCAAGCATGATAATGACAGCTATTGCTCTCTCGTTTGTCGCTCCCTTACTATTGCTAGCCTTCACTTTTACTGAGTATGTTTTACTCAAGTTCCCAACTCCCTAAACCAAATATTTCCAAAGTGTCCACCATACCTACCTACTAGCATCATTTTCTACCTCCGTGCATATTCAATATGCCTTGTTTTCTTCCGAATAAAATGTTTGCTTGTTATGATAAAGTTAGTTAGTAAAGCTCTCACGAACTTGATGGCACGCTTTATTTTCTTGCACTTAATAAACCTGAACCGTTGCGTCCTTCTTTGTTGCGTCTATGCTTGCGCTTTATGAGTTGAAGTTAGCAGAACCATGTATCATGGGGACCGCTTTCAACACTTCATTGGTACTTTGTACCTAGTTGATATCATGTTCTTTTGCTTATGGATCCTGGCGGTGTGAAATAAAAGTGGAATTTGTACGATCATGGAGTTTGTATGTATGTTAGAGAAATGCTTGGGCCGCTAGCCTAAGTCATGCCTAATCATGGTGGAAACTTGCAGCATAACCGTAATGAGCATTCTATGAAGCATCCTCAATAAAAATCTATGCACATAGTAAATAAAAAGATCGCTGAGATGCTCATTGTCTGCTTGCCTTGTTATTTTGATTATGGGACAACTCCCGTGTCATGTGCAAGGGGTACCCGTTGGCGGTTCTCTATGATACGTATATACTTACAATGACAAGAGCTTACTTGTGACTGAAGTTGAGTAGCATGAGGATCGGTCTTCGTAAGTAAGGGGCATGAGACTTCAATTTATAACTTGTCAAGCATATCCTCTTATTTGTGTCACTTTAACCTTAACCATTTAAAGATGCTTATGATAGGGTCAATGAGAGCTCAAAGCTAACGAGTACCATACTTTCAGCATTTGGAAACTTTTCAAATTATTTAAAACCTTTTGTTGTTGAGTCTCCACACATTCTCCGAGCACTTTCTTGAGAGCATAGTTGTCATTCTTTGTGCTTGTCTCATTACTTGACTATTTGTGTTATGACTTTGATGCTTGTATCCTTGATATCTTTACTTCTAGTCATCACTTGAACTTCGGAGGTGCCTTGATATTCATAATCAAAGGCAAGCGAGATACCACTCTATCATACCTTTTTTATGAGCATTGTAATGTTGCTTATGTTTATGCTTCATGCTACTTATTATTTTTGAGTTGGAATCTCTTCATAGCTTGCAATGACTATTAAGTAGACCCAGTTGCATACTCTTTATTATGAACTGTCTAAGTAGTTGATCACATTGCTGAGAATATTTACATCATATGAAGAAAATGTGTTCGTTAAAGTTCTTTTATCGCACTCAGTTTTCAACTGAATTGCTTGAGGACAAGCAATAAGCTAAGCTTGGGGGGAGTTGATACGTCCAAAACGTATCTACTTTTCCGAACACTTTTGCTATTGTTTCTCCTCTAAACTTGTGTGATTTGGATACAACTAACGCGGACTGACGCTGTTTTCAGCAGAATTGCCTTGGTGTCTACTTTTGTGCAGAAAATCAACTATCAGGAAAAATCCCAGAAAATATGCCAAAAATCATATTTCACCTGAAGACTCCAGGAGCCAGAAAACGAGACGGAGAAGAGCCAGGGGGTGGCCACACCACCTGGTGGCGCGGGCCAGGCCAGGCCGCGCCAGGGGGTGGTGTAGGCCCCCTAGGCACCCCCTCGGCCTCTCTCTTCACCTATAAGGAGTCTTCTGACCTAAAATCTTCGGGGGGTTTGACATTTTTCCAGAAGGAGTTCCGCTCCGCTGCTACCACGAGATTCCACGAAACAGCACCAGAAACTCCGTTCTGGCACCCTGCCGGGACGGAGAATTGGATGAGATCATCGCCATCATCATCACCATCGCTTCTCCATCGACCATCCATGTTTCCCCCATCTATGAGTGAGTAATCCCCCGCTGTAGGCTATGGGGATGGTAGGGATTGGATGAGATCGTTCATGTAATGGCATCAAATTGTTAGGGCATGGTGCCTAGTATCTTTTATTAGTGCTTTATGACTTTGTTGCGACTTGTTGTGCTTAATGCTTGTCACTAGGGCCTGAGTGCCATGATTTCAGATCTGAACATGTTATTGATTCACTATGATAGTATTGTTTTTGGTCTTATCTACAAGTTGTATATACACGTTGTTGTCCGGAACCAATGGCCCGAAGTGACAAAAATCGGGATAACCAGAGGGAATGGCTTTGATGTGAGGATCACATGTGTTCACGGAGTGTTAATGCTTTGCTTTGGTGCTCTATTAAAAGGAGCACCTTAATTGCCAGTAGTTCCCTTGAGGCCCCGCTGCAAACGGGTGGCAGGACAAAAGATGTTGTGCAAGTTCTCATTGCGAGCACGTATGACTATACATGGAACACATGCCTAGGATTATCGAGTACTTGGATGCTTTATCTTATTTATCTACAATTGCCCTATGTTCTGATTGCTATGTGAATTGTCTTGTCCATGCAACGCCCGTCCATCCATCCCTATGCCTACCGCACTCGAATCCCACTGTTTACTTCTATTGTTACTACTGTCTTTACTTTGCTACTACTGTTACTTTACTATTTCTACTACAAAACTGTTGCTACTGATAAACTGCTGTGAGCAAGATTGTTTCCAGGTGCAGCTGAATTGACAACTCAGCTGTTAAGGCTTATAAATATTCTTTGGCTCCCCTTGTGTCGAATCAATAAATTGGGTTTCACTTCCCTCAAAAATACTGCGATACACCCCCTATATTTGTGGGTCATCAGTTTTATGGACACAAAAGGATTTGATGATAAAGATGTTGAGGCATGAGCCTTATCCCTTTATAAAAATTGATGGTTGGGTTCGGATGCGATACCATTCCAATTTTAACGTACAACCACAATACCTGAATTGGGTACGGCTTAACTGGAAGCTTGTATGCCTTAGTATGGGTTCCCTCGTGGAAGAGGTTTGAGCTGAGGCTACCTCATGAGTGTGAATGTCCACCTATGCAGTGCCCAGGATAGCAGATGGCCATGGTTGGGAGGCCAAGCTCATAGGAGATTTACCTATACTAGAGCGTGTAATTGAAAGGTTATGATTAATTATCCGTATACTAAGTATGATGATTCAGGGTTATCCCTGACGGATGTATCGAATTTTGTGGTGAAAGTGTACCACCCCTGCAGAGTGTCAAACTATTTGTGATGGGGATATGCCGAATGGGGTATGCCTAGCAGGACGTTTCGATTGGGCCGAAGGGTCTGCGAGTGGGCCTGCAGGATGGCGACTGGATTGCGACTGAGGAGAAGGCTTGGCAACTGGCGACTGAAGGCCTAGAAGCATACTTGAATCCCAGTCGAATTAGGTCAAAAGCCTCCGAATCCATATCTTGTTCGGTGCTAAATTGTAAACTCTAGCGAGGTGCCTCATATATAAACCTCCCTAGGGTACCGTGAGGACTTACGTTATATCATACACCCCCTCAAGCGACTCGCTGTTTAGACGCCGAGCTCGCCACCCCTGTAACTCGCTCTCCATTAATCCAATCTAGCAGGAGTAGGTCTTTACCCTCCGGGGGGCGAACCTGGGTAAACCATGTGCATCCGCTCCCATCTCGCACCGCAGATGGCCGCCAACTCTTCCTCACGTTACAATCAATCGCTGCCAGTAGCAGCGACTGCCGTGGCCATTTCCACGACAATTTGAATAGCCGTATCCGCGGTCATGGACAGTTGGAGTGGCCATACTATTCCGTCGTCAGATGTTTTCAAAATGACTTGTGAAGCGAACTATGATTTTGACTTGACCACCACAGGGTTGTGGATATGAAAACTAGGTTTCCACTTAAAGTGATTTAGAACATTAACTTAGTTTTCTTTACTTCTAAACTCAGTTTTAGATAAATCTGTTTTTTTGCAAATAAACCTAGAGCTTAAGATTCCTACTAGAACTACCTTACTTGTTTGTGATAGTTTGCGAGTACTTAAAGAGTACTCATGGCTTTGTCCCTAGCTATTCCCATGGCCAGATTATGAGAAGGACTATCAGGATGATGGACAGCAGGACGTCTACGATAACTAGGATCATCTCCCATCCTCAGCATTGCCTGTGACTTTGAAGATGGAGCCCCTACTACGTTTCTTTTCCGCTGCTTCATTTGTATTAAGAGTGGATCATGAGATCTTTTATTTGTGTAGGACCTTATTATGGTTTGTAATGGATGATGTACTGTGATATCCAATCTATTATGTCTCGCAAAAATGATAATCCTGGAATTGCGAGGTATGGCATAATAGGCACCTGGGATTAAAAATCCGGGTGTTGACAACCACACATATCACAATCCATATAGAATAAAGTTAGACGCCTCAACTTTATCTTTGCATGTGTTTACGTGGTTGTTTGGGCTTCCACACAAGAACCGCTTCTTACCTACGAACATCAGCCACAACATGGATTAACTAGTTGCTGCTTTAAATCCCTTTTCAGGATTGTCCTTGTAAATGCCATATCAACTAATGTTGAAGAGACAAACACCCACTGGCCACTTATATGGTACAAACTATATGTTAGTGGTGGAACCAGTCTCGTGTAAGGTCGGTCTGGGTTGCTTCATCCAACATTGCCGTGATATATACAAGTACACACGGGAGGGTAGCAACGTAAAGAATCAATACCCACATATTTATATGTGTTCTACTCATACCAATACCTCTACGCATAGATCGCTCTAATACCACTGAAGGGATTCCGTGACAGAAAACAAAAATTTCCTACTATGAGAACGCACCAGCCAAGATTTATCTATTCAGAAGTATAATAACTAGCGGTATACGGTGTTCATACCTTTGAAGACAGGTAGCGGGATTACGTTCCCACACAAACGTTACTGATGAAGCCGAAGCGTAGTAGACCCCAGGGTCTAGAAGGCCTCAAGTGTCCAGCACCACTAATGGCAGTGCCTCCAAAGTTTTACACATACCCGGTGTAGAAATGTCTTCCCGGCCTCGGTCCAGCAGGGCAGCGGAAGAAAAATATCCAGACCGATTCCAATTGCACGATGGTGTGCATTCGGTGGAGAAATCTCTACCTCGTTGCGTACGTTCCAAATAAGGGAATACACACGAGAGGGAAAGAGAGAGAGAGAGAAAGGCGAATGGCCAACCGTGGGATGAGATTTGGAGGAGGCGTCCCTCTCTATATAGGGAAAAACTAGGCACTCCCACCCCTCCAAGTCCCAGGGTGGGACTAAACTTGGGAGTAGGTGGGAGAGGAGGCGGCCGGCGGTGGTGGATGCCTCCCCACCACGCGCCCAAGCCTACCAAGGGCCGACGACCCTCCCTCCTGGGCCCTCTCCCCTCCGGGGAGGGCCCATGTGGGGCTTTGCCCTTTTTTTATTAAATAAATATATTTAATAATTAATTCCATTAATTAAATATTACATACTTTTATTTAATTGCCTTTATTCAAAAATCCTTTTGAATAACCTCTGAACACTTCGGTATCTCTCTGGAACATTTCCGGTTCTATCTCTTCCTATTTCTCTTATGGTCATGGATCGATCCACAACGTTTCTACCCTTAATCGTGACACCCTTATGATTCAGGAATGCTTAGACATGATCGAGATATCTCTCCGCTTAATGACCAACAACGGTATGTGGAAACTCATGATGGCCCCTTCATATTCCATGAATAGATTGATCGCTTGAACCTTTTAGACATTAAGTATCATTCCCTTTGCATCACGATACCTGGTTTGTCCAAGACCTGATATTTGGTATTGACATACCTAGTTTGATCTTGTTACTGACAAACACATTTACTGATATATTACAAAAGTATCTACTTTTCCAAGTACTCTGCTCAATGATTTGCTCCGGAATCTCACCATATCTGAATGAAACAGCTGAATTTATGTTAATTTTAGCAAAAATCTTCTTTCTGGCTATTTTTGTAGAAAATAAAATTGGAGAAAAATGTCACGTAAGTTTTTCACTCGAACAAAGACCCTGTGGCTTTGAAATCAACCAATTGGATCCTAGAGGCCTGGTGGCGCGTGCACCCCCACTGGTCGCGCCACCCAGGCTCTTTAGGCCCTAGAGCATCGTCTAGCCTCCTCCTTTCGCGTACCCCTTATATACATCAAAAAACCTAGCTTCTGCATTTGAGGGCTTTTCTCTTATTAAGAAGGGAAGCTTCACATCTACACGCTCTCACGGTTCATCGTCAGGATTCTAAAGCTCCATCGTCATCTTTAGTACCAACCTCCTAATCCACCAGAAATGGCGGCAACCTCCACCTCTAAGTAGACGCGCCGCTCGGAGCGGCGGGTGGGCGGCGAACGTGCAGGCCTTAGCGCCATACGAGGAAACGTGACGAAAAAAGGCAGCGACAGCCGGTGGAGGAGGACCTCGCCTCATGGTCGTTGCGGTCGGGCTTGAACTATCCCTTGCCCTTTGCTATTGTGTATCATGGGAAGCTTTTGGGTAGGGTTAGTGCGCCTTACGTGATGTGGTGGACTAGGAAATGTGGATATCGAATGGGGATGAAGGGGCTCCATTTAAGAAAGACGAAGACGGTAGGTGTCGGTGACCGTGATTGTTCCTCTCTCTGGTCACTGGCATGCGAGCCTTGCAAGGACTAGGGGAGAACACAGTAGACTCGCAATCGGTCCACACAGTATTCTTAGCCCAGTTTCAGACGACCTCTATGCGTTTGCTTGCGGGGCACTCCAAGTTGCCATACCTCTTTGTAAAATCGAATGCCATGGAGTTGTGGGCCTTCGAGCTCTCTTGTGTTAACCGAAAGTTGGTACCATGGATCTTGGGCTCATATGCCCGCCCTGGAACCGGATATGCTACACTTGGAAGTTTTTTTTATGGTGAATACTCTTGACCGTTGAAAACCATGTATAAAGCCTCCAAGCCGCTGGTCTTTTTGATCTTCTTGCGCAAGAAGTAAGGCAGGCTCCCATCCGGCCGGTCGTTTTCATCTTCTTGGACGAGAAGAAAGCCAGATGGGTGCGGGCCATTCCCGACCGCACCTTCTGTCTCGTGATTATCGGAGGCAAAACCAGGCGCGGCCCAGCTCTCACGGACGCCCACAGAACCTTCTCGAAACCATCGCCGCTCCCCCACTCCGACCCCACCCTGTCATCCTAAGCACGCCCATCCATTCCGGTAGCGAAAAACAGAGGGCGAGCCGCACCCCCCGCCGTCCCGCGGGCCCCACCACCAAGAGAAAACCCGTTATATAAACCCTCCCCTCCTGTCTAGCTGATCGCATCGCCATCTCGAGTTTAGCCGTCCCAATCCTCGCTCTGTTCCTCAAACCCTCCGTCCGTCTCAGCTTCCAGTTTTCCCCATGGGTAACCCCGCCATTCCCCGCTCCTGGATGTTCTATTATTTCGTTTCAGCTGTGATTTTGCTGATTATTTGTTGTTTTCCTCTGTCGGATCTCCGTGCTCTGCGCAGCTCCCATCAAGATCGGCATCAACGGTGAGTTGGGCCTCCGATCTGATCTGGTTTGCTTCGTTGCTGGCTGTTTTTCTGGGTTGATTTCTGATGATGTTTTTTTTGCTTCCGCTGCAGGTTTCGGCCGTATCGGCAGGCTGGTGGCCAGGGTTGCGCTCCAGTGCCCCGATGTCGAGCTCGTCGCCGTCAACGACCCCTTCATCACCACCGACTACATGGTATGGTTTTCCTATTTCCTTGATCTGTTACTCGCGTGATTATTCTGGATGTCTTAGTGACGGGATCTCTAGATTTATATGCCATGGGGTCCTTGTTGATTTGGGCATGGGTTGGGACGGTGATTGCAGATCTGTTTTTAGATTTGCCATCTGTGGGAATTTGTTCATATAGACTCATTGAGCTACACTTTCATAGCTTGTGATTTACGGGAACCTTGGTTCTAGATATTGTTCTTAGAGTTGTATAGATCACTGGTAACTCTAGATCTGTTCGAAAATTGCTTAGATTTGTTCTCTGTGGAGGTTCTAGAGAGGGAATGCTGTCAGGTGGGTTGCAAATGCCTTTAGTTGACTGTATCTGTGTCTGTCCTGTGGATACTAATTTTATAATTCCAGATTTGACCTATTAGTCCACCGAGCATTTGTTGTTTCATTGTGGTATTTGTTGTGAGGTTGCCTTGTAGAATTTACTTCGTAATTATTAGTCACCTCCAGCGGTTAAGATCACATCTCTGCAGTCTCATCGACAATGCCCACAACACTAGTTGACATTGTTTTATATGATGATGCTGAACTACGCTTGTCACTTGCAGACATACATGTTCAAGTATGACACTGTTCACGGACAGTGGAAGCACCATGAGGTTAAGGTCAAGGACGCCAAGACCCTTCTCTTCGGCGAGAAGGAGGTTGCTGTCTTCGGCTGCAGGTTTGTAAACATTCAATATGTGGCTATCCAGTTGCATCTCCATGTAGAAGCATTACAGGCTGATCATCTAATTTTATGATTTATGATGTAGGAACCCTGAGGAGATCCCATGGGCCTCTGCTGGTGCTGACTACGTTGTTGAGTCCACAGGTGTTTTCACTGACAAGGACAAGGCTGCAGCTCACATAAAGGTACAATACTTAATTCAGATTGTATCAATTTCAGTTTCTCTTGACCATTCATGTGTATGTCTGTACTAATAGTAGCCTGTGTTACCATCTACAGGGTGGAGCCAAGAAGGTCATCATCTCTGCTCCCAGCAAGGATGCCCCCATGTTTGTCATGGGTGTCAACGAGAAGGAATACACTTCTGACATCACCATTGTCTCCAACGCTAGCTGCACCACTAACTGCCTTGCTCCTCTTGCTAAGGTGCTTTGAGTTGCACTGTGTACTACTCAAATTAACAACCCTTGAATGTGTAATCATATGATGACAATTTGCTTCTTTCAGGTTATCAATGACAAGTTTGGCATTGTTGAGGGTTTGATGACCACAGTTCATGCCATGACCGGTAAAGCACTTACTGTTTGTTAGGTTGAGAAAAAGTTTGTTTGTCTTTCTCTGATTAGAGTCTTATGTATCTGAAATTTAATTACTGCAGCAACCCAGAAGACTGTTGATGGTCCCTCAAGCAAGGACTGGAGAGGTGGAAGGGCTGCTAGCTTCAACATCATTCCCAGCAGCACTGGAGCTGCTAAGGTTAGTATAATCGGCCTGCCTTTCTTTTGTTGTCTGTACAATGTATATAGGATGTATCATTTACCTGACAGAGTTGTATGTTTCTTGCATTCTATTTCTCTACAGTGTGTTTTCCTTTACATAGATTTTGCCTAACTGGTTGTCCTGTTACAGGCTGTTGGCAAGGTGCTTCCAGTCCTTAACGGAAAGTTGACCGGAATGGCTTTCCGTGTCCCAACTGTTGATGTTTCTGTTGTTGATCTGACTGTTAGACTTGAGAAGGCAGCCACCTATGAGCAGATCAAGGCTGCGATCAAGTAAGTACTGTTTGTCAACCAGGAACTGAATCTTGTCTTAGTGGTTCTGTATATTGTTCGCTTTTGGTGGGTACTGATCTGCTAACATTTTTGCAGGGAGGAGTCCGAGGGTAAGCTCAAGGGCATTCTTGGTTACGTTGATGAGGACCTTGTTTCCACTGACTTCCAGGGTGACAACAGGTACTTATCATAGCTTTTAGCAGTGTGGAGCATGTAGATCATCTGTAATCTTGTGCTTCAATAACGTTTTTGCTTTCCCATTCGCAGGTCCAGCATCTTTGATGCCAAGGCTGGAATTGCCCTGAACGACAACTTCGTCAAGCTTGTGTCCTGGTACGACAACGAGTGGGGATACAGGTTAGTGACACCTTCTACTTCACCCTATGATACAATGTGATCTTATATGAAAGCTTCTGATGCGTAACAACTAACTTGCTGAATCATCGATTCCTCCCTTGCAGCACCCGTGTGGTTGACCTGATCCGTCACATCCACGGCACCAAGTGAGCAAAGGCCTGAAGATACAAGGGAGTTGTTGTTTCCCCAGAGGAAAGAAGAGTGTACAAATCCTCTTCCTGAGAATAAAATTTTTGTACGGGATTATGTCAGTTAAAAACCTTTCGTTGGATGTAACCCTGATGGTTCGTTGGGTCAATTTATGGCTCGCATTTTGGAAGTATTATGTACTGCTTAAGCTAAATGTTTCCTCCTGGGTTTATGATAGCTCTCTTGAAATTATGTGATGTGCTTTTATTTCTCGTGCTTTCTGTATCATGTGGTTTATTTTGAGCACCAACTTGTTTCGTTGAGCTGGAAACCGAACTGGTCCATCTCTACTTGCAAATATGGTCCATCTCTACAATGTGCAACATCACCCCGGAACACCTGTCCGGGCAAGTCCTGAGGACTCCTAGATCTGAATCTCTTAATTCTGATACTGTATATTTTGCACATAAACTGGGTGGGTTCCTTAGCTGGAACCGGAACAAGTCCATCTCGGACTTTCTGTTTATGTAGCTGAGCTCAGAGGAACAATGAGCGACATCACCTCACATTTAAGAACGGAAAATCTTGGTAGACCGGTCGGTGCAAGTAAAAACGGGTGTGGGGTGGAGTGGACAAAACGAATCAGAGCTAGGAAAGAATCAAATCGAAAATTTTAAAATGTTTGATCAAACCATTTAACTGATTGGATCCATCGAAAATTTAAAATGTTTGATCAAACCATCTAACTGATATTGGATCCAGTTTCACTGGTGGACTAGTTGCGATGGAATCTTTAAAACTAAGTCTCATGTTATTACTCGTAAATTCATTGTGTTCAATAACTCATAAATGCATTGTGCTCCTATTTTCCATTTGGATTAGAGGTGGGGCATTATATCAGCCTTATACTCATCCACATGGTTAGGAGTATTTGATTGCAAAATCAAAGTGTGGGGATCTGAAGAATGGAGATGTTAGAGAAATAAGCAAATGCAATTTGGTAAATAACGCTGCTATACTTGCTTGTATGTTTGGATGAAAAAAAAATTGGGCCAAAAATATATAAGTTACCCACCGTATAAATGGATTGGTTCGAAAATTTTCTTTTCCGACCTAGCCGCCGCCTCCACCTCCGCCTCCTCCATAGATCGGTTTCCCCTCCTTCGGCCGGCCTAGCCGTTAGGAGGGGTGGGGAACCCGATCTATGGGTGTAGTTTTCAATAAAAGTAGTGCTTTTAAAGATTTGATTATGCTTTGGTAGTCATCTTCTTGTTTGGCATCTATGTCAATGGAGATGAAATCGTTCATAATAAGAGACCTTCGGCCCTTCCTGCGACGACGAGATCTTCTTCCCGGCGTCAATGATGGTGCTATAAGATTCAAGTTCTATAGGTACGGTCTGTCAGATCGGTTTTGGAGCTTTCTCATGGTTGTCGCGGGGATGATTATCCTCGCAATATTTGTCCTGGCTGCTACGTCTTCGACAATGGTGATTCGTACTCTCGGCTCCCCGGCGATGTCGACCAGGCTGTTCGGTTTATTTTTCCTAAAATACTCGTGTTGGTACTCTTGCCGATGTTGATTGATTACTTTAAAGATTGCGTGCAATCTTGGCACTGTGGCTCAAATTAAAATTGTGGGAGAACCATTGTTGGTATTTACAGGTCTTGTTTCTTCGGCTACCTTCAGAAAAGTACAAGATCGTGTCATGAAAGAAGAAAAATTTGAAGACCTCAAAGATTTGCTTATTTTCTTTTAGACTTTATTTTGTAACTGAAATCGGCTTGTATATCTCTACCATATACTATTTGTCGGTATAAATATATATGGTATTGATTGTCAAAAAAAAATAGATTAAGTCGAGGTGTTCTCATACTTCTTATAAAACCTTGATTAACGCATCGACAAGCGCTCAAGGCTCTTGTGGCACCGAGCGACGCAGCCGAGCCGATAGAACAACTTTTGTATTATATCTCTAGTTAATTTTTATAATGGACAACTCCCATGTTACTAGTGGATAATGTTTTGTTTATTTCTATAGATAACTTTGTACAATTTTCAGGATAACTTTCGTTCTTTTTGTGACCACCATAATTTTTAAGCCCCGGTTACCTCTATCTTAGTTAATTACATGTGCGATAGACTTACTTGATTTGAGCACGGTAGCCTAAGTGTCAGGATACCCTTCGTGGGCGACGCGGTGAAAACGAATATTAAATTATAGGAGTTCACATTTATGTTTACACATGCATACAAAAACTCAAACGCATGACCTGTTCATAGGCTAGATAACTTAGATAATACCATGCGGGTAACTTACGTAGTTCAGCATGGATAACTTTTGTGTTACAGGTGAATAACTTTTAGTCCGAAAAAAAGTTCTCGAAACATATCGATATGGGCTGTAGTTTCGAAGATCTCATCGCGACTAACCCAACGTTGAAAACAGATCCAAAATCAGATATACGGTTTGATCTACAAGTCATGTTGAATTTTCAGATTTTCAAATTTAAATCAGATATCAGATATTTTGTCGTTTTGTGATTAACAACTAAATAGGCTGTGATGGCTTTCTCCAAACGCCCGCTGAATTTCGTCATTTATAGAACGGCTACTGGGTAGCAACGTCCTTTAACAAACACAACTCTTTTGATTATCTGATGTGTTTGTTCACGGTCCAAGCGTATGTCCCTTTGATGAAGCTCTTCTTATGGACAAAGAAGTTCCGGACTATGGTAACCACAACTTCCTTTTGAGGAGAAGTGACATCAATTTGTAATATCAACACACCAAAGACACAAATATTAATCAAGCATTCCTTCTTTGAGTAATTATTCTTGAAATCAAAGCTGCATTCAGATTATAGAAAGAAGAACTTGTATGTAAGATGCAAACACTGAAAGTAGATTATAACAGACTTTCGACCAAGTTGAGCATTCAGAAGAGATCAAAGTAGTGAATTCTATCCATGTAAAGATAATCAAAATTACAGAGAACATCTATACGTGGGTTGTAATGTTGCTCGAATCAGAAGAGTATCTAGTGTGACAAACACTGGAAATGATCCATAGACAAGCTCGAATTACAAATGTGAAAAATATTTACCAAACTATTAATCGTATTACAAAACTTATTATAGACTTGTAACAAAGGAATTTCTATCTAAAATTACACAAAGAGGACTATGAGAACCCAGCTGTAATAAAATGAATGTGCTAATAAACAAATTCATTAGAGGACTATGAGAACCTCCTCCATTAGAGTCCAAACACTACATGCACCGTGTGACCTTCCTCCAACATATATGGCGATAGTATAAGATTAAGAGCCAACGCATTTGACTCACTAGCAGAAGCCTAGTTAATGAATTGATGAACAGAAAACAAAGTCAGTCTAGAATTCATAACTAAACTAAGAATGAATCCTAATTTGTTCACTTAACGCCTCCTATCAACATTCAGCGTCTGACTGTTTGTGTATGCCTTAGATTGTGATTGCTTATTTGATTTCACCGAAAAATGATTGCATATGTGAGATTAATATATGGATATTGGATAAATGTTTATTACTTCATCTACTAAAACAAACCAAATGGTATTTATACATATAATCCAATAAGTTTGTAATTCTAATTTTTTAGACGGGAGGCTCGAGTAGAGCTCGGCTTTAATTAATGAAGCCAACATGGCAGTAGCAAGGTTAATTAATGAAGCCAACTGCAATTGTGATGCGTGCCACCTAAACCCAGAGCAGTCAAAAGGACTAGTCAAAAACTACGACATGACTTCCATTCAGTAGCGCCGAGAAGTCATGAATCTTCCATTCTAAATCTGGAACATGGGTCTTCCCTAGAAGTGCAGGAGCTGAAATTTGGACAAGTCACTAGTGGAAAACACGTAATTTGAGCTATGAGCAAGTTCATGTGCATGTTGCAGTTTTTCAGATAAATGGTTTACAATATCGACCAAGGGAGGAGTGGAATGCTGCAGAATAGTTTTGTATGTTCTGATTGTAGGAATAAAAATCTTGAATATACTACAGTTATGTGTGACAATTGACAAGGGACCATTAATCCATTACAGTACCAGGAGTATATGAATATAGAAGGTGCATTCTTTACTCAGACACGAATTGCCTCTACTATTTCTTTCAATAGCCACCTAGACCAAAAAAAAGGGGAGTGCATCTCACTTGTGTTTCATAGAGACACGATTTGGACTTCAGGATTATCAAACATACCTCTACTTCGGTAATTGCCCATAGCTCTGCACCTTCCTCCTCTCTCTCCATCATCTGCAAGAGGAATTGCCAAGACATCATGATGTAGATAAGTAATCTTGAAATATACTTATATATCTTGATAAAATAGGTCAAGAAGTAAGGGCAAACAGGTAGATTAAGAAAAACAGGCTTCACTCGCGGACGTTCATAGGAAAAAAGCAAATAACTCTCGCACTTACTTTTGGAAGTTGAAACCCTCGAGGGGCAAAAGAGGAAGAGGAGAAAGACCTGGATTCAAGCATAGATCAAGACCAAGCGTATAAAATCCCTAGCATGCAAATAGTTCATGTAAAGTTTAAGTAACATGCAGCTACATGCATGCTAACTGGGTATTTTGATGACATGGCATGCTATTAAATGAGGAGAGAGATGAATATGATAACTAGCTAAGTTTCCATAATATCACACTTTTGAAGAATAAATGAGTCTACAAGACAATTAATATAGTCATCTAGGATACTACCTAGTTGTTCGAGCATCTCCAGCCGTCGCCCCCATGACGTTTTCCAGCGCTAAACAGGGTCGTTTGGGGGGTGGGGGGGGGGAGGGGTCCTAGCCGCGTCTCCGGTTTGCCCCCAACCGGCAATTTCGGTGCGAAAAATGACCCAAATGTCACATAACATATTTTTATCACATAGTTCAACATAGAAATCAATACAAAGCAAATAGTTCGTCATACCAAGCTCATAATTGAAACACAACAAACTAGGTGTTGTGTTTCCTCCTCCACATGTGCTCCACCAGATCCTGCTAGAGTTGTTGATGCATATGTGGGTCTTAGATCTTCTGACGCACAGCGAGGAAGGCATCCTATGATGCCATCACCTCATGATCAATAGCTGCAAGAGGACCCTGTCTGAAATATGGTTTAGTGTCAATAACTGGCTCGTCATGCTCACTCTCAATGATTATGTTGTACAAGATCACACAGGCATCCATCATCTCCCACATTTGAGATTTCGACCAGGTCAGAGCGGGTTACCGTTCAATAGCAAATCAAGTTTGGAGCACACCAAACGCCCGCTCGAAATCCTTTTTGTTGCTTGGCAAAGTTGGAATTCTTGCCCACAACAGGGTTTGAGACAGTCTTCACAAATGTTAACCATTGACGAGTCCATTTTTTAAGCATATTTATCTTGTGTTTCTGCATAAGTAGAGTAGGATTTTGATATTTTACTACGCTCCCGTGCACCTTTTGCCCTTGTTTCAATAGAATCCCGAGTTAGTAAGTCTTTTATGAATATATCAATTGAGACTATCACGTTATGCAATAATATGATATTTCTAAGTGATAAATGGCATTTAAATGTTTTTTCACACACCTAGGAGAAGAGATGATGCGAAGAGAAGCTACTGAAGATTTAATGACCAGCGGTACGGGTGAAGCCCGCCCGTACCGTCCGCTCGTACCACCCGTGAGGGCCTCTGCCTCGTTAAAAACTCTCACCACGCAAAGGCGGATCTGAGATCTGACATTCACAGCAACCTACAACCTCGAAACATCACACCAGGAAGGGATTTGGAGGAGGAACTTGGAGAAGAGCGAATCCTTATTGTTTCACGGATCATCGGAGGACATCACATCATCCCCTTTATCATCAAACGTTGTATATCCATCAACACTATCATTCCCCTATCTCATCCATTAGATATTGTTGTAATTCCAATACAATTGTGGTTTGCACTAGATTTACCTTTGCACTTTCAATCCATTCATATGAATATGATGATGTTGTTGATTTCTTCCATGTGTGAGTAGTTTCCTTTGTTCTTGGGGAGATGGAGAAACTCTAGCATTATTATGAAATTAAATAAAGATGATCTACAACTTTTGTTCATGATCCATTGGTCTACGATATTGTGTTAGATCTCTCTCTTTAGATGGCATGTGAAGTCGACCATATAGCATTTGCCTTCGGGACTAAAGAGAGGGAGCTACCCTTGGGATGTGTATGAGAGTATGCCCAGTGTTACTTTGTGACTACAAACATTGGCTTATAAGAGCATCTCCACTCGTTGGCGCTCCCTAGGCCCAAATTCGGTGCTTTTTAGCGCCGGATGGATGGAATTTTTGGCCTGGGAGGGCCGAACTCCCAGCGGTGAACCTAACGTCGTCCCCAGGCCGAGCCGAATTCGGCAAAATTCACCCAGATTTCAGCCAAATTTCGGCATACTTTCAGTGCATATCACAAAACATAAAAAATAACGGCAAATTTCGCCGAGTTTCGAAATTATTACAACACACAAATTGTTCAACAAAGCAAATTGTTCACCAAGCACAACAACACAACAAACACAAGAAATCATTGTGCAACTCTTGCTCTTGCACCCTTGAGAGCCCACAAGTGCTTGACCAGATCATCCTGCAGCTCCTGGTGCACACGCGAGTCTTGGATCTCCTGACGCGTAGCTAGGAAGGAAGCCCACGGTTCCGGCACCTGACCATCAAGCTCTGCAAGTGGACCCTTTATGTGATATGGCCACATCAACTCAAGCTCAGGAACTAGATGCTTCCGCTCATTCTCTATGATCATGTTGTGCAATATCACACAACAGTTCATCACCTCCCACATCTAATCCTACAACCAAGTCATAGCTGGGAACCGGACAACTGCAAATCTCTGCTGGAGGATACTAAATGGTCGCTCGACGTCCTTCTTGACATTTTCTTGCTCCCTAGCAAAGTGGACATGCTTTGGCAGCTCAGGTCTTGAGATGGTCTTCACAAATGTGGACCATCTAGGTAGTATCCCTTGTTATAGTGGCGCCCATTGATCTCATAGTTCGAGAAGAGTTATCTTTCTTTCCTTAAGGACACATGTGTGTTTTATCACAAGTACTCGATGTATGAGCAGTTGTTCTTCGACAAGTATCTAAATACATGGGTCTAGAAATTTAGCTCAGTCTTTTGGAGCTTGACACTGTAGTCCATGTCTTGAGAATCTAGTGACTTTACCTCTACGGTAAATGTTGAAAGCTTTCTGTTTGGACATGCTGAGTCTGAAGTATCATTACACTTAACTAGATCTGAATCTCAAGAAGCAACGATGGTTGGTGTTCTTCAAGGTTTTGACATAAGTCTCTCTGCAAATCCGGCAAGATTGATGTAATGGTTGACATAATTAGTCGGAAGACCTATTGCCATATTCTCTTGAATAAGCAAATAACAACCACTCTTCATTAGGCTTCTTTTATGATTTATTATAGGAGTTGCGCTTATGGTTCCTTTTTTCTCTGAAGTCCGACCTCTACTTGATGTCCCAAACATCGATGAACATTTAAATTAGTGTTGCTAAATGTCTCTCGGTCGATCCTCTAGACCCTTTTATGTTGGCAAGCGTCTTGTGGTGCCAAGTAATTGAAGTATAAGAATGAAGTTTCTTTTTCCTCATGTCATCAGGAATATTTTTACCTATTCATCTGGTGGTGTAAAGTGATATCACGATCTTTGGCAAATATTTTGATAACCCTAGATGAATAAAGAGTTTCCTTCGCGTCTTGATCATGTTCATAGAGTGACTATGATTTTGGTAATCAGAAGTTTCTCTTGTTACATGTTCCTTGTGACTTACGAGTCCTCGCCACAAAACCACCTTTTTGTGGTGGCCTTCTGTTGAACGAAGAGTGATCCTTCTGTATCAAAAGTAGTTCAACAACTTGAATATCCGTATCTCTATAACCCTGGAAGCTCTACTTAATACGTCTAGTGGAGTTTCATCTCTCGAAGTCTATGGTCATGTTCTTTTTGTTGTAAGCTTTCCTTTTTAGAAGCTTAAGTTCTTCTGAAACTCCATGGTCTCAATCCTTATGAAGACCAGCTATATGTCACCTTGAAACCTTCTCCTCTTGTTTCCTCTGTTACCTTGACGTGTTTCATGTTCGTCATCTCAGAGTCGTTCCTGAACACTCCTTCCATGAGTTGACCATGAGATACTCGGTGTGTTGTTAGGTGTGTTCCCACTTATCCTTAGAGTGACCTTTTTCTCTTCCTTCTTCCTACCTGTGGAATCTCGGGTCGAGATTCTCGTAAGGGGGATAGATCTGTAACACCCCAGTTTTAGCTAATATTAATTAGGGTATTGTTTGTGCATCCATGAGCATCATTAGTTTTACTAAGAATAAAAATGAATGCAGAAAAGAAAATAAAACCCTAAACCCTAGTTATTTCCCCCTCTCTCTAAAACCAATTCAAAAGAGTTTTGAATAATTTGAAAAGTACAAAAGTTTGTGAAGCCCAAAATGTTATTAGGGCCTCACATTGTTTTATATGTTTTATAAAGTCTGGTGCTATTTTTGAAATACTAATAAAGCTTTGGATTTGAAATTAAAAACAGAAAAAGGAAAAAGGTTTTCCAGAAATAAAACAGAGCCAATAGCCTAGACTGCAGCCCAACTCGCTTTCCCTTACCTTCCGCCCGTGCGCCTCATCCATCCTAGCAGGCCGGCCCAGCCAGAGCCCACCCGGCCCGTACCCGTTGGTCCATTCTATCATCATCGTCAAGCTCGCGAAGCTCCTGCGTATAGCCATCTGCCGGAGCCGCCATCATCGATGCGCCAAGATGCCCGACCGCCGCCTCCTGGATGAGGATAAGAGCGTCGCGCCATGCCCTCCTTCTCCTTTCCCGATCTTATCCCCTCCCCGCGCGCTCTCTCTCACCCTTGCAAGCTCCCCCGAAACCCTAGCCTTGGCCACTGCTTCGCGTCGTCGTTCTTGAGCTCCGGCCGCCCAACTGAGGCCACTATCGGATTCGCCTCACCGTGGTCTTCTACTCCGCCAACTGAATCGAGCCGAGGATGTGTAAAATGATGACACCATCTGCTTCTTCTCTGACCCCGACCGCCACCACCGTCGTCCATGCCATCGAGCTCGACCTCCTCCGTCCACCCTGTCACCTCCTACATGATATTGGTGAGCCTCTGGTCCTCCCGGACCCCTCCTTTCTCTCCCTCCCGCTTTTCTTTGAGCCCGCACTGTGCACCACCGTTGACCACTGCCAGAGCTTGCCGTAGCCGCTTCTCCAATGTTCGTAAGCCAGCGGCGCCGCCACTTTGAGGTCGCGTGCAGCAAGGCGAGTCGAGCGCAACCCCTCGTGCCTCCCGGCGGGTCCCCTGTCGCCGCCCCATTGTCCACCAGGGAGGCCACCACCACGCCGACGTCACCAGGACGGGTCAGCATAGTCAACCGGCTGTGGGCCTCTCCCATGCCGACAGGGCCACGGATTTGGCCTGGGGCCCCTCTGTCAACCACCGTGGCTAGGTGATACCAAGTGTAAAATTTTTCTAGGGTTGTTTTAAATAATTTCATAAATGGTTTAATATTTGCAGAAATGGTTTAAATCTTATAAATTCAATAACTAATTATTTATAAGTCGAAAAATATTTATAATATATCAAAATGTTCAGAAAAATGAGATCTACACTTTAGCATCAAAATCATGCATTGTTCAATAACTTTAATCACAAGTTTAATTAGAAGAACAAATCAACCCCCGCAGGTGATTGCGAGGTTCCTCTATTCTAGGGTTTGCACCCCTCGAACCCCGTTTAAAATGGTCGAGCATGCCTCAGGGTTCTATTTCATTACAATTTAACTTGTAATATCATCATCCTTTCTTGAGCATTGCATCGATGCCATGTGTTGATTGTTGTTTCCCCCTTTCGTTCCAGTGTTTGGTTCTTCCCGGTAGAATACGATACCGACTCCGAGATCGAAGACCGAGATCAACACCATCGAAGCTAGAAGATCAATACTTGATCAACTATAATCAAGTCAAGCATACGGCTTACAAAGATCTGCTTTTTGGTTATCAACAAACAAGGCAAGCAAAGCCCCACCATGATAGAATCCTATATTTTCAAAGTATTTTACTTCTCGCCACGATGCATACGATTCTACTGTGGTCTTTTATCAATAGATAGTGTATCCTATCTGTTTCATTACTCCCTTTGAGCTTATATTACCTGATCCACTGCTCCTAGCATAACTAGGTTTTGCTTGTGTGCATTGCTAGAGCTTATATCCGTGTCTTGCTTAGCCATGCTTAGCTATCAGTTCTGGTTCATCCATTTGATGTATCAGATACAGAGAATCTAGTATGATAGGAGAACAAGGTATACTGATGAGGTAAGATCAGTGGTAAAGGTTAAACATGTTAAGGCTTGTATGGGAGGCTACGGTGGGATGTGGTTTTCATAGTCCCATGCTCGCCACTGCTAGGAACTGAGTTCTTGCCTTTTGGAACCGAGACGAGCGTACAACCACACGGGGCTTGGAAAACCTCACGAGTAACTAACTTGCCTAGTAGATTCCATGAGTCACATAGTTCAGACGTTCCATTAGACATATGCATAGAAAATGTTTTGAAAGATTTATCGGGTGAAGGTGCATCATAATAGGTAGGTAAGCGTGACCGGGGTTGCTTGGGGTAGACAACACCCCTGATAAACCAACCTCGCCTCACATCTCTAGGGACCAGCTTTGGGATTTAACCTGTTACGACGGAACCCTCCTTACAGCGTGACTCATGGTCTCGACGAACGCAAGGTAAAGGTCGTGTCCAACCACCCTCTATCGGCCTTCCAAAGAAGAGGGCTAATCATTGTGGCATTAAGAGTCGGTTGCTACGTGTGGGTAAAGTTGTACACCACTGCATGGTTAAATATTTTCGAAAAGCCGTGTTCATGGTTATGAACACTTGGTGACCGAATTCTAAGATCATAAAGAACTATAACCTAATCGTAAAACTTGAAGGTTTCAACGTGTGCTTAAGGATGCTTCCTCGTGGGTATAAGGGGGTGATCCTAGTTGTGAGATGAAGATTACTTTGGTGGATATCAAAACATGATGATCAATTCTTTCGAGATGTTGCTCTCTTATCCCCTTTTAAAATGTTTTGATTAGACGAGCTTCTTCTCTCTTCTTTTATAAACAAAGATGGCTTTATGGAAAATAACCCGACCAGCCATAAGTCTTGCGGAGTACACCCTGTACTCACCCTTGCTTTGTTGATACTTTTGTAGCAGAATAAGTGTTCCCTTGAAGACAAGTTTGGTACGACATCGACATTGACGAGTAGCTTGGGGTTCCTGACCAGCAGCCTAGAATCTATGGGCTGGGACGTCATCGTTATGCTTCAGGCCTCTTAGGCCATTTGTTAAGTTTGCTATACTTAATAGCATAATTTTCCTTCCGTTGTTTGATGTTTGTGGTCAGTGACCTCTGCTTGTAATATAATTTGGTCCTTTGCTCAGTTGTGAGCTTGATGTATTAACTTTTTATGTCGCAGGGTTATTATTGTGTTACCGATTATTCACTGGATATTCTCGAGCACTAGGTTAAGCTTATGTCAGGCTAAGGTCTAGGATTTGTTTAACCCTGATCCCAGGGGTGTCACTGTCGTGGTGGTGGCACGGCAGATGCCATGTATAGGCTAAAGATGGGGCCAATGAGTGCTAGGGGAATCCAGGGAGGGAGAGCGTGGTGATTCCACACACATAAGTTCTTGTATTCTTTGTATCGATGTTGCTTACAAGTGCTCTTGAGGCCCTAGCAAGAAGGAGACAATGTCTCTTACCCCCCACTATCTAGCCTTGGAGCTCTACCTTAGACAGAGAATGATTCCTCTATTTTCCGTCCCCCTCTCTATGGAGGCCCTGGTGCTCCTTATATAGGGGAGCCCGGGTTACAATTCTAGGGCACAGGTGGCAGCATATTCTACGAATATGCTCCTTTCCTAAAGTAGATGCTTCTTTATTCTTCTTTAACGGCTCGTCCGGGCTTTGGACGTAACCTGCAGCGTCATCCTTGTCTTTTGGTGTCACGGGCTACGTCATCCGGCTTTGCCCGCGTCACCTTGGTCACCACTGACC
This sequence comes from Avena eriantha, assembly GCA_910589775.1. Classification (NCBI taxonomy): domain Eukaryota; kingdom Viridiplantae; phylum Streptophyta; class Magnoliopsida; order Poales; family Poaceae; genus Avena; species Avena eriantha. Next base: position 369,172,065 of record OU342745.1, on the reverse strand, counting down.
CGCTGGTCCTCTCCTTTGCTTTACTTTGCATAGGTTCCAGCTAATAAAGCCACCTTTTGACCAGCGGGGGATTCCTTCTCTTTGAAGCTAAGATAGTCCGGATAGCATATAGCTAATCCGGTCTACCCTTTTACTTGCAAAACAGATAGTCATGGCCAGCATAGATCTTATGCCGGCCGGACCATTGTCAAGGAAATGCCCCATGGGCCGAGCCACACCGTGATTCGCCTGCCTTGAGGTGACCCGGTCAGCACTTTGCTTTGACCGCGTCGTACCCCGGCTAACCCGGCCCTTATACCCCAGTGTTGCCCTACCCGGGGGTATCCCCCCAACATTAGTCCCCGAAGTTGGTGCGGTCTTAGCAACTTTTTTAGTTGTTAAGGCCACAACAGGTTCCCATATCCGAATCTTTTATTCCTTGGGCCGAGTTGTCTCGTAGCCCGGAATTTCTTTTCTTGTGATCCTTTCGCTCTTTCCGGGTTATTCCTCATTGGCTAGGTATTTTGTTTGCTTATCCGGGTTTCTTTTCCTTCTCTTGTACGCTTCTCCACATCCTACGTGGAGGGTAATCATCATTTGCCTCATTTTTAGGGCCATGCGCATTTACCGCGCCGGTTACTGTCACTGCGTCAGGCATAACTATTGTAAACTCCCCATCACTACAGCGCCTCGTTAGCCGTAACACCATGTCCCGTCATGGGATCGCTTGCTCCCGTGGCCCCCTTTTGTGGCCTTGTTCTGATTGGTCGCTTGGGCCGCATACACGCTCGCTGCGTGCGGCCTGCCACCCGCAAAAGATCCCATGACGCGCGTGGCACGGTTAAGTAGAGGGTGCGGTGCACTCCTAGGGGAAGTTCCCCCATTCACGCCACAGTCCACTGCTCTCTTTCTTTCACCGCGACTCCGTCGCCGTCGGTTTTCTTCTCCACGAGCGCCACTGCGACCGTGCTCCGGCGGTATTTCACGCCAGCGCCACCGTTTCTAGTGCCAATCTCCACCATAGGGCCTTGTGCTTCCCGTTTCCCCTCTTCCGGCTACCATTATTCCGATTATCCCCTCAAAGACTTCGATCTCACCATGACAGAGGCAGAAGCTTAGATGGTGGCGCAGCTGGAGGAAGGGGCTGAGGGCCACGAGCGTGGATGCTGGGATGGCTCCATCGTCCGCGAGGAAGATTTGGCTTGGCTCCACACCTCTCGTCGCCTCCCCGCCGGCGTCGCTTGCCGCCTCCCCGCCGGTGAGATTACTCCCACCCCCAAATTTGGGGAGTACGTGGTTTTCTTGTCGCATTTCCAACGCGGCTTCGGCCTCCCCACCTCTGATTTCTTCTTTGATTTTATCTCTACCTACCAATTGCAACCGCATCATCTTCCCGCAAATGCTATCACCTCTCTGTCCTCCTTTGCTTCCGGCATTGAGGGATACATGGGCCTCTGGACAACCAAAGAACTTTGGATCAAGTTCTTTGGTCTGCGGAGGAATGTGGTTCCGGATAAGGAGCTTGCCCCGGAGGACAAGCACCTAACCCAATGTGGCGCCGCCTCCATCTCGCCCCAGAAATAGTCCGTTTTCCCCTGGGTCACGGGGCTCGAATATTGCAAGGGCTGGGCCCAGACTTTCTTTTACGTCTGGAACACCACCAAGCAGGACTAGATCTGGCTGCTCCCCTTCAGACTTGGTCCTCCAAACACCTCGCTTTGGGAAAGCATTCCCAAGCGTGCCACGGCCCTGGCGAATCTAGTGGCTTGCCGGTTCACGGAGCTGCTAAAGGAGCACCTCCGAGGGGGGGGGGATATCATGATCACTTTCCTCCGCAGCCAGGTCTCCCCCCTCCAGAAGTGAGCCCACAAGATCTGCTACCTTAGCGGTCCTCTTGACCCCCACCGGACCTCCTCTTTTGAGCTGGATAACTCGGCGGTTTTCCGCCGGGTGAAGTCCATCTTCAACGTGGAGAAGGAGTTCTCCGAGGCCTGGGAGTGGGGACTTGAGCCCTTCACTCGCGCCAACCCTCCTCCAAAGGTAAATTAACCTTATTTTGTTATCCGAATTTTCTTTGTATGTTGATTTCCCTTTGTAACTTGGTGATTATTCTTTCAGAAATTTCTCCAGCAACCGCTGGAGGATGGCGAGGTTCCTGCCAGCAAGTGGTTGGAGGACCGCCCTGAGGGAGACGAGGTGGAGACTGACCTGGAGGCCTTCTTGCCTGCCCCGGACGTCTTCAAACGCAGCGCTTGTAAGGCCTCTTCTCTAAGGGATTGGCCAGATGATGATGATTCGGATGTTGAGGTCCTTGATCCAGTTCTTATTCTTATTTGCATTTGGCTTATGTTCGAATGTTCAGCTAACCCGGACGCTCAGGTCCATGAGGTTCCTCCGCTTTCCACCGGTGGCCCGACCCCGGATCCTTCCCAGAAGCGCGCAGCTACCTCGGCCGCAGCTTCGGAGGCGCCACCGCCCAAGAAGAGGCAAAAGAAGTCCGGGGTTAAACCCTCGGCCAAGCCTGCCGCCAAGAGCATAGTCCAGAGGGCACCCAAACCTTGGGCTCCTCCTACCGTTGACGAGTAAGTCTTTGTAGCATTGATACTTCAGATTCTTCCATTACTTGCCTTAGCCTCTGGTTGGTTCTTTCTTTTTGACTGGCTATCCTTCCTTTTTTCTAGAGCTCCTATGGACATCTCCCAGAGCGGTTCTGGCATAGCCTCCCCACTCCGGCGCGATCCCTATCCCCCCGCAACGATGATCATTGTTTGCTTAGCCCTATTCATGAGGGTTCTGCGGCCGCGCCTGACCAGAGTTCACCTCGTCAAGAGGAGGGCAACGTCGACGCGGGGGGTAGTGGGCCAGATCTGGATACGGCAATGCCGGATCTGCCTAGCTCCTTGGCCTCTGTGCCCAACATTGATGCGCCAGCTTCATCGGCACCGCCCCCAGTATCCCTAGTACAAGCAACACCAGCAGCAGTAGAAATAGCACCAGCAACAGCAACACTAGCACCAGCATCAGCAGCACCAGCAGCAACAACAGCACCAGCACCAACATGAAGAGTCTCCAAGCCTCCTAAGGGGAACGCTCCTTCGGCCCCTACCGGGTCTGCCCCTTCCATTACTGACTTCTTTCAACATGCTCCTCAAGCCTCATCCGGCAAAGCTAAGAAGACTTCCGGGTCAGCTTCGTCCGGGCCAGCTTCTGGATCAGAGGGCAGCAAACAGCTGGTTTTGCACACCAGCCCCGCTGCGGCTCAATCCGCCAGGCGCGAGGCCCATGTGAAGGGCCTAGTGACGAGCCATTCTGCGAGCGGCGAGAGTTACAGTTCACATCTCCTTGAGTATGTGAAGAACTGGAACAACGCCGAATTCATCGACCCTCAGGGCGATCTTCCAGAAAGGTTCCGCCCTGCTGAGTTCAGCGCGCATATGAACTCCTCTACTCAGGCTATCTCCTTGGCTGGCCGGATGATGGAGGTAATCCTTTTTCTCTGCTGTTGATGTTTTTCATAACTTAGCATTTGTAGGTATATCCCAGTCCCCGAGCCTCCGAGGGAATAACTTGTTATTCGATCGGATGCTCCCTAGTTTTTGTTTATATTGTCATTAATTTGCAATAAATTTTGGGCCGGGTCTAGTTCACTTGGCCCGGATCATGTAGTCTTCAAATATCCACACACCTAGAGCCGGGTTAAGTTCCACTTGGCCCAGATCTTGTAGACTTTAAATATCCACACACCTAGAGCCGGGTTAAGTTCCACTTGGCCCGGATCTTATAGATTTCGAATATCCACACACCTAGAGCCGGGTTAAGTTCCACTTGGCCCGGATTTTGTAGACTTCAAATATCCACATACCTAGAGCCGGGTTAAGTTCCACTTGTCCCGGATCTTGTAGACTTTAAATATCCACACACCTAGAGCCGGGTTAAGTTCCACTTGCCTCGGATCTTGTAGACTTTAAATATCCACACACCTAGAGCCGGGTTAAGTTCCACTTGGCCCGGATCTTGTAGACTTTAAATATCCACACACCTAGAGCCGGGTTAAGTTCTACTTGGCCTGGACCTTGTATCCTTCGAATAATTTCCACTTTGTCTCTCAACTTTTGTCTCTTTCTTGTTTCAGATTACCACTAACCGCCGAACCGCTGAGTTCCAGCGCCTGCTGGACTCCTACAAAGACATACGTGGGCGTTATGGTAAACTCCTGGAGGAGTACCAGAAGAGGGGTTAGTTTCCATCTCTCCCTTGTTCATTCAAACTTTCTAGAACTTTTATGAATGTTTTGTCGGGATTATGCAGCCGAGGTTGAGGCTGAGAATATAATCATGAGGAAGAATCTTGCGGAGATCAAAGGTAACTTCATCCCCTTTACATGATCATTGTACCCTCTGTGCTTTATCCGGTGGACACTCATATTTTGGGTCCTCCGGATCATGTTGCAGTTGCTCTTGAGGATAGTGTCCCTATGCCTGAACTGATGACCCACTGCCTGGAACAATCAGGAAAATATGAAGCTGAACTGAAGAAGAAGGATGTTAAGATAGCTCGGCTCTAGCGGCAGGACTTAGACATTACTCGGCTAAATGCCGGAATCCAGAGGCTCAAGAGCTCTCATCAGTCCGTGCTGGAGAAGGCCGATCGGGAGTTTGCCGCAGAGAAGGAGCGTTTAGTTACACAAATCTCTAAGGACAAGAGCCTACTGGATGAAGCCGACGTCAAACTTACGTCGGTAATCACTGAGTACAAAAAACTCCGGGTCCACAACGCCAACACTGATTTCGAGCTTTAGCGACTTCTCTTCCAGATTGCGCGTAAGTTCTCCGCTCTTGCTTATCGGTTACAATTCGTATTTGGTCCAGCGGCTCAACGTTGCTCCTCTTATCCTTAGGCAAATTTCCAGACAGCGACACATTTGCCGCCTCCGCCATACGCGAATCCCGTGAGCAGCGTGGAGTTTCTACTGGCCTTGACACCGAGCCAATTCCCTATACCACAGAGGATCTCCTGGCGAGTCTCACCACTCGTCTTGAGATAGTAAAGAATTTTGGCGCAGACATTATCCCAGCTGCAACACGGATGTTTGGCTGCCTCTAGCCCTGCGAGACCATTCCCAAGAAAACCTCAGACTTCATAGCCAAGGTCATGGAATGTGACATGCAACTGCACCTGTGGCGCGAATCTGCGGCACGGGCTGGAGCCGGCATTGCTCTGAAGTTTACGCTTTCATGGTATGAAGGGATTGACTTGGCCTTGCTCAAACATATGCGCACCGGGTCTAAGTGGTGCGAGGATCCGGAGTGGAACGCGCGCCGCCAGGCCTGTGCGAACAATCTTATCCAGTATTCCTTCTGCCATGCCTGGAATGAGGGGCCGAGCTTCCTTGATGTTGCTGATGACGAGGTTGTCTCTGGAGCGAAATAAGAAGGGAGTGAGAGCGAGGGCTCCGAGTTAGGCGACGAGGCTGAAGACCCGGAGAACAACGAAGTTGATCCAGAGGATGAAGCCGAAGCTAGCGCTCCTCCCGCACACTCCAGAGTACCTCCCTCCACAGATGATTCTCCTGCTGCTTCTGCCCCTTGAAAAACACTCATCACATTTATCAGATCCCCGAAATGCCGGGCGTAGATGTAATTAAACACTTTGGTTTGTTTGTGCTACAATTTTATGTTTCGAACTAAGTTTTTATTTCCGGATTATCGTGGGCGAAGTCCTCGAGTTTCATTTTCTTGTTCCGCCAATTTTTGACTCGGCTCGCGTCTACCTTGATTCGGTTTTTTGACTTACGAGTCCGAGGTTCAAAAAATTGACTTAACAATACCTGAAACCTTGAGATTAGCTCAAAATTATTCGGCACCTTAGTGAAGAAAATAAACTAAGGGTTAGCCAAAAACCAATGTCGGCCCGCTTAAGCTCTTTTTCCTTAGTTGTTTTTCATGTGCTTCACCATTCCAAACTTGTTCTCTTGCTTGCCATGAAGCCAATTCTTGTTGGACAGCAGCAAAGTCGAAGAGTTAGGTTTTTGGTGCTAACACATTACTAATCCAACTAAGGCATAATTGACTTAACCCAGCCGACATAAAAAATACGAAAACAAGACAAGTGTTATAACAGTCCTCGAGTCTCTGCTCGGGGTGGCAAAGTTTTTATTGATAGGCTCACTGCCGACATACATACCGACATACTAGTAGTTCGGATACATTCACCTCTTAGGTGTAGAAAGGACGCAGCAGTACTACGTTCCATGGTCTTTTGGATTCCTCTCCTGACCTGTCCGCCTTGTTCTTTTGCTGGGGCTGCGCGTCAATAAGATAGTAGGAATCATTGCGCAAAGCTTTGCTCACAATGAAGGGCACTTCCCATGGGGGGGGGATAGCTTGTGCATGCTAGCGATGCGCTGTATTAGCCTCAACACCAAATCACCTTCCTGAAAAACTCGGGGGTTTACTTTCCGGCTATGATAGCGTCAGAGATTTTGCTGGTATATGGCGGATATGGACAAGGCCAGTTCTCTTGCTTCTTCCAGTAGATCAACATCATTCTACCGGGCTTCGCGCACTTTGGCTTCTGTGTATTGGGTGACCCTAGGCGAATCATGCTCTATGTCGGCTGGTAATACAGCTTCTTCCCCGTATACCAGAAAGAATGGCGTATAGCCCGTTGATCGATTTGGAGTTGTTCTTAAACTCCACAATACCGCTGGTAGTTCTTATATCCAGCACCCCGCTGATCTTTGCAGCGGCTCTATGAGCCGGGGTTTTATCCCGGACAATGCCAGTCCGTTGGATCTTTCCACTTGCCCGTTCGACGCGGGGTGGGCGACTGAGGCAACATCTAACCAGTTCTTCTTTTCCTGGCAGAACCTCGCAAATGCTCCTTCGGCAAAATTTGTCCCGTTATCAGTTATGATGCTATGGGGGTAGCCGTACCTTAAGATTATATCCTTGAGGAATCTTACTGCTATTGCCCCATCACATTTCCGAATTGGTTTCACTTCAATCCATTTGGTGAACTTGTCAACCATGACCAGCATGTGGGTCATCCCTCCTTTAGCTGGCTTAAATGGTCCTACCATGTCTAGGCACCATACAACAAATGGCCATGTAATGGGGATAGTTTTCAGCTCCGACATTGGCAGGTGAGTTTTCGTGGTGTATCTTTGACAGCCGTTACATTTTCTCACCAAGTCCTCTGCTTGCTCCAAAGCACTAGGCCAATAAAATCCATGCCGGAAAGCTTTTGCTACTAATGCCCTTGAGGAGGCATGGTGGCCACATTCCCCTTGGTGAATATCCCGGAGTATGTCAAGTCCTTCCGGATCAACGCACCGTTGTAGTACCGCTGTCACACTCCTTTTGTATAATTTGGCGTTGATTATGGTATAAGCTTTTGCCCTTCTTTGAACTTGCCTCGAACTTATTCATCATCCGGCAAGATTCCTCTTTCAGGAAATCAAAAATTGGCTTGGACCATGATGGTATAGGTCGGACGGGAAATGGTTCCTCGTCTACTTACATTGCATCCACCGACATAACTCCCGCCGGATCAAACTGCACAGTCCCCGGGTTTGCTGAAGCACTCCCCGGGTTTGCTAAAGCAGTCCCCGGGTTTGTTGAGGTGCTTCCCCATTCTATCTCCATAGGTGCGGGTCCTGATCTGGTGAGCGCCGGGATTTAAATTGAATCTGATTCGGGTGACGGTGTGATAGATGGTTTTCTCAAGTGCTCCATAGCCACATTTGGTGGAATGGGTTGCCGAGATAAGCCCAGCTTGGACAGTGTATATGTTGCCTCGTTTTCGCTCTGAGGTACGTGATGGAACTCACACCCTTCAAAAAACCCGCTTATCTTCTGGACATGGAACCTATACAAGGCCATGTTAGCATCCAGGGCATCCCAATTTCCAGACACTTGTTGTGGCACCAAATTCGAATCTCCAAAGCACTGTATCCGACGTATCCCCACTTCCTTTGCCACTTTGAGACCATGCACCAATGCTTCGTACTCCGCCACGTTATTCGAGGCACTGAAATGGATTTGTAGGACATACTTCAGTTGATCCTTCTTGGGCGAGGTAAGCACTACTCCCGCGCCTAATCCATCTTTCAGTTTGGATCCGTCGAAGTGCATTTGCCAGTAATTGGAGTCCGGTAGGGGTGGCTCGTATTGCATTTTAGCCCAGTCCACAAAGAAATCCACCACAACTTGTGATTTGATCGCATCTCTTCTGTCGAACTGTAGCGCGTATGGAGCTAATTCGATAGCCCACTTTGCTATTCTGCCGCTTGCGTCCTTGTTACTCATGATCTCTGAGATAGGCGCCTCACATATCACCTTGATGGGGTGTTCCTCGAAATAGTGCTTGAGCTTCTTGGACGACATATATACGCCGTATGCCATCTTCTGATAATGAGGATAGTTCTGTTTTGACGCAGACAATACTTCGCTCAGATAATACACCGGTCTTTGCACCGACTTTCCTTCTTCCTCGCGCTCTACTACAATCAGTGCACTTACGACTCGGTTGGCCACGGCTACGTAAAGCAACATTGGTTCCTTTGGTTGTGGTGCTATCAGGGGGATGATCCCCGGGTATCCCAACCGAATAAGAAACAAGACAGTCGGAGCGCGTCCGGCTGACCAGATGCAGCCGGACAAGGCAAGGCAGGCTGGCTATCCCTTGGTAGCCGGATCAGCAGGGGGCAGCCGGATACGGCTACTTAGCCGGACTCAATCAACGGGACAGGGCGGCGTGTGTATCAGTGCATGGTACACCCTGTACGGTGACAAGACTGGAAACTACCTGGCCATACCGAAGACTTTGCACGGGTGACGCAGGAATAGTGGCCGGTGCTGACGACAGGCTCGCACGGCGTCCACTGTGCCTACGACAGCCATACCGCTCGTACTCCGACAGGACAAGCCATACCGGACACTATGGATGACTAGTCGGCTGGGACCCGCCTGTGGGGCCCGCCAGTCGGACTGGTCAGTGAGACCTTTGCCTCTCTGCCTATATAAGGAGAGGCAAGGCCTCAGTAGAAAGGGTTGGTCTCATTGCATTTAAGGCAGTAGCTAGAGAAATACAGCTCGAGGAGCACTTGTAGTTCGTATATCCCACATAGTCAGATCCGGCAGGAGTAGGGGCTTTATCTCGTCACGAGGGCCCCGAACCTGGGTACTTCTTGCGTCCCGCTACACTCGCTTGTATCCAATCCCGCCTGCGGACGCCGTCGATAGCTTCCCTGCTAGTCCCCACACCTCTATCTAACCTCCTTAGGTACTGCCGTTCCCAATACAACGACAGGTGCAACTAGGATTAGTGCGGTAGATATCATCTTTTTCAAATCTCAAAATGCAAGATCCGGCTGTGGTGTCCATGTGAACTTCTCTGCCTTTTTCATTAGCTGATAGAGGGGCAAGGCCTTCTCTCCCAACTAACATACGAACCGACTTAATGATGCTAGGCAACCAGTGAACTTCTGGACATTGTTAAGACACATTGGCAACTCCATTTTTTCTATGGCCCGGATTTTCGTTGGATTAGCTTCAATGCCTCTGCTAGATACCAAGAAACCGAGTAACTTTCCGGGTGGTACGCCGAAGGTGCATTTCTCCGGGTTCAGTTTCAACACCATCGCCTCTCCGGTCCCCCAGTATCTGAACTAGTCGGAAACCCCTATCACCTGGAGCCGGGCGGATCAGCCTGAGCATCTACCGACTCCCGGGGGCTACGCCATGGTGCTCGACCCCCTCATCGTCTCCAACGCGCGCACTTGCCGATTCTCGCGCGTCCTCATCGACGGAGGCAGCAGCCTCAACCTCCTCTACCATTCCTCGCTGGAGAAGCTGGGCATTCGCGAAAACGACCTATGCCCGACTACCACGATGTTCCACGGCGTACTGCCGGGGCCAGCCTGCGCCCCGCTGGGGAAAATCCAGCTGGACGTCATTTTCGGGACCGAGGAGAACTTCTGCCGCGAACCAATCTGGTTCGAGGTGGTAAATCTGACGAGCTCCTACCACGCTCTCCTCGGGCGCCCTGCCCTCGCCAAGTTCATGGCCATCCCCCACTACGCCTACCTTAAGACGAAGATGCCGGGACCCCACGGCGTGATCACCGTTGCCGGCTGCTTCAGGCGATCGATGGAGTGCGCCTCAGCCGGTTCCAAACTGCCAGAGGCCCTCATAATAGCCGAGGAGAAGCGCGTGATCATGCGCAATGTGGCCATGGCCCAGCAGGACATTCCGGCTAGCAGCAAGCCGGTTGGAGAAGGAGCCTTCCAGCCGACAAAGGAGACGAAGAGGTTCCTGCTCGACCCCTCCGATCCGACCAAGTTCGCCACCATTGGTGCTGGCTTGGACAGCAAATAGGAAGGCGCGCTCGTCGACTTCCTCCGTGAGAATCGGGACATCTTCGCGTGGTCCCCCAAGGACATGCCGGGTGTGCCGAGGGAGTTCGCCGAGCACTCACTTCACGTGCGTCCGGATGCCAAGCCGGTCAAGCAACCTCTGCGCCGGTTCGCGGAGGAGAAGAGAAAGATAATCGGTGATGAGATCACCCGGCTCCTGGCAGCCGGGTTCATCATGGAAGTGTACCACCCGGACTGGCTGGCGAACCCAGTCCTGGTACTGAAGAAGAACAAGACCTGGCGCATGTGTATCGACTACACCAGCCTGAACAAGGCGTGCCCTAAAGACCCCTTCGCCTTGCCCTGTATCGATCAAGTAATCGATTCCACGGCTGGCTGTGATTTGTTGTCTTTTTTAGATTGTTATTCCGGATACAATCAGATCCGGCTGAACCTGGCTGATCAGATTAAGACATCATTTATCACCCCCTATGGGGCTTTCTGCTATGTAACCATGCCTTTCGGCCTAAAGAACGCAGGCGCCACCTATCAGCGATGTATGCAGAAATGCTTGCACTCGCAGATAGGCCAAAACATGCACGCTTATGTAGATGACGTGGTTATCAAGACCAAGGAGAAGCGCACCCTCCTCGAGGACCTGGGAGAAACATTTGGCAACCTCCGCCAATACCGGATGAAGCTGAACCCAGAGAAGTGCATCTTCGGGGTACCGTCCGGTCAGCTCCTTGGTTTCCTCGTCTCACAGCGAGGTATCGAGGCAAATCCGGAAAAGATCACGGCCATCGCAAGGATGCAACCGCCCAGGAACCTGCTTGGAGTCCAGAAGTTCACCGGATGCCTTGCTTCCCTCAGTCGTTTCGTCAGCCGACTGGGGGAGAAGGCACTCCCGTTGTACCAACTGATGAAGAAGACGAACAAGTTCTCTTGGACTTCGCAAGCCGACGCCGCGTTTGACGACCTCAAGCGCATGCTATCCACAACACCAGTCCTAGCCACGCCGGCTAGTAAGGAGCCGATGTTGCTCTATATAGCAGCCATCAGCCGGGCCGTCAGCGTCGTCCTGGTGGTGGAGTGCCCCGAGGAAGGCAAGGGTCAGCCGGTTCAGAGGCCCGTCTACTACCTCAGCGAGGTTCTCTCCCTCTCCAAGCAGAACTACCCCCAATACCAGAAGATGTGCTACGGCGTGTACCTGGCATGCAAGAAGCTCAAGCACTACTTCCAGGAGCATCCGATTAAGGTTGTGTGCACTGCACCCCTTTCGGAAATCATCGGCAACAAGGACGCCACCGGCCGAGTCGCCAAGTGGGCCATCGAGCTTGCCGCCTACTCCATCCAGTACGAGCCCCGGCTCATGATCAAGTCGCAAGCGTTGGCGGACTTCCTCGTCGACTGGGCCGAGACCCAGTACCTCCCACCGGTTCCGGATTCGGACCATTGGCGGATGCACTTCGACGGATCAAAGATGCTCGGGGGCTTGGGAGCCAGCATCGTGCTCACCTCGCCCAAGGGAGACCGGCTGGAGTACGTACTATAGATCCACTTCAAGTCCTCTAACAACGTAGCCGAATACGAGGCACTGGCGCATGGACTCCAGCTGGCCAAGGAGATCGGTGTCAACCGGATCCTGTGCTTCGGCGATTCGGACTTGATGGTGCAGCAAGTATCCGGGGAATGGGACGCCAGAGACGCAAACATGGCTCTCTACCGGTTCCACATCCAGAAGCTCAGCGCCTCGTTCGACGGGTGCGAATTTCACCACATCCCCCACGTCAACAACGAGGCAGCCGACAGGCTCTCCAAGATCGGATCCACCAGGCAGGCCATCCCACCAGGGGTGTCCTTGGAGCACCTACGCAAGCCATCCATCAACCCGTCGCCAGAATCAGACTCCATCGTCTGGGCAGGAACCGTTTCGGCCGGCGGGACGGCGGAAGAAGAGCCGGTAGAACCACCAAAAATGAAGACCTGCACCAATTCCAGCCGGGCAGCGCCTTCCGGCTCGCAAGGCCTGGGGGCTGCCTCTCCGGATACGCCATCCGGCGACCCTCGGACACCCATCAATCGGAGAACGTGGGCATCCTCGACATTCGGGAAGTGCCATCCTGGGCACAACCCTTCATGAGCTACATCGCCAACGGAGAACTTACAGACGACGAGGTGCAGGCCAGGCAAATCCGGCGCCACGCGCACGCATACACCATCATAAACGGCGAGCAATACAAGCGCAGTGTATCCGGAATCTTCCAATGATGTGTTGATACGGATACGGGCCACCGGCTACTCAAGGACATCCACTAGGGCGAGTGCGGGCACCACACTTCGTCAAGAGCGATAGTCGCCAAGGCGTTTCGCCATGGTTTCCATTGGCCCACCGCCCTCGAGGACGCTGAGCAGCTGGTCCGCGCATGCAATGGGTGCCAGCGCTTCGAACAGCTCAGGTATATGCCAACTTCGATACTCAAGACCATACTAATCACCTGGCCGTTTGAAGTTTGGGGCCTTGACATGGTCGGTCCCTTCAGGCGGGCGCGCGCGGGCATGACCCACCTGCTGGTGGCGGTGGACAAGTTCACGAAGTGGATCGAGGCCAAGCCTATCCGAAAGCTGGACGGGGCGACGGTTGTCACCTTCTTCACCAACATCATCAACCGCTTTGGCTACCCCAATAGCATCATCACCGACAACGACACGAACTTTTCCAAAGGGGCCTTCGCCCAGTTCTGCAGCAACAAGGGCATCCGGCTGGACCTCGCCTCCGTCGCGCACCCGCAATCCAACGGGCAAGTCGAAAGAGCAAACGGCTTAGTGCTAGCCGGCATCAAGCCACGTCTCATCGAGCCGTTGGAGCGTTCACTCGGATGTTGGATCGAAGAACTTCCGGCTGTGCTGTGGAGCCTCCGCACCACGACGAATAGGTCAACCGGCTACACGCCGTTCTTCCTGGTCTACGGATCGGAAGCCATCCTCTCCGCCGACATCGAGTTCGACTCCCCTCGCAAGCTTCTCTACAATGAAAAAGCCAACCAGGAGGCGCGGGAGGACGGAGTGGACCTCCTGGAGGAGGCCTGCGAGCTGGCCTTGTCCAGATCAGCCCTGTACCAGCAGCGACTACGTCGCTACCATTCAAACCGGATCCGCCCAGTCGCATTCTGCGAGGGCGACCTGGTTCTCCGGCTGGTGCAAGACACGAAGGGCATGCACAAGCTATCGCCACCCTGGGAGGGCCCCTTCATCATGAGCCGGGCGCTGCCCAACGACTCCTACTACCTCATCGACGCGCAGCAGCCACGCAAGAACAAGATGGACAAATCAGACGAGGAGACCGAGCGTCCCTGGAACGCGGCCCTGCTGCGCCCATTTTACACCTAGTCGCCAGACAGTGTATGTATCCCGAAACCCCTATGAATAAAAATACGGACCCCCACGAGAATCTCGGGGGCTCCTTGCCAGAAATATGTATGCACCTGTTTTCCGGTTATTATTTTCCGGCTCCGGCAACCCCTACCCGGGGCTCGCCGGCTGGCCCGGCCTGCTAAGTCAACAAACCGGCTGAGTACTGTGCGACGATGTCAGAGGCCCACTCTTCGTCTCAGCTACAGACCGCAACCCGGCTGTCCGGCTAGCAAGGGCAAAAGCCCGAGGCATCCCACACGAAAAGCGGGGAGGAGACGCGACAGATCGGGTGTCCCGGCCCTGCAACTAGCTCGAACCAATCCAGCTGGTAAGACTCTAGTACCGTGCGCAATGTACTGTCAGCTCCCTTTGGTTTCGGCTGCAGACCACAACCCGGCTGCCCAGCAAGGACGCAGCGAAAACAGCAGAGCGCACGGGAAAGCGACTAAGTGTCTAGAAAGGGACAGGCCAGTTTTCGAAAAAACAAGCCGTTTTCCGTCTACAATTTGGCAGACTAACCTACTAACCTATGCGGACATGTGTGTATGCGTACGTACGGGCGTCCGACTACTTAGAGTCGGAGTTCAGGAGAAGGAAAGAAGATTCGAAGTCCTTGCCTTCATCAAGCGCTCCGAATCTTGGGGGCTACACCCACTGGGTGCGCTCGTGCGCCCCCAGTGGAATCTTAGGGTTCCCGACCGGCTAAAGGCGTTTAGCCAGCCATTCGGAGCCCAGGTGAGGGCAGGGGCTAGAGCAAGAAAAAGACAAGGAAGATTCGAAGCACCTGGCTACACCAGCTACTCCAAATCTCGGGGGCTACACCCAGTGGGTGCGCTCGCGCGCCCCCACTGGAATGTTAGTTCCCCCGGCTAAAAGGGTTCAGCCAGCGAAAGCAACCGACTAAGACAAGTCTAGTCGGATAAAGACAGAAGAACTAGGAAAGAAGGAAGATTCGAAGCACCTGCCTTCGCCAACTACTGCGAATCTCGGGGGCTACACCCAGTGGGTGCGCTTGCGCGCCCCCACTGGAGGTGTAGGTTATCCGGCTAAAGGCGTGTAGCCGGACAAGGTTAGCCGGGCAAAATGGCAAAAAGAAACTCAGCGCACAAGTAAGAAAAAAGGATTTCAACAATAACAAGAAAAAGAGAGACGAAGCTCTCGCAACTTACCCGGCGTCAAAGACAGCCGGCTCAAACAGACAAGGTTTACAGGTGTACAACACAAGACAATTACACCCGGCATCCCGGGGCGATATCTAGGCAGCAGGACCCTTGCCGTGGGGGAGATCTTGGCTAGCGGAGGCTTCAGGCGGTGGAGGAGGCGCGGAGTCTGATCCGGTTCCGGCGCTGGCAGGCAGCGGCATCAGGGCCTCCACATCAGGAGTGCCAATGGACTCCGAGTCGGTGAGGACCTCGTCAGGGTCCACATAGTCGGCGATCTTGATGGCGGACCCGCGGAGCTCCGGATGGGCTTGACGGATGGCGGCTAGATCAGCCCCGGCACGGAAGCCTCCGTCGATCTTCTCGACGCGGGCGTCGTTGTACCAGGAGAGCATCAAGGCCAAGGCCATCTCCGCTCCGGCTCGTGCAGCCAGATCCCGCAGCCGGTCCACCGCAGCCGGCACCTCTCCCACCTTCGCAGCCAGCTGCGCCATTGTCTCCGGGACCGGAGCCTCCGGCCAGACAAAGGAGAAGACGTCCCTCGCCGCCTGGCGAAGCTTAGCAGCCTCCTCGCCAAGAAGGACGACGAGCTCCTGGGCCGTAGGCTGCGCTCCCGGCCAATTCTCCTGCAGCCGGTTGTAGGCCAGCAGGTCTATGCCGGGGTAAAAAGCTGTCAGAAAAGAGAAGTCAGATCCGGCTACCGGATCCGGAAAGAAAAAGAGACGGAAAGAAGACTCACCTTTAGCGGTGTGGCCGACCTGCATCAGCTCCTCCACCAGCGCTTTCTCCTTGAGCGCCAACCGTTTGATCTCCTTCTCTTGGTCCTTGTTCTGGGCCTCGAGAAGGGAGAAAGCCTCGGTCCGGCTGGCGAGAGAGGCATCGCTCTCCTTGATGGTGGCCTCCAGACCGTCCACCCGTGCGTGCCAGTCCTTGTTCTGCAGCCGCAGAGTGGAGTTGGACTTGCTCAACCGGTCGTTCGCCTTCTTCAAGCGATCGATCTCGCGCTGAGCGCACACGAGGATGGCTACAACAAACCGGCTATCAGTCCCCCTTCCCCCCCAAAAAGAGGAAGGAGCCGGGCAAAGTGAACTCACTCTGGGAGGTCCCGTTGGCGGCAGCGAGCTTCTGCTCCAACGACTGGTTCACGCCGGCTGTGGCCTCCAGCAGCCGGATCTCCTTCACCGCCAGCTCGAGCATGGCGGCAAGGTTCGACAACGAGGCAGCGGAAGAGACGTCGTCGTCCACGGCGTTGACAGCCAAGGACTCCTTTGTCGTGACCACCGCCGCCTGCCACTCCTCCCCGGGCTCCTCGTCGGAGTTGTCGTCGCCAACGACGACGAGCTCCTTGCCAGCAGCCCCCTGCGCACCCGCGGAGGAGCCTTCCGGCTGGGAGGACCTCGCCTCCGGCTGAGGGACTTCCGGCTGGGCGGGGTCAGTCGGCTCAGCCCGAGGGGGAGGCGAAGGTTGCGCCCCAGAGGAAGGAGGAGCGCTGGTCGGCGCAGTCGGGGTGCGAGGCGGCGACCCGGCGGGCGCGTGAGCCAGGCTCGTGGCTCCAAAGGAAACGAGCGTGCTAAGGAAAAAGCGAGGAAGACAGGAGCAAAACAAGCCAAAGTCAGAAAAGGAGGAAAAAGGCAAACAGACAGAAAGGAAAGGGGGAGAAGGAACATACCCCGGCACCACAGGAGGCGGTCCCTTCTTTCGGCCAAGACGGCTTGACGGCAGGGCGCCGGACCGGCTTGGCGGCGGGGCGCCGGACCGGCTCCTCTTGGGCGCCGGCTCCTCCGCCACGGGGCGGCGGGAGCCAGAGCGGTTGGAGCCGCTCCCGCCTGCTTCCCCGTCCGTCGTGGAGTGCGTCGCTGGCTCCACGGTTGGCGAGGCCTCCTCCTCGTGCACCTCCGGGTGCGGGTCGGTGGCCGGCTCGTCGTTCCGACTGGGGAAGGCGTCGCCATCCCCATCCGATTCCTCGCCGGACCGCCGGGCGCGCGGCTCGGGCAGGTCGGGCACGAACTCCTCGAGGGCCGCCACGCCCTCCTCGCGGATGATGCAGGGGAACAACTGCCGAACACAAAAGTCAGCCAGACGAAGACAAAGAACAAGAACAAGAAGACATCAAAAGGGCATCCGGCTAGAAGAGCTTACCCGAGGCGCGCGGTTCTCCCGCGTATACGACGCCAGGCTGAACTTCCAGTTCTCCGGCAGCCGCTCCTTGGTGATCGTCCACACCCACTCCTTCAGATTGTGGTAGCGGGGATCGTGGCGTGACAGCCGGGTCGGGTCCAGCCGGCCCGAATAGTAGCACATCTTGTGTGCTCGTTGCTGCAGCGGCATCATCAGCCGGGACATCCATCTGAGAGTGACGTCCAGGCCAGTCAGCCGACAGTGGACGAGGGAGCGCATGCGCTTCAGCATCTCGTCCGTCTCCGCCCTGTCACCGTGGAGCTTCAAGTCCCAGTTCTGCCGGCTGGACTCGACGTCCTAGAAGGCCGGCAGATTGATCCGGTCGACATTGGTGAGGTTCTTCACGTAGAAGTACGACTGCTGTCACAGTCGCACCGTATCGTGAAGAAGGAACTTGGGGTAGCCGGTCTGCGAGCGGGAGTAAATGGAGGCGCCGCCGCAGACGACTAAGGGCCCCTGGGTGAACTGCACCTGCGGCCGGACTCGAAAGAGCCGGCAGAAGAGCCCGAGATCCGGCTGGATCCCGAGATAGCTCTCGCAGAAAGCACAAAATGCGCCAACGTTCCGATTGCGTTGGCGCCGAGGTGGTGGAGACGAAGGTCAAAGAAGGCGAGGAAGGTCAAGAGGAACGGGTTCACGGAAGGGCGAACCCGCGGGCCAGATGGGACAGGAATATGACGCGTTCGCCCTCCTCCGGATGTGGCGACACTTCCCCGGCCGGCGCCAGCCGCACTGCCACCTCCTCCGCCGGCGGGAGGACGCGGGTGGCGCGGTACTTCGCGATCTGGTCCTCGGTGACGGCGGAGCCGCACCAGGCCCCGCAGTCGGCGGCCATCTCCGGTTGATGAGGGGGAGCGGCGACTGAAGTGTGGCGGTGGCCCGTAACAACGACAACGGCGAGCGGGCGGCGCAGAGAGCAAGAGCGCGGAAGCAAGAGCGCGGAAGCAAGAGTGCGGAAGCATGAGGCACGGGGAAGAAGGAATTGCAGCAGGGGAGCGAAGGAAGGAAATCGCCTCCCCCGCGGTGTCCCTTTAAAGGGCCAGAAGGGCAACCGTCGGCGGGGCACATGGCGTGCATCCGAGCGACCCACACCCCAACCGCCGCCTAAGATCCCATGTGCCGGAGCAAGATGCGCAGAAGATCCTAGAGCGGGAACCGAAGCGCCGGACCGCAGCTTCTCGAGGCGACGTGCGACGGGACGTTACGCTGCCCGCCACAGAGTAATGATGGCGCGTGCGCGCGCGACCGGTGTCAGCACGGACGTCACGGGTAGCGCAACTGCCAAGCTCAGCCGGACGCAAATTCAAAAACAAGAGGAAGCGCGCGCACATTTCGCCTAAGGGCGGAATCCACACGCGCTCGGGGGCTAGTGTCAGGGGGATGATCCCCGGGTATCCCAACCGAATAAGAAACAAGACAGTCGGAGCGCGTCCGGCTGACCAGATGCAGCCGGACAAGGCAAGGCAGGCCGACTATCCCCTGGTAGCCGGATCAGCAGGGGGCCGACTATCCCCTGATACGGCTACTTAGCCGGACTCAATCAACGGGACAGGGCGGCGTGTGTATCAGTGCACGGTACGCCCTGTACAGTGACAAGACTGGCAACTATCCGGCCATACCGAAGACTTTGCGCGGGTGACGCAGGAACAGTGGCCGGTGCTGACGACAGGCTCGCACGGCGTCCACTGTGCCTACGACAGCCATACCGCTCGTACTCCGACAGGACAAGCCATACCGGACACTGTGGATGACTAGTCGGCTAGGACCCGCCTGTGGGGCCCGCCAGTCGGACTGGTCAGTGAGACCTTTGCCTCTCTGCCTATATAAGGAGAGGCAAGGCCTCAGTAGAAAGGGTTGGTCTCATTGCATTTAAGGCAGTAGCTAGAGAATACAGCTCGAGGAGCACTTGTAGTTCGTATATCCCACATAGTCAGATCCGGCAGGAGTAGGGGCTTTACCTCGTCACGAGGGCCCCGAACCTGGGTACTTCTTGCGTCCCGCTACGCTCGCTTGTATCCAATCCCGCCTGCGGACGCCGTCGATAGCTTCCCTGCTAGTCCCCACACCTCTATCTAACCTCCTCAGGTACTGCCGTTCCCAATACAACGACAGGTGCAGCTAGGATTAATGCGGTAGATATCATCTTTTTCAAATCTCGAAATGCAAGATCCGCCTGTGGTGTCCATATGAACTTCTCTGCCTTTTTCATTAGCTGATAGAGGGGCAAGGCGTTCTCTCCCAACTGACATACGAACCGACTTAATGAGGCTAGGCAACCAGTGAACTTCTGGACATTGTTAAGACACATTGGCAACTCCATTTTTTCTATGGCCCGGATTTTCGTTGGATTAGCTTCAATGCCTCTGCTAGATACCAAGAAACCGAGTAACTTTCCGGCTGGTACGCTGAAGGTGCATTTCTCTGGGTTCAGTTTCATTTGGAACCTTCTTAGATTCGCAAATGTCTGCCGGATATCCTCAAGGAGCGTATCGCTTTCCTTGGTTTTTATCACCACATCATCCACATACACCTGCACATTCCGACCTATCTAGTCATGCAAGCATTTCTGCATACATTGTTGGTACGTTGCTCCTGCATTACGTAATCCTAACGGCATAGTTCGATAGCAATAAGCCCCATACGGGGTAATAAACACAGTCTTTATTTGATCATCCGGGTTCAGGGGTATCTGATAGAAACCAGAATATGCGTCAAAGAATGACAGTAGCTCACATCCGGCAGTTGAGCCTATGACCTGATCTATTCTAGGGAGTGAAAATGGATCTTTTGGACACGCCTTATTCAGGTTCGTGTAGTCAATGCACATGCGCCATACCACTGCCACGTTCGGATCATCTTTCTTTTTCTCCACTAGCACCGGACTAGAGAGCCAATCCGGATAGAGTACCTCCATGATAAATCCGGCCGCTGGTAATCTTGTTATCTCATCTCCAATTACTTTTCTTCTATCTTCTGCAAAACGCCTGAGAGGCTGCTTTACCGGCTTAGCCCCGGGTCTTACATTCAATGAGTGCTCAACCAACTCCCTCGGTTCACCTTGCAGATCTTGCGTAGACCAAGCAAAGATATCCTGATTCTCATGGAGGAAGTTGACGAGCTCGCTTTCCTATTTGCTGCTTAACCCGGCACCTATGGTGACGGTGCGCTCTGGGAACAGCTCATCAATTGGCATTTTCTTCGTATCCTTAGTCGCTTGGAACGATACGCTTCCGTGCGGGTTGGTCAGGGCCGGCATATGTTGCTGCGCGGATTGAGCCAATGCTGCTACCTCTAGTATCTTCCTTTTCTCTTGAGCTATCACGAGTGACTCGGCTAAATTAGATCTGGCTGACGCGCACTCGATTGAACACCGGAAGTCCCCTGATATAGTTATCACGCTCCTTGGTCTGGGCAATTTCATCTTAAGGTAGATGATGTGGGTTGTTGCCATGAATTTGTTCAACGCTGGCCTGCCGAGTAACGCGTGATAAGCACTTTCTAGATTCACTACTTCGAATTCCAAGTTCTCAGTGCGGCAATTGTCTCTTGTGCCGAATAACACTTCAACCCGAACCTTACCAATTGGTTCACAAGAGATTCCTGGCACAATACCGTGAAAAGTGGTCCTTGTCGCTTGCAACATGTTCTCTGTTATCCCCAAATTGTGCATGGGTATCCTTGTACATAATGTTGATACTGCTGCCATTGTCAATCAATACCTTGGAGAACCTCATGTTGAGATTCGGTCCGATGAACGTCGGATCCAAAACTAGAGCGTAGGTTCCTGGGCTTGGCATGATCTTTGGGTGATCCTTTATACTCCATGTGATCTCTTGATCCGCCCATGGCATATATCTCGGCATAGCCGGCATTACTGCGTTTACCTCCATATGCCGGCGCTGTAAGATTTTCTAGTCATTCTCTTCCGTGGTGAACATGCATTAGCTCCGATGATGCTCTCTATACTCATTTCGTCCCTCATTCTCGTTGTAGCATTGGCCTTGATGTACAGCTTCCCTTCTTTTCGGATTTTCGTACCTCGGCGGAGGTGGTGGCAGCATCAGTTGCTATCCATTTCCCCCTATTAGTAACGGTGGCCGGGGTGTTTCATTTCTAGGTGCTTTGTTCTGAGGTGCCTGAGCATTCCCCGAACCCACCTGTTCCAATTTCCTCATCCATTCACACTGTCGGGTCGTATGATTCGCTGGACTGTTCGGACTTGGTGTATGAAACTTGCAAGGTTGATCTAGCATAGACTCAAATGTATACCTCGGCCTATCCTTTCGTTCCTGCCATTTCTTTTTCTGCTCCGGGGTCCAAGGCTTTCTCCCTTCGCTTTTCTGCTGCTAGTTTTTCCCTCTAGTTTTCTAGCGTTGGCTTGCTCCGACACTGGGCTGATCCCGGTCTACTGCCGCAACTTGTTGCGAGGTATACCGATAATCTGGACGCTCGTCCCTTCTTTTTCCTCAGAAATCATTCCTCCTTGATGACCCAGAGATATCTCGGTTGTAATATTCCTCATTTGCTTCGCTAGACATTAGCCGGGGTTGAGTTGGATCTCCCAAGGCATATGAATCTGTGATCCGGATTGTCTCGGACAGGGTGGTTGGCATATCTCGCTGTAACCTTTGCCACAGCATACTTCCATATCTGCATCCCTGAGCGAACCACGCAATTGCTTGTGATTCAATCACCCCTTCGCACGAGTTTCGCACATTGCACCACCGAGTCAGGAAATCTCTATCTGGCTCATTCGGTCTCTGCCGGCATAATGCAAGGGTTTGTGGTCTGTTGGGTCTCTTGTAAGTGCTTGAAAAGTTACTAACAAATAGTTCTTGGAAATCCAACCAACAGTTGACACTCCCTGGCGGCAAATTGTTCAGCCAAACTCGTGCTGGTCCTTCTAGCATCTGCGGTACATATCTCACTGCCCATCTCAAGTTTCCTATCGCGATCTTGACGGCTGTGGCATAATCAATCAACCAATCCTCTGGCCTAGTACTTCCATCATAAGTTCGGATTCCCCTAGCCAGCTGAAAGTTCGGCACTGGTGGCTCATTCATGATCCGGGGCCCGAAACATGATGGACCTGGTGGACCTTGTAACTCGATTTGCTCCGACCTATAAATCCTATCCAACTTCAACCTCGCATCATCTGGCTGCAAGTTCCTGCTTCCCAACCGTGATCCAATTACATGGTGATCCGGTCTAGGGTATCCATCGTTAACCATAGCCGAATAACCATCATTGTATCTTTCTTGATCCGGATGTGCAGGACGTTGTTGCGCTGCTTGTCCTGCACTTCCTCCTTGCCGAGGTTCACGCGGTTGCGCATGGGGCACATTTTGCCCTGCTCCCACAGGATTACGCTGTCTGGCATTGCCGTTGGCAGCATTTCTTTGACCGGCATTTCCTTGGTCATGGTTACCCCGGGCAGCCACACCCCGGCTGGTACGGTGGTGATCCTCCTCGACTTGCACTGCTTTTCCCTTTCCAGCTCTTACCGGGTCATAAGGGACCATTTGCTTGTTCCTTCTCCCGGAGTCCACCACCACTTCTCTCCTGGGATCGTGACCCGGAGACGATGTGGCTCCTCTGGATCTTGTCGGGTTATTCTGGCCGAATGTACCACCTGTGAGGCCCCTGGTGGTGCCAGGTTAGCTTTGTTTATTTCTTCATTTTGTTGGCATGCGACCCTCAACAAGTGATTCACTCTCTCTTGTTGCCTCTACCGAGCCTCACCGGTCAAGCCTTCTAACACGGATGCGGACGCGTTTGCTGCTCTGAGGTTCTTTGCTGGGGTACTGTACCGATCTAAGCCTCCTGTTACTATAGAAGCTGTCTGACCCGGCCTAGGCTCGCACTCCTTGTCAATCTCAGTGATCAGGTTTCTGCCTCGGATTTTCAGTCCATCGATACGATTTGCCTTAGCGTACTCCCTCAAGGTGATGTTCAGCGACTGATGCAGCTCTGCTACCTTCTTTGCTCCTGCTAACATTTTCTGCCTAGTTTCCTCTAACTCAACTTGCGCCTGAGCCGGATCTACAACAGGTGCTATTGGTGTTGCTAAGCTATCTATTGCTTGCTGGAGCACATTCTCTGGCTTCTCCAGCGGAGGAAACCTAGTCCTGGTCTGTTTGGGCGTTACCTGTGGCTCTGGCGCCGGATCTTTGCTTGGTCCCGCATCTGGTGCGGTCATCAGGACTTCAACGCTGCTAGTGGGGCGAGTGATGCGCACCCCACGAGCGGCACTGAGAGATGGTTCACCTCCTTCAAAGACGTGCCGCGGATGGACGCAGGATTCGTCCACGCCGACGTAGATCTTGTGCCCACCAAGCTTGATGAAGACACCATTGCGTGGCGGAGGGTTCCTGCTGAAGCTTCCCACGTTGTCACTGGCGTAGTCCAACGCTCCAAAGCGCTGAACCAAGCCTAAGACGATACGCTCGCCGGTACTTGAGAAGTTTCCCGTCTGGATTTTCACCCCTGCTAGCACCGCTAGCCCCACGGTGGGCGCCAACTGTCGTGGTGGTGGCACGGCAGATGTCATGGATAGGCTAAAGATGGGGCCAATGAGTGCTAGGGGAATCCAGGGAGGGAGAGCGTGGTGATTCCACACACATAAGTTCTTGTATTCTTTGTATCGATGTTGCTTACAAGTGCTCTTGAGGCCCTAGCAAGAAGGAGACAATGTCTCTTACCCCCCACTATCTAGCTTTGGAGCTCTACCTTAGACAGAGAATGATTCCTCTATTTTCCGTCCCCCTCTCTATGGAGGCCCTGGTGCTCCTTATATAGGGGAGCCCGGGTTACAATTCTAGGGCACAGGTGGCAGCATATTCTACGAATATGCTCCTTTCCTAAAGTAGATGCTTCTTTATTCTTCTTTAACGGCTCGTCCGGGCTTTGGACGTAACCTGCAGCGTCATCCTTGTCTTTTGGTGTCACGGGTTACGTCATCCGACTTTGCCCGCGTCACCTTGGTCACCACTGACCCGTTGGTCCTCTCCTTTGCTTTACTTTGCATAGGTTCTAGCTAATAAAGCCACCTTTTGACCAGCGGGGGATTCCTTCTCTTTGAGGCTAAGATAGTCCGGATAGCATATAGCTAATCCGGTCTACCCTTTTACCTGCAAAACAAATAGTCATGGCCGGCATAGATCTTATGTCGACCGGACCATTGTCAAGGAAATGCCCCATGGGCCGAGCCACACCGTGATTCAGCCTGCCTTGAGGTGACTCGGTCAGCACTTTGCTTTGACCGCGCCGTACCCCGGCTAACTCGGCCCTTATACCCTGGTGTTTCCCTACCCGGGGGTATCCCCCCAATAGTCACACCTACTAGGGAAGGGACAATTCTTCCACTTCCAATGCATGCAGTGGATGCTTCCAAGCATCCCAAGAAATCCTCTAGTTGCATTATCTGCAAGGATCCGCTGAGTGTCTTCAGCATGAGGTGATCTCAAGTATAATCCCCCAAACACCGCTATCACTACCCTGCAAAACCTGTATAAGCAATCAATGGCGGTGCTCTCGTCCATGCGTAGATAGTCATCAGCACTGTTGCCCGGAGCTCCGTATGCAAGCAACCTCATAGCGACCGTGCACTTCTGGAGTGAGGAAAATCCAATCATGCCAGTGCAGTCCGGTTTGCATCGGAAGTAGGGGTCTAAGTTCCGGAGGGCATAGACAATCTTGAGAAAGAGCCCCCAGCTCATCCTGAAGTGATGTCGGAATGTTTCCTCACGGTGCAACCGATCATCGGCGAAGTAGTCGGCGTACATCATGATGTACCCCTCCAGGCGCTGCCTTGCCTTGGCCTTCTGGCATTCCACCACCGAGCCGCCATGCTGCGGCTTTGAGTGTTGCTTGACGTACAGGATGGCCAAGGGCGCGAGGATAAGCACGTGCTCTTCATCTTCAGATGCAGCGGCGGTTTCCTCGTCCAGCATTGACATGAATATCTACTCCTCCTCGTCATCAGAGTCCATGGCCTAGGAGGAAAACCATCGAACACCTCGCGGGCGCGGTAGGTCAGAGGTTCGCATGGGCATATCGGTGATGGTGAACGGTGGCGAACTCGACATCTAGGTGTGGGGGAGGGTTTGGCGATGGCGGGCGGGCCTTTTACCAGCGTGTACGCGACAAAGAGGGGAGGGGCGGCGACATGGCGGCGACGGGGGAGATGCACTATGTCGCCGACAGGAGTGGGGCATGTTGGGGGCAAGTGCGTTGTGTCGCCGACAGGCCTGGCGCGTGCGGCTTTTCTCTCCATCCAACGCTCGTAGGCGCTCACCTGCGCCTTGGGTTGGGCCTACGAGTGCCGGACTAAAAAATGGTCCATCCGATGCTATTTGGGCTGGGGAGGCCACGACTAGGGAATTTTTGTCCATCCAGAACTTTTGGGTTACCTCCCAATAAGTACTTTTCTTTAATGCCTTTAAGTTAGGCATGATAGTTTGATAAGATGCTCACATATGAAATATGAATTGAAGGAAAATAGAGCATCAAGAAGCAAATTCAAAGCACATTTAAGTCTAACCCACTTCCTATGCATAGGAATCTTGTAAAGAAACAAGTCATGCAAGTACAAAGCAACAAGCATAGGAAAGCAAAACAGGTGCAACTTCAAAATTTTCAACATAAAGAGGGGAAACTTAATATTGTTGAGACACATAAAACCATGTTTCCCTCTCTCATAATAACTTTCAGTAGCATCATGAATAAAATTAACAATATAACTATCACATAAAACATTCTTATCATGAGCCACATGTATAAAAGAATTATTACTCTCCCTATAATCATACTCATTCTTATTAATTGTAGTGGGAGCAAATTCAACAAATAGCTATCATTATTATTCTCATCACCATAATAATCAAATGTAGGAGGCATATTGTAATCATAATTACTTTCCTCCTCAATAGTAGGTGGACTGAAAATATCATTTTCATCAAAACTAGATTCCCCAAGCTTAGACGTTTCCATAGCATTAGTAACAAAGGTGTTCAAAAGATTCATACTAATAACATTGCTATTAGCATACAAATAAAGTTCCATAGGTTTTTTAATTTTCTCTTCAAACACTTCATGTCCTAACTCAAGATAAATACTATAAAGCTCTCTAATTTTTGTTGTTGTTTTCCATTAAGCCTAACTAGTGAAAACAAGAAACAAAAATACAAAATTGCAGAATCTAAAGGAAATAACTTCGAGCACTCACACCGAAGGATGTGAGTACCTTTTACCTTACCTCCCCAGAAACGGCGCCAGAAAATAGGCATTTGCCGTGGGAGGTACTTCTTCTTTAATCCTCCGGTGTGAATACCTTTTACCTTACCTCCCGGCAATGGCGCCAGAAAATAGCTTGATGTCTACGCACTTCTATTCTTGTAGATAGTTGTTGGGCCTCCAAGTGCAGAGGTTTGTAGAATAGCAACAAATTTTCCCTTAAGTGGATCACCCAAGGTTTATCGAACTCAGGGAGGAAGTGGTCAAAGGTATTCCCTCTCAAGCAATCTACAATCAAGATACAAGAAGTCTCTTGTGTTCCCAACACACCCAATACACTTGTAAGGTGTATAGGTGCACTAGTTCGGCGAAGAGATAGTAAAATACAAGTGGTATGGATAAACGACAACGGTGCTAGAAAATAACTTGATGGTGTGGAAGAGACTAAAGGCAAACTGAAATAAAGATGGAAGCAAGCAAACATGTAACAGATCTAATAGCAAACGGTGTATCAATGCATAGAAACAAGGCCTAGGGATCATACTTTCACTAGTGAACACTCTCATATAAATATCTTCTCTTTATGATACTACTCTTAACTACTCTCCAGTTGGACACTCTAATCATTGGTAGGGCTATAACAGCACTCCTCAAAGTTCGCTTTCCGCATCTAGATAACCCCACACTGTCACCTTGAGCACTAGATGGTTCCAAAAAACACCACAATTTCATAGAGACATCCAACTCCAAATATAACTCATAACAAGTATTTGTAATCTCTAGCCTAAGTGCTACCATGGTGTGCACACTGTCAACTTCACACACATGGGGAGAGCAGAGATCTATTTAAGCACTTGAGTAGCAAGGTAGATCTACTTGATTACAAAGCTCATGATCACAATATGATCACGCATAGAGAGAGATGAACTCATAGCTACCGATAGAACCCTTAGCCTCGAGAGAGAACTACTCCCTCCTCATCATGGGAATCAGCAACGACGATGGAGATGGTGGTGGAGATCGTTGGAGATGGCTCCAGGGGCACTTCCCCATCCCGGCAGGGTGCCGGAACGGAGACTTTCTGTCCCCCGAATCTCCCCTTCGGTGGTGGCGGCACTGCGGAACTTTTCGTGGCTAGAGGCTTGACGATTTAGGGTTTATGCATCAGGAGGCTCTTATAGGCGAGAGGGGAGACCGAGGGGGTGCCGGAGGGGCCCACACCACCCCCTGGCCCGGCCCGCGCCACCAAGTGGTGTGGCCAGCCCTTGGCCCCTCTCCGTCTCGTCTTCTGGCTCCTGTGTTCCCCTCGGTGAAATATTGACTTTGGCTTTTGTCCCATCGAATTCCGAGAATATTGATTTTCTGACTTTCCTAGAACCGAAAACAGCAGAAAACAAACAACTGGCACTGTGGCTCTTGTTAATAGGTTATTCCAAGAAATCATATGAAAAGTACTC
This sequence comes from Avena eriantha, assembly GCA_910589775.1. Lineage (NCBI taxonomy): Eukaryota > Viridiplantae > Streptophyta > Magnoliopsida > Poales > Poaceae > Avena > Avena eriantha. Next base: position 369,144,286 of record OU342745.1, on the reverse strand, counting down.
CAAAGTGTGGACAAAACATAAGAAAGTAGATAAAACCAAGCATGGAACATCAAAAATTATAGATACATTTGCAATGTATCACACATCACATTGGTTATTTAGAGATGACATCAATACTTGACTCGCAGAAGCGGCTGCTCACGAGACTTGTAGTGAACATCTTATTATGGAGCTCTCTCCACACATGTCATGACAAAATAAATAGATTATTATAATCATAAATAATTCTCATATGCTAGTGGCGTATCCATTGTCCTATCTCCAATGTTCCTATTGAGAAGTCTTTTATCCATTGCTTAAATTCCAACAAGGTCTTGAACCTTGATCCGCGAGAAATCCCATCATTCTCATGATTACCATCCCGGTAAGAACTTGTCCTTCGTCCAAGCACTACACCCTTGCTGCCATCAATCGTGGTTTCATCCGTGAGACTAAGATCATGAAACAAAGGCACCTTTTGTCCTTATTTCAAAAAATCCTAAATTATTAAGTCTTTTGTGAATATATCAATTGGGAGTGTCATGTTATGCAATAATATGATATTTCTAAGTGATAAATGTCATTTAAATGATTTTCCATGCACTTGGGAGAAGAGAGGATGCAGAGAGAATCTGCTGAAGGTTTAACGACCAGCAGTACGGGCGAAGGCCGCCCGTACCATCCGGTCATACCATCTGTCAGGACGTCTGCCTCATCAAATACTCTCACCATGGAAAGACAGATCTGAGATCCGACATTCACATAAACTTCCAGCTTTAAAACACCACACTAGGAAGGGATCTGGAGGAGGAACTTGGAGAAGGGAAAATCCTTGATGCTTCATGAATCATTGGAGGATATCACATCAGCCCCTTCATAATCAACCGCTGCATCTCCATCAAAACTGAAAGGACACCGATGTTGCCTAGAGGGGGTGAATAGGCGGTTTAAAACTTTTACGAGATGAGATTAACAAAGGCAGAATTAATAGCTTTTACTTTGTCAAGCAAAAAACCTATAAATACTCTAGTTCACCTATGTGCACCAACAACTTATGCTAAGCAATATAATAAACTATGTGATAGCAAGATATATGACTTCAAGCACAAAGGCTATCACAAAGTAAATTGCATAAGTAAAGAGCTCGGGTATAGATATAACCGAGGCACGCCGAGACAACGATGTTTTACCGAGTTCCTCCCAACATGGGAGTGTGTCTTGTTGGAGGGGTACGGTGGGTGGTACTAAGACCACCAGTGCCACAAGAGGCCTCACCCTATTCTCCCGAGCACCCGCTGCACGGCAAGCCCCCGATCCACTATGGGACACTTGAGGGCGGTCACCAAACCCGTACAAGATTGGGGACATCTCCAATACTTAATTGGAGGCTCCCAATTATCACCACCAAGGCCACTAACTTGAGGAGAGCTCCACAACTTAATTGGAGGCCCCAAGAACTCACCACAAAGGCCACACCACCGTCTAGGGTTCCAAGAACCCAAGAGTAACAAGCTTCTTGATTTCACTGACCAAATCCTCCAAGGAGAACTCAAATAGATGCACCTAATACAATGGAAAGTCATTCACTCTCAAATTCCACCAAAGCTAAAAAAAGCTATTGGGGGAATAAGAGAGGAAGAACACAAGAGGAAATCCACAAAAGAAACCCCAAGATCTAGATCCCAAGATGTTCCCCTCACATAGAGGAGAGATGGATTGGTGGAGTTGTAGATCTAGATCTCCCCTTTCAAATCCCCCAATAAGATTCAATAAATATGGGAGAGATTGAGAGTATTTGCAAGCTCTTGAAGGTAGAAACAATGGAGGAGAGAGAGAGCAAGAAACCAGCCCCTTTGGGAAGAAGGGGGCCTTTTATAGGGAGAATATCATTTTGCAGCCCGAAAGTTGGGGTGCCCAGGCAACGCGGTACCCAAGTTGCTTGTAATCAGCCGTGATGACTGCAGTTGGTGTGCCAAATAATCAGAGGGTCTTTTTCGGCACGAATTCAACGTTACGTTTCAATACAAAATATCAGGCTAACAACCGTCAAGTTGGGCCCCCTGTCAGTTCTCGTCGTTATGTCGCTCCCGTCGCTATCACGGGGATGACCCCCGGGTAGGCCAAGACGGGACCAACCGACCGACTCCAAGGAGCTCTGGCCGTCTGGACCCAAAACAAGGAGCCACAGCCGGATGGAATCCTCCACCCGGTCCGCACCCAAGTTTCCCTGTCTAGACCGTCTAGCCGGGTAGCCAGAAGAACCGGCTGAGAGGCCGCTCCTAGCCGGCCGCCTCGCATCCGCTGGCCATGGTACGGTGGGGATGACGCTCCTTGCTGAGCGCACCTCTTACCGGACAACTGCGCCAAAGCTGGAGGCTGACGAGTAAAGCTCTGGCTGACAGATAAAGAGCCGGCTGATGAGTAAAGAGTCGGCTGACGAGTAAAGCAAGGGCGCCAAACGCTGTAGCGCTGTCCTCCTGTACTGGAGGCTTGACTGGACCCGGGAGTACCGTTCGGCCCTGTCCAGCCGGCCCACTTTGTAAGGCCCAAATCCAAATAGTAAACCCTAGAACCCATCTTGTAAACTGCCTCCTTGATGTCTACGCACTTCTATTCTTGTAGACAGTTGTTGGGCCTCCAAGTGCAGAGGTTTGTAGAACAGCAACAAGTTTTCCCTTAAGTGGATCACCCAAGGTTTATCGAACTCAGGAAGGAAGTGGTCAAAGGTATTCCCTCTCAAGCAATCCTGCAATCAAGATACAAGAAGTCTCTTGTGTCCCCAACACACCCAATACACTTGTCAGGTGTATAGGTGCACTAGTTCAGCGAAGAGATAGTAAAATACAAGTGGTATGGATAAAAGACAATGGTGCTAGAAATAACTTGATGGCATGGAAGAGACTAAAGGCAAACTGAAATAAAGATGGAAGCAAGCAAACATGTAACAGATCTAATAGCAAACGGTGTATCAATGCTTAGAAACAAGGCCTAGGGATCATACTTTCACTACTGAACACTCTCATATAAATATCTTCTCTTTATGATACTACTCTTAACTACTCTCTGGTTGGACACTCTAATCATTGGTAGGGCTAAACAACACTCCTCAAAGTTCGCTTTCCGCATCTAGATAACCCCACACTGTCACCTTGAGCACTAGATGGTTCCAACAAACACCACAATTTCATAGAGACATCCAACTCCAAATATAACTCATAACAAGTATTTGTAATCTCTAGCCTAAGTGCCACCATGGTGTGCACACTGTCAACTTCACACACATGGGGAGAGCAGAGATCTATTAAAGAACTTGAGTAGCAAGGTAGACCTATACATTACAAGCTCATGATCACAATATGATCATGCATAGAGAGAGAGAGAGATGAACACATAGCTACCGGTAGAACCCTTAGCCTCAAGAGAGAACAACTCCCTCCTCATCATGGGAATCAGCAACAGTGATGGAGATGGTGGTGGAGATCGATGGAGATGGCTCCTGGGGCACTTCCCCGTCCCGGCAGGGTGCCCGGAACAGAGACTTTCTGTCCCCCGAATCATATGAAAAGTACTCCAAAGTGTGGACAAAACATAAGAAAGTAGATAAAACCAAGCATGGAACATCAAAAATTATAGATACATTTGCAATGTATCAACATCCCCAAGCTTAACTCCTGCTCGTCCTCGAGTAGGTAAGTGATAAAAAGAAAGAATAATTTTTGAGGTGACATGCACCATCATAAACTTGATCAAAGTATTTGTGAAACATTCAAACCTGGGATCATAGTACTTCAATCATAACATGAAACACAAAGTTCTAGCAATAAGACAAAGAAACTATGTTGCAACATGAAAATGCATAAACAAAAGATTCATGAATAACAATGCTTTACAAGACATTTTTTTGGTTCACATAAAGAAGACATTGCATAGTAGCATTCAGCTTGTCCCTCATAGAGTAGAAAACATAAATGCATAGGACACCTTCAAAGTTCATAAGAGTGACTAGATACAAATAGTTTAAAACAAGCAATATCAAAGCTATGCATCAATCAACAAGTCTTGGGACAATGCACATAGAACTAAGAATGGCCACTATGCTCTCAAAGTAGGTGCATAAAGATAGAAGGTGGAGACTCAACATAAAAGCAAAACTAAGGCCTTCATAGAAGGAAGTAGGGATTCAAGTCTCATAAAGAGCTTCCAAAAATTATGGTACTTATAGCTTTCAGCTCTTGTTGCCCCTACCATAAGCATCTTGAAGTGATTAAGGTTAAAGTGAACAAACTATGGTGTACATGCTTGACGAAGTATAAGTTAGAAATCTCATGTCCCTTGTATACGAGAGCTGCTCCTCATGCTACTCAAGTTTAGTCACCAGTAAGTTCTTGTCATTGTAAGTACATGTGTATCATATAGAACCGCCAACGGGGTACCCCTTGCCCGATGATACGGAAGAATCCCCATATCAAAATGACAAGGCAAGCAGACAACGAGCATCTCAATATAGGACTCTCTTTTTTTTATAAGAAGAATGCTTCATAGACAGCTCATTATGGTTATGCTGTAGGTTTCCACCATGTCAGCATGGATTATACCAGCAGCCCATGCATTTCTCTAACACATATACATAACTCCATGGACTTACAAGCTCCCCTTTCATTTCACACCGACGACATCCATAGACAAAAGAGCATGATATCAACTAGGTACAAGTACCAAGTGCAATGTTGAAAGCGTTCCCCATGATAGCATGGTTGTACTAATTCCCAACAAATAAGTGCAACCATATACAACATAGACGACACAATGGTTCAAGTTTATTAAGGGCAAGAAAAGTAAAGTGTGCCATCAAGTTCGTGAGAGCTTTAATCACTAGTTTTCTCATAACAAGTTTCATTCGGAAGGTAAACAAAAGCATGAATATACTTGGAATAGCATAAGCTAATAGGTAGGTATGGTGGACTCTTTGGAATAACTTGGTTTATGAGTGGAACTCATACTTGGTTGTGGAGGCTAGCAAAAGACTGGGAGCGACAAACTAAGAGAGCAATAATGGCCATAATCATGTAGAGCGACAAAACATCATTGATCAAAGCATAAAGTGATACTACAAGTTTAAAACTAAAGGATCATAAAGGCTTATGGTGACTTGAGATAGTCATAACATGGTGTGACCATGCGCCAAGTCAACCCAAATAAAGCATCAAAGGAGAATACCACTATACTATGCTTTAATATGCTAAAACAACGCATGATTCATCCAAGGCACATTAAGCAATCTCAATTGTTTATAACAAGTCATGCTAAAGCAAAGAATATTAAGCATAAAGCCAAAACAATATCAAGCATGGCATGACAGAGCATAGGCCACAGTAAAAAACGAACTCTTTTTACCACATAAGCATGAACTTTCCTACTCTTTTCCAATCCAAACCAAACTATTTGCAAACCAATGATGAAAGAGGGGGTCCAACCAATTTTTTCAGAAAACTAAGCAAACAAAAGCAAACCAAAAAACAAAACGAAAAAGAAGACGCTCCAAGAACAACACAACTATGCATGAAACAATAAAAATGAAGCGTTTGGAAGAAACCTGGGATTTTTATTGATGAAGAGGGGGATGCCTTGGGCATCCCCAAGCTTTGACGCTTGTACTTCTTGGATATTTATTGGGGTGACACGTGTGGCATCCCCAAGCTTGAGCTTTCGTTTATCCTTCATCTCATTACTCATTCCTTCCATACACCTGGAATTTTTCCTTCATACAAAACTTCACACAATCTTTATTAGCAACATTAGTGCACTCAAGATAATAAGTCTTTAGGTTCAGTTCTAACACCAATAAAACTTCCACTAAAACACAAGCTACTGTAGCACTTCCCTCAAAAATCTCAATTCCCCGAAAGAACTCAAAAAGGAACCAACAAGAAGCAAATGCAAAAAATGGCAGAAATCTGTCAAAATAGACCAGCAGGTAAAGACGAAATGTTTCGAAGACCTTCTGTTGCTCAAATCAAAAAGTGTTAAACTAACGAAAGTTATATAACAACCTGGGTCAGAAGCACAAAAATTCACGCCTCAAAAGGACGTACAGAGATTTTACACGGTTTTTTACGGTGAAGCACAGAAATCTGTTTCGGGACAGCAACTTTCCCAATAATTACTTCTCTCTCATTAGAGGTTACTCTTGGCACAAAAAAGCAAATAAAAAGGATAAGGAGCGGTTATTACAGAGGTAATAACTTCCAAGACTCATCTAAAACTTTTGGGTTATCTCCCAATAAGTACTTTTCTTTAACGCCTTTAAGTTAGGCATGATAGTTCGAGAAGATGCTCACATAAGAAATATGAATTGAAGAGCATCAAGAAGAAAATTCAAAGCACATTTAAGTCTAACTCACTTCCTATGCATAGGAATCTTGTAAAGAAACAAGTCATGAAAGCACAAAGCAACAAGCATATGGAAGCAAAATAAGTGCAACTTCAAGACTTTCAACATAAAGAGGGGAAACTTAATATTGTTGAGACACATAAAACCATGTTTCCCTCTCTCATAATAAATTTCAGTAGCATCATGAATAAAATTAACAATATAACAATCACATGAAACATTCTTATCATGAGCCACATGCATAAAAGAATTAATACTCCCCACATGAACATAGTCATTCTTATTAATTGTAGTTGGAGCAAATTCAACAAAATAGATATCATTATTATTCTCATCACCATAATCATCAAATATTGGAGGCATATTGTAATCATAATTAATTTCCTCCACAATAGTAGGTGGACTGAAAATATCACATTCATCATTGCAATCATCATATATTAGAGGTATAGCATCCTCATAAGCAATAGAATCGTTATCTTCCCAAGTGTGTTCATTTGTAAACATATCATCATTGGAAGGATCATGGATAGCACTAATAGTATAGCAATTATTAATATCATCATTTTCAGAATTGGTACCGAAGACATTTTCAATATCAAAGGTAGTGTGCTTTTCCCAATCATGATCACTACTATAGGTAATAGGCATAGGAACATCATCAAGTTCAGACTCATCAAAAACTATAATAGGAGGAACATGCTTAGGGGAAAATACCGTTTCCTCTCTTCTTTTACTTCTCCTCTTCTTCTTCTTTTTCTTCCTCTCTTTAGGAGGGAGAGGCTTAAAAGGAAGCTTCTCCATATACCCTGGTTCATTGTTAGAGACAATAGAAGAAACTTTGGAGGATTCCTCCTTTTCATTAATAAGACCAAAACACATATTAGTCATGTCATATTTTGGTAAGATCTCATCTTTTATAATATTTTGTATGTAAGTATTTGTGTGGCAATTATCAACACAATAAATATGACAACCATGCATGACACTATTCATATCAAAAGCACCCATATCTACCAAAGAAGTTTTTCTTGATAATTCTTCACACCCCAAAAATAATGTAAGTTCATCATGCTGATTAGGAGTGATCGTGTCATCACAATACAAACGTGCAGTACTCATTGGATTAGAAGGGCTATTATTATGGCCTGAGCATTGAAAATTGAAATGACCCACTTCAAAGCAAAGTTCACAAATAAAAGGATAAAGGGCACAAACTTTTTTACCAAGATCATTTAAAGCCCTATACCACATTCTAGTTTGTTCATTCCTGTGGGTGATACAATATTCTTCTTCAATTTGATTATTCTCGCAAGGTCTATGTATTCCACAAAAATTAACATGCTTATAAGAAATAGTACTTTCAGAGGTTTGAGCATGTTTATTGCTATCATTAATAACAATTTCATTATCCCTACAAGTGTCTTTAAAAGGCTCATGATACATGACCCATTTTTCTTTAGGAGAATTAATATGAGAAGCAAAGGTTCTAAAACAATCAATAAGAATTTGAGGATCAAGACCATATTTAGCACTAAGCTCTTGAAAATCAGCAGTTTCAGCGAAAGACTTAATGCAATCATACTCATAGTTTATACATGTTTCTTTACCTTTGTTGTTATCCCAATCTTCGGTATTGCTTTGAATTGTTTCAAGAAGATCCAACTTAGCTTTGACATCCTTACTTGTGAAGGATCCCTCTAAACAAGTATCTAGATAGTCCTTGTAATGTCCTGAAAGCCTTGCATAGACATTATTAATAACAATATTACTGGGGAGCTCATGAATGGGACATTTGAGCATTAGTGACTTCAATCTCCCCCATGCTTGGGCAATGCTTTCTCCATCATGTGGATGAAAATTATAAATGTAATTCCTATCCTTATGAATTTCATGAGGAGGATAAAATTTAGAGTAAAAGAGAGATTCAAGTTCCTTCCACTCAAAATGATGAGGATCATCTAGTAGCTCATACCACTCCCTTGATTTTCCCTTAAGTGATAAAGAGAATAACTTCTTCTTGACGTGATCTGTTGTAATAGCTGCACACTTGAACAACCCGCATAATTCGTGTATAAAGAGCAAATGATCACCGGGATGGACAGTTCCATCTCCAAAATAGTAGTTATCCATAACACGATCAATAATTCTTGTAGGTATCTTAAAATTATCATTAGAATTACCACATATGGGAGATAAAGTATCATCAGAGCAAATTTTCTTCTTTAAAACCGGGGAAGTAAAAAGATCACTTTCATAAAAACTAACTTCCCCAAGCTTAGACGTTTCCATAGCATTAGTAACAAAGGTGTTCAAAAGATTCATACTAATAACATTGCTATTAGCATACAAATAAAGTTCCATAGGTTTTTTAATTTTCTCTTCAAACACTTCATGTCCTAACTCAAGATAAATACTATAAAGCTCTCTAATTTTTGTTGTTGTTTTCCATTAAGCCTAGCTAGTGAAAACAAGAAACAAAAAGACAAAATTGCAGAATCTAAAGGAAATAACTTCGACCACTCACACCGGAGGATGTGAGTACCTTTTACCTTACCTCCCCGGCAACGGCGCTAGAAAATAGGCGTTTGCCGTGGGAGGTTCTTCTTCTTTAATCCTCCCGTGTGAATACCTTTAACCTTACCTCCCGGCAACGGCGCCAGAAAATATCTTGATGTCTACGCACTTCTATTCTTGTAGACAGTTGTTGGGCCTCCAAGTGCAGAGGTTTGTAGAATAGCAGCAAGTTTTGCCTTAAGTGGATCACCCAAGGTTTATCGAACTCAGGGAGGAAGTGGTCAAAGGTATTCCCTCTCAAGCAATCCTGCAATCAAGATACAAGAAGTCTCTTGTGTCCCCAACACACCCAATACACTTGTAAGGTGTATAGGTGCACTAGTTCGGCGAAGAGATAGTAAAATACAAGTGGTATGGATGAACGACAACGGTGCTAGAAAATAACTTGATGGCGTGGAAGAGACTAAAGGCAAACTGAAATAAAGATGGAAGCAAGCAAACATGTAACACATCTAATAGCAAACGGTGTATCAATGCATAGAAACAAGGCCTAGGGATCATACTTTCACTAGTGAACACTCTCATATAAATATCTTCTCTTTATGATACTACTCTTAACTACTCTCCAGTTGAACACTCTAATTATTGGTAGGGCTATAACAACACTCCTCAAAGTTCGCTTTCCGCATCTAGATAACCCCACACTGTCACCTTGAGAACTAGATGGTTCCAACAAACACCACAATTTCATAGAGACATCCAACTCCAAATATAACTCATAACAAGTATTTGTAATCTCTAGCCTAAGTGCCACCATGGTGTGCACACTATCAACTTCACACACATGGGGAGAGCAGAGATCTATTAAAGCACTTGAGTAGCAAGGTAGATCTATAGATTACAAGCTCATGATCATAATATGATCATGCATAGAGAGAGAGATGAACACATAGCTACCGGTAGAACCCTTAGCCTCGAGAGAGAACAACTCCCTCCTCATCATGGGAATCAGCAACAGTGATGGTGATGGTGGTGGAGATCGATGGAAATGGCTTCGGGGGCACTTCCCCGGCCTGACAGGGTGCCAGAACAGAGACTTTCTGTCCCCCGAATCTCCTTTTCGGTGGCGGCGGCGCTGTGGAACTTTTTGTGGCTTTCTGATTGACGATCTAGGGTTTTTGCATCGGGAGGCATCTTATAGGCGAAGAGGCAAGGTCGGTGGGCGGCCAGGGGGCCACACCACCTGGTGGCACGGCCAGGGCTAGCCCGCGCCACCACATGGTGTGGCCACCCTGTGGCCCCTCTTCGTCTCATCTTCTGGCTCCGTGAGTCTTCCGGTAAAATATCGACTTTAGCTTTTGTCCGGTCCAATTCCGAGAATATTCATTTTCTGACTTTCCTAACCAAAAACAGCAGAAAACAGGCAGCTGGCACTATGGCTCTTGTTAATAGGTTAGTCCAAGAAATCATATGAAAAGTACTCCAAAGTGTGGACAAAAGATAAGAGAGTAGATAAAACCAAGCACGGAACATCAAACAATATAGATACATTTGCAATGTATCACTCCTCAACCAGTATATAAGGGGAGGTAATGCTAGGGTTCTAGGTAGACAATTACAAGTTAGAAGTTCTCTAGATTGGACAAGCTGAGTAGTTCCTCTTCTTCTTCTAGCAAGGAGTAGTCAGAAAAATAGCTCAAGGAGCATATGTACTGGGCGTTCGCCCCTTGATAGTAGATCCTTGAAGGCGTAGGAGCTTTACCTCGCCAAGAGGGCTCCGAACCTGGGTACATTACTATGTTTGTAGTATCTGTGCCCAACCTATTGCGAGTAGCCACCGATAGCGTCCTGAGTGTCCCCTTTCATGCCATCCCCGATGGTACTGCCGTGTTCCACACCACAATAGTTGGCGCCCACCGTGGGGCACAGCGGTTCGGCTGGGATCATCTTTCGCACGGGACTTCTGCTCGTCGCCGGTGAGCGAGTCACCTTAGGCCTCGTTCTCACCTTCAGCTCCTTCGACTGCGTCCTCGACAACGCATCCTGCTTCGTCGGGGGAACCTTCCCAAGCGGTGGCTCCATCATGCACTTCGGCGAGCATCGCGTCTATGTCGCCACCGTCGTCGAGACTTTTCCTCGCGAGATCGTCACCGTATCCGGCACGCCTCCTAGTTTCTCCGCTTTGTGCATCGCCAGCGGCAGCGTCGAGGTCATGATGGCAGGCTCGAGCGAGAATCGTCGCCCACCTATGGAGCGCAACGGGGACAGACGTGCCGTCAACTCGCGCCTCCCAAACTAGGACCTGCTCACCCCATCCATCGAGCACCTCCGCAACCCCATCACCCCCATCGAGGTTGATCTAGCAACATCTGTGACAGTGCTGGAGGCTACTCGCTAGAGCCTCCTGGAAGAGGCTGGCAAGATGGTAGCTGCCCAATGGTGGATGAACGCAACCATGCGCGAGTACAACATCATGCACGGCTTCGCCTGCTTACCCGGCACCAGCCTCCTGGACCAGCCCCAAGGCGGAAACCTCGGTTCGGAGATGGATCGTGCTGCTGACCCGCATACACCCGCAGTGCAGCCGGTCGACAGCACTCCCGCCAAAAACATGAGGGCCGCGGAGGCGGAAGTCTCCGAACCAAGCCACCTGGAGGGCAAGGAACTGCTCCATCAGTAAGCACGTGCCCAACTACTCGTGGTCACGGCAAACAAACAGCAGGCTGAGGCAGAGCTCAGCATGGGCGGCAACAACAAGACCCTGCCGGCTTGCCGGATGGCAGACCTGGCCATGGGGGCTAGTAAAGCATCTTCACCAAACAGAGCAAGGCCTAGCAACCGTCCACGCGGTGGATTGGCAGGCCATGGGCACAACACCCGCGACACCGTGGCTGTCACTAGCCAAAACCGCGAGCCGGCCGATGAAGCCGAAAAAGGCAAAGCACTGCCCAAGTCCCGCCTATCTGGCCGGCTGGGACCGCTCGAGCCGGAAGAACCACAAGACGCGCACGCACGCATCTACCTACTGGTCCAGTCATTCACACTAGAATAAGAAAGCCTAGCCGTTCCAAGGTGCTTCGGACCGCGAATCCGGAATGAACCATTTCCAAAGGGATTTTCGCTCCCAAGGGATACGCCAAAATACAACAGCTCGGTCAAGCCGGAGGACTGGCTGGTGGACTATACCACTACGGTAGGCATCACAAATGAAAACCGCTGGGTGGCTGTGTGCTACACCCCTCATGCTACTCGACTCGGCCAGGACGTGGCTCAACAACCTCCCCGACAACAGCATCAATGCTTGGATTGATTTCAAGCAGGCGTTCGTCCGCAACTTCACTGGCACCTACAAGCGCCTAGCTCGACTCGGCGATCTCGCTCTTTGCGTGCAGGGGCCGGACGAATTTGATCGCTCCTACATCACGTGGTGGACGAGCATGCACAACTCCTGCGAGGGGGTGCACGAGCACCAGGCGGTTGACTTCTTCGTCAACGGCTGCAGAGATGGTACTATGCTCAAGCACAAGCTTCGTGGGGTGGAGCCTACCACCATGGCGCAGACCATGGCCATTGCGGACAAGTACGCCACTACCGACGCGGCAATGAAAAGATCCGTCCGGGTGGACGACCAGGGGCAAATCATCATCGATGTCGCTGTGGATCGGCGCTAGCCGAAGGGGAATGGCCACAGCTCAAGGCGACATGATAACTGCCGCGGCAAGAGAAAGGATGACTAGCCGGATAACCAATATGGTTCCAGGAAGGTGGCCGCAGTGCAGGAGGATCCGGCTGCAGGCGGAAGCCAGAGACAGAAGCCTGATGACCGGCCCCCAAGGCCCAACTACACCATCGAGTCAATGCTTGATGGGCCATGCAAGTTCCACAACGGAGGCAACAAACCGGCTACACATACCACACACCAGTGCACCTGGATGAAGAAGATGGCAGAAATTGCTGGCGCACCGGCTGCGCAGGCACCACCACCCCTAGCCGGTGGGCCACCAGGCGACCGCAATAACCAGCGCTGGAGGGAGGATGATGATGACAACTATCCCCGCCAGGTGGGAAACTACCACATGTCCACTACGGAGCCGGAGACCAAGCACAACAAGAGACGCCGCGATGCAGAGGTGAGCGCCATCGTCCTCCCATCCCCCAGAACCTCAACTGGTCGGAGCAAGAAGTTGCATGGAGCCAGAAGGACCAGCCAGCCAAGCTGCCTCACCCAGGCACTTACGCAATAGTTTTGGATCCCATCATTGTCTCCAAGAAGCATTCCTACAGGTTCTCCTGCGTCCTCGGACGGTAGGAGCAGCATCAACCTCCTGTACCGCGGTTCACTGGACCGGCTTGGCATTAGCGAGCTGCAGTTGGAGCCGTCAAGCACCTCCTTCCATAGAGCCGTTCCGGGCCCATCGCATTCACCCATCGGAAAAATCCGACTGGATCTCATCTTTGGTCAACCTCTCTAGTGCGTATCATGCAATCCTGGGGCGCCCGACGCTCACCAAGTTCATGGCGGTACCACATTATGCGTACCTCAAGATGAAGCTGCTAGGGCCAAAGGGTGTCATGACTATGGCCAGATGCTACACGCGGTCTATGGAGTGCGCCACAGACGGGTCCAAGATAGCGGAAGGCATGATCATCACGGAAGAGAAGCGCATTATCATGCAAAATGTGGCGGCCCTGCAGAAGGACATGTCGGCTGGCGAGCCCAAGCCAGCCGGGGAAGCGTAGTTCAAGCCATCCAAGGGCACCAAAAATATCCTGCTGGACGAGGCCGAGCCGGACAAGTTCGTCCTGGTCGGAGACAGCCTTGATAGCAAATAGGAAAGTGCGCTCGTCGACTTCCTCCGTGAGAATCGGGATATCTTCGCATGGTCCCCCAAGGACATGCCAGGTGTTCTGAGGGAGCTCACCGAGCACTCCTTACATGTTAGGCCGGATGCAAAGCCGGTCAAACAGTCACTGCGCTGCTTCGCGGAAGAAAAAAGAAGAACCATAGGTGAAGAAATCACCCGGCTGCTCGCAGTCGGATTCATCATGGAGGTTTTCCACCCGGAATGGCTGGCAAACCCTGTGCTGGTGCTAAAAAGGAACAAAACTTGGCGCATGTGTGTTGACTACACCAGCCTCAACAAAGCATGCCCCAAAGATCCGTTCGCCTTGCCAAGGATAGACCAAGTGATCGACTCCATGGCCGGCTGTGGGCTGTTGTCGTTTCTGGATGCGTATTCCGGCTACCACCAGATCCGGCTGAACCCCGCTGATCAAATGAAGACAGCATTCATCACTCCCTATGGAGCCTACTACTACACCACCATGTCGTTTGGACTGAAGAACACTGGGGCAACGTACCAGCGCTGCATGCAGAAATACCTACAGACCCAGATTGGCAGAACCTTACACGCCTATGTCGACAATGTGGTAGTAAAGACCAAGGAGCGCTAGACACTCCTTAAGGATCTGAAGGAAACATTCACCAACCTCTGCCAGTTCCAGATTAAGCTGAACTCGGAGAAATGCGTGTTTGGCGTCCTAGCTGGTCAGCTCCTCAGTTTTCTCATATCGGACAGGGGAATCGAGGCGAGCCTGGAGAAGATCGGCGCAATCGAGTGCATGCAGCCGCCTAAGAACTTGCGAGATGTCCAGAAGTTCATCGGATGCTTGGCCTCCCTCAGCCAATTCATCAGCCGGTTGGGCAAGAAAGCGCTCCCGCTATACCAGCTCATGAAGAAGACAGACAAATTCATCTGTACGTCGCAGGCGAATGAAGCTTTCCGTGACCTCAAGCGCATGCTCACCTCACCACCTATACTGGCAGCACCAGCAGCAAAGGAGCCCATGTTGATGTATATCGCAGCAACCAATTGGGTCGTCAGTGTGGTACTGGTGGTGGAGAGGCCGGAAGAAGGAAAGGCACAGCCGGTGCATCGACCAGTGTACTACTTGAGCGAAGTATGCTCGCTCTCAAAGCAGAACTACCCCCCATTACCAAAAGGTGGTATATGGCATGTACATGGCCGCCAAGAAACTGAAGCACTACTTCCGAGAACACTCCATCTGGGTGGTAGCGCTAGCGCCACTTTTAGAGATCATTGGCAACAGGGATGTGACAGGCCGGGTGGCGAAATGGGCCATAGAGCTCACCACCCACAACATACAGTATGATCCAAGAACGGCGATCATGTCCTAGGCCTTGGCGGATTTCCTTGTTGACTGGGTAGAGGCGCAATACCTGCCGCCTTGGCCTGACTCCACTCATTGGAAGCTGCATTTCGACGGCTCCAAGATGTACGGGGGGCTCGGAGCTGGAGTGGTCATCACCTCTCCCAAAGGAGACCGGCTGGATTACGTGTTGCAGATCCACTTCCGCGTGTTCAACAATGTCGCTGAATACGAGGCGCTCATCCATGGCCTCAAGATGGCAAAAGAAATCGGCATCCGGTGCATCCTATGCTTTGGCGACTTGGATCTGGTGGTGTAGCAAGTGTCGGGCGATTGGGATGTCAGGGATGCAAACATGGCTCTATATCGCTTCTTCATACAACAGCTATGTGCCTGTTTCGAAGGGTGCGAGTTTTACCATGTCTCTAGAGTAAACAATGAGGTCGCGGACACGCTCGCCCGCATCGGGTCAACAAGATAGGCAATTCCACCTGGAGTCTCCCTCGAGCACCTGCGCAAGCCGTCAATCACGCCGTCTCCAAAATCTGACTCCATAATATTGGACGTGGAGCCGGGGACTGCCGGCTCCAAGACCTCTGCAACAGCTTCACCGCACCCGGGGACTGCTGGCTCCAAGACCTCCGCGATGGCTTCACTGCACCTGGGGACTGCCTCACCGCACCCGGGGACTGTCGCATCCAGCCTGGAGGCTGCCAGCTCCGCTACTTCGCCGGGTCGGCCACCAGACGAACCCAACCCGGCTATCGGTGCAGAGGTAAATCTGCTCATGTAGGCAGTATACGCCATCCGGCAAACCCCAACATGGGCCAAGCCATTCATGGATTTCCTGGCCAGAGGAGAGCTGCCCGAAGAGGAGGTCGAGGCAAGGCAGGTGAAGCGCAGGGCTAGCGCATACACCATCATCAACAACGAGCTCTACAAGCGCAGTGTTGGGGGCATTTATAAGAGGTGCGTGAGCCAGGAAGAAGGAATCCGGCTGTTGATCGATATTCACCAAGGCGAGTGCGGCCACCACGCATCGTCACAAGCCATAGTGGCAAAGGCATTTTGCCATGGGTTCTACTGGCCCACGGAACTGGAGGATGCCGAGCAAATAGTCAAAGCATGCAACAGTTGTCAGCGGTTCAGCCAGCAGAAGCACACTCCGTCTGCAGCGCTCAAGACAATTCCCATCACCTGGTCGTTTACCGTCTGGGGGCTCGACATGGTCGACCCTTTCAAAACAGCCCAATCCGGCATGACACACTTGCTGGTGGCGGTGGACAAATTCACCAAGTGGATCGAGGCGAAGCGATAAAGAAGCTAGATGGGCCAACAGTGGTGAAATTTTTCACAGACATAATCACGTGCTTCGGCTATCCCAACAGCATCGTAATAGACAACGGCACGAATTTCGCCAAGGGAGCTTTCGCACGCTTTTGCGGAGACAAGGGCATCCGCCTGGACCTTGCATCTATGGCACACACCTAGTCCAACGGGCAGTGCGAATGAGCCAATGGCCTAGTCTTAGTCGGAATCATGCCCCGTCTGATCGAACCACTGATGTGATCCCTAGGCTGCTGGATAGAGGAGCTACCGGCTGTGCTTTGGAGCCTCCGCACAACGCCAAGCCGGTCCACCGGCTACACCCCTTTCTTCCTCGTCTACGGGGCGGAGGCAGTATTGTCCACAAACATCGAGTTCGACACAACCTGCAAGCTGCTTTACACAGAATATCAAGCCAAGGAAGCACGCGAGGACAACGTCGACCTCCTTGAAGAGGCACGCGAGATGGCCTTGTCTAGATCCGCCATCTACCAGTAAAACTTGCGCCGTTACCACGCTAGCCGGACCCACATCGTCTCGTTCCGCGAAGGCGACCTAGTATTATGGCTGGTACAAGACACCAAGGGGAGGCACAAGTTATCTCCACCCTAGGAGGGCCCATTCAGCCGAGCGTTGCAGAACAACTCATACTACATCATTGACGCCCGCCAGCCGAAAAAGAACAGGATGGACCGTACGGGCGAAGAAACTGAGCGCCCATGGAACGCGAACCTGCTTTGCCCCTTTTACACTTAAACAAGAAGTGTATGTATCTTTACCTTTATGTAATGAATAAGCATGGGAGCCTCGACATAGTCTCGGGGACTCCGCAATAAATTAGCAAGTCACGCCGCACAATTTGGCTTTTCCAGCTGCATTATTCTAACTCCAGAGCCGGCGATCTCCACCAGGGACCCGCCGGTTGGCCTAGACGGTCACACAATCCACGCGGCAATGTACTGTACATGGTTCCCAGGGCTTCCTCTTCGGTTCCGGCTGCAGACCGCAAGCCAGCTGACAGATCCGGCAAGAGCAGAACGCTCGACGATCGTTACACGAAAAAGCTACGAGGAAAACAAAAACGTCTGGACATTCCGGTTGTGCTCGCTCGCCCAAGGCCAATGACCCAAACCCGAAGTATCGTGCAGTACGCCTACTAAGCTACCCGTTCGACTCTGGCTCGAAGCTGGCGAGGGCACAATGTCAAATTGGCCAATGCTCACTGAGAAAAGGGCAAAGTCATTGGACTCGTGTGAAACAGCAAAATTTCAAGACTAGTGAATCTTAGATTACAATTCAACTTGCATCTGTTTAACCAGGCCAACAACTTGTTTGTTTTTCATCTTTGCATGAGCCAAAGTTCCATGACGAACACCCAAGACAGAGGCTAATAGCTTTCAGGCGGAAGAAGAGCAGGTAAAGGAGCTTCGACCCGGCTGTATTCTCCAGCCGACCCAAACCTCAGGGACTACACCCTGTGGGTGCGCTTGCGCGCCCCCACACAAAAACCTGCAAATAGACAGCAATATAAAGGAGCTTCGACCCGGATGTATTCTCCAGCCGGCCTGAACCTTGGGGACTACACCTTGTGGGTGCGATTGCGCGCACCCACACAAAAACCTACAAACAGACAACAATATAAAGGAGCTTTGACCCGGCTGTATTCTCCAGCCGGCCTGAACCTCGGGGACTACACCCTGTGGGTGCGCTCACGCGCCCCCACACTGAAACAAGCATGCAACAAATGCAAAATAGAAAGTACAAATGAAAAGCACGAGCAAATATCCAAAGGGAGGCGATGCTCCCACCAGAGTTCGATACAGAACAGAGACAGTTGTTCACCAATGCAAAATCACAAGTTTTTCATCTACAAATACTCCCGGCATACCGGGGATCAAGCTGGCTGATAGGCAGAAGGGCCGAAGGCATCGGCTGGGGCTTGGCTACTAGAGGCGATGTCGGCCGAGGCGGTCCTAGGCGCAGCCGGAGCTTCAGTACGCACCACGTCCGGGCTGAAGTGGTACGGCTCCATGCCAGCCGGGTCAATGAAGTTCCGGTGTAGCTGGACGAAGCTCCCAATCTTCACGCCATAGGCACGGATATCAGGAACCTCAGTGCGGAGCTGTTCGTAGCTGGTCCCTTGGTGAAATCCGCGAGAGAGACTCCGCAGATCCACTTCTAGGTACCAGGACTTTAGCAGGGCCAGCACCATCTCCGCACCACCGCATGCCGCCCACTCCCGAGCCACGTCCATGAGATCTGGAGCGCCCGAAAGCCACTCGGCCAAAGCGTCCATGGTGGCCGGATAGACGGTGCCAGGCTAGACATAGTCGTAGACCTCGAGAGCACCAGCACGCAGCTGGTTCGCCTCCTCGCTAACAACCGCCACCAGCTCCCCTGGGTGGATATCCCGCTCCAAATCCGTCTCGGGGATGTGCACCAATGCTTGGTCAGTCGCCTCGGGATACTTAGCTACACCCGGGAAAAGGGACAACGATCAATATCGGCCGCAGAAGACAAATGAAAGTGCTGGTCTGGTATGAGAACACTTACTGACAACAATCTCGGTGATCTGGCAAAGCTCCCTCAGCGTCACCATCTCCTTGGCCCGAGAAGCATTGAGAGCATCCTCCTGGGTGGCATAGAGCGTCTCTAGGTTCTTCAGCGCCTCAGTCCGGGTGTCCGCCACCTTCTTGGCTTGGCCAACCTTGATCTCCATCTGCTGCTGATGTGCAGCCAGCTGGGTGATCTGGTCCTGGCGAGCCTTGTTGGACTCCTCCATCCGGGCAACCTCCCCCTTCAGCCTGGCCACCTCGCGGTCCCGGTCCGCCAGTAGAGCTGCAGGAGGGTACCCAATAGTCAACAAGAATTGCGAGAAGTCATGCAATCGGGAAGACACGACAGAGCAAGCAATCTTACGGCCCAGATCCCGTGAGGTCTAGGCGGCATCGGCAAGAGCCCTCTGCGTAAGAGAGAGAAGTAAGAACCAAAAAAGAGCCGGCTGCGGCACAAGACGGTGAAAAAGCATCAAAATCAGCAAACGGACACACACCTCAACGGAGGCCCCTAGCGCCTTGGCCTAGCCAAGCCCCTGCTCCAGTGCCTCCACCAGCTGGCGGGCCTGGCCGATAGCCAGGGGCGCTACCCCCGACAGCTATGCCAAGGCAGCGTCCAGCGGCGGCGCAGCCCGTGCCGGTGTCCAGCCGGTGACCTGGAGGTCATCGTTGCTCCCCATGGCCACGGAGGGCCCACCCACCGGCTGGGCAGGGACCTCTGGCGGTGGCACTTCCCCAGCTCCTCCACCCGGTAGGTGCCAGACTCAGCCCCCACCATCGGGCCAGGGGGAGGCACGGTCGCACCGCTATGCCCATGCAGGAGAGCCTCGGCAAGACGGGAGACGCCACTGGCCCGGTGCAGCGTCATGGGCGCAGCCGACGACACCACCTCCGCCGCGTCCGCATCAGCCCCAGCCGGCGCGGCCTCGGGCGTCACAGTCGGCGTGCCACCATCCTCAGCAGGCAAAGGGGCAGACACGGTGGTGACGGTCGCGGAGCCGAGAAAAGCCATCGCCTCGCTGCAGGAAGGACAATGGCGAAATAAGCAAGTGCAAGCCCATCAGTACAAGTATATAAGGAGTAAAGGAGCACGTACCTGGCGACGCTCGGCATGGTGGCCATGGCTCTGGGACGGTAGCTTTTCTTGGTGGCACCCCTAGCCGACGCGGTGTTGGTCAAGGCAGCTCGCTTCCCCTGGCCCTGGGCGCGACGGCCTCGGCCAGGTACACATCCTCGTAGTGCGCAGCTGCTCCAGCACACAAGCAAAATATCAAATTCACGGCTAAAACATAGTGGGAAGAAGGTAGGCAAGGACAAGGAAAAAATTCTCACCGGGTGGGAACTCGCAGCCCTCATCAGCCCGCATGGGGAACCGCTCCGGCTCCGTCTGCGGGTACTTTGTGGGCTTGTAGTCCACCGAGAAGTTGGGGAGCTCGCCGTCCCCCATGCCATCCTCCGCTAGCGGCGCCGTAAAAAGCTACTCAATAAGGGCAGATAAGAGGCACGAAGCAAGAACCCCTCGGGAAAAATTCACCCGGAGAAGGGGAAGAATGGCCTACCTTTGGCGGAAGCCGGCCGCGGTGGTACGACCGGCAGGAGAAATCCCAGTCCTCCGCCAGCACCTCCTTCGAGATGGTGGCAAGCCACTCGCGGAGGGCCGCGTACGACATGTCCAGCCAGGAGACCCGAGTGGGATCCAGATGGCCGGAGAGATGGCACATCTTGTGCGACTGCTGCTGCAGCAAAAGCACGCGACTCGCCATCTAGGATAGCATGATGTCCCGGGCGGTGAGCCGCTCCTTCTCCACTAGGACCGCCAGTCGGGCGGCCATCCGGTCGATGTCTCCCTAGGCACCCAAGTGCTAGACGCTCCAGGCCTTCCGGGTGGAAGGGACGTTCGAGAAGACCGGAATCTTGATCCAGTCTACCTTGGTGGCAATGCGCACATAGAAGTACGAGCGCTGCCACAGCTTGACGGTGTCCGGAACTTCCATGCGTGGCATCACCACCGACGGTCGCGGGTTGATGGCACAGCAGCCCATCTCCGTTAGCGGGCCGCCCTTCCCCACCACCTGAACCTTGAAGTAGAAAAACATCAAAAAATTCACGGCGTCAGGGCGGACGCCGAGGTATGCCTCGCAGCACGTCGCGTGATGCGCCAGCATCGCCACGGTGTTGGTTGCGAGGTGGTGGAGCTGGAGGTCGAAGGAGACGAGCAGCTCCAGGACAAACCTGCTCAGTCGCAGCCCAAGACCGCGAGCGAAGTGGGCAAGGAAAACGACGGCCTCGCCGAGCTGAGGGTTGGGCACCCGCTCGTCCTCCGGCGTGAGGCGGTGCCTTACCAAGCATTCCGGTGGCAGGAACTTCCCTCGCTGGTACTTCTGCACCAACTCCTCCGTGACGCAGGAGCCGCACCACCCGCCGGCAACGTCCGGCAACATATTGTTGGGGAAGGTAGCCGTGTTGGAGGTGCACGGGCCCGTCGTCACGAAAGAAGGAGAACGGCGCCGGTGACCAAGAAGCAGCGGCGCAAGCAAGCAGTAGAAGGCTAGAGCACAAAGTAGGGCAAGGGCAGCAGGCACAAGAAGAAGAAGTGAGGAGACCTCGCTCCCTGGCATCCCTATTTATCAGGGAAGAAGAGTTGCGCCGGTTGCCACCATGTGGCAGGAAACTGCCGCACTTCCCCACGACGGTTCAGGGCGTATCGCGTGTGCCAACGCAACACACACAGAAGATCCCGTAGGCATTATTACGGGAGGCAAACCGTGCCCACGATCCTCGAGAAACCGCAATGATGAAGACGTGCGCGTGGTTACCAAAAACTGCCACGGCAGACCAAGGGGTCAAACAGATGCGACACGCATCAGAAGTGTCAGGCGTGGCTGACGTGAGCAACGACGACAGCAAACTGGCGATCCCTCTCCTGGCCGGCTGCGGCAGCCGGTCCAGGAGATCACCTCTCACACCCTGTGGGTGGGGCCATTGGCTACATAGCCGGTAGACCCCAGCCGGGAAACAATGAAGAATCTCAAGCCGGTACAAGACAAGAGCAACAAGACAAAAGAAAATGACAAGATCCCTACATCATCAATCATTCCAAACTCGACCAAATGAGCACGCAAGAACTTCTCCACGAGGCGAAGTCCTAACGCGCTCGGGGACTAGTGTCGAGGGGATGACCCCCGGGTTGGCCAAGACGGGACCAACCGACCGGCTCCATGGAGCTCTGGCCGTCTGGACCCAGAACAAGGAGCCACAGCCAGATGGAATCCTCCACCCGGTCCGCACCCAAGTTTCCCCGGCTGGCCCGTCTAGCCGGGTAGCCAGAAGAACTGGCTGAGAGGCCGCTCCTAGCTGGCCGCCTAGGATCCACTAGCCATGGTATGGTGGGGATGACGCTCCTTGCTGAGCGCACCTCTGACCGGACAGGCTGGCTAGCCTGGTCGGTGCTACCGGACAACTGCGCCAAAACTGGAGGCTGACGAGGAAAGCAAGGGCTGACGAGTAAAGCTCTGGCTGACGGATAAAGAGCCGACTGATGAGTAAAGAGCCGGCTGACTAGTAAAGAAAGAGCGCCAGACGATGTAGCGCTGTCCCCCTGTACTGGAGGCTTGACTAGACCCGGGCCTACCATTCGGCCCTGTCCAGCCCGCCCACTTTGTAAGGCCCAAATCTAAACAGTAAACCCTAGAACCCATCTTGTAAACTGCCTCCTCAACCAGTATATAAGGGGAGGTAGTTCTAGGGTTCTAGGTAGACAATTACAAGTTAGAAGTTCTCTAGATTAGACAAGTTGAGTAGTTCCTCTTCTTCTTCTAGCAAGGAGTAGTCAGGAAAACAACTCAAGGAGCATCTGTACTGGGCGTTCGCCCCTTGATAGTAGATCCTTACAGGAGTAGGAGCTTTACCTCACCAAGAGGGCTCCAAACCTAGGTACATCGCTGTGTTTGCAGTATATGTGCCCAACCTGTTGCGAGTAGCCACCGATAGCATCATGAGTGTCCCCTTTCATGCCATCCTCGATGGTACTGCTGTGTTCCACACCACGACAGTCGCTTAGACGTCAGTTAGGCTTGCAGCGTTGGCGCCTGCATCCACTACGCGTCTTCTTGTTCCCTGGAGCGGCAATCTGTGGGGCGTCGTGGCCATGGCGTGGAGCTGGGACATGGACGAACCTATTTGGCCCTGCTCTCCTCCATGTAGGCTTGCAGCGTTGGCGCCTGCATCCAGTACGCGTCTTCTTCTTCCCCGGAGCAGCAATCTATGGTCGTGGCCATGGAGCAGAGCTGGGACGTGACGAACCTGCCCCGCTCTCCTCCCCATCCCGAGTCGGAGCTCGCCCTCACCATGGACGCACCCATGACACGGTGCGGGGACGAGAATTGGTTCCCGGTGAGATCTGTCATCGTGTCGACCATGCTCGGTCCTGTTTTCGTCCTCTAGAATCTGAGCTCGTTGTTGTCATGGTCGCACCCGTACCAATTCTGCCACCTCTGTCGAGGTCTCTGTGGTAGCTCAAGTTCTGCCATGTTGGACCTGTAAGAGAATTCGGAGCTGGGCGGCGGTAACCTGTTGTTGAACCTGTAAGGAATTTGCTAAAGATTGTTTGTTGCTCCAAGGTCTTCGGCTGATGCCTTCAGCTTCTGCCAACATCCACCGCTGATGTGAGATCATTTAGTTACTTCAATACAAAATTTCGACCAATTTAACTTGTTGATGTATTCCTTGACAATTATAATATAATCGAGCACTAGAAATATTTTGTAGTGTGCATGAGCATGATCAGTAATATAATTAAACACTAGAAATTTTAAGGCACTCCATATAAAGGAGTAGATTAATATATATATATATAGAAGGTTCACCAGAGAAACCATGGATATATTGTCTTACATGCCACACACATGTAATAATTAACTAAAACAAAATAAAAGCAGGGGCAGCAGGAGGCCGGGACATGGAGACGCCTAGCAGGGCAGGGGCATCAACAGGAGGCAGGGACAGCCTAGTCGATGGGATACAAGCCAGTCCTAACATAATCCCGGAGGAATTTGCCGAAGGCTGCGTGCCGCGCCAAGGTAATCAGCCTATGCCTTCTGCCTCCGCCTCTAGCAACGCCCACCGCATAATGGATCATGCTGTTGAGGTCCATGTTGATTGATCTGCCACAGAATGGAAAAACAGTCTCCCCCTACGATAGAAACGAGTTAGCCCACACTGTAACCGCCTTAGCACGTAGCGCCTCTTGTTGTCCCTGGATTCCTTGCTATCGTCCACTTCTTCATCATCATCCTATTGATTTTTAACAACATAACTTAGAACTCATACATATGATTGAATTGTATTACAACTCAAGAATTTACAACATGTATATGTAAGACAATATATTCGTGGATATCAAAGAGAAAGCATCTCAGCAATAGTTTGATCAGTTCATACATCATTTCATCTCAACACAATGACAATTAATTGCATCAGTGTGTATGTTGAATAAATCTAGGGGACTCATAAGTTTCTTCAGGGATGGAGTGGGCGAACCAAGTAACAATTGCACAACCTATAATGTTCTTGTACATCTCCCCAGGTTTGCTAACTCATCCCTGAAAAAATCTGACACCAATGTGTCTGCCTCTCTTTGGGGGCAAATTTGAATCATTGGCCACAATAAGAAATTGAAATGAAATCGTAGAAAACAATATTTAGGGATATACATAGTTAGGTACAAAAACAAGCCTAAGTATTGTAATTATAAATAAAAAACCAAACAATTAATCTTCAGGTACATGTTAAAAATACTTATGATCAAAACCATTCATATACATATGCATCATACGAATCATTCAAAGATAGGAAACAATTCAAGGATCATATATGTAGTTCCATATGAGAATAAATCAAGGGCCTCATAATTTATTTCAGATATGGAGTTGGAGAACCAAAGTACCAACAACAGAACCTATATTGTTTGTGTGCATTGCTGCCTCAGGTTCACCAACCCATCCCTAAAACACGACACCATCATACGTGTCTCCCCTTGAACTCTTTTGGGGCAACTTCCAATCATCGGCCTTGGTGACAAACTGAAATGTAATTCTTATACACTATGAATGCATGGAATAGATAATTCAAATATCATAGTTCTATGAATGTAGAATAAAGATTGCAGCCTCACAAGTTTCTTCAGGGATGACGTAAGCGAACCAAATAACAATTGCACAACTTATATTGATCGTGTACATGGCCCCAGGTTCGCTAACTCATCCCTAAAAAAATCTGACGCCAATGTGTCTGCCCCTCTTTTGGGGCAAATTTGAATCATTGGCCACAATAAGAAATTGAAATGTAATCATACAAAACAATATTCGGGGATATACATATGCATCATACAACACATTCATAGATCAGACAATACAAAGATTATATATATAGGTTCCATATGAGAATAAATTAAGGGCCTCATTTTTTTCAGAGATGGAGTTGGAGAACCAAAATACCAACATCACAGCCTATATTGTTTATGTACATTGCTGCATCAGGTTCACTAACCATCCCTAAGAAAACGACACCATCAGATGCCCTTGCACTATTTTGGGGCAAAATTGAATCTTTGGGCTCAGTAAGGAATATAAATGTAATGTTATAGGCATGTTGTGTATCGAAATCAACACTCAACTAGCAAACTCAACTAGATGGCAGATGAGCAGATTGGGGTTTTGTGACTAGACGGATTGGGGTTTTGTGACTAGATGACAGATGCATCAATCGACCGTTCGAACCATATATATACTACCCTACTTCAAGAGCAAAAGAATCTATACACGATTGAGAAAATCCTATGTATGAATAGTGAAATCTGCGGCGGCGACTAGAGAATCTAGCAATGTAGTACCTCGGACTCCTCATCAGGGACCTCCTCCTGGAACTCGTCATTCTCCGAGATTGCATCGAAGATTTCTTGGATGGCGATGGGGTCGTTGATGTAGAGCACTGGATTGCCTCCGCCTGCCGCCTGCCCCCCATCTAGATCTGCCATTGGCACCACGACGTTGTCGGCCACCTAATGCTCGGCGGCGATGGCTACTAGCTGGACGGATGAGCTCGAACCCTTGACGGCACGGTGAAGAGCGGCGTTCGTGCCCGGAGAAGACGCCTCCGCCTGCTTGGCGACGACCGAGCCATCTGTTGCTGCACCTTCAACTGGCTTCACCTCCGGCTCGTCAACATGTGTACGCTTCATGGCCCACCTAGGGAAGGAGGTAGTGCAAGGGAGGGAGCTTCGGCGCACACGGTAGGTGCAGATTGGGGTTTTGGGACTAGACAAATTGGGGAAAATGACACGAGCACATGGAAGAAGAAGGCCGAGCGGGTTTATAAACACTCGACTGTTCGTAGTCCTCGAGTGGACAGTGTGGTGGGCGGGGGGATGGGGCTACCACGATCTCCACCTTTTTTGGGTTCCCTTTTTTTGAAACAGCCACGATCTCCACTTTAGAGCTGCATTGAAAATACGCTCATGGCAGACCTCGATTTCACTGCATGCAAGTGGCGTGAAACCAATTTCTAGCAACGTTAGATCTACTCGAGGGGGGCCCTTGACACATGGAAGTTACTTGCGGTAGGGCCCAGTTGGAAGTGAGATTGAGAGCGCTGCGTAAAAATGGGATATGTCTTATTAAAATCAAGTGGCAATAAATTGCAGTCTCCCATCGACAACCGTGCACTCGATGACCCCGTTGCCCTGTGCATGTGTAGTAGTAGTAGTAGCCTTTGCAGACTAGATTAAACGTGACATGAACACTCGATGAATTTTTCCATGGAAGGCATCGAGTTCCTTCTTGTAGAAGTCTCGCTGAGGGAGACGTCTGTGCTATCTCACGTTGTACTGTGAAGGGCATGACGTGTGCAACGATCCTCGTTGGATCACAAAGGATCAATGGTTGGTGCGCACGATCCGCGTGACAACTGTGAATACTGATGACCCACAAGTATAGTGGGTGTATCGTAGTATTTTCGATAAGTAAGAGTGTCGAACCCAACAAGGAGAAAAAGGTGCTGGCTAGTGGTATGGATCAGGAATTCTCTGCAAATACTTAGTAAACGGATTTTTAGGGGTTTTTGATAAAGCAAGTAAACAAAGTACGAGTAAATAAAAGACAGTAGGAATAAATGCAGCATGTGGCCCAATCCTTTATGCAACAAAGGACAAGCTGGTTGTATTACTTAAATGACCAAACGTTCTCGAGGACACATGGGAAGACTTTCAAGTGCTTTCGCTTCATAGAGTTGATTAATCTTCTTTAGCTTGCTAAGTGTTGTGTGGGTGAACCTGTGCTAATGTACCGCCCCATCCAAGACTAATACATACTTGTGATTATACCCCTTGCAAACATCCGTAAGTACAAGAAAATAATTAAGGTAGAAACCTAACCACAGCTTTAAACTCTAAGACCCTTACGTCCCTTGTGCAATGGTTTCCTAACGGGGGTTCAGGTTTCTATCACTCCGGCAACCCCTACGATTAGTAGCCAAATACACAATGCATTCCCCTAGGCCCATATAGGTGAAGTGTCATGTAGTCGATGTTCACATGACACCACTAGAAGAAGTACACCACAACTTAAATAACAATTTATTGAATCTTTCTCAACGCAACTCCACTACTAACAACAAGACTTCTCCCATGTCCTCAAGAAAAAAACAAACTACTCACAAGACATCATATGGATCATGATCAGAGATGGAATAATGATGTATAACAATCTGAACATAAACAATAATTCAATGGTTCACTCAATAGCATCAACTACAAAGAGTAATCAACACCAGGCAAGTTTCCCCTATGAACTATGCAAGATTCAACGCAATTGTTACAACAATATGGAGATGGTGATGAGGGTGCTGATGGTGATGATGGTGGTGATGATGATGATGATCCCGATGAAGTCCAGCTTGATGGTGGTGTTTATGGCGACGATCTCCCTTCTCCGGGAAGGAATTCCCCCGGCAGAAATCTGTTTGCTAGAGAGATCTTTCTCTCTCGGTGTTTTCCGCCCCGCAGAAGCGGCGAAATCTTTCTATGGTTGCTCCCCGAGTCTTAGGGTTTTGGGAGGATGATATACGCCAGAGGAGAGAGGCTGGAGTGGGCCAGGGTGGCCACACCACCTCCTGGCGCGGCCTAGGGCTGCCCGCGCCATGGGGTGGTGTGGGCCCCCTGTGGCTCATCTCCACTCCGTCTTCTGGCATCCTTATTCTTCTGGAAAAATAGGATTTTCCGTATATTTTCCTGGATTTTCTGATCTTCGCGAATTTTGCCTCCAAACAACACATTTTCCATCAGAATCCTGACTGCAGCAGTCCATGCTCCAAAAGTCATCAACTATGCAAAAATAGATGAAATAACATAAGTATCACCTCTCAATATGAAATATATCAATGAATAATAGTGAATTAAGACATAGAATAGTGATGCAAAATGGACGTATCAACTCCCCCCAAGCTTAGACTTCGCTTGTCCCCAAGCGAAACTGAGCTCAATAAACATGGCCTCGGGTTTATGGAGTGAAGAGTCGATAAAAGAATACGGACAAGAAGCATCACATTCATCAAATACATAGATCATAATAGAAGACAACTCACTATTATATAACTCAACTTGTAATAAGTAAAGGAAACACAATAAAGATACATAAAGTGAATCATAATTGGTAATGGCAAACTTAGCTCTTGGTCGAAGAATAGTTGATAATTTGCTGGAGTTCACAAATAGCTGGTTTTTCAATGATAGCTTTCAAAGTAGTAAACATCAAGATAAGAGCAATGTGCAAAACAAGGAACATAAGAAACATGATTGAATAAATCAACATATGAATGAATGAAACACAACAACTCAAAATACTTGTTGAGATAGAAGGGAGTAGGTTTACTGACTCAACTACAAAGTAAAAGAAAGGCCCTTCAAAGAGGGAAGCAGGGATTGCAAGTCTCATAAAGAGCTCCCAAAAATTATGATACTTACTAGCTTTCAGCTCCCATTGCCCCTATCATAGGCATCTTTAGGTGATTAAGGTTAAAGTGACACAACTAAGAGGATATGCTTGACAAGTTATAAGTTGAAATCTCATGCCCCTTACTTATGAGTATCGATCCTCAAGCTACTCAACTTCAGTCACGAGCAAGCTCTTGTCATTGTAAATACATGCGTATCATTGAGAACCGCCAACGGGGTACCCCTTGCACATGACACAGGAGCTATCCCATAATCAAAATGACAAGGCAAGCAAACAGTGAGCATCTCAGCGATCTTTTTATTTTCTATTTGCATAGGTTTTTATTGAGGATGCTTCATAGAATTCTCACTATAGTTATGCTGCAAGTTTCCACCATGATTAGGCACGGCTTAGGCTAGCGGCCCAGGCATTTCTCTAACACACATATAAACTCCATGATCTTACAAGTTCCACTTTTATTTCACACCGCCGGGATCCATAAGCAAAAGAACATGATATCAACTAGGTACAAAGTACCAAATGAAGTGTTAAAAGCGGTCCCCATGATACATGGTTCGGCTAACTTCAACTCATAAAGCGCAAGCATATACGCAACAAAGAAGGACCCCCTGGTTCAAGTTTATTAAATGCAAGAAAGTAAAGTGTGCCATCAAGTTCGTGAGAGCTTTAATCACTAAATTTCACATAACAAGTTTAATTTGGGAGGTAGATAAAACAATAATTTACTTGGAATAGCAATAATGCTACTAGGTAGGTATGGTGGACACAAATGGCAAAGGTTTTGGTTTAAAGGAGGTGGATGCACGAGAAGAATACCCTCTCAGTACAGGTTTTTGGCTAGCAAGGCTAGGTAGCAAGTATAAGAGTTGAAGGAAACAAACAAACATACAAGTGATAAAGACAAACATGCAATCTTCCTTGGAAGCACAAAAGATCTTAACTAGAGAATACTAAACTTATTAGCAAATCAAGAAAGAAAGATGATGAAATTATTTTTCTCTAGAGTACTTCTATCTTTTTCATTCAACTCTCAGAAATAGTGTTGCTACTGACCGAGCCAGGTTTGCCAAAACCAACTAAATTAACTCAATGATCCCAAAGTGATACCAATACTAACAACAAGATCAATCATATAACCACGAATTGAAAACTAATATAAGCTATGAAAAAGAGTGAATGATAGAACTTCTCATTAATATTCCATAACGGAAACTCACACCAAGGGATACATATCTAATGAGAGAGGGGACACTTCCATAATGCAAACCATACTACATAATAACTCCTATATTCATGATATGACTCTACTAATAAGGTAAAAAGATAGAAGATAGTGATGTGATACCGCGGCACTCCCCCAAGCTTGGAACAAACCAAGGGGATGCCAAACCTGATGACGAATTACTCCTTCAATGGTGGTGGTATCCTCTCGATGAGCTCTCTAATCATCTTCCCCAAGTCCTCAATCTCGAAGGTGAGATTACGAATCAGCTGTGAGTTTTGCTCAATGCGGCTCATGATCATGTCATGTTGAGAATTCTAGCTCTTGCTAGTCTTTCCCCACTCTTCCTCCTTGAAGTCTTCTTTTCCTGCATGGTTATGGATAAAGGTATGGAAGGGACTCTTGGTGCTTGGAGAAGGTGACCGTGGAGCCAAACTGTGACGAGGAGCTTTCCCCCTAGTCTACATCCGTGCAGTCCTTCTGATCCTGGCAGGGTTTGCCACCACTCCAATGCTTCCAATGGTAGTGTCTGTGTGCATTGCCTCTTCTTCATCTTCACTTTTGATCTCCTTCTCCTTCCCGGGGTCTTGGAGGTCTTCCTCCATAGGCTCCTTCCCTTTATCCTTGGTGAACACCATTGTGCTTATAAACCTTCAAAGAGTATGTCCTGGCAGAAACAGATCGAAACAAAAACATGATGAAAATACAATATATGAACCTCGGGAGATCTGGGGGAACATATATTACGAAGTTTCATATCAAAAGGAAGGTACTGGGAGAAAACGAGTCGGAGGCGGAGTCCGGGGCGGACTCACTACCTGGTGGCGCGGCCAGGGGTGGGCCCGCGCCACATGGTGGTGTGAGCCACCCTGGCTCCGTTTCCGTCCCTTTTTTTTGCTTCGTAGCTTTCCTTATCGACTGAAAACTGCAAAAATATAGTTGGATTGTATTTTCGCGGGACTTTTCTTACCAGAATTGTTACCTATTTGAAAACAGACTCTGCAGGTCTCTGAATTTGGTATCTAGTAGATTCTTCCGGAGTCATCTCTTGAATATCATCGATATCTTCATCTTCATACACTTATTACTTGAGTTATAAAACCCACCCTTATCTCCACTACCTGGAAATTTCTTTCACACAAAACTTCACACAGTTCTCATTAGCAACATTAGTATATACGAAGTGATAAAACCTTTTGAGTCCAACTTAAACTTAAAACCATCAAAACAAAAGCTACTGAAGCAACTCCTTCCGAAAACCCAAAAATAATTCAAAAAGGAAATCGAATAAAGAATCAAATGCAAGATTGGCAAAATCTGTCAAAACAGACCAGCAGGTAAAGATCAATTTTTTCGAAAATCTTCTGTTGCTCAAATCAAAAAGTGCAAAACTAAATAAAGTTAAACAACCCGGGGCAGAAGCACAAAAAATTACAGCTCAATTCGACATACAGAGATCTCTGACGAATTTTTATGGGAAGCACAAAAATCTGTTTCGGGACAGCAACTTCCCCAAATATTACTTCTCTCTTATTAGAGGTTGATCTTGACACAAAAACCAAACAAAACGGATAAGGAGCGGTTATTACCGAAGTAATAACTTCCAAGACTCAAAGAAACAAAAACAAACTAAAAGCAAAAACAAATTGGTTTGTCTCCCATAAAACTCTTTCTTTATAGCCATTAAGATGGGCATGAGAATTTTGAAGAAGCTCTCATAGGGATATGGATTGACGTGAAAGAGAGCATTAAGAAGTAAAAACACACACACATTTAAGTCTAACCCACTTCCTATGCAAGGGGATTTTGTAAACAAACAAGTTGTTGAAACCAGAGGCTTCTTGCATAAGAAGGCAAAACAAGTGCAACATAAAAACTTTCAGCATAAAACGAGGAAACTTGATATTATTGAGATACATAAGAACACTTTTCCCTCTATCATAGTAGCTTTCATTATCATGCATAAACTTAACAATATAGCTATCACAAGGACCATCATATCAATGATCACTTATTCTAACAGAAAACACGGGAATACTAGCTCTCATAACACTACTTTGTGAAACAATATTAGAGGTATCCTTACAAAGGATAGGGTGTCCCTCTTTTTCATATTTAGTAACAAAGTCTTTCACATTTGCTATTATAGGTTCATCAACCATTTGTTTATCAGGTTCAACAGCTTTATTCATACTTTCATTAACCATACTAGCTATCATAGAATGTTCCTTCATCTTAACTGGGAAAGGAATTTTCTCAATATAAGGTTTAGGTAAAACATGATTAGCAGTATAAACTTCAGTATTTCTTGCAAGAACACTCTTAGCAACATCTTTATAAGGTTCATGATACTTATTCCACTTCTTTTTAGGCACTTCAATGTAGGAAGCAAAAGCCTCAAAATAAGAATAAATAGCTTGAGAGTCTAGACCATAAGCATTTCTAATATTTTGAAAGTCATCAGTTCCCATAAAAGATTCAATGCATTCATAATCATAATTTATACCTGACTTTCTACCTTTGTCATTCTCCCAAGCTTCAGCATTGTCTTGAATACGGTCCAGAAGATCCCATTTAGCTTCTTCTTCCATGCGAGTGAATGATCCAGCACAAGAAGCATCCAATAAATCTTTATCATGTAGAGGGAGCCTTGCATAAAAGTTATTGATAATAATATTGTTGGGGAGCTCATGAATGGGACATTTAAGCATTAGTAACTTCAATCTCCCCCAAGCTTGAGCTGTACTCTCTCCATCAAGAGGCCAAAAGTTGTATATTTGATTCCGATCTTTATGAATCCCACTAGGAGGATAAAACTTTGAATAAAAGAGAGGCACTATTTCCTCCCATTCCAGAGCTTGACCATTCTTCAGCAGCTTATACCATTCCACGGCTCTTCCTTTCAGTGATAATGAGAATAACTTCTTCTTAACTTGATTTGTAGTAATACCTGCACGCTTGAACAACCCGCATAATTTGTGTATAAAGAGTAAATGATCACCGGGATGGACAATTCCATCCCCAACATAGTAGTTATCCATAACACGGTCAATAATTCTTGTAGGTATTTTGAAAACATCATTCTCAGCAGGTGGTGGCTTATCTATTACCTTAGCAGTGGTAGTAGCATTACCAAAAAAGAAACTCAGCGAATTATCCATAACAAAAATAAAGCAACTTACAGAAGTAAACAATACTCACAATAGAAGTTTCCTTTAGCAGTTCCACTCTCCAATAGTGCTTCACTCCCTCGCAATGGCGCCATAAAATAGTCTTGATGACCCACAAGTATAGGGGGTGTATTGCAGTATTTTCGATAAGTAAGAGTGTCGAACCCAACGAGGAGCAAAAGGTGCTGGCTAGTGGTATGGATCGGGAATTCTGTGCAAATACTTAGCAAACGGATTTTTAGGGTTTTTTGATAAAGCAAGTAAACAAAGTACGAGTAAATAAAAGACAGTAGGAATAAATGCAGCAAGTGGCCCAATCCTTTATGCAGCAAAGGACAAGCCGGTTGTATTACTTAAGATGACCAAACGTTCTCGAGGACACATGGGAAGACTGTCAAGTGCTTTCGCTTCATATAGTTGATTAATCTTCTTTAGCTTGCTAAGTGTTGTGTGGGTGAACCTGTGCTAATGTACCGCCCCATCCAAGACTAATACATACTTGTGATTATACCCCTTGCAAACATCCGTAAGTACAAGAAAGTAATTAAGGTAGAAACCTAACCACGGCTTTAAACTCTAAGACCCTTACGTCCCTTGTGCAATGGTTTCCTAACGGGGGTTCAGGTTTCTGTCACTCCGGCAACCCCTACGATTAGTAGCCAAATACACAATGCATTCCCCTAGGCCCATATAGGTGAAGTGTCACGTAGTCGATGTTCACATGACACCACTAGAAGAAGTACACCACAACTTAAATAACAATTTATTGAATCTTTCTCAACGCAACTCCACTACTAACAACAAGACTTCTCCCATGTCCTCAAGAACAAAACGAACTACTCACAAGACATCATATGGATCATGATCAGAGATGGAATAATGATGTATAACAATCTGAACATAAACAATAATTCAATGGTTCACTCAATAGCATCAACTACAAAGAGTAATCAACACCGGGAAAGTTTCCCCTATGAACTATGCAAGATTCAACGCAATTGTTATAGGAATATGGAGATGGTAATGAGGGTGCTGATGGTGATGATGGTGGTGATGATGATGATGATCCCGATGAAGTCCAGCTTGATGGTTGTGTTGATGGCGACAATCTCCCTTCTCCGGGAAGGAATTCCCCTGGCAGAAATCTGTCTGCCAGAGAGATGTTTCTTTCTCGGTGTTTTCCGCCCCGCAGAGGCGGCAGAATCTTTCTGTGGTCGCTCCCCGAGTCTTAGGGTTTCGGGAGGATGATATACGCCAGAGGAGAGATGTTGGAGTGGGACAGGGTGGCCACACCACCTCCTGGCGCGGCCTAGAGCTGCCCGCGCCATGGGGTGGTGTGGGCCCCCTGTGGCCCATCTCCACTCCGTCTTCTAGCATCCTTAGTCTTCTAGAAAAATAGGATTTTCCGTATATTTTCCCGAATTTTCTGATCTTCGCGATTTTTACCTCCAAACAGCACATTCCATCAGAATCCTGACTGCAGCGGTCCATGCTCCAAAAGTCATCAACCATGCAAAAATAGATGAAATAACATAAGTATCACCTCTCAATATGAAATATATCAATGAATAATAGTGAATTAAGACATAGAATAGTGATGCAAAATGGACGTATCAAATACCTATCATGGCGTAGCAGACAGAGTGAGCACACGTTTGGGCTTCTACGAAAGAGAGAGAGAGAGGGCAAAACTGAGTAGTATCAAAAAACCAAGGGCAAAACTGAGTAGTATAAAAGTGGAAAGTGAGTGTCTTGTACAATGAAATACATCATGGCATACATCACATTATGCCAAGATAGATCCACTAGAGTTCATTGGATGTGTGTTCTTCACATAAACCACATATGGACCACCAGAGTCATTGCATGTGTGTTATTGTCACAAAACACACATGGATCCACCAGTGTCATTGGATGTGTGTTCTTTTCATGAACCACACCTAGAGTCAGTGCATGTCTGTTCTTTCACAAACCACACATGGATCCACCAGTGTCATTGGATGTGTATTCTTTTCACAAACAACATATGGATCCACCAGTGTCATTGCATGTGTGTTCTTTTCACAAACCAAATATCGATCCACCAGTGTTATTGCATGTGTGTTCTTCTCACAAACCACATATGGATCCACCAGAGTTCATTGCATGTTTGTACTTTTCACAAACCACATATGGATCCACCAGAGTCATTGCATGTGTGTTATTTTCATTAACCATAGCTAGAGTCATTGCATGTCTTTTCTTTTCACAAACCACATGGATCCACCAGAGTCATTACATGTGTGTTCTTTTCATTAACCACAACTAGAGTCATTGCATGTGTGTTCTTTCCACAAATCACATATGGATCCACCAGAGTTGTTGCATTGCCTGTTCTTTTCACAAACCACGGCTAGAGTCATTGCATGTTTGTTCTTTTCACAAACCACATATGGATCCACCAGTGTCATTGGATGTTTGTTCTTCTCACAAACCACATATGGATCCACCAGAGTTCATTGCATGTCTGTTCTTTTCACAAACCACATAAGGATACACCAGAGTCATTGCATGTTTGTTCTTTTCACAAACCATAGCTAGAGTCATTGCATGTGTGTTCTTTTCACAAACCACATATGAATCCATCAGAGCCATTGCATGTATATTCCTTTTATTAACCACAGCTAGAGTCATTGCATGTATGTTCTGTCCACAAACAACATATGGACCCACCAGTGTCATTGCATGTGTGTTCTTTTCATTAACCACAGCTAGAGTCATTGGATGTCCGTTCTTTTCACACATATGGATCCACCAGTGTCATTGCATGTGTGTTCTTCTCACAAACCACAACTAGAGTCATTGCATGTGTGTTCTCCTCACAAACCACACATGGATCCACAAGAGTTCATTGCATGTTTGTTATTTTCACAAACCACATACGGATCCACCAGAGTTCATTGCATGTGTGTTATTTTCATTAACAACAGCTAGAGTCATTGCATGTGTGTTATTTTCACAAACCACATATGGATCCACCAGAGTCATTGCATGCCTCTTCTTTTCACAAACCACATGTGGATCCACCAGTGTCATTGCATGTGTGTTATTTTCACAAACCACATGTGGATCCCCTAGTGTCATTGCATGTGAGTTCTTCTCACAAACCACAACTAGAGTCCTTGCATGTGTGTTCTCCTCACAAACCATATATGGATCCACAAGAGTTCATTGCATGTCTATTCTTTTCACTATCCATGTATGGATCCACCAGAGTTCATTGCTTGTATGTTCTTTTCACAAACCATAGCTAGAGTCACTAGATCTTTGTTCTTTTCAAAAACCACATATGGATCCACTGGTTTCATTGCATATGTGCTCTTTTCATTAACAACATCTAGAGTCATTGCATGTGTTTTCTTTTCACAAACCACATGTGGATCCACCAGTGTCATTGCATGTGTGTTCTTTTCACAAACCACATGTGGATCCACAAGAGTCGTTGCATGTCTATTCTTTTCACAAACCACATATGGATCCACCAGTTTCATTGCATGTGTGTTCTTTTCATAGACAATAGCTAGAGTCATGGCATGCCTGTTCTTTTCACAAACCACATGTGGATCCACTAGAGTTCATTGCATGTGTGTTCATTTCATTAACAACATATGGATCCACCAGTGTCATTGCATGTATGTTCTTTTCACTAACCATATATGGATCCACCAGTTTCATTGCATGTGTGTTATTTTCATTAACAACATCTAGAGTCATTGCATGTGTGTTCTTTTCACAAACCACATGTGGATCCACCAGAGTTCATTGCATGTGTGTTCTTTTCATTAACAACAACTAGATTCATTGCATGTGTGTTCGTTGCACAAACCACATGTGGAAATAGCTAGTGTCATTGCATGTGTGTTCTTTTCATTAACCACATATGGACCCACCAGTGTCATGGCATGTCTGTTCTCCTCACAGACCACATATGGATCCACCAGTTTCATTGCATGTGAGTTCTTCTCAAAAAGCACAACTAGAGTCATTGCAATTGTGTTCTTTTCACAAACCACAGATGGATCCACAAGAGTTCATTGCATGTCTGTTCTTTTCATTAACCACGGCTAGAGTCACTACATGTGATTTCTTCTCATTAACCACATATGGATCCACAAGAGTCACTGCATGTCTATTATTTTCACAAACTACATATGGATCCACCAGTTTCATTGCATGTGTGTTCTTTTCACAAACCACATGTGGATCTGCCAGTGTTATTCCATGTGTGTTCTTTTCACAAACCACATGTGGACCCCCCAGTGTTATTGCATGTGAATTCTTCTCATCAACCACATATGGATCCACCAATGTCATTACATGTCTGTTCTTTTCACAAACCACATATGGATCCACCAGTTTCATTGCATATGTGTTCTTTTTAGAAACAACATCTAGGGTCATTGCATGTGTGTTCTTTTCACAAACCACATGTGGATCCACCAGAGTTCATTGCATGTGTGTTCTTTTCACTAACCACATATGGATCCACCAGTGTCATTGCATGTGTGTTCTTCTCACTAACCACAACTAGAGTCACTACATGTGTCTCCTCACTAACCACATATGGATCCACAAGAGTTAATTACATGTCTATCCTTTTCACAAACCACATATGGATCCACCAGAGTTCATTGCATGTGTGTTCTTTTCATTAACAACAGCTAGAGTCATTGCATGTGTGTTATTGTCACAAACCACATATGGATCCACCAGAGTCATTGCATGCCTCTTATTTTCACAAACCACATGTCGATCCACTAGTGTCAGTACATGTTTGTTCTTTTCACTAACCACATATGGATATACCAGAGTTCATTGCATGTGTGTTCTTTTCACAATCCACACCTAGAGTCACTAAATCTCTGTTCTTTTCACAAACCACATATGGACCCACCAGTTTCATTGCATGTGTGTTATTTTCATTAACAATAGCTAGAGTCATTGCATGTGTGTTCTTTTCACAAACCACATGTGGATCCACTAGTGTCATTGTATGTGTGTTCTTTTCACAAACCACATATGGATCCACTAGTTTCATTGCTTGTGTGTTCTTTTCACAAACCACATGTGGATCCACCAGTGTCATTGCATGTGTGTTCTTTTCACAAACCACATATGGATCACCTAGTGTCATTGCATGTGAGTTCTTCTCACAAACCACAACTAGAGTCATTGCATGTGTGTTCTGCTCACAAACCACATATGGATCCACAAGAGTTCATTGCATGTCTGTTCTTTTCACTAACCACATATGGATCCACCATAGTTCATTGCTTGTATGTTCTTTTCACAAACCACAACTAGAGTCACTAGATCTCTGTTCTTTTCACAAACCACATATGGATCCACTAGTTTCATTGCATGTGTGTTCTTTTCATTAACAACAGCTAGAGTCATTGCATGCGTGTTCTTTTCACAAACCACATGTGGATCCACCAGTGTCATTCCATGTGTGTTCTTTTCATTAACCACATATGGATCCACCAGTTTCATTGCATGTGTGTTCTTTTAATAAACCACAGCTAGAGTGACTGGATCTCTGTTCTTTTCAGAAACCACATATGGATCCACCAGAGTTCATTGCATGTCTGTTCTTTTCACAGACCACATATGGATCCACCATTGTTCATTGCATGTGTATTATTTTCATAAACCACATCTAGAGTCACTGGATCTCTGTACTTTTCACAAACCACATATGGATCCACCAGTTTCATTGCATGTGTGTTATTTTCATTAACTACAGCCAGTGTCATTGCATGTCTGTTCTTTTCACAAACCACATGTGGATCCACTAGTTTCATTGCATGTGTGTTCTTTTCACTAACCACATATGGAAACATCTAGAGTCATTGCATGTGTGTTCTTTTCACAAACCACATGTGGATCCCCCAGTGTCATTGCATGTGAGTTCTTCTCATTAACCACATATGGATCCACCAGTGTCATTACATGTCTGTTCTTTTCACAAACCACACATGGATCCACCAGTTTCATTGCATGTGTGTTCTTTTCACAAACAACAATTAGAGTCATTGCATGTGTGTTCTTTTCACAAACCACATGTGGATCCACCAGAGTTCATTGCATGCGTGTTCTTTTCACTAACCACATATGGATCCACCAGTGTCATTGCATGTGTGTTATTGTCACAAACCACATATGGATCCACCGGTGTTATTGCATGTGTGTTCTTCTCACTAACCACAACTAGAGTCATTGCATGTGTGTTCTCCTCACAAACCACATATGGATCCACAAGAGTTCATTGCATGTCTGTTCTTTTCACAAACCACATATGGATCCACCAGAGTTCATTGCATGTGTGTTCTTTTCATTAACCACAGCTAGAGTCATTGCATGTGTGTTCTTTTCACAAACAACATGTGGATCCACAAGAGTCATTGCATGTCTGTTCTTTTCACAAACCACATGTGGATCCACCAAAGTTCATTGCATGTGTGTTCTTATTAACAACATATGGATCTACTAGTGTCATTGCATGTCTGTTCTTTTCACTAACCACATATGGATCCACCAGTTTCATTTCATGTGTGTTCTTTTCATTAACAACATCTAGAGTCATTGCATGTGTGTTCTTTTCACAAACCACGTGTGGATCCACCAGAGTTCATTGGATGTGTGTTCTTTTCATTAACAACAGCTAGAGTTAGTGCATGTGTTTTTTTTGACAAACCACATGTGGATCCACCAGTGTCATTGCATGTGTGTTCTTTTCATTAACCACATATGGATCCACCAGTGTCATTGCATGTCTATTCTCCGCACAAACCACATATGGATCCACCAGTTTCATTGCATGTGTGTTCTTTTCACAAACCACATGTGGATCTACCAGAGTTCATTGCGTGTCTGTTCTTTTCATTAACAACAGATAGAGTCATTGCATGTGTGTTCTTTTCACAAACCACATGTGGATCCACTAGTGTCATTGCATGTGTGTTCTCTTCACAAACCACATGTGGATCCACAAGTGTTCATTGCATGTATGTTCTTTTCACAAACCACATCTGGATCCACCAGTGTCATTGCATGTCTGTTCTCCTCACAAACCACATATGGATCCACCAGTTTCATTGCATGTGAGTTCTTCTCACAAATGACAACTAGAGTCATTGCATGTGTTTTCTTTTCACAAACCACATATGGATCCACAAGAGTTCATTGCTTGTCTGTTATTTTCACAAACCATATATGGATCCACCAGAGTTCATTGCATGTGTGTTCTTTTCATTAACAATAGCTAGAGTCATTGCATGTGTATTATTGTCACAAACCACATGGATCCACCAGTGTCATTGCATGCCTCTTCTTTTCACAAACCACATGTGGATCCACCAATGTCATTGCATGTCTATTATTTTAACTAACCACAAATGGATCCACCAGAGTTCATTGCATGTATGTTCTTTTCACAAACCACATCTAGAGTTCATTGCATGTCTCTTATTTTCACTAACCACATATGGATCCACCAGAGTTCATTACATGTATGTTCTTTTCACAGACCACATATGGATCCACTAGTGTTCATTGCATTTGTGTTCTTTTCATAGACCACATATGGATCCACCAGTGTTCATTGCATGTGTGTTCTTCTCATAAACCACATATGGATTATAACCTTAGGAGAGCCTTAACTGAGTCTTCTAGAAGGCACGCCCTAACACAGTTGTTCTGCATGATGATTGTTACATACTGTTCGATCGGGGCGCTTGGATGATTGAGATGGTCTTCGTGAGAGCGATCCGCGAGTAGGCTGTTTTGCGACATGATCCGCGAGACGGGCAGTCACGACTCATGAGTTCCGTAGGCCATATGCTAGTGTCACGTCCCCTTTACTTCTATTACTCCTTGTACTTCTCTTACTTCCCCTCGAAGCCACTTTCCCCACTTCTCCCCCATCCTGCCGTAGCCGCAAGCCGACGGTGCCTCCGGCTATCTCTCCGGCAGACACCCCCTCTCTCTCGCCATGGGTTCAAGGGGAGACGGTGAAGAAACGCGTCGTGACGACAGGGATGGTGATTTCGATGTGACTCGTCTCATCTCTATCTCTATCATTTGTGCCCAGTTATCTATTTTGAGCTATATCTACTCTGTTTACTCATGCGCGTATGATGTGTTAGGCCAACCAGACG
This sequence comes from Avena eriantha, assembly GCA_910589775.1. NCBI lineage: Eukaryota > Viridiplantae > Streptophyta > Magnoliopsida > Poales > Poaceae > Avena > Avena eriantha. The sequence continues at coordinate 369,102,750 of OU342745.1, read as the reverse complement.
TTGTATGACTCTGACTATCACGGTTTAGCGGATGAAGACAGTCCTCTGGTATGTAAACATGGATATGTGCCCGCTAATTTGGAGCATTCAAAGGACGAAACGCAGGCATGATGTTTTTAGGTGTCAAGGACATCGTGCAATGATGCAAGGCGGAAGTTGTGGTGTTGTCAAATGGGTAGATCTAGAGTGGCCCAAATCGATGCAGAAAACACTGGACAAACTATGGGATATGACTATTGAGTTGAAAGAATCTGTAGTCAGCTCACTTTTTGACAGTGCTGAGATGAAGCTATGGGACCCAGTTGACACGACCATGCTTAACCGAGATCTCAGGAGGGTGCAAGACAAGGTTAGCAAAGTCGAGAAGGAGAGGGACATGGCGTTGGACCTGAAGGCTAAAGCAGAGCAAGAACTGACTCAAGCAAGGAATGATCTTCACCAGGCCAAAGTCTTGCAGTTCACAACTACGAGTATTGACAAGTGCATGAGGAAAAATGCAGAGAAACAATTGAAGTTGTGCAAGGAAGATGCTAAAAGGAAGGAGCAGACGATTCGATCCTTGCTCTCGCAGGAAGATGCGCATCGGGCTAAGATTAGGAAAATCAAGGAGATGTGTGATAACTAGTTCTATTTAGCTTGAGCTCCGTACTTTTTTTTAAGTTGTAATAGTAGTACGTGTACATACTAGCGGTTTGAACTAGTGGTCCCGGAGTCCTCGGAGAAAACATTGGTCGCCCGTTAATCTGTCTTAACCCTGCATCACTTCCTTTTGTCTGATGATGATGGTACTCTGACATTGGTGGTTTGTTTAAACATAATCTATGTGGATTGTGTCACATGCAAATGGCACAACCACAATTTGTAAAGTGGAAGCACGTGAAGCAGTTGAAACAAGTTGCTGTTTCATGGAGTGTAGCAGCTTAAATAATTTATTTATGTGTGACTTACATTCCATCGAATTTGGAGACCTCCTGCCCCTAGGCAATCGTGGAACCGATGCTGCGTGTTTTCAGATATTAGTGGCACAATCCCAATTTCGGATTCAACTACTGACTCGAGCGTTTCCAAACCCTAAGTCGTGGTACATTTTACTCCGAGAACGTGTGTAGATTGTTTCGCCCGACAAGTTCCATGCATAGAGCTCCAGAATTTAACCGAATTACATATATATATATAGGTTCAAGTTCAACATGTTACTATGCATCTGCATTGCCAGCAGCCTTCTTCCCCAGCCTAGGTGCCAAGACTTCACGTCTACTCGCTTCTTCATTTCCAGCCTTCTTCCTCTTCCTTGGTGCCAATTTTCTTAGCTTCAAGTACTCTGCATCGTCGGGACAGTCAGCACCAGAATTGTGTCCAGCATCATCTTTCCACTCAATTTTATTTTCTTCGGGCAACAAAATGACCGACCCGACAATCATGTTTCTAACCTTGTGGCGCTTCCTATCAAAGAAACAAGACTGTTGCATAACTGCCCAATATCTACAGAGTAAATAAAACAAAAATTACAATTTAGCACAAACATGCGAACCCCAAGAGACTTTTGCTTACTAGGAGGTAATTGGGTTCGAGCGACCACCCTGTCCAAGAATAGAAGGGCGACTCCTAGTTGCAGCATCTTCCACATCCAGTACATCATAATTCAGCTCAAACATGCAAGTTGAAGCATACCTTTTCATCAACCCAATTAGCTGACTGTCACACGCTAGAGGAACCATGATGCCACATTCATCCATGAAGCTGAACTTTGCAGTCTGCTTCGACCATATTTCATCATGATTATGTAGAGTAGAACCATACCAGAGATAGTGCAGATCTGCGTAGGTGATTCTTCCATCGTGATACAATGGTGTCCATACCACTTGCCCTTCACCCTTGCTGATTTAGAGTCGTACCTTAAGAGTACTACCGTAACCAGGTAAGGGTGGTCCGTGGAGATCCCACTTGACAGAAAACTATGGACAAAATATGTTTGTCAGCGTTGGGCTAACAAACAATTTTAGGTTCAGTAGCCAGCTAGCAGTTATAATTAGTGTGAATAACAAAGAGAAGGGTAGCTCACCCGCATGTAGCTAGAACTTCTTCTTCCTTGGTAGTAGGATCTGCCATCCTCAAAGCTGATCTGCTCGTCGGCGGTGGAGGCGGGCTAGAGCCTCGCAACGGAGGCTACGGCATGCGCCATTGGAGCTCGGGATCAGTGAATGGGCGCAACAACTGGGTGCAGCAACTTGGCGCCAGAAGTCAAATGTCCAAAGGGATCGTTCTGCCTTGAGGGTGGATTTCGGCACCGCCAGTGCTAGGGGAAAGGAGAGAATGGATTTGTGAAATTGGTCAGCGCATCCAATCCACTTAGTTCCTCAATTTTCCTAAGAGGTTTCTGCATTGGCGCTCGCGTCACGGACAGATGACCGACATATGGGTCCCGACCGTTGATACATTGCAAACGTATCTATAATTTTTTATGTTCCATGCTTGTTTTATATCTACTTTCTTATGGTTTGTCCACACTTTGGAGTACTTTTACATTTTCTAGAACTAACCTATTAACAAGATGCCATAGTGCCAGTTGCCTATTTTCTTCTGTTTTGGTTCTAGAAAAGCTAGAAAATGAATATTCTCGGAATTGGACGAGACAAAAGCCAAAGTTGATATTTTACCAGAAGACACATGGAGTCCGAACGAGAGATGAAGGGGGCCACAGGTTGGCCACACCACCCCTTGGCGCGGGCAGCCCTAGGCCGCGCCAGGGCATGGTGTGGGCTCCCTGGCCGGCCACCGACCTCGTCCCTTCGCCTATAAAATCCCCCCGGGATGAAAACCCTAAGTCGAACAGCCTCCAGCCACAAAAAGTTCTGCGGCACCGCCGCCACCGAAGGAGAGATTCGGGGGACAGAAAGTCTTTGTTCCGGCACCCTGCCGAGATGGGGAAGTGCCCCCGGAGCCATCTCCATCGATCTCCACCACCATCTCCATCAAAGTTGCTGATTCCCATGATGATAAGGGAGTAGTTCGTCCTCAAGGCTAAGGGTTCTACCGGTAGCTATGTGTTCATCTCTCTCACTATGCATGATCATATTGTGATCATGAGCTTTGTAATCGAGTAGATCTACCTTGCTACTCAAGTGCTTTAATAGATCTCTGCTCTCCCCATGTGTGTGAAAGTGACACAATGCACACCATGGTGGCACTTAGGCTAGAGATTACAAATACTTGTTATGATTTATATTTGGAGTTGGATGTCTCTATGAAATTGTGGTGTTTGTTGGAACCATCTAGCGCTCAAGGTGATAGTGTGGGGTTATCTAGATGGGGAAAGCGAACTTTGGGGAGTGTTTTTATAGCCCTACCATGGATTAGAGTGTCCAACCGGAGAGTAGTTCAGAGTAGTATCATAAAGAGAAGATATTTATATGAGAGTGTTCACTAGTGAAAGTATGATCCCTAGGCCTTGTTTCTAAGCATTGAAAAACCGTTTGCAACTAGATCTGTTACATTTTTGCTTGCTTCCATCTTTATTTCAGTTTGCCTTTAGTCTCTTCCATGCCATCAATCGATTTTCTAGCACCGTTTTCTTATATCCATACCACTTGTATTTCACTATCTCTTCGACGAACTAGTGCACCTATACACCTGACAAGTGTATTGGGTGTGTTGGGGACACAAGAGACTTCTTGTATCTTGATTGCAGGGTTGCTTGAGAGGGATACCTTTGACCACTTCCTCCCTGAGTTCGATAAACCTTGAGTAATCCACTTAAGGGAAACTTGCTGCTGTTCTACAAACCTCTGCACTTGGAGGCCCAACAACTGTCTACAAGAATAGAAGTGCGTAGACATCAAGCTATATTCTGGCGCCGTTGCCGGAGAGGTAAGGTAAAAGGTACTCACATCCTCCGGTGTGAGTGCTCGAAGTTATTTCCTTTAGATTCTGCAATTATATATTTTTGTTTCTTGTTTTTATTTTCACTAGTTAGGCTTAATGGAAAACAACAACAGAATTAGAGAGCTTTATAGTATTTATCTTGAGTTAGGACATGAAGTGTTTGAAGAGAAAATTAAAAAACCTATGGAACTTTATTTGCATACTAATAGCAATGTTATTAGTATGAATTCTTTGAACACCATTATTGCTAATGCTATGGAAAATTCTAAGCTTGGGGAAGCTGGTTTTGATGAGCATGATCTTTTTAGTCCCCCAAGCATGGAGGAGAAAATTTACTTTGATGATACTATGCCTCCAATATATGATGACTACAATAATGAATATGATATTTTTGGTCCACCTACTATTGAGGAGGAAATTAATTATGACTACAATATGCCTCCTATATTTGATGATTATGGTGATGAGAATAATAATGATAACTATTTTGTTGAATTTTCTCCCACTACAAGAGTATTAATTCTTTTATGCATGTGGCTCATGATAAGAATGTTTTATGTGATAGTTATATTGTTAATTTTATTCATGATGCTACTGAAAGTTATTATGAGAGAGGGAAACATGATTTTATGTATCTCAACAATATTAAATTTCCCCTCTTTATGTTGAAAGTTTTGAAGTTGCACTTGTTTTGCTTTCCTATGCTTGTTGCTTTGTGCTTTCATGACTTGTTTCTTTACAAGATTATTTTTCATAGGAAGTGGGTTAGACTTAAATTTGTTCCATATTTGCTTCTTGATGCTCTCTTTTACTTCAACTCATATTTCTTATGTGAGCATCATCAAAATTATCATGCCTAGCTCAAAGGCGTTAAAGAAAAGCACTTATTGGGAGATAAGCCAAATTTCGTTAGGAATCTTTTGTTGAGTATTGGAAGTTATTACCACTGTAATAACCTATCCCTATACTTTTTGTGTGGTTTTTGTACCAATAGTAACCTCTAATGAGAGAGAAGTAATACTTGGGAAAGTTGTTGTCCCGAAACAGATTTTTGTGCTTCGCTGTAAAATTCGTGAAAAATCTCTGTAAATCGGTTAGAGCTGTATTTTTTGTTCTTCTGCCCCAAGTTGTTATCTAACTTTCGTTAGTTCCACACTTTTAGATTTGAGCAACAGAAGGTCTTCGAAAAATTGGTTTTTACCTGCTGGTCTGTTTTGACAGATTTCTGCCATTATTTGCGTTTGCTTCTTGTTGATTCCTTTTTGGGTTCTTTTTGGGGAATTGAGCTTTTTAAGGGAAGTGCTATAGTATCTTATGTTTTAATGGAAGTTTTATTTTTGTTGGAACTGAACCAAAAGACTTACTATCTTGAGTACACTAATGTTTCTAATGAAGATTGTGTGAAGTTTTGTATGAAGGAAAAATTTCAGGTGTATGGAGAGAATGATGTAATGAGATGAAGAATGGACTAAAGCTCAAGCTTGGGGATGCCACCAGTGTCACCCCAAGAAATATCCAAGAAGTACAAGCGTCAAGGCTTGGGGATGCCCAAGGCATCCCCTTCTTCATCAATAAAAATCTCAGGTTTCTTCCAAACACTTCATTTTTATTGTTTCATGCACAGTTGTGTTGTTCTTGGAGCATCTTCGTTTTTGTTTTTGGTTTTCATTTGGTTGGTTATCTTAGTTTGCTTGAATAAGTTGGTTGGATCCCAACACAATTCTTTTGGAGAGACACACACCCCGTTATTCATTGCCTAGAACACTCTAGTTTTCATTCTTATTGTTTTGTGAGTGTTCTCTTTTTCTAGCACTGAGTTTAGCCTTAGTTTTCTTGTGCTTTCAGCTTAGAACTTTTTAGTTCTTCTTTGTGGATTTGTGAGACAAGCTCATTGATCTTTATTTATTATTATCTTTGTGAGTTCTTTCAAATAAGTCGTTTGGTGTTGGAAAAGTGTAGGAAAGTTCATGCTTAAGTGGTAAAAAACAGCTTCTTTTTGATTGTGGCCTATGCTTTGTCATGTCATGCTTGGTATTGTTTTGGCTTTATTCTTAGTGATTTTTGCTGTAGCATGACTTGTTATAAACAATTGAGATTGCTTAATGTGCCTTGGAAGGATCATGCGTTGTTTTAGCATATTAAAGCATAGTATTGTGGTATTCTCCTTTGATGCTTTATTTGGATTGACTTGGCGCATGCTCACACCATGTTATGACTATCCCAAGTCACCATAGCCTCTATGATCCTTTAGTTTTCGACTTGTAATATCACTTTATGCTTTAACCAATGATGTTTTGTCACTTTGCATGATTATGACCATTTTTGCTCTCTTAGTTGGTCGCTCCCAGTCTTTTGCTAGCCTCCATAACCAAGTGTGAGTTCCACTCATGCATCCAACTCCAAATAAAACCAAGTTATTCCAAAGAGTCCACCATACCTACCTATTAGCATTTGCTATTCCAAGTATATTCATGTTTTTATCTACCTTCCGAATTAAACTTGTTATGTGAAAATTAGTGATTAAAGCTCTCACGAACTTGATGGCACACTTTACTTTTCTTGCCCTTAATAAACTTGAACCATTGTGTCATCTATGTTGTATATGCTTGCACTTATATGTTGGGGATTAGCAGAACCATGTTATCATGAGGAGCGCTTTCAACATTGCACTTGTACTTTGTACCTAGTTGACATCATGCTCTTTTGTCTATGGATGTTGTCGGTGTGAAATGAAAGGGGAGCTTGTAAGTCCATGGAGTTATGTATGTGTGTTAGAGAAATGCCTAGGCCGCCGGTCTAATCCATGCCTAATCATGGTGGAAACCTGCTGCGTAACCATAATGATCTATCTATGAAGCATTCTTCTTATAAAAAAGAGATAGAGATTGAGAAAAAGAAGAAAAAAAGAGATATGAGAAAAAGAGGAAAGAGAGAAAAAGCACCATTTTCCCATGGTAAATAAGAAGATTGCTGAGATGCTCGGTGTCTGCTTTCCTTGTCATTTTGATATGGGGATTCTTTCGTATCATCGTGCAAGGTTCTCTATGATACACATGTACTTACTATGACAAGAACTTACCGGTGACTAAACTTGAGTAGCATGAGGAGCGGCCCTCATATTCAAGGGACATGAGATTTCCAACTTATACTTTGTCAAGCATATACTCCATAGTTTGTTCACTTTAACCTTAATCACTTCAAGATGCTTATGATAGGGGAAATCAGAGATGAAAGCTAATAAGTACCATAATTTTTGGAAGCTCTTTATGAGACTTGAATCCCTACTTCCTTCTATGAAGGCCTTTCTTTTACTTTTATGTTGATTCTCCATCTTCTATCTTTATGCACCTATTGAGAGAGCTTAGTGGCCATTCTTAGTTTAATGTGCATTGTCCCAAGACTTGTTGATTGATGCATAACTCTGATATTGCTTGTTCTTAAACTATTTGTATCTAGTCACCCTTATGAACTTTAAAGGTGTCCTATGCAATTATGATTTGCTACATTATGAGGGACAAGCTGAATGCCACTATGCTATGTTTTCTTTATGTGAAACAAACAAATGTCTTGCAAAGCATTGTTATTCATGAATCTTTTGTTTGTGCCTTTTCATGTTACAACATAGTTGCTATGTCTTATTGTTAGAACTTTATCTTTCATGCTATGTTGAAGTACTATGATCCCAGCTATCCATGTTTTACAAATACTTTGATCAAGTTTATGATGGTGCATGTCACCTCAAAAATTATTCTTTATTTTTATCATTTACCTACTCGAGGACGAGCAGGAGTTGAGCTTGGGGATGTTGATACGTTGCAAACGTATCTATAATTTTTGATGTTCCATGCTTGTTTTATATCTACTTTCTTATGTTTTGTCCACACTTTGGAGTACTTTTACACATTTTCTGGAACTAACCTATTAACAAGATGCCACAGTGCCAGTTGCCTGTTTTCTCCTGTTTTTGGTTCCAGAAAAGCCAGAAAATGAATATTCTAGGAATTGGATGGGACAAAACCCAAAGTTGATATTTTACCGGAAGACACATGGGGTCCGAAGGAGAAACGAAGGGGGGCCACAGGGTGGCCACACCACCCCTTGGCGCCGGCAGCCCTAGGTCGCACCAGGGCATGGTGTGGGCCCCCTGGCCAGCCACCGACCTCGCCCCTTTGCCTATAAAATCCCCCCAGGACGAAAACCCTAAGTCGAACAGCCTCCAGCCACGAAAAGTTCCACAGCGCCGCCGCCACCGAAGGGGAGATTCGGGGGACAGAAAGTCTTTGTTCTAGCACCCTGCCGGGACAGGGAAGTGCCCCCGGAGCCATCTCCATCGATCTCCACCACCATCTCCATCACTGTTGCTGATTCCCATAATGATAAGGGAGTAGTTCTTCCTCGAGGCTAAGGGTTCTACCGGTAAAGGCGTGTGAGTGGCCTCGTCGGTGGCGCGCGACGACATTGCCGGCGCAGAGACGGACGAGCGCGAGGCCGAGGCGGTGGAGGATGAGGAGCTGAGGCTTCCCATCCTCCTGGGCAGCCAGTTCATCGCCACACGGCACCGTGCCTCCGATGGTGGCGAGCGAGGGGGGAGCCCAACCTAGGGCGGTTGCCAGCGGCGATATGCTCCAAGACGGTCGCGAGCGTCCGTCCTGGTGCGCTCCACCACCAACGGCGTGCCGCCGCATTGTGGCACGTCGACGGCGTGTCGAGCGGGCCGTCATGGGCGGCAAGCTCCTGGTTCCGGCGCTCGACGAAGAAATTCTTCTAGTAAATTAAGTTACCGGGGTCTTCGGCGAGCTCCAGATCCTCCATCACCGCGACGGCGGCCTGGATCTCCTCCACCATCTCGTCGTCCTGAGGCACCGGCATGCCTCCGGCGCCGAGCTTCCAGGTGGGCGGGCACCGGAAGTCCGACAACGCCATGTAGCCAACGTCGTGCAGCATCCGCGCCTCCCACGGCTAGAGGGAACGCCGGCCGAAGTCGTTTGCCGCCGTGGGGTCGCCGAGGTACCTCTCCGCCATTGTTGCCGCCGAGAGCTTCTTCTTTTTTCCGGACGTCGAGTTCGTGGTTGGGGAATGGGGGAGGCTTGAGAGTGTGGCCTATGAGAGGGCGAGGGCGCGAAATTTATAGCCGAATGGGGGCGGCGAAGGCGGGAGGGGTGTAGCGACGTGGGTGGGAAAACGTGACACAGTGGGAAGACGGGTCGGCGGTGGCGCGCCATTAAGGCGACGCGTGGTCGACGAGACGGGCAGTCATTTTCCAGCGGTCCGTGGCGGGAGCCGAGACAACGGGATGAGGATGAGTCGGCCTTCTCTCGCTGACAGGCGGGGCCACAAGTGGAGCTGTTTTTTTTGCCGATTATGCTGCGTCCGACATTCCCAGATGGTTCCCAGCGCCCTAGGTTCGGCCTAGAAACGCCAGATGAAAGTTGGGTCAAATTCGGACCAATTCGGCGTCCTGGAAACACGACTGAGCCATTTTTCAACGTCCATATCAAAATTTCGCCCTGGGAACGGCCTCCTGGAACTAGAGTGGAGATGCTCTTACATTGTGATCATTAGAAGCAAAGAGTGTCTTTGTTCATCGTTTAAAAGTAGTACATGTGTTGGCGATAAAACAAAAAGTTACTCTCTCCGATTCATATTAGTAGCCTTAATTTTATCCAAATTTGTATGTATATATTGAGTATTTAGACCAAATACATTCGTATTTTTGTACAGGACGAGAGGGAGTAGATTCACAATTCCTAAAAGTCGTTGTCTTTAGCTTCACATTTTGCATCAGGACTTTCCACCGCTATTTTAGATGGAAAAAGCTGCGGAAGATAAAACCTGCAAAAGCTGGGTAACCTCGTAGTTCCAGCTGTTCGACCTAGCAGTAGGGTTTTTTTTTTACCGAAGGTAGTTCTTTCTAAGGCCCACGCTCGGCCCGGCGACTCTTGCACACGATCCACCTCCCGCAGAGGCCCGTGCCTCCGTACGCCACCAGGCCGAGCGTTCTCTGTCTGGACTCTGGACCCGGACCCTTGTGTTCGCTGCTGCCGCCAGGAACCACGTTGCGTCTCTTCAGCCCGGCGGCTGACAGAGACTCCGGCGACCAAGGCGGCGGCCTCCAGCGAGGTAAGCCAGTTCGTCCTCTCTCCGTTGCACGAATGGGAAGCGAACTAGGAAAGGGAACAGATAGGAAAAGAGCTCGGTGCCTCGCTCGACGAAACCTAGCTCGCTCCTGGAATTAGCCCGCGGCCTCCTCGAGCTCGCTGTGCCGCCACCGCCGGTATCGCCGCGCCTTGTGCAGCCGCCCGCTAGGCTAGTTCGCTGTGGTTCCATCCCGCATAGGCTGCCCCAGTGCCTCGCAGAGCTCGCTGTGCGGCTGCACCGCCTCTCGCTGCTCGAATCCCACCCCCCACCCCCACTGCGTCACCACCGTCCAGGTCTCCGCCGCTGCCTCGCCTGCCCCTAGCCGCGTCTCCACTTTCCACGCGGCTGCATCGATGCATTTTGGTTTCAACTTCATCTTAATTAATAGAAGGATTTGTACACGTGCTTCACAGTCACAACTCAATCCCTATCACTCAACTTCAGGAACGAAAACAGCTCCATAAATCCATATCAACTGTGCAATTTCTGTTATGCCTAGGTATGATGTAGTTTTTGGGATGGTTTCAGGCACTTAGTTTTTGGCCCTGCCTTTGCTGATTCTTGGCTCCGCCACCCTTTGATTGTCCTTATAGAAACTTAGTTTTGGTTCCTAGTTTGTATGAACCCTAGGTCCTGTGAGATTAAATTGGGTGGAAATTGTTGCGAATTGACGAAAATAGGCATTAATGGATCTGATTTGTACAATTTAGCATACGTGGTATGTTGGAATGCTGTGTCCGGATGTTCTTTTTGTCACGGGCAGTTCGATTGGCAAAATTTGTGAAACGAATTTTCTTTTTCAGCAGTGAATTAAGAGATTATGGCACAACTTAGCCCAAGAGGGATCAACTAGATTTTAGTTCTAGTAAATATTTATTGTTCCTCTTTCTATTTATTGTTCCTAGTTCTAGTAATATTTTTTCCATAGCATTTTGTTAGAAACTAATATATTTCTGCCTATGTCATTGTGGTCTGTTCTAGGGATTAGGAACCAGAGTCAGTAGCAACGAGCAAAGAGACCCCGTCTTGGGACGACTCCTGCAATGGCATCGGTACATGTTGCTTGATCCTGTACTTTGGGAACTCACTGAAGAAACGAAGGATGATACTAGAAGGAAGTATCTGCAATTGGTTATAGCTTCATCTTGCTGCTGTTAGCTATTATTGTTAGACTGCAATAGTCAACACTTGGAGTCGCTATTTTCTGGCCCCGCCACCTGATGCCTCCACCGAGTCTCTGGCGCTGCCATGGTGCTGCGAGATCCCTGCAATTACTCTCTCCTTGTAGATTGCTGTTGTCATCGTTTACGCATGCAAACCCAGATCTTAACAGTATTGACCTCACCATGGAGGAAGAAGCATCAGCATCACAGATCAAGAGTTCCCTCTTGAAGGCACGTAATGGGAGTGTGCAGGATTTGGTTCAGTCCCTTGGGGTTGACTGCCCGGCAGTTCAGCTTACAAGTAACATTGTGGACAGCTTGCTGTTTAAAGTTGGAGATGACTGGAAATCTGCGTTGGGTCTTTTTCAGTGGGCACAGTCGAGGGGCAATTACAAGCACACTGCATATGCTTGTAGTCGGATGATCGACTTGCTTGGGAAGATGAGGCAGATTGACCAGATGTGGAATCTATTGCCTGACATGCACTGCAGAGGGCTTTTTACTGTCGAGGCATTTGCGAAGAGCATCAGGAGGTTGGCGGCTGCTAGGAGATGGAAGGATGCCATTATGTTGTTTGATAATCTGGATGAAATGGGGCTGGAGAGGAATACGGAGACGATGAATGTTCTGCTTGATGCATTTTGCAAAGAAAAGAAGGTTGAAGTAGCACGCCAGGTCTTTCTTGTGCTCAGTCCACTCATCCCGCCTGATGCATACACCTTCAACATTTTCGTCCATGGGTGGTGCAGTGCGCGTAAGATCGATGAGGCAATGTGGACAATTGAGGAGATGAAATCCCGAGGATTTCCACCTTCAGTTATCACATACACTGCTCTTCTTGAAGCTTACTGTAAGCAACAACAATTTAGGATGGTCTATGAAGTTCTTGATTCAATGTGTTCTGAGGGATGCCCTCCAAACGTCATCACTTACACTATGGTCATGACCTCATTGGCAAAATGTCATATGTTTGAAGAAGCTCTGAGTGTATCTCATAGAATGAAATCGACCGGGTGTAAGCCCGATACACTATTCTACAATTCCTTGATTAATTTGCTTGGTAAAGCTGGCCATCTGTCTGAAGCTTCCCAAGTATTTCAAGTGGAGATGCTAATGAATGGTGTGTCCCGCAGTTTGGCTACCTATAACACCATGATATCAATCTTCTGCCAGAAAGACCGAGATGAAGATGCTCTCAACGTGCTGAAAGAGATGGAGGCACAGCCTTGTAAGCCTGATGTTCAGACATATCGACCACTTCTCAGACTGTTTTTAAGCAGAAGAGGCCAACATGACACCATTCGGAACTTGTTGGATGAACTTGTCAATAAACATAGTCTAGGTTTAGATGTTGATATGTACAGCCTTCTGATCCATGGTCTCTGTAGGGTGGGTGAGACTGACTGGGCATATCAACTGTTTGAGGAGATGGTCGGTAGTGAAATCGAACCTAGGTATAAAACATGGGAGTTACTTCTGAGTGACGCGCAGAAAAAAAACATGGTGGGGCGTGTTGAAAAGATCCAGCATTACAAGACTTGCTTTGGCATTTCAGTTTAAATATATGAGATGGAATATATTCTCCTATATTGCGAAAACATGCAGCTTACTACTTTGCAGTTTTATACCAGGAGAAAGTTTGCTTTTATCTACTCTATGATCTATGACTTGCTTTGGCATTTAAGTTTAAACAAATTAGATGGAATATATTCTCCTATATTTGTGAAAACATGCCCCTGTTTGTTGAAGTTTGCAGTCTTATGCTATTAGAAAGTTTGCTTTTATCTACTCTATGACTTGCTTTGGCATTTAATTTCAAATAAATGAGATGGAACATATTCTCCTATATTGTGAAAACATGCAGCCTGTTTGTTGAAGCTTGCAGTTTTATGCTCTTTTAAGTTTGCTTTTATCTACGCTACTGTGGCAACTGTTGCCCCAAGTACAGGTCCCTCTAGCTGAGTCATGTTGCAAGCTAAATTAGCCCTGACCAACCGACCACCACTTACCCAATTATTAGGAAATATTACAACTAGGGCAAAGGCACCCTCACAGGTTCACAGGTGACAACATAAAGGAAGGTGGCCGAGAGAAAAAGAGGGAGGGAGGGCACCAATGAAGAGAGGGAGGAAGATGAGCAAAGATGCTAGCACGGTCCCCCCTCCTCACAAGGTGGGAATGTTCGATCTCTCCCACAGGTCTGCATTTTCCTTTCTCCATCTCTCTCCCTCTCTTTGTGGAACAGAGAAAACATTTGGTTGAATCATGTTGCCTTAGAAAGGAAAAATGATGCATCTTTGTTTCATTTGGATGTTTTCTACCTTTATTACTCGGATATTATTGCACAATCTAAATAAAACCCAGCAAGAGCAGTGAGAGTCGGGGCGCCAGTCTCTCCATTCCATGTGGGGATCTTGTCCCAGACCACATGGCAAATGGAAACACAAGTGCCCCGTCCAATGAGTCGCCGTCTCGTAATTGTCTCATAATAGTTAGGTCTATGATGAAGGTGTTAATGGGGTTTGGTGCAAAAAACGAGAATCACTAACTTGCATCTTGTATGTGGAAGAAAAGTTATAATCCGAAGTTTTGGTGTTTTCAAAAGAATGGTGCAACTTAAATCTAAGTTCATCCTCAATCAGAGCTTAACTTGCAATCAAATTGCTGCAAAAAAAATCTTCAAATCCACATCTATTTCGCTGTGATTGCATGTGCAAGTAGTTGCATTGCATCATGGGTGCAATATGCTTGTACGCTTGGAGGGTTGTAATTTGTAAAGCAGAAGAGGAAGATAAGCTCTGGGATTTTGAATCGTGCAAATAATGGTTGTACCTGCAGTGCATCAGATGCTTGCTGAGTGTGGCGTTGTTGCAATCCAAAAACGCTTAATGAACAAACTGGAGAGAGGGAGAGATGTACATGGTGAAGTGTTTCGCGAGCTAACAAGGTCTAAGAAGGGGTATGGTAGGCACTAGGGCTGACCTGAACGATTTTCTTTTAACGTTCCGATGCCAAAATATTTGAATTGAAGTGCGTAAAGGGGAAATTTACACCAAAACTGTGAATAGATTGGCTCTAATCTCCTTTGGAGATTTACTGTGCAAATTTGAGCTGCGGAATGTCCAAACAGCGAACTTGGAAGACCTTACTGTTGTGCCTCTTCTGGATATTTGAACTACTGCCATGATAATGGTGCCTTGTAGTTTGTAGTTGGCTTGGAGTAGAGAGCTTTGTCCAATGATCCACGTCACAACCTAATTTATCTACACTCAGGTCAGATGTGATCCTGATTCTCTTCCTCAATGCAGAAAGCACATTAGGCACTATCTGGAATATGTCGACGCTTCAGGATCATGTCTAGCGGTTTTTCTTTCCTGAAGTCTATGCCAATGGCTACAGCCTACAAGTAGCATAATATTGCACCATTTCTTTTGCATGATGATCTATTTGTTCCTAACAGTTTTCCTTTCCTGTTCAGGTTAACTCGTGTACCTCACTGACAAGGATGCGTTCCTTGTGTAATGTTCCTCAGCCTCATGCTATGCTGTATTATCAACAGAGAACAACCAAAGGAAAGCCTTTTGATTGCTGAGGTCACTGGAGTCTCAGACACTGCTCAGGGGTGTGCATGCTAGGTCCCTAGATTGTGGCTTCTTGAGATCACAATTTTATGATTTCTAAAGATGGAATGTTTCCTGTATGCATGCGAAGTACAAAGATACTCCTGGTATTTGGACAAAGGAGCAGGTGGAAGCGTGGAAGCCAATCGTAGATGGTGGTTCATGCGAAGGGAGGGATATTTCTCTGTCAGATTTGGCATATTGGAAGAGTCTCTGATAATAGTAAGTTTACTAACTCCAATATAATCTTGTTCTCAAGCTAAATGTATTATGTAATTCAGTTAGTTCACAAACAGAAATACTTCAGATTGGATATCAGATTATTACTTTTCAGGCTCCATATTTGGGTGATACAGTCTGCAGAATTTGCCACAATTCAATGGTCTCTGTTATAAATGGAAATGCTCTTGAAAACCTATACTCATTGCTTGATGTCTCTATGTAGCTTATCAGCCTGATGGGCAAAGCTCCGATTTCGAGTACCAGGAAGTCACTAAAGCCTCTGGTGATAAGCAATCACGTTGGGGCTACCTTTTCGACCTTGGCCAATAGAGAGACTGATGAGATCCTTTTGCTCATCAATGATTTCAGGGTAGCTGCTAGAAATGCAATTGAAGCTGGTAACTATCTCTTCCCTCTCGTAATTCACACTCCCAAGTTTTACGAACATGTGAAAGTTATCATAAAAACGGCACACTTGCCTATCATGCAAACTAGCACCAAGAGAAAATCTAACATCAATGTTATCTATTGTGTATAGGATTTGACGTCGACGGTGTTGAGATCCATGGGGCTCATGGTTATTTGATTGATCAGTTCTTCAAGGACCAAATCAACGACCGCACCGACAGTATGGCGGGAGCTTAGAGATCCTCTGCCGGTTTGCACTAGAAGTAGTCGAAGCCGCCAGTCAATGAAATCGGAGCTGAAAAGGTTGGGTTCAGGCTCTTACCCTCCGCGAGCTACTCGTAATCATCAGGCTCCAACCCAGAAGCTCTGGGCCTGTATGATCACCGCAGATTGAGAATCGCATGCGAGAAGCACAAAAGGAAATTGACAAACAAATCAAGCAGTCATTTATTTATTTCTGAAGCAGCCTAGCTTCTGGTCAATTTATTCTGAAGCGGCATGTTTACTCTCTTGCTCGCGCATCCACATGTGTTCCCTAATTTCGTAAAGTAGGATTCTGATTTTCTGCAAATATCGTACCGCATTCTGGATTAAATTGGAGCAACAGAAAACCACACTCCAGACGAGATGTGGCTACCTTTTCAAGCCTCACGTCTCACGACAGCAGCTCCTAGGTGACTATGACTATGATGCATACTGAGAAACCTTCTAATTTCTCATAGTTTAGGAGCACTGCTAGGAAAGTAGGAATGCTCACCAAAACGGACCATATATACCATCATTGTATTCTACTCACTCTGCTTCATAATGTACTCCGTAGTATGTTGTGGCAAATGTACATCCCTGAACTGTAAAACTGATCCTAGAGAATGAAGTTGGTGTCACAGTAAGTACATACATATCTCTAAATCTGCATTTCACTAGTAAGTGGAATATAAATATCCATCGAGATTTTGGCATGGAGCACATTCAACAATCCGTCATCCTTTGGAAACTAGTTTCCGACATCCTTCTTGATCATCAAGTTCCCGATAGCATCAAATGGAAATTGACCAAAAGTTGCCATAGACAAGGGGACAAAGAGGAAAGTCATGGCCTAGATGTTCAACACGATCCTTCTACCGTGGCCAGTCATCACCAAAATAGAAAGAGGCAAGAGCATAGAGTTTAGGCCGAGCAAAAAAATTGAGCAATGTAATAATACGAGAGTGGGCTTATTTATTTACAACCTCTAAAACTCCGTTGTTAATAAAAATGGCCTAGTTTTTTTAAGATGGTCCAGTATGTACTCCAGCTTATCGTATAAGCAGTTGCTCATGATTTGACATGTAATACATGGCATTGCCATCTTATACGCACAAAATTTATTGAATTTGACGTGGCCCAAAAACAAACATACAACGTGGCTCAAAAAAAAACATACAAAAAGCGACCACGCTGGGACTCGAACCCAGAATCTCCCGCTCCGGAGGCGAGCGCCTTATCCATTAGGCCACGCGGTCATCTTGTTATGGTATTGAGAGGTTGCCTACTTATCATATAATTATCATTTATAAAATTTGAAACGCAGAAAGCTCCATTGGTCTCTTTCTAAAATTTGAAACGCAGAAAGCTCCATTGGTCTCTTTCTAAAATTTGAAACGCAGAAAGCTTCATTGGTCTCTTTACGAAATTTGAAACGCAGAAAGCTCCATTGGCCTCGTTCTAAAATTTGAAACGCAGAAAGCTCCATTGGTCTAACGCACAAAGGTTTATTGGCCTCTTTCTAAAATTTGAAACGCACAAAGGTTAACTGGTCCAGTATATAACGAATGCAGATTCTTACAACCAGAGTTGACCGTGGTTAATAAAATTCGACTGGTATTGCTTTGGAACCAATTCATTACCAGCGCATAGTTTACCCAAAAAAATCTCAAAAGAAGATTACCCTAGTTTCAAGACTATCGGTTCCAACCAAAATTACAGAGCCACGATGTTTTCTGTTTCTAAGCAACTGCAAATTCAATAAAAAAAAATCTCATTACAAATTTGCTAGTTTATATCCTAAAATGACAATAAACAAGAAATTCCCATTGCGAGGTTGCCATTTATATGTCCTAAAATCAAAGTTACAGGATACAACTCAGGGAAGATCTGGTACATCAAACTATCAGGAGAGATGTTCTAACCAGGCAATACATGATCAGCCGGCAAAGAGGGAAGAAAACAACTACTACGTAGTCATATAGCTATTCCTTCTTGGAAGCAACCTTGCTCCTAGAATTCGCCGACACCGATAAGAGCTGGGTGTACTTATGGTGCCTGATCACCATGATCATGACGAAGGTGTTCGCCGCCAGGAACACAAGGCCTGCAACCCAGAGCTGCACGAATACGTTACGGCCCTTGAATTCGAGCAGGTAGGCCCACATCAGCCAGTGCAGCTGGGACCCCATCCACACCAGCATGCAGACCAGGCCCTTCCACCTCAGCTTCATCCTTGTCCAGGGGAGGATGAGGGGCAGAAGGCAGAAGAACCACACAAAGTATTGAGCTGTCATCACCTGCTCATCAACAAAATAGCAATCAATAAATCAATGCACTGGAGTTTCACTAACAGGAAATGTATGAGACGCCTTACCTTGTTGAAAGCAACAAATGCGACTGTTTGGAGAAACATGCAGAATGGAAGATCCCTAGAAAATCGCACGATGAGTGCCAATTGCACGATCAGCTGCGGCAGAAAGGAAGCGAGCTTCTGTATGCTCGAGAACCCTTGCTGATGGTGCAGATATATGTGGTAGAAATATATCGAGAAATTGTGTCTTGGATCAGTCCGAGTAAGATGGTAAAGCAGTGCTTCATTTAGAAACTCCCAGCCATAGAGGTAGAAGAAAACACCGGTCCAAGCAAAGAACATAGACCCTGAGAACAACCCAAACAGTATAGTATTTCTTGTTATGAGGCTACTAAGAAAAATCCAGAGAGTGGCCAAGAATGATGTTGGTTCTTCCACATTTTCACCGGTTCTGTCACTTTGTAACTGTTGTTTGGAACTCCACTGTGTAAGGATAGGCCTACCAGCAGGACTGGCATAATTCTTGCCAAGAACTATAACGAAGGGTATAGCATATATAATTGGGTATATCCTGAAATGTACAATCAGCCCATACCAAAATGCTGCTTGCAGCACTCTACCTGCAATAGATAATCAAACTGTAAGATAGCCATACAAAAATTGTACAAACAAGAATACTTTATTTTCGAATATTCTTACAACATCTGACTGTAATACTTGTATATTATTCATAATATCATACAAGGAAGCTAAAGAGTAATGGTCTGTAAGTTATTTGGCTCACAAGTATCACCTCTCAAACTAGACATGAAGCTGAATGTCTGTCTAAAGGCATGGACTAAAACAAATGAAGAAACAGATTAAAAG
This sequence comes from Avena eriantha, assembly GCA_910589775.1. NCBI lineage: Eukaryota > Viridiplantae > Streptophyta > Magnoliopsida > Poales > Poaceae > Avena > Avena eriantha. The sequence goes on along the minus strand of OU342745.1, from coordinate 369,083,893 downwards.
AAACTGAGATGATAACATTGTAAATATTAGTCAACGGAACACCTGAATGCTGAAGCAAAGGGTACTCGAGCTGTTGAGCACAAAGTACTAATGACTTGTAAGGAGAAAGATACAACATGTTCGGAGACTAGAACTATGCATACGAAGTAAATTATTTGGTATATCCAGTTTCAGGAGTGAACTGGATCTAACAGACAGACTTACTAGCTACAAGATAAGCCTTACAAAAAAAATATGAACACAAGTAAATGTCATAATGGGATAAACTAAATAGGCAGAAGTTCCTTCGAATCGTCTTTCACAGCAATCATATCCCTACTTTCTGCATTCACAAAAAGAATCCATACATTTTGATATGTTATAATCCAAAAACACTTTACCACACCTTTCTATCAATAGAAACTAGCAAGTTCATGCAGGTAGCAGTTACAAAACTACATCGCAATTC